>CM021250.1:30766026-31366026 GCA_010577795.1 Isatis tinctoria
GTAGAAATCATGTTCCTACAATCTTAATTCTTAAATTTTCGTTATTTACTAACGAAAAGACTGATTATTTGTGAAGTTTTTGATAAATACAGGTTATGATCTAATAATCGATGAATATTTTTGGTTTGTTAATGGACAAATTATCAAACTAAGACCGATGGTTCAACAAATAATTTCTAAATTATTATAATTAATTCCTGTGATTTTATGCAATTTACTATGTTTATTTTGCAGAATTTTCTAAAATATTTCTGTGGTAAATATTTTAATTCGTTTATGCATATTTACACTAACGATTTTTTTATTTGTTAAGGTGTGAACATGAATCAGAGAAATTTTGGTGTTGGAAAATCAGTCTTTTTCCATCAGATTTTTCTTTGGCATGGTTTAATAATTCTGCAATTTTAGTTAATTGCTAAATATTTAAATTTAACTCATTTGTTTAATATGCAGGGATTGTTGAGCTTTAAGTATGATTATATTTATCTCAATCTGCATTTGCATTTTTCAAAGGATTATCAGATTTGATATACTAAATCTGTTTATGAGAAAACAAAAAATCGTTTTTATCAAGATGTGTTCACTTGATAATGCTATCATAAGTTCTTCTGATTTGATTATTTTCAGTTTGGTTGTTACCGTTTGGGACAATCACCAAAATACACTTTCTTTGGTACACTTTTTCACTTTTGCATTTCTAAGGAGAACATTTTCATATTTACACTATCCCTATTATGAAAATGACTAAAATAACCCTAGCAATCAAAAACAAATTTTCTTCTCATCGATCTCTTCTTCCTCGATGTACTACGGCGAGGGCAACCGTTTCACCGGAATCTCGCCTGGCTGCAACTCACGCAGAGAAAAGCTATTCCAAGCACGGCCATCACTCGCCATGGGCCGTTGACGGCTCTTATCGTATTAACTTCTCTAGCTATCGGAATCGGAGTCGTCGGATTCATATTTGGACTCGCCGTGATTCTCTTCCCAGCTCTCCGATTAACCGGTCGTAATTGCTTGACGAACTCTCCTCTGAAGACGGTGCGGGTCGTTTGCGTTGCAGGGAATATTAATGGCGTTGGTGGCGAAGGGAAGAGGCACAAGGTCATGGGATTCGTCGGGATTCAAACCGGATTCGGATCTGCTGGCCGGAGACGAGCACTTAGGAAGACATGGATGCCTTCAGATCCAGAAGGACTTCGATGGTACTGATCCATTTAAATTCTCAGTGCCATTGTTCTTGTGAGTATCTATTCGAACTGATAGCGAATCCATGAGAATTCATCTCCATTTTAGCTTTGAATTCAACATTGATTCGATCTAGTTTTGAATTAGCAAATCTGAGCTCTTAATTCATAGATTGAGATGGATGCAATAAGAAATTTGAGTTTGTATTGATCTTGATTCCTTGATGGAGATGAATCTGATTAGGTGCTGTTTAGTGAACTTTAATCTCAAAAATCTCACTCGATTCACTAGTATAATCAAATTCATGTTCTGGTTCTTTGCAGCTTGGAGGAATCTACGAGATTGACCATTATGTTTGTGATAGGAAAGACCAAAAATGTGCAAAAAATGGCTGCGCTCAGAAGGGAGATTGCAGAGTATGATGACTTTATAAACTTAATTATATAGCTTTATAAACCAAATTTATAAACCATTATAAAAGTTTTGAATGCCCTGGTATGGTATCTTGATCATCATAAATTTTGCCCTTTTGCAACTTTCGGAGATGCAATATGATATAGTTGTAACTATTGCTAGATACTGTGTTTGCTTCAGGCCAAGTACTTGGTGGATGAAGTGAAGGACAAGAGTGGTAAAAACATCAATGTTAGTTCATGGGAAATGGAATACGTTAAAGACCTTCCTCTGCAACAGAATGGGCACGTGATTCATGTTCTGCTATGTTATCGATCAAGTGAAATGAAATTTATTTTATTAGCAAACCAATCTTCCATAGTTAGAGATAGATGTAGTTCTATTCAGAGAAGCAAAAAAAAACATACTCTCTATTTAGGAAAAACCTTACTGAGATTGTTTTTGTGATAGCATCTTCTTTCAGTTGGTAGTATGATTTCCAGTTAGAGGCTTATATCTTGTAGTTTATGATCAACTGTAGCTAAATACAACCACTTTATTATAGTACCTTTGCGTGGATCTGATGACACTCCTCTTTTGCAAATTTTCCAGGTTCGACTGTGGGATGTTTATGCTTAAATACATAGATTTTTACAGTAGAGCACTGAAGCTACAGTTTAGCCAGGTAATAAAGTATACCATCAAGATTTGCATTTGCTTCTGGACATGATTGCTTAGCAATACTTTTAGAGAAGATGAGAATTGAAAACATGTGCCAATATTGATATCAATTAGACGAAATGGGCTGCAGAGTTCAATGCAGCTCTTACAGTTCCTTTTTTTACTTGTTGGTCGGTCCTTCCGAGGTCATAGAAGTGGAAGTGAATGAGGTGAAACAGAGAAGTGGAGTTCGTATACAGAAATGCAGGTAGCTATTCAATTCGAACATGTTTTGACTACTACTTGTTGTGGTCATATTCAAAATTGTCACAGACTTTGCTATCGAATGTATCTGGAGAACACTGGGTGTGTAGGAATGTGTGTGAATATGTGCAAGATCCCAACACAAGATTTCTGCACCAATGAGTTCGGCCTTCCACTCACCATCAACCCAAGCAAGTATCTCTTTCTCACCATCTAATCCCTTCCTCCTCTAATATTGAGGTTTTGTTTACATAATTTTCAATCTATCCATTTTGTTGTTGTAGATATTGAAGGTATTAGTTGTGGGCAAGCGCCTCCTGCCTTTGAGGAGGATTCAGCCACCAATCTAGTAGACATATGTACGTGTTACAAGGTCTTAGATTGCATAGATATAGCTAGTATATAACTTTACTAACACACAATGATGTTGCCTGCCTGCAGGTTCTATAGCTTCCCGATCTGCCCTAAACTACATGCATAAGCCGCACTGGATCAGCCAGATGTTCTATATACATTCCTACTTTTTCACAAACACATACACATAAAAGTCAACAATGTAAAGAGTTTGATACTAGTTAGTATTCTGTGTTTTTATTCTTTTATAAATGTTTTATAAAGTTTGGATATTTGAACATATTTAGTATTTCTTTTTCTTTTGTTCTACTTATGAAGACTATGTTGTGTCCCTTTTCCTCTTTGCTCTCTGTTATAGAATCCAATTCTTAGTATCAAATGTAGATTTAATCCATATCCTATTGATAATACAATTTTATAAATTCTTATAAACTATTTATAATAGTTTATAAATGATTTACTAGACTTTATAAAAAAATTATAAACCTTTATAAATAACTTTTATAAAGGTTTATAAAAATTTTATAAGTGTTTTTAAAATTAATCATAAAGATTTATAAATATTTTATAAATGTTTATAAATGTTTTATAAAATCTTTTATAAATACGTTATAAATCTTTTATGAATGCTTTATAAAACTTTTATGAATGCTTTATAAAACTTTTATGAAACTTTTATAAAGGCTTTATAAATCTTTTAATCATGAGCTAAATAACCTGTTATCCTACTAGACACTTGTTTAAAAATCTTCTATAAAGGCTTTATAAATCTTTTACAAGTCATGAGCTAAATGGCCCGTTTTCCTATTGGACACTAGTTTATAAATCTTTTATAAAGGCTTATAAATATTTTATAAAGACTTTATAAATCTTGTATAAGTGTTTATAAAATTATTTATAAAGGTATATAAATCTTTTATAAGTGTTTATAAAAATATTTATAAAGGTTTATATATTTTTTTATAATGTGGTTATAAATCTCTTATAAGTCATGAGTTAAATGACCCGTCTTCCTACACTTCTTTATAAATTATTGGGAAAATCTTCTATTTAACTTACTTTCATGTTTTATGGACCAAAATAGACTAGAAAGGTAAAACGAACAAAAATGTTTCATTAAACAAGCTTTATAAATTTTTTTGTTAACAAGATGTTCACAAACTAATTCTTGCTCTTCACTCCTCCAACATCTCGCCCTTCCGCCACCAGATCCAACAGAAAAAATGTACGTGACGGCCCATCGACTCCATCTTATACTAACGAAGCACCTCGTTCTTCCGAAGATGATGAGGAAGACAGCGCCAACTATTAAACTTCATAAAACTGTTTAGAAAGCCTTATACAACTGTACATAAAGCTTTATAAAAATATTTATAAAGCCATATAAAAAAATACTTATAAAGCTTTATTAAAATATTTATAAAGCCTTATAAAAATATTTAGCCTAAGAGTGGATCGAGTAAGATTGATGAGTGTAGCTTTAATTTTTATAAGGATTTATATAAAACCAGAACTATAAAACCTTACAAACCTATTTATCTTAAAAACATAAGCCTTATAAAATCTTATAAAAGCTAGAACTATTAAGCTTCATAAAACTGTTTAGAAAACCTTATAAAATCTTATAAAAGATAGAACTATTAAGCTTCATAAAACTGTTCAAAAAGCCTTATAAAACCGTTGACAAAGCCTTATAAAAATATTTACAAAGCCTTATAAAAATATTTATAAAGCAAAGGTTATAAAACTATTTAGACTAAGAGTTGATTGAATAAGATTGATGAGAGTAGTGTTTATACAAATTATTTATAAAGAGCTTATAAATCTTTTATAAAGGCTCTATAAATCTCTTATAAGTGTTTATAAAATTATTTACAAAGAGTTTATAAATCTCTATAAGTGTTTATAAAATTATTTACAAAGAGTTTATAAATCTCTTATAAAAGCTTAATATATCTTTTATAAGTGTTTATAAAAATTATTTATAAATATTTTATAAGAGTTTTATAAAACATTTATAAAGGTTACAAGCAACAACCCCAGGGATGATCAATAAACCAATCATGGCATTAATAATAGCTTACAAGAACAGTTTACATGAGACTAAAGGAAAGAATAACGGAAAATTTTCACTTTAGAGATCTCAAGTCACAAGCAAACCAACATAGTTAAACGACCTATTGTCATTAATCAATGCTGGCTCCCTTAAGGATCAACTTTTCATTTTCGTATAACATATCAAGTTCATTCCTTTTGGAGAAATACAAAAAGAAACAAGACTTGCGAAAAGAAGAAAGTCGATGATAAAGCTCAAGCTAGAGAATACCATTCAGACAGCCAATCCTTGTTCTTTCACCTTTTTCAGCCATTTCAAAGTAGTTTCAAGTGCAGAGTACGCAGAAGCATCAGTCAAACTCTTGCTGTCCACTGCATAATCAAAAACTTCATAAGCCTCCGCGACCTTTCCACTTCTAGCCAGAGCCCTCACAAGCGTGGCATAAGCAGAACTTTCAAGCTCTGTGCCGTTTGATTTTATCATTTCATATAACTCAATCCCTTTGTCCATTAACCTTGCCTTGCACAACCCATAAAGCAAAGTGTTATAAGTGCAATCGTTGGGAGCACATCCTTTTGCTTCCATCTCTTCTAACAAGCTCAACGCACCTAAAGTAGCTCCTTTTCTACACTTTCCATTCATCAGCAACGTGTAAGTGGCAGCATCTGGCTCATAACCTGCTTCATTTATAATGTGTAAATAACTATCATCTACGGAGTATATAGAAGAAGGCCGAAACAAAAGAGGAAAAACGAGGTTTCACAAATCCAAAATGGATGATTCGCGAAGGAGGAGAAGAGGAAGATGGAATTGGAGCTTCCTATGATTGATCCGAAGGCTTTGAGCTAGAGCCGGAAGACGTGGCGGCTTTTCGGGAAATCAGAGGCAACTGCCACGAAACTCAGGGAGGAGTTTTGCAGAGACGTGAGAATCTTCAATCATGTTGAAGAGACGCCGGAACAATTTTGAATTCTACAATTAAATTGATGAAATCATAAGAGTAAGAAGAGAAAATGAGCTAGATCACAGAGGAGCTAGATCATAAAAAAAAGAACTAGATCACAGAGGAGGAGAAGAAGACGGGAAGGAGAAGAAGGAAATTAGGTTTCTGTGTTCTAAAATCATTGAGGGTATGATAGTCAATTCAGTGGTAAAATAAAGTGTATTTTTGTAAAGAAGGAAGGAGAGTGTATTGTTGAAAAAGTGTAGGTTGAATGTGGTATTTTTAACAATTTCTCTTACCGTTTTGCTAGATAACATAATAAATCTTAGCAAATCTTGGTCAATGTACTGATCATATATTTAAGTATTATTAATTCTTAGGCATTAATTTGGGTGATATGCAATTTAATGATATATTTTGAAAACTGCTTATTTGACTGGTTTTAAATTGCAGATTTATTATCATTGTTTTAATTAAATAAGTAATTTTGGAATTTGTTTTAAATTCTGGAAATTTTATTTAATTATGTGTTAAAATTTATTCATATTTTGTTTAAATTATTGAGCTTATATGAGATTGAAGTTCTCATTTTTTATGTTTGTATACTAATTTGATCTTTGATTCTCTGAACAGATTTCAATTTTTAGTATGACTAGCATTGAGTTAGCAGCCTAAATCAAACATATGTATGAATATACATTGATATTTTTGATTTTGAAAGGTTGTCTAAAAAAAAAAACGTTTTAGATAAACGTTTGAGATGGCAACAAGTATGGTGAGTAGACATCTCAAATTGAGAATGGTCTGCCACTTATGATCTTGTGTGCTTTATAGATTGAAATTCTGATGTGTATCTGAATGTCCATATTCTATTTACACCATATCCATATGTGATGGCAGTGTTATTGGTTACAAATATAGTGAAAAAAAAAGAGTTTGAGAAAATGGTGGTATTGATATCACCAATGACATCTATTGTGATAGATGTGTATACTTGCTCAAAGTAAGAATATAGCTTTGAAAAAGTTCAAAGCATACAAGATGGTAATTAAAAACATAATAAATGAGGCAAGTTTGATGAGAATAAATGCATTCTTGAGAGAAATTGCATTATGCATATAAAAAAAAAAAGAGATTTATGAACTCTTAGCGAGTTGTTGAATGCAGACATGCATGATTCTGAGTTACCTCAGAAAATGTGGGGGGAAGCGTTGCTTACCACATAAAGTTATTGGCAAGGCCACATGAACTTTGAGGAGGAGGTAAAGTACATTTGTACAAATACCTGAAAGTGTGGGGGGTGCCTAATAAAAATTGCAGGACCACCTCCGAAAAGGTCATAATTGGACCAAAGAAAGCTATAACTCGAGTACTGAGCCACATGGAATATACTTCGAAGTTATGAGTTGTGTTAAACAATTGATCTCAAATGGAGTAATCTTAATAGATTATATCAAATCAGATGACAACCTAGGATCCATTTATTAAAGGTGTGTTACGAGATCAAATTGTAAAATCATCGTGAGGAATGGGTATAAAGCCTATGACTTAAGAGGATGTTTGGCGGTAACCCTACCTAACTAACTTACTTAGGTTCAAGGGGAAAACTAAGTCAAACTGAATCTGCCCAAAGCACTGTGAGACTTTATGTCTCTACCCAGTTCCTAGGATGATGAACAGTGCTACCTGTAAGGTTTAGAGGATAAGCATTTGCTTTTAATGATTTTTGTCCATTGCTTTGAGATATAAATGGAGTAGTACAGGATACTCCTTTAAACAAAGCTAATGGAAAATCACCTTGTGAGTGTGAAATGGGGCCGTTTCTAGGAGAATGAAGGAAAGGCTATATTCTCTAACTTCACTCATGATTAACCAGGCATGTTCACGGCCAAAATGAACACAACAGAGAACCTAGTTCTATGAGAAAATGAAGCTATGTTATAGCTGTTGTCGCGGTTTACATCAAAGCTCGGGTGGTTCAAGACATCATGTTCACCTCCTGGCCGAGTAAACCCGACAGATATTAACAATGACTGGTTCAAGGCTGAAAAATGCTACCAGCTCAGATATAGTGAATTTTCGTTTGTACTCTCAAAAGTCCTAGAGTCAGGTCTTGTCGAGTCTTGTCTAGGAAGTTAAGTCTATCAAGTCGTCATGTGTCTAGAGTCATTTCTATTCATGTGGGGGATTGTTGGAACTCGTTTTTGACAAAATGATTTTAGATCATTTGCCGGTAGGTTTCCGAGCGAAGACGTTCGTCGGAATGACCGGATGTTCGTAAGCACTATGAAGTAGTGTAATTACATGTCAAAATCGGAGTGGTTTGAATGCGAAATGGAAGTCCATAGTAGATAGCTTGTAAAGCTTTATTATTTGGCTAAGTATAAAAATTAGCAAATACTCTACATTGGATAAATGGATTTGTATTTGGGTTTAAATTTGTTAATAGGATTTTATGTCCATTAACTTATTTTAATAAGCCTTTTTGCTGTTGATCATAAACATAAAAAAAAAAAGTAAATCCATATTATTGCATTGATTTGGTCAAAGCAAATATTATATGCATTTGATGAAATTAACGTTGGCAAATATTTGGTCGAAGAGATGGAATCTTCATTATGACAATTAATTTGTCACTTAACTCTCCATTACAGCACTAGACGTTTCATCTTGTTGTGAAGATATAACATGACTTGTGCATTGTTTTAACACACACGATCAAACCAAAAATAATCAAGCAACAATCTCTTCCACTATTATTTTATTATTTTTAGTTTATGGTCTTTTGTGTCTGAGATTACAACATAGTTCTAAGGTTCGTTAGCTTCTATTCTGAGTGTTGCGGAATAGTCGGAAGTGTGGTTTTATCCTGGGATTCTGACTGCGTAAACACCGTCACACTACGGACAATTTAATAATTAAGGAAAGAGTATCTCGACTCCACACAAATCGTTTGTATTATTGGTAACAAGTATTGTAATTTTAATTCTGTCTTTTATCATCATATCAATAAAATATTCAGTTTTGCCATATCGTAGAAATCATGTTCCTACCGTAATTTTTATAAAATTGATCAATGGAACCAAAACTAAATTGTACAATAGTTTCTTAGGTATGGAGTCTCAACATTAGGTTTCGGTTTTATAAATAAAAATCTTGTGATGTATATATGTGTAAATTCAATAATAATAAATATAACTAAATGATTTAATATATCAAGTATTTTTTATAAATTATAAAAGATCAGATTTAATATATATACACATAAAACAACACAAATTTATGTAATTTTAACAAATTTTCATTTTTAAAATGAATATTATAAAAAATCCATATTGACATTACTTAATTTTTAGTTTATAAAGTGAAGATTTTAAAAGCTAGAATATAATAAATTATATCTATATATTTTTATCTTGATAAATAACATTAAAATTAATCAATATTTTTATTATTTGTATACCATGAACCAGACTCTTATTTTCAAAGTTGATAAAAAAATGGATCTAGTTATGATTGATGTTTTTAGAATTGTAATTTTCAGCGAATTGCTTAATCAAATATGAAAAATATTTAATCAACTACAAAACTGGTTAAAGATGTATTAATATATTTCAATGATATGACATTAAAAATGAACTTAAACCAGTACTAGATAAGTAAATGTATAGATTATCTTATTTCGACTCTCGTAAATATGTATTTGAATTTATATAGAATTGTAAATTTAATTATTAATTATTAAAAACATAAATAAATTTTATATATGAAGATATGTTGTTCCATAAATAAATATAAAAGTAAAATATTAATATTTACATCATATCATTTTTACCACGATTGTTTTAGTAAAAGTAAAGTATTATAAAATTATTTCTAAAATTAATATTTTGAAGTACCTACTCAAATGTTTACCGATGACGATATTTTTTTCTTTGATGAATGATCAAATAAAGCTTGCTGTTATATTACTCAATACGCATTTACATTTGTGTAAAATTTCACCTTATTGTTGAAATTTGAAATCTTTGTTAATTAATTATTTACGTGTTTCGGTGTTATATGACTCGTCTTCGCTCATTCTCTCCCCGACGAAGAAAAACGCACAAACAAATCTTAGCTTAGCACCGTCGCGACCGAATTCGAAATTCCGGCAATCTCCATCGCCGGAGAATCCACCGCCCGTGTGGCTGTCGATACCGATTCTCCTCGGATCTAGTGGCTCCCTTTCTTCGTCCAGATCTCGTACTATTTGAATCCGATATTTCGTCCATTTCTTCGCGCAAGTCACGATGGAGGCGATCGATGAGTTGTCTCAGCTTTCGGAGTCGATGAAACAAGCGGCGGCGCTGCTCGCCGACGAAGATCCCGAGGAGAGTTCTTCTTCTAGACGGCCGGCTACTTCTCTCAACGTCGTTGCCCTAGGGAATGTGGTTGGTTTCCTCTCGCTTCTTTTTGTTCTCTTCGATGTGGTTGTGTTTGGGGCTTGTTGCTAGTTTTTATGCTGTGATCGAGTGTAGATTTTGGATGCCGTATCGTGGATCTTGTGGATCTCGATGAGGTTTGTTGAAATGTTCCCGTAACCTAGGAGTTTGGTAGCATGGATTCTTCGTTCGTAGCTTGTTTTATTATGCTCCTCTTTATAAGAAACTTCTTTGTAAGAAAGGTTGATGTGTTTGATATTTGTAACTATGAGAAATTCACTTCCAGAAAGTGTATTTCAGGAAGAAAAACGTATGAGCTTTGCTGGTCAGATCGAGTTTTTCCTAACCACTGTGATATGTTTTTCAATTGAACTCTGTTTTATGTAAAAGTCTGTTGGAAGATGGAAAAATAGATTGCTCTGTCTATGTGATTGGAACTTTAAGGGTTAAGTTTTCTCGCTTTGTTTGCTGGAACAGGGAGCTGGGAAGTCTGCAGTTCTGAATAGCTTAATTGGACATCCTGTTCTGGTAAGTTGTATATTGAGTGTGTGGGAGTTTGTCTACGTCACTATTGGCTGATGCGTTTTCTTTAAGCTAACCACTTTCTGTTGCGTCTTTCTGCTACAAATTACGGTGGACAGCCGACCGGTGAGAATGGTGCTACACGGGCTCCTATAATAATTGACTTGAGCAGGGAGGAATCACTGAGCAGCAAGGCAATAATCTTGCAAATTGACAATAAATCTCAACAAGTTTCTGCAAGTAAGGCCCCCTATGTGCACATATGCAATTTGGAAATGACTTGTGAAGCTTTTTCCGCGTCTAAGATACAATGCGTTAGATTAATATTTATGTAATGTATTCCGCTTGTTTTGTATGGGTGTATTATAGGTGCCCTAAGACATTCTCTACAAGATAGGCTTAGCAAAGGCGCGACAGGGAGGGGTCGTGATGAAATATACCTTAAACTTCGTACAAGCACTGGTAAGTCCTTTCTTACTTGCACAGTCATAATTGTGAAGCCGCATGTATTGGTCAATTTAACATCCATATTAAGTTGGGTATCTGAATATCTCCCTGACATCAGTTAACGGCTCAGCTGTAATTTGTTACCACCATTAAAGTCTAATGCACATTAGGAGCTTCACTTTTTTTTTGTTTGTTTAAGTTTTGAATATAGGATTTGCATAAATGGAGCACCAACTAATTATGATACTCTTTAGAACATGAGTAATAACATATCGACTGTTTTTTCTTACCTTTTTCTGTAATCATCATGACATATTTGTGCGCTTTATATTGCAGCTCCACCACTGAAATTGATTGATTTGCCTGGACTAGACCAAAGAATTGTGGACGATTCAATGGTAAGATTATGAACTGCCCCTTATCCACCTATCAACCATATATATTTTGAATATTTGTTATTCGACATTCTGGCTAAAAGCGGCTCATAGGTTCATTATCGTATTTTCCTTGTCATCTTGTAATTTGTTTCTTTATTATTGGCAAGATTGGTGAACACGCACAGCACAATGATGCCATACTGCTCGTTATTGTGCCTGCTAGCCAGGCGTCTGAAATTTCGTCATCTCGAGCCCTGAAGACCGCAAAGGAGTATGATCCAGACAGTGAGTATAACACTTCCATTATAGAGACCTTTCATTATATTTCTCAAGTAATTTGGTTGCCCTTGCTACATTTGGAATAGACATTCACATCTTTCCCTGTTTATAGGCACTAGGACCGTAGGAATTATCAGTAAAATTGACCAGGCAGCAGAGAACCCAAAAGCCCTTGCAGCGGTTCAGGCTCTTCTGTCAAACCAGGGGCCTCCGAAAACAATTGATATTCCATGGGTTGCACTAATTGGTCAATCTGTCTCAATCGCATCAGCGCAATCTGGAGGCAGTGAGAACTCCTTAGAAACTGCTTGGCGTGCTGAGAGTGAAAGTCTCAAATCCATTTTGACCGGTGCTCCACAAAGCAAACTTGGCAGAATAGCCCTGGTGGACACCCTTGCTAGCCAGATTCGTAGCAGAATGAAGCTCAGGCTACCAAATATCTTGTCTGGGTATTGCCTCTCTCCCTGTGTTTGCTTAATGTGTCATATTGCAAATGAAAATGGATTTTGCTTGTTATGCATATTTTCTGTACGTGTAGTTTAGGGAAGACTTAATTTGCTGCATGAAAGCCTACGTGTTTTTTCTAATCTTTGAAGTGGAAGTCAATCTTTAGACTTAGTTCTGGACACTCAAGCTCCCATCCTCACCAGCGCACTTCTCATGATATGTACTAGAAAGCTTTGTTCACTGTTCAATGCTCATCCTTTGTGAAGCTGATTTCTTTCTTTTATCTCCCAATATGTGATTACTGTCTTTTGTTTTAGTTTTCTGGATGATTATTCAGGGACATGATTTTGGTTCTTATGTACTCTCAAATTCTTTTCTTACATGCACAGACTCCAGGGTAAATCTCAAATAGTGCAGGACGAATTAGCAAGGCTTGGTGAACAACTTGTTAGCAGTGCTGAAGGTACAAGGGCTATAGCTTTGGAGCTTTGCCGTGAGTTTGAAGACAAATTTCTTCTCCACTTGGCTGGTGGTGAAGTGAGTATTTTCCTACATAAGCTGACCAATACTTTTTGTCTGGAAATTTTGAATAAGAGCTAACCACCATCATTGCCAAGGAAAATATCACTGATCAGCCTTTTCATTGTTCTACTTGTAACGGGAAAAGTGTGGTGCTGTTTTAATGTTGAGGATAAAAAAATTTCAGGAAGATTGCCTTATGTCATCTGGAATATAAGGAAACTAATATTGGATGTGTAGGCTATATGTTTCACTGAAGAAGTTTTTTAAATTGCATGTCTTGTGGTTGTCTTTACCCGACTAAAATTTTTTTTTTTCTGACAAAATGTTGGTACAGGGAAGTGGCTGGAAAGTTGTTGCAAGTTTTGAAGGCAATTTCCCCAACCGTATCAAGCAGCTTCCATTGGACAGATATTTTGACTTGAATAATGTTAAAAGGGTGGGCTTCGACCTTTTTTTTTTTGGCCTCAATATGAACAAGTAAAAAACTTAGATGGGAGTTTGACAGATTTATTTTCTAACCGTTGCAGATTGTATTAGAGGCAGATGGTTATCAACCTTATCTTATATCTCCGGAGAAAGGGTTGAGATCGTTGATAAAGGTTGTTCTTGAGTTGGCTAAAGACCCAGCACGACTATGCGTTGATGAGGTGTGTCTATGTTACTGCTTGCCTTACCATCTCATTTGTTGTTGAGCTAATATGGTTTGAACTTTTGATTAGGTTCACCGAGTGCTTGTTGACATAGTTTCAGCTTCCGCGAATGCAACACCTGGTCTGGGGAGATATCCTCCTTTTAAGAGAGAGGTAATAGTGCTTTTAACTGCTCATTCAGTAGCATTTTTCATCTTCATAATAGCTGTTTTCTTACAATAATCATCAATCAGGTTGTAGCTATAGCAAGTGCTGCACTTGATGGATTCAAGAATGAAGCTAAGAAGATGGTAGTTGCACTAGTTGATATGGAGCGTGCGTTTGTACCACCTCAGCACTTCATCCGCCTCGTACAAAGAAGGTAACATCAGCTTCCCTTTCGTTGCTTTCTGCTCTGCCATTTCAAGTGGCTTTATCATAACCTAACTTATTGATCATTATCTTAATTTCTTTCTTTCAATGTATGACGGTTTCGAAAATGCCAAATGGATCTATTTTTGTGGGCGTCCTGCCTTCCCTTTTGTTTATGTTTACCTGTAAATTGAACATCTATGTTTCTGCATGCTTACATTACAGTTACAAATTAACCTTTCCTAGTAGTCCCATAGCTGCATCATTTCTCGCACAATTCCTTATATTTACAAGATACAGATTATCACAAGCTGTATTGTTTTCTTATACGATGCATATCTCACCAACCTTACGCCCTCTGGCCATACGTCTTACTATCTATATTAGAATGGAAAGGCAGCGTCGTGAGGACGAGCTCAAAGGTCGTTCCTCTAAAAAAGGACAAGATGCAGAGCAATCTCTCTTAAACCGGGTTTGCCTTTATCTCAAAATCGATCTGAATTCACTTACTGGATAGTGCTTTCTAGTTTTTATATAAAAGTACAAAAATGTAATGATTCTCGTTTCTGCTTGTAAATCAGGCAACTAGTCCTCAGCCAGACGGGCCATCGAGTGGTGGTAGCTTGAAATCATTAAGAGACAAATTTATTCCACAAGATAAAGAAAAAGATAAAGATAAAGAAAAAGAAACGCCGGAGGTCTCTGGTCTAAAGACTGCTGGACCTGAGGGGAGATACAGCAGGTTCTTATTCTAATTTACTTCTACACATAGCTGCTTTAGTGCTGTCAGTTCAATTGCATTATTTCTTTCTTCTTTACTATTTCCTTTCTGCCAGTTAAGCTTTGGACTGGTGTAGGACCATCTTTTATTGAAATTACTTGATAAGAAACCAACTTCCAAGCTTTTCTTTCTGTCCAACTTATCGATCTCTTCTTTTTTTCCCCTTGTCTGCCCCTTCAGCGTTGAACTGGCGTAGGATGAACTTTCATGGTTTTAGTATGTTAGAAAAACCAACTTGAATTTTACACATGGCTGTCTAACGAAATTCTTTCTGCTCCCGTTCCTTGCATTGCATGCTTTAGTGAGGCTTAGCTTATCTGTCAGTTCAATTGCGTGATTTCTTCTTCTTTACTATTTCCTTTCTGCCAGTTAAGCTGGTGTAGAATCAGCTTTTCTTTAATTTACTTGTCGACAAGAAACCAACTTCCAAGCTTTTCGTTCTTTTTACCCCTTGTCTGCCCCTTTAGCCTTGAACTGGCGTAGGATAAACTTTAATTTGCTATAAAAACCAACGTCCAAGGTCTTCAGCTTAATTTTACTCTGTCGCGCAGGGTACTTAATGAAGAAAAGTGCAAAGACAAATGGGTGGAGTAGGCGGTGGTTTGTTCTGAATGAAAAAACTGGAAAGGTTAGCGTCTATCACAAATATCCTTCAGGAGTTAATCCAAATATTTTCAAAAGAGAAAGCTGTGTGCATTATAATTGTAATTGTTATGCTAGCGTTTTTTCACAAGTATCCTTGTAACCACACCGTTTCTGCTGATTAGAAAATCTGGATGCGCCATAAAAACGTTATGTTCTCTTTTTTCTAGAACACCTTTTGTTATGATGGTTGATGAAGTGATCTGCCTTTGCATTTATCTTTATTCAGCTTGGTTATACGAAAAAGCAAGAAGAAAGGAACTTCCGTGGCACTGTAACTTTGGAGGTATCATTCTCTTGCAATACTTACATTTCATTGGCTGAAGCTGTATCTGCAGTTAGAAGATGAATAAGAGTGTTTGATATTATATGTTACTCTTCCACCTGTTGATGATTACTCTGCAAAACATTTTATACCATTACCGCTGAAAACCTGGATTCTTCATAAATATTCTCAGGAATGCAGTATTGAAGAAATTCCGGATGATGAAGGAGAAAAATCAAAGAGCTCGAAAGATAAGAAATCAAATGGACCTGATTCGAAAGGACCAGGCCTTGTATTTAAGATAACCTGCAGGGTTCCATATAAGACCGTACTCAAAGGTGTCTAGCGATTACCAAAATTAGCTGTTTGCTGCTTATGAGCAATTCCTAAAAAGTTATTATGTTGCAGCTCACAATGCGCTGATTCTTAAGGCTGAGAGCATGGTCGATAAGAACGAATGGATTAATAAGCTGCAAAAGGTTATCCAGGCCCGAGGTGGCCAAGTGGGTGGCGCTTCCATGAGACACAGTCTTTCAGAAGGTTCACTTGTAAGGCACACAAAGAAACTATCCCGCTTCTACAGTCAATTTTTCTAGTTAGAATCTGTGTAATATATCAGTCATACAGTCTTTCAGAAGGTTCACTTGTTAGCTGATTATAAATTTCCTATATGGCATGAAACGCCCATTGTTGAATGAGTACAAAATGATGTCTTTGTGGGTCATACATGAATGAGGGTTAACCATTTTACCGGTTGTTTGCTATTCTATTCTTGCTCAGGACAAGATGGTTAGGAAACCGGTTGACCCGGAAGAGGAATTGCGGTGGATGTCACAAGAAGTACGGGGCTATGTCGAAGCTGTTCTCAACAGTCTTGCTGCAAATGTTCCAAAGGTGGACTAATTGTGAACTCTTTAGTTATATTCCATCTCCATGTCTCTCTTTTTTTTATTACTTAAAACCATCCGTGGCTTGAACAGGCCGTTGTTCTTTGTCAAGTGGAGAAATCAAAAGAAGACATGCTGAATCAGCTCTACAGTTCTATCAGGTTTTGATATATTTTCTCCCAATGTAGTAGTATTGTAACTCAACACGGCTCTGATGTGGTGGTGCTCATTTATCTGCAGCGCGATAGGTAACGAGAGGATTGAATCGTTGATTCAAGAGGATCAGAACGTGAAAAGACGAAGAGACCGTTACCAGAAGCAGTCCTCTCTTCTCTCAAAGCTCACCAGACAACTTAGCATTCACGACAACCGAGCAGCTGCTGCTTCAAGCTGGTCTGATAGTGGCACTGGTATATATAAAATACACATCTGCTCTCTCAATATTACTAATTATATAAATTAATTTCATTTCCTTATTAATTTTCAGAAAGCAGCCCGAGAACCAATGGAGGATCTACGGGAGAGGATTGGATGAATGCGTTTAAAGCTGCTGCTAGTGGACCGGACTCATTGAAGAGGTACGGATCTGGTGGTCATAGCCGACGGTACAGTGATCCAGCTCAGAACGGTGAGGATGATTCTTCTGCTTCTGGTGGCAGCAACCGTCGCACCACACCGAACAGGCTCCCACCGGCACCACCGCCACAGTCTGGATCATCTTACAGGTATTAGTAGAACCTGTTTGATTTCACAGGTTTGTTATTACAAGCTTCTGTTGCAGCTTCTGTTGCAGCACCATAAAACACATTCTTTTTTTTCTCCTTTTTGGGATTGGTCCCCATTTCTGGGACTAGCTCTTCTTTCTTATGTCTTCCCTAGTTTTTTTAAAAGAAATGATTATGATATGATATGATGATGTACTTGCGTGTGTTTGTAGATAAAAGATATTGTTAGAGATACACATATCATGGGTGCGATCATACCAGCACTAATGCACCAGATCCCATCAGAACTCCGTAGTTAAGTGTGTTTGGTCGAGAGTAGTACTAGGATAGGTGACTTCCCAGAAATTCCTCGTGTTGCACCCCTTTAAAAAATTTCCCAAAAAAACAAAAAGAGATACACATATCATGAGTTTCGTCCATTTGGTCATTTGTTTTTCTTTTTCTTCAAATCAAACTGTGTTAAATTTTCCAATTTTGAGCAAAGCTTCTATATTTGATCGATTTATTATCTCTCTCCCTACAGAATGATACACATATGCAGTTAAGAGATGTTTATGTCAAAGATTAATATATCTGCTAAAACTCTTGACACATAATTTTAAGCAACATAATTTTCCAGTGGTTCTGACGATGGTCAATGGTGTTACATGATGATGAGTGGTCATGTATGGATAACGCATTTTAAGCCATTCGACGAAATTCGACGAAATACCTAAGACTCGATCTCGCTCTAGATTTTGTTTGGATTGCAATTACGTATATAGTTAGATTCCTCATTGATTCATTTTTGTTGGTGATTGTAAATATTTAAAGAGAGATATGAAAGATAGAGGCAGGAGAAGATCACTACAAAACGCAACATTTGTGTTTTTTTTCTTCATTCCACAATAAACCATACACTGTTCGAGGAATCGTACACACTGTTTCCTTTACTTTATTCTTTGTTAATCTTGACGGGTTTGCTTTTATTTGCAGAATATTAGGAGTGTGAAATCGTGGACAATGCTGGCTCACTTTATCTTTTCACCCTGAACTTGACACAATTAAAAATTGTTTCTAAAGAAGAAGCATGCATACTTTACTTTCATTAGACATATACCTTGTTCGAAAACTCGCCCGCCTAGCCGAGTATACCTCCGAAAATACTCTAGACGGTGGCGAGTTGAGTTATACGGCTATATTATACAGTGACTAGTGTTTTTTTCTGTCTAAACCATACAATTGGAAAAAATGACGTATAAATATGACAATTAAATCAATAATATGACAATTAAATCAATTTATATCATTTAAATCAATAATAATTTGACAAATTTGTTATATTTTATTCTAAATAACAAAATAAAAAAAAATTGACTAAAAATATGTAAAAGATGAAGATGAAGTAGTTAGAGTGATAAAAAATAAGAAAAAAACACTCAGAACACTGATTTCATGATTTTTAATAGTTTTCTAATCATTAAATCATGTTATTCTATTAATATTATTAACTATAACAAATTTATAAACGAAATTATAATAAAATGTTTTAAAATTACTCCCCGAGTAATCCCCGAGTTATCTCCGAATAATCTCCGAGTAATTGGTAACTCGCTAGTCCCCTATCAACCATACGTATAGCGCGTAGCGAGTTCCCGAATAAGGGACATATAATAAGAAGAATTATTGATACTTTAGTTCCATTACACATATACTTTAGTTTCATCGTGAATACAGCTGGTTGTGTCGGTTAGTGTTGACTTAGAGTCAATCAACTCTTCGAATGGGTCTTCTTCAGCTGAGTTCTAACTAAAACACTAAACAAAAAAAAAGAGAGAACAAATTCGCACGAGACTTATGGCTGACACGTTTTTGTCGTTTGGAGTCGAAAAGCTTTGGGACCTCCTTGTCCGAGAATCTGAGCGGCTTCAGGGGGTTGATGAGCAACTCAATGGGTTAAAGAGAGATCTGAATATGTTAAGGTGCTTTTTGGAGGATGCAGATGCCAAGAAACACACAAGTGCCATGGTGAGAAACACTGTGAAAGAGATCAAAGAAATTGTTATGGACGCGCAGCAGATATAATGGAGACCTTTCTTCTAAAGGAAGAACTCGGAAAAACAAGTGGCATCAGGAAGCGTGTGAGAAGATTTTCTTGCGTTATTTTCGAACGCAGAAGACTTGCTCTTGATATGGAAACCATAAGTACGAAGATCTTTAAGGTGGTCGACGATATGAAGATTCTTGGCATACAACAAATCATCGGCAGGGAAAATTATATGCAGTCTATACAGGAGAGACAAAGGAGAATGCGACAAACGTTTTCTAGCGATAACGAAGACCATCTTGTTGGGTTGGAGGAAAAGGTAATCAATTGGTTGGCTCTCTGATCGAGGAAGATAGCAATAGTCAAGTGGTCTCTATAACCGGGATGGGCGGTATGGTAAAACCACCCTGGCAAGACAAGTTTTTAATCATGAGACAATAGAAAGTCATTTGAAGGACTCGCGTGGGTAAGTGTTTCACAAGAGTTTACAAGGAGCATGTGTGGCGGACCATCTTGCAGAAACTGAGGCCAGAATCTGAAGTGTTAAAGATGACGGAGGAACAAGTCCAAGAGAAACTCTTTCAAGTGTTGGAAACACAAAAGGCTTTGGTTGTCCTTGATGATATATGGAGAGAAGAAGACTGGGACATGATAAAACCTGTGTTTCCACCGGGAAAAGGTAACATCTTATAATACATGCATTAGATAACTCTCCAATTAACATTTTACGGTTTCACATATTTTTCATTAAACGTTATGTTCTTTTTTATTTGATATAAAAATGAGATATATTTTTGTATAGGTTGGAAGATACTACTTACTTCTCGCAACGAGGGTGTGGCATTACGAGCAGATCCAAAATGTTTCACCTTCAAACCAGATTGCCTAACAGATGAAGAAAGTTGGACACTTTTTCGAAGGATAGCATTTCCTAACACTACCGGTAATCTTTTAAGACAGCTTCTTTAATCAAACATTTTTTATTTAGGATGATCACAATCCGAATTTTTCTTAATAAATATCTCACCAACAAGTCTAATCCTTACAGCCATTAACGTAAATACACCATATTTTGATGATGTCGTGTAGAAAATGAGGTTGATGAAGAGATGGGCAAGAAAATGATCGAACATTGTGGAGGATTACCCTTGGCTATCAAAGTGTTAGGAGGGTTGTTGGCTGCCCAACACATGTTAAGTGAGTGGGAAAGGGTTTACGAAAATATTAAACCTCACATCATTGGAGGGACTAGCTTCAACGACAAAAATATAAGTTCTGTGTACAATATATTGTACCTGAGCTATGAAGAGCTTCCCGTTTATTTGAAGCACTGCTTCCTCTACTTAGCCCATTTTCCAGAAGATTCTGCAATAGATGTGGGGAAATTGTCTTATTACTTGGCTGGAGATGGAATACAAAGGCCGAGGTATTACGATGGAGCGAGCATCCGAGATGTTGGAGATGGATACATAGAAGAATTGGTGAAGAGAAACATGGTACTTTCTGAAAGAGATGGTTTGACTTCAAGATATGAAACATGTCAGTTGCATGACATGATGAGAGAAGTTTGTCTGCTTAAAGCTGAAGAAGAGAATTTTGTACAAACTGTTGATGCAAGTGCTCGTCAACCGCAAGCTCTCACCTCAAGTGCAAGTTCCCAGCTTCCTCGTAAATCCCGCAGACTAGCCATACAATCGCGTGATGATACATTACGATTACGCATAGAGAATCCAAAACTTAGATCTCTTTTGCAAGTGCAGAGTTCAACTTTGATGGCATCAGATTTATGCTTTAGAAGGCTACAGTTGATGAGGGTTTTAGATCTCTCTCATGTCGAGTTTGAAGGAGGGAAGTTACCCTCTAGCATTGGGAATCTCATCCACTTGAGATATCTGAGTTTATTTTATTCAAATGTAACTCAGATACCTTCTTCTATGCGGAATCTGAAGCAGCTGATCTATTTAGACCTACATGTACATTTTGATCTGAAGGGATCTTTCATGTCCAATTTCTTGAAAGAGATGCGAGAATTGAGATACCTGCGTCTACCGGAGAGATTAGATGATAAGGTAAAGTTGGAATTGGGCAATCTGGTCAACCTGGAGACATTAGAGAATTTCTCAACAGAGCATGGGAATGTGAGTGATCTCCAAGGTATGACACGTCTAGAAACTCTCTCAATGGTAATCAGCAGTGGATGTAGTGTGGAAACGCTATCTTCATCTCTAAGTGAACTGAAACGCCTGGAAAATCTTACTATAACCGATGCGACACATTGTCGAACTGGAGAATTTTTGTTGGATTGCGTTCATCTCAGACAGCTGAAGTTGACAATATATATGCCAATGTTACCTGATGAGCAACACTTTCCTTCCCACCTTACGACTCTATATCTAAGTGGTTGTCGTTTGGAGGAGGATCCCATGCCAATTTTAGAGAAGCTGAATCACTTGAAAGAGGTTGAGCTAATGTGGGATTCTTTCTGTGGGAGGAGAATGGTTTGCTCCAGGGGTGGGTTTCCTCAGTTGCAGAAGCTACAATTATGGGGCATAAAGGAGTTGGAAGAGTGGATAGTAGAAGAAGGCTCCATGCCTATTCTTCATACTTTGAAGATTGCTGACTGTGATAAATTAAAGGAGTTTCATGATGATCAGCTGCAATTCATCACTTCTTTAAAGAATTTTTGTGTTCTATTAAAGGGAGAGGAATGGAAGAATACATTGTCGGAAGGATGCTTGCCTTCTCGCCTTACATCCATAACTCTATATGATTGTGGTTTGGAGGAGGATCCAATGCCGATTCTAGAGAAGCTGCTTCACTTGAAAGAGGTTCAGTTATGGCAGTGGTCTTTCTGTGGGAGGAGAATGGTTTGCTCGAGGGGTGGGTTTCCTCAGTTGCAGAAGAGAAGCTACAATTATGGGAATTAGAGGAGTTGGAAGAGTGGATAGTAGAAGAAGGCTCCATGCCTCTTCTTCATACTCTCTCCATTTGGAATTGCAAGAAATTAAAGGAGCTTCCTGATGGGCTGCGATTCCTCACTTCCTTGAAGGATCTGACTTGTTATAATATGGGAGAGGAATGGAGGAAGAGATTGTCAGAAGGAGGAGAAGATTATTACAAAGTCCAACACATCCCTTCTGTTACCTGCGATGGTATACAATTATAGACTACCAGGTAAAAACATGATTTCATTGGAACGTGTTTAGTGCTATAAGTTACAGATTTCCTCCTGTGGAAGTGGAAGTGAAGTTATAGGCGATTTGGTTCACGTGTAATGCTTGTGAACATGATCCTAAAGCTATTGTTGGTTTTCCAATCTCATCAGAAAGTGAAACATACTGATACTGCGGTGAAACTGTTCGACGAAGTGTCTAAAGAGAGACTTGATCTCCAGCACAGCTTTCTTTTTGTGGAGACGGAGAGACAGAGGGTATCTGTACGTTTATTGATTGAGAGAGGTAGAAAATGTTATATTCTTGAATCAGTATTTCTCTTTAGATGTACTTCCATGCAAAATAATAATATTAACGATCGTAGAATGTATCTCGCCACATTAAAATATTAACAAGTTAAGTTTGATTTATGTGTCTTTGTTTCTACATTGTCATGTTGTTTAATTATTTGTTAGAAACAGAGAAATATGTTTACTTTATACTCTGAATTTCTTGCATCAAATATATTTTTTCGTTTTAAAATATCATTTATTTTCTCTCATTTTTCTTTTTTTCTGATGAATTGGTGCTGATGATGAAAAGGATTCTTATCAATACCTAGTGAATGTATCGATCCAAGGAGGGGGAGCCTATTTTTAACTGTTCGAAGGGGTATGTAAGTTCATCCCTGATTAAAGAGTCCCTCACTGGAGATTCATATGAAGCAGTGACTTATCTTGTATGAGCGTAACTTCATTATCTCTCAAGTATATAATGATTGGTCGGTTTCTTTGAAGAGTGGTAAAGTCAATGATGCGGTCAAGTTTTGGACGAAATGTCTTATTTTGATCTCAATGTTTTCTTTCTATTTTGGTTGCCAAGCAAGTTGGATCTGTATAGCTGGGCATGGTGAAACTCTTATCACTTTCTGTTTTTTTCCGCATGATTCAAAGTAAGCGTTCATCGTTGGGACTGCAATTACAGTGTTTGTATCCACACTTGTTCAGGACTTTCTGTTGGACTAGAATATCTACTACTAATGCAAAGATTGGTATGTTTTTTCGAGAGATAAATGGAAGGAGGAAAAGAACAGAAGAACTTGGGACATTGTGGAATAGCTTCTATTAGTTTGGATCATCTCTGATACTCAATTTTTCTTGTTGAAGTTTCTGAGAATCTATGTTTTCTACGTTTTTAGTTAGAGAAGAATTTCTAGTAGTGACTGTAATATATATATATATATATAAACAGTCATTTTTTGTTTCACTCTTTTTTTCCGTGATGAGATCTCAACGACTATGCGTTGAGGAGGTGTGTCCATGTTAGTGTTTGAAGTTTATCTGGTGTTTTCCTCCTTTAATTTGAGCTGTGTTGGATTAAAATTCTGAAATTTACTAAACCGTGAAACATTAGCCACGGCTTGTTAGTTGTTTCACATGGTCTGTTCAACTTATATAATAGTTTAATTCTCATGAACTAGAGTACTTCTCAGTCTTATTGTACATAACTGGTTTCATTTTTATTCTAAATATTTTCTCATTACTGCTTGCCTTACCATCTCATTTGTTGTTGAGCTAATATGGTTTGAACTTTTGATTAGGTTCACCGAGTGCTTGTTGACATAGTTTCAGCTTCCGCGAATGCAACACCTGGTCTGGGGATATCCTCCTTTTACTGCTCATTCAGTAGCATTTTTCATCTTCATAATAGCTGTTTTCTTACAATAATCATCAATCAGGTTGTAGCTATAGCAAGTGCCGCACTTGATGGATTCAAGAATGAAGCTAAGAAGATGGTAGTTGCTCTAGTTGATATGGAGCGTGCGTTTGTACCACCTCAGCACTTCATCCGCCTCGTACAAAGAAGGTAACATCAGCTTCCCTTTCTTTGCTTTCTGCTCTGCCATTTCAAGTGGCTTTATCATACTCTAACTTATTGATCATTATCTTAATTTCTTTCTTTCAATGTATGACGGTTTCGAAAATGCCAAATGGATCTAATTTTGTGGGCGTCCTGCCTTCCCTTTTGTTTATGTTTACCTGTAAATTGAACATCTATGTTTCTGCATGCTTACATTACAGTTACAAATTAACCTTTCCTAGTAGTCCCATAGCTGATATTTACAAGATACACATTATCACAAGCTGTATTGTTTTCTTATACGATGCATATCTCACCAACCTTACGCCCTCTGGCCGTACGGTTTACTATCTTAATCAGAATGGAAAGGCAGCGTCGTGAGGACGAGCTTAAAGGTCGTTCCTCTAAAAAAGGACAAGATGCAGAGCAATCTCTCTTAAACAGATGCTGGATACTGCTTTCTAGTTTTTATATATGAAAGTACATAAATGTAACGATTCTCTTTTCTGCCTGTAAATCAGGCAACTAGTCTAATTTACTTTTACACATGGCTACTGAAGTGACATTATGTTCCTTGCGGTGCACGCTTTTCTGCTTCTTAGCTTATCTGTCAGTTCAATTGCGTGATTTCTTCTTCTTTACTATTTCCTTTCTGCCAGTTAAGCTTTGGACTGGTGTAGGATCTGCTTTTCTTGAAATTACTTGATAAGAAACCAACTTCCAAGCTTTTCTTTCTGTCCTATTTATCGATCTTTTGATTTTTTTTCTTGTCCGCCCCTTTAGCGTTGAACTGGTGTAGGACGAACTTTCATGGTTTTAGTATGTTAGAAAAGCCAACTTCTACAGTCTTCAACTTCAATTTTACTCTGTCGCGCAGGGTACTTGATGAAGAAAAGTGCGAAGACAAATGGGTGGAGTAGGAGATGGTTTGTTCTGAATGAAAAAACTGGAAAGGTTACCGTCTATCACAAATGTTCTTCAAGAGTTAATCCAAATACTTGCAAATGAGAATGCTGTGTGCATTATAATTGGAATTGTTATGCTATCGTTTTTCACAAATATCCTTTGCACCACAAAACGTTTAATTACCGTTTCTGCTGATGAGAAAATCTGGATACGCCATAAATAACATTATGTTCTCTTTTTTCTAGAACATGTTTGTTATGATTGTTGCTGAAGTGATCTGCCTATGCATTTACCTTTCTCCAGCTTGGTTATACGAAAAAGCAAGAAGAAAGGAACTTCCGTGGCACTGTAACTTTGGAGGTATCATTCTTTTGCAATACTTTCTTTTCATTGGCCGAAGGTGTATCTGCAGTTAGAAGATGAATAAGAGTGTTTCATGTTTTACGTTGCTCTTCCACCTGGTGATGATTACTCTGCAAAACATTTTATTACCATTACCATTACCTCTGAAGAGAAAATCTGAGTCGTCATAAATAACGTTTAGCCTTTTGCAGTTTAATTAAGGTACACATTATTCAAATTTTTTGTAATCATGAAAACTCTTTTAATCTTCTCAGGAATGCAGCATCAAAGAAATTCCGGATGATGAAGGAGAAAAATCAAAGAGCTCGAAAGATAAGAAATCAAATGGACCTGATTCGAAAGGACCAGGCCTTGTATTTAAGATAACCTGCAGGGTTCCATATAAGACTGTACTTAAAGGTATGTCAAGCTATAATCAAAATTAGCTGCTTGACCTCTTTTTTTGTATGAGCAACTCGTAAAAATTTAGTTCTTATGTTGCAGCTCATAATGCGTTGGTTCTTAAGGCTGAGAGCATGGTCGACAAGAACGAATGGATTAATAAGCTGCAAAAGGTTATTCAGGCCCGAGGAGGACAAGTGGGTGGCGCTTCCATGAGACACAGTCTTCAGAAGGTTCACTTGTAAGTCTCACAGGGAACTATCCGCTCCTTCATTGCTCCTAACCAATCGGCTTTTGTTAAGGATAGGCTGCTCATGGAGAATGTGTTGCTAGCTTCTGAGCTGGTAAAGAGCTATCACAAGTCTACAATCTCATCTCGTTGTGCGATCAAGATTGACATTGCGAAAGCATTTGATTCAATTCAGTTGGATTTTCTTCTCTCAACACTCTCTGCCATTGGTCTCCCAGAAAAATTCATCCTCTGGATTCGGAGATGTATAACTATGGCCTCCTTCTCTGTACAAGTCAATGGGGAATTAGCAGGCTATTTTAGTAGCAAAAGAGGTTTGAGACAGGGATGTTCTTTATCTCCATATCTCTTCGTCATCTGCATGCAAGTTCTATCGCGGATGCTAGACAAAGCTGCAAAAAACAGGATATTTGGATATCATCCCTACTGTAGCAGTCTTAACCTCACTCATCTCTGTTTGCAGATGATATGCTGGTCTTTTCGGATGGAAAAAAACAATCAATAGAAGGAATCCTCAGCGTTTTTAAAGACTTTGCGGAGTTCTCTGGGTTAACAATTGGTCTAGAAAAATCACCCTGTATATGGCTGGTGTGAATGACGATGAGAATGTAGAGAATTGAACCTCTCTTTGCACGGAATATTAGTTTGTTCTTGAGCAATAAAGTAAAGACACAGAGATTTAACGAGTTCAGATCACGATGTGTGATCCTACGTCTCGGCCTGGAGTTTTTCCAGTAATCCACTATACCACAGATTACAAGCTTTTAGGTTTCTCTCTGCCTCCTTCTAAAACCTAGAGGAAATCAGAAATTTTGTGTTAACCCTAATTCCCCACATGCTTAGCTTTATATACTAAGTCAATTACAAAGATAAGACGGTTTAAACCAAACCGAAGCCCAAAGAAAACAAACCCGTTTCCTAGTGACTACCCTGTCGCGGGCCTAGTTATAACTCAATGATTTTCATCACCAAAGCCCAACAAATCTCCACCTTGATGACAATCACTCCAGAGTATAACATCTTCATCTTTGCATCCATGTGAAACTCCAGACAAACCAGCACCTTAGTGCTCTTCTAAGCCGAGAAAACTCAAAGCTTTCTCAAACTTATCCACTGGAAGAACCTTTGTCAACATATCAGCCGGATTCCTCTCTGTAGGGATCTTGGACAACTTCACATCACCGGAAGCAACTATATCCCTGATGAAATGCATCCTTCTTCTAATATGCTTTGTTCTCTCATGATGAACGTTGTTCTTGGCTAAACTCAAAGCACTCTGAGAATCACACCAGATCTCCACCGAGTCTTGTTTGAAACCGAACTCCTCAGCCAAACCCATTAGCCAGATAGCTTCTTTCGTAGCTTCCCCAACGCCATGTACTCTGCCTCTGTCGTAGACAGTGCAACCACCTGTTGAAGACTCGACTTCCAACTAATCACACTTCCACCAGCGGTGAAAACATATTCTGAAATCGATCTACCTCTGTCCAGATCCGACGAAAAATCAGAATCACAGAAACCTTCAACCTTAAACTCCTTGTTCTTCCTGAATACAATCTTCAGATCCTGAGTACCCTTCAAATATCTTAGTACCCACTTCACTGCCGACCAGTGAACCATACTTGGCTTGCTCATAAACCTACTCACTAAGCCAACAGCATATGCTAGATCACACCTAGTTCCCAGCATCGCATACATGATACTTCCAATAGCATTAGCATATGGAATATCATCCATAATTGTCTCAGCTTCATTATCTTTGACAGCCGACAACTTAAAATGCGAATCTATAGGTGTTGAAACAGATCTAGACTCATCCATATTGAATACCTGAAGAATCTTCTTGATATACCCGGATTGAGACAAAGTAAGAACTCCACCTTCACGATCCCTCTCAATATCCATACCAAGAATTCTTCTCGCAGCTCCTAGGTCTTTCATCTCGAACCTACTGCTCAACAGATCTTTCACAGTCTGTATCTCTTTCATGTCCTTTGAAGCAATTAACATGTCATCAACATACAAGAGTAGGTAGATAAAACACTTATCTTTACTCTCCTTTATGTAGACACAGTGATCGACATCGCTCCTTTTGAACCCATGACTAACCACAAACTGATCAAAACACTTGTTCCACTGCCTTGGAGCTTGCTTCAGTCCGTACAGTGCTCTTTCCAACAAGCAAACATAATCCTCTTTACCTTTAACCACAAAACCTTCTGGTTGCTCCATATAGATCCTCTTCAAGTAAACCATGAAGAAACGCAGTCTTAACATCAAGCTGCTCCAGTTCCAGATCAAAATTTGCAACAACAGATAGAAGAAACCTGATAGAAACATGTTTCACTACTGGTGAAAACACATCCTGATAATCAATACCCTCTCTCTGAGAATATCCTTTGGCCACCAACCTGGCCTTATATCTCGGTTCTTCTACTCCTGGTATACCTGGCTTTAACTTGAATACCCACTTGCAGCCAATAACCTTTCTTCCTTTGGGTCTCTTAACCAGCCTCCAGGTTTTGTTCTTATCAAGAGAAACCATCTCTTCATTCATACCTCCATTCCAGAAAGTTTTATCCCTACTTTCAACAGCTTCCTGATAGTCCCTTGGTTCTTCAGAACTCATCTCAACTGCAGCAATTAAAGCAAAACTTGCCAAATCATAATCATTGAAACGGTCAGGTAGCCTTGTTACTCTCCTAGTTCGATCTCGAACCAACTGATAGTCCTGAGGTATATCATCTGATTCTGAATCTCCAACAACTCCACCTGAAGATGAACCTTCACCTTGATCTTCAGTAGCCGGAATTGTCGATTCAGACGGAGGGTGTCGATCGTCACCAGTGGGGGTGTCGATCGATACCTTCTCTGCGGCCCGGTGTCGACCGACACCAATAGGTGTGTCGATCGACACCATCTCTGGAGTCGGGTTCTCCAGCCCTGTTTCTGACGCAGAAACACCTTCTTTTAAGTCTTTGAACACTTTATCTTCAACAAAGACTACATTCCTGCTTATCACACATCTTTCTTCATCCAGAAGCCATACCTTGTACCCTTTGACTCCTTCTGGATAGCTAATGAAAATTCCCTTCATAGCTCTTGGTTTTAACTTCCCTTGATCTACATGCACATAGACCAATGACCCAAACCTTCTAAGATGTTATAACCAGGCTTTCTTCCCAGCCATAGTTCTTCAGGAATATTGCCATCTAAGGCCGATGAGGGACTTCTATTTATTTGGTACACAGCTGTGCTAACCGCCTCAGCCCAGAATTCTTCTCCCAAGCCACTCTCATCAAGTATACAACGCACTTTCTCCATTATTGTTCGATTCATGCGTTCAGCTACTCCATTCTGCTGTGGAGTATATGCACATGTCCTGTGCCTCTCAATCCCATGCTGCTTGCAAAACTCATTGAAATCCTTGTTCACGAATTCCAACCCATTGTCTGTTCTCAGACACTTAACCTTCTTGCTGACTTGATTCTCAACCAGCTTCCTCCATTCACAAAACTTTGTGAAAGCTTCACCCTTAGTAGACAAGAAGAATACCCACACTTTTCTAGTGTAGTCATCAATGATAGACAGAAAATACTGCTTACCAGACAAACTTAGAGTAACAGATGGAGATCCCCAAAGATCTGAATGAACATACTTCAGTGCTTCCCCAGAATTGTGCTTCCCAACGTTGAAGCTCAGCCTTTTATGCTTTCCCATTACACAACTCTCACAGAAATCCATCTCTCCAATTCTCCTCTTGTCAATGATGCCCCTTTTTGCCAGGATCATCAGATTCTTCATGCTCATGTGTCCCAACCTTCTATGCCACAACACTGTTTCATCGCAGGCAGGTTTCCTGGAAACACTAATGTTTGACTGTCCTATCACAGTCTCTCCATCAAGCAAATACAAAGAACCACACAGTGAACCTTGAAGACCCATCTTCCCGTTCTTATAGAACCTTGTCTTTCCTTTGCCTCCAGCATGATCAAACCCAAGCTTATCTAACGTACTTGTAGATATTAAATTTCTCTTCAGCTTAGGAATATACCTGACATTTGTCAATGTCTTCACCGTGCCACCATATGCCTTGATATTGATAGAACCTATTCCTTTAACCTCAACGGAATAGTCGTCCCCCAGTAGCACTTGTCCAGAGTTGAGCTCCTCGAACTTATCAAACCAGTCTCTCCTTGAGGTCATGTGATATGAACAACCCGAATCAATCACCCACCTCTCATGATGCCAACTTTCTGAGACTGTTAATGCATCAACTCCTGCTGATTGATCAATGACCACTGCTGCCTCAGCATCATCATCATTGCCCATGCGCTTTTTCCTAGCATAACAATCAGTCTTCTTATGTCCTTCCTTCTTGCAGTACCAGCAGGTGATTCTTGAACCCGATTTCGACCTGCTTCTGCTTCTATCACCGGAGTTCTTCTGACTCCTCTCAGACTGTCTCCCACGAGCCACATATGCTTCACCAGCTTTCTGAGAAGTTGATATTCCCAGTGCATTGAGCTCAGTCTCCTTAGATCTCGCTGCATTTATCACATCATCAATAGAGATAGATTCTCTACCATACTTCAATGTCTCCTTCATGGAGTCATACTGTGATGGCAAGGAACTGAGCAATAGAATTGCCTGCACCTCATCCGCAACTGTAACCTTCACACTAGCCAACTCTGAAATAGTCTTCAAGAAGTCATCGACATTCTGATCGATTGACTTTGATCCATCCATCTTAAATGTATAAAACTGATACAGAAGATGAATTCTACTAGGTAGAGTTGTGGTATTATATAACCTCTCTAGTGCTGCCCAAAGATCACGTGCTGTTGTGCACTCCTCTGTTTTCCTGAGGACATGATCTCCTAGATGGAGAGTCAACATGTTCATTGCATTCTCAGCTCGTTCCTCCCTCTTAGCTTCTTCTTCTTGAAGTCTTTCTGCGAAATCCTCTTCAGACTCGTCCTTTTTCTTTACCAGACTTTTAGGCTCTTTTGCAGGTGTTGATAATTCATCCTTCAAACCTGCAAGTGATATATGAGCCGTCATCCTTCTTTTCCACAAGGAGAAATCTCCTTGCCCATCGAAGATAGCCATCTTCACCTTCGAAGTCTTCTTAGAATCCATCACGCCTTAATTTATCTCTGTTCAGACACGGTGTCGATCGACAATGAATGGGTGTCGGTCGACACTGAATGGGTGTCGCTCGACACTGAACGGGTGTCGGTCGACACTAAACGCGACCCTTGATTCTGACCTCGCCGCCGATGCCTCTAACCCAGCAATCAGCCACACAAACAAGAAAACCTAGCAACCACCGCCGATCCTCTCTGCCCTTGCTCCCGAAACTAGTAAATCTGGCTCTGATACCACTTGTAGAGAATTGAACCTCTCTTTTGCACGGAATATTAGTTTGTTCTTGAGCAATAAAGTAAAGACACAGAGATTTAACGAGTTCAGATCACGATGTGTGATCCTACGTCTCGGCCTGGAGTTTTTCCAGTAATCCACTATACCACAGATTACAAGCTTTTAGGTTTCTCTCTGCCTCCTTCTAAAACCTAGAGGAAATCAGAAATTTTGTGTTAACCCTAATTCCCCACATGCTTAGCTTTATATACTAAGTCAATTACAAAGATAAGACGGTTTAAACCAAACCGAAGCCCAAAGAAAACAAACCCGTTTCCTAGTGACTACCCTGTCGCGGGCCTAGTTATAACTCAATGATTTTCATCACCAAAGCCCAACAGAGAAGGTGGCTATTCTCAATGATTTTCCATTTGATACAGGTAATCTCCCGGTTAGATATCTTGGGTTACCATTGATGACGAATGCGAGTTTCCGATTATTCTCCCCTCATAGAAAAGATTAAGAAGCAAATAAGTTCATGGACTGTGCGGCATCTCTCCTTTGCGGGACGTTTACAACTTATAGCCTCTGTAATTCAGAGCCTGACAAACTTTTGGCTATCAGCTTTCCGGCTTCCGAAATCCTGTATTGATGAAATTGATAGCTTGTGTGCGGCGTTCTTGTGGTCCGGACCAGTCCTGAACAAGCAAAAAGCAAAAGTGTCTTGGAGTGATATTTGTAAACCGAAGAAAGAAGGAGGTTTGGGTCTGCGATCTCTTAAGGAGGTAAATACAGTCAACTGTCTAAAACTCATATGGCGTATTGTAAGCTCAAGTTCATCTCTGTGGGTTCAGTGGATTCAGAGATATTTGATTAGGGAAAGCTCCATCTGGTCTATCAAGGAAACAAGCTCTCTAGGTTTTGGATATGGAAGAAGCTGCTAAAGTGCAGAGATTTAGCTTTTCCCTTCATCAAAGTGAATCTGGAAAATGGTGCAACAACACATTTCTGGTATGACACCTGGTCTCCTTTGGGTAGATTGCTTGATATTACTGGGTTTCGTGGTGCCTCTGCTCTGGGAATCAAGTTAAATGCAACAGTCCATGAAGCAATTCAGCACAGAACATCTCGTCATAGATGGGAGCCTCTCAATATTATTGAGGCGGAAATCTCTAGAGTAAAACAATTGGGTCTGTCCCAGTTCCGAGATGCAAAACTTTGGAAGAGAGGCGATGATAAATTCACTACAAATTTCAGCACCAAGGAAACAATGAAACTGATCAGGGGACCTCAAACTCCAGTCACTTGGTTCGAGGGGGTTTGGTTTGCGAATGCAACACCTAAACTATCCTTCGTTACATGGCTGGCTGCGAGAAATAGACTTGCCACGGGAGATCGTATCACATCATGGAATGCGAGTGCTGATGGTTCATGTATTCTTTGCTGTGCTCAGCTTGAAACACGGGACCATTTGTTCTTCTCTTGTGTATACACAGGCGAGATTTGGAGAAGACTCTGTGAAAGGTTACTAGCTGGTAATTTTACGCTGCATTGGGAAAGCTTGATGGATCTTGCCCGCGGAAATATACTGGACAAGACAACTCTGTTTCTGTTCAGGTATGCGATGCAGGCAACAATTTTCAACCTTTGGAGAGAACGCAACGGGAGACGGCATGGTCAAACTCCAACCCCGACAATGCAAATGATTCAAAACGTCGACAGACAAGTTCGCAATCGAATTCTTTCTCTTCGATTACTGGGAAAGGAACGCTTGGAGAAAGCCATGGAGAGATGGCTATGCACAAGATAGAGACAACTCTATATATCTGATTTACTTTCAAAACACCATTATACTATCTAGTTTATCAAAAACGATGCAGACACTGTAAAAACCGTTTTTTTTTTAGTGAAATTTAACATTCCTTCAAAAAAAAAAAAAAAAAAAAAAACTATCCCGCTCCTTCGGTGAATTTTTCTAGTTGGAATCTGTGTAATATATAAATTTCACATGTGGCCTGAAATTTCATATATGGCCTGAAACGTCCATTAATTAACCATTTTACCTGCTTAGGACAAGATGGTAAGGAAACCGGTTGACCCGGAAGAGGAATTGCGGTGGATGTCACAAGAAGTACGGGGTTACGTCGAAGCAGTTCTCAACAGTCTTGCTGCAAATGTTCCAAAGGTGGACCAATTGTGAACTCTTTAATTATTTTCCATATCCATGTCGCTTTTTTTATTACTTGAACCCATCCATGGCTTGAACAGGCCGTTGTTCTTTGTCAAGTGGAGAAATCAAAGGAAGACATGCTGAATCAGCTCTATAGTTCCATCAGGTTTCATATCTTTTCTCCCAATGTAGCTCAACACGGCTCTGAATTCTGATGTGTTGGTGCTTATATGTCTCTCTCTCTCTCTCTTACACTGATCTGCAGCGCGATAGGTAACGAGAGGATTGAATCTCTGATTCAAGAGGATCAGAACGTGAAAAGACGAAGAGACCGTTACCAGAAGCAGTCCTCTCTTCTCTAGAAGCTCACAAGGCAACTTAGCATTCACGACAACCGAGCAGCTGCTGCTTCAAGCTGGTCTGATAGTGGCACTGGTATATGTCGGATACCTTCGATATACCATCATTTGGTATTGGGCTTAAGTCATTTTCTCCTTGGGCCTGATTCATCCTCGTGGCCCATTAAGCCCATCAGTGACCCAGCTGCTTCAACTCGTCGTTATAAGGAGTCTTCTTCTTCCTCGACGAGATCAACACAATAACGAGATAAGAAAACAGAGAGAGCGTGAGAATCAATCTTGGAGAATCAAGCGAAGAAAGAACCAGAGATCATTGAGAGTTACCTTTTCGTTTTTGCTTTCATTGATAGTGTTCGTAGCTTGTAAAGAGTGATTGAGAGTTGTTCTTTGTTTTGAGTTCTTGTGATGTGAACATTGATCAATCCACGGGTTGTGTGGAGTTGATCCTTTATGAGAATAGTGGATCTTTGAGAGCACCGATCTCCCACGAGACGTAGCAGCTGCGGCTGTGAACTCGTTAAATCCTCTGCGTCATTACTTTCTGCTCGTGTTCATCGAAGATCAAGTCTCGTTCTCGGCAATCGGAAGATTCAATACCTAACAAATTGGTATCAGAGCGTCCAGGTTAATTCCGATTAGAGAAGGAGAGAAGTCGAACAAGTAAAGGAGAAAGGTGCGAGTCACGTATCTGTTTCTTCGGCAAAGCGATGGAGCCAACTCGAGGAAAGTTCGAGATGGACAAGTTAGACGGGAAAAGAGACTTCGGAATGTGGAAGTACAAGTTGCTAGGTCAACTCGAGATTCAAGGCTTGGCGTCTGTTCTTGATGAGGGTTCGACCTTGTACGTGGACTCGGAGAAGCTTGAAGAAGGCCAAGAACCGGTCTTGGATAAGAAAAAGGTTGCGATGGATACCAGAGTCAAGAATCTCTTTGGTACTTGCTTGACAGACCTTATCTTGAGAAAGATAATGCATGAAAATACTGCATACGGTATGTGGAAGGCTCTTGAACGCGATTATCAGACTAAGGCGTTGCCTAACCGCATCTACCTCAAGCAACAATTCGCGAGTTACAAGATGGAGGAGGACAATCTATTGAGGACAATCTAGACTGCTTTCTCAAGCTAATTGGAGATCTCGCAAGTCTCAACATCAACATCAGTGATGAGGACCAGGCCATACAGTTGCTCACCAGTCTTCCACCGCTATATGAACCTCTAGTTCATACGCTGAAGTATGGCACTGGGAAGGAGACCTTGACATACATGGAGGTTACTACCTCAGTGTACGCCAAAGAAGCCGAGTTAAAGCAGAAGGGTTTGCTGAATAAACCTAAGTCAAATGGTGAAGGGCTCTATGTGGAATCACGTGGAAGATCAAGGGATAGATCAAACAGGGATGACGACAACAACCACAAGCATTCAAGAAGGAGATCAAAGTCCTCAAACGGTAGATCTAAATCTTCAAATAAATCTAATGATAATTTGAAGGGTGCTTGTTTTGTTCGTGGAAGACAGGTCATTGGAAACGTGATTGCCCCGTAAGAGCAAACAAGAAAAAGCAACAGGATTCAGCAAACTATGTATCATCAAGGAACGAGCCGATGATACTTACAGCTAGTGTTGAAGATCCTAAGGACGCATGGGTACTAGATTCTGGCTGTACTTTTCATATAACCCCTAACAAGTCTGTGCTGTTTGATTTTAAAGAATTAGATGGCGGTAAAGTGTTCATGGCAAATAACACACTAAGCGAAGTTAAGGGAATTGGAAAGCTACGAATCATAAACGAGGAGGGACAAGAAGTCATCCTCACGGATGTAAGGTATATGCCTGATGTGGGTAGAAACTTGATCTCGTATGGCATGCTTGAAAAATCAGGATGCACCTACGAAGGAAGGGACTACAAGATACAGTTCTACAAGGGTGACAAGAAGGTCATATCCGGAAAGTACAACCAAGGCTTATACTACTTACAAGGAACGGTAAAAGAAGGGGAAGTAAACTTTGTGAACAGTAAAGATAAATTGACTAGTTTATGGCATTCTAGACTAGGCCACATGAGCTCAAAAGGGATGAATGTTCTCGTTAAAAATGGTTATTTACCGAGTTCAGACATTGGTGAGTTAGGATTCTGTGAGAATTGCATCTTAGGAAAGTCTCATAAACAAAGTTTCCCTGTAGCTAAACACACCACTAAAGCTGTTCTAGATTATATTCATTTTGATCTATGGGGTTCTCCCTCTAACCCGGAAAGCTTAAGTGGTTGCAGATACTTTGTTAGTTTTATTGATGATTTTTCTAAAAAGGTCTGGGTGTACTTTCTACGTACTAAAGACGAGGCTTTTGCAAAATTCAAGGAGTGGAAACAGGAAGTCGAGAACCAAATGAGTAAGAAAGTGAGGTATCTTCGAACTGACAATGGACTTGAATTTTGTAATGCTCAATTCGATACTTTCTGTAAGGAAGCAGGTATTAAGAGACACATGACATGCACATACACACCCCAGCAAAACGGTGTCTCAGAAAGAATGAACCGGACAATCATGGAAAGAGTTAGATGTATGCTGGCAGAGACAGGGCTCGGAAAAGAATTTTGGGCCGAGGCTACATCAACAGCTGTCTATTTGATCAATAGATCACCTAACTCTACTATTGATTTCAGGTTACCTGAGGAGGTGTGGACAGGACACAAGCCGGATTTAACTAATCTAAAGCGATTTGGTTGTACTGCTTATGTTCATGTTGTGCAGGATAAAACTAGTCCAAGAGCGGTTAAAGGAACATTCCTAGGCTACCCGTTTGGAACTAAGGGTTACAGAATTTGGATTGAGGAAGAAGGCCGGTGCATCACAAGCAGAAATGTAGTTTTCCATGAAGAGGAAGTCTTCAAGGATTTAAAGCTACATAAGGATAAGGTGCACGAAGAAGGGCAAGAGGAATCTTCAAAGGCTAAGAAGAAAAAGAAGGTCACGTTTAGCTCAGAACTGACCAAAGGTCCGTACACTACAGAAGGATCCACTTCAGGTGGAGAGACTGTTACGGTTGATGAGTCAGAAGATTCAGACTCAGATAGTGGAGAAGATCAGTCAAGCGAAGATGTTGGGGAGAGTTCGGGACAGGCTCAACCTAACTATGATAACTACCTACTTGCAAGAGACCGAAATCGCAGGGAAAACATAAGGCCACCATCACGTTATGAAGATGCGAATTTGGTTGCCTATGCTCTAGTTGCAGCGGATGAGCTAGAGATAGATGAGCCTAAGACTTACTATGAAGCTATGCGAAGCAGTAAGAAGAAGTTTTGGAGCAATGCAGCAGATGAAGAGATGCGTTCACTAAAGAAGAGTGGTACGTGGGTTCTAATTGACAAGCCTAAGGATCAGAAACTTGTGGGGTGTAAATGGATATTCAAGTTAAAGCCAGGAATCCCAGGTGTTGAGGAACCTAGATACAAAGCGAGGCTTGTAGGTAAGGGTTTTTCTCAGAAGGAGGGAGTTGACTACAATGAGATTTTTGCACCGGTGGTCAAACATGTTTCTATTAGACTTATGCTATCTCGCGTGGTCTACATGGACTACGAGTTGGAACAATTAGACGTGAAGACTGCATTTCTACATGGGAAACTAGATGAAAGGATCCTAATGGAGCAACATGAGGGTTTCATTAAGAAGGGAGAGGAGAACAAAGTGTGCCTACTCAAGAAAAGTCTGTATGGACTTAAGCAGTCTCCTAGGCAGTGGAATCTACGGTTTGATGAATTCATGAAGAGTCAGAATTTTCTACAGTGCAGTCGAGACATGTGCGTTTACATGAAAGATGTAGAAACGGATAAAGCTGTTTATCTATTGGTATACGTGGATGACATGCTTATAGCATCTGGGAATAAGCGAGTGATTTAGGAGCTTAAGGACAATCTAAGCCGTGAGTTCGAGATGAAGGACCTAGGAAAGGCTTCAAGGATCCTAGGCATGGACATAATACGGGATAGGACTAAGGGTACGTTGATTCTATCTCAGAGTAAATATCTGGAGAAGGTCCTAAAAACATTCAATATGTTTGAGGCAAAAGCAGTATCTTCTCAGTTCAAGTTAAGAAGCCTATACCCTAATGAGATTTTAGAAGAATTTGAACATATGAAAAATGTTCCATACGCGAGTGCAGTAGGCAGCCTCATGTATGCTATGGTCGGTTCTAGACCAGATTTAGGGTATGCTATTGGATTGGTCAGCAGGTTCATGACAAATCCGAGCAGGGACCACTGGGAAGCAGTTAAGTGGGTGATGAAGTATGTTGTTGGAGTTTATTCTAAAGGTTTAGTTTTCAAAAAGGATCAGTCTTTTAAGATAGAAGGCTATTCAGACTCGGACTACGCAACAGACCTAGACAAAAGAAGATCAATTTTCGGCATTGTATTCAAGGTTGGTGGGAATACTGTTTCATGGAAGTCTTGTCTACAGTCTGTTGTGGCTCTTTCGACAACCGAGGCAGAGTACATGGCTCTTACCATGGCGTCAAAAGAAGCCATTTGGTTAAAGGGAATTTGTGATGAATTGGGATTCAACCCAGGCAGTGTAAGGATACACTGCGATTCTCAGAGTGCAATCGCACTAGCCAAGAATCCAGTTCACCACGAGCGAACTAAACACATGGATACTCAGTTTTATTTCATACGGGACATAATAGCTCAAGGCGACATCTACCTAAGCAAGATACATACTTCAGTGAATCCAGCAGACTTCTTAACAAAAACCGTACCTGGCAACAAGTTCCAGCTCTGCTGTGAACTCCTGAATGTCTGCTAAACTGTCCCGCGGCTCCAGGTAACACCAAGGTATGATCTCACCTCGCATCATACACAAATACGATTTGTTAGTATGTCTTTACAGGTACAGGTTAAAGTCTACAAACAACATCAAAAGTACAAAGGAAGAAAGGAATGGTGGTGTTACCTAATCGGAGCAGACAAAGACTTCTCGGGTTTATCTGGTTTTAAGCCTGAGGAGTCACCGCATCAATGAAGGAATCTGAGATGCAAAGAGGTTTCCGTGAACTCAGACTCGAGGTGGAGTTTACCGGAAAAGGAAAGAAACCAAAAAGGCGTTAGTAAGAGAACAAGGAAGTTTTCTCAATTCTTATACATGTTAAGCTTGAATCGTTCTGTTCTTGTTATTTCTCCTAAGTATTGTGCAGAAATAGCAAACAAGGAATCAATCAAGTTGGGATTACCTGTTTGGAAATTTGAGTGACTCGGACTCTTGATCTCGAAGGTTAAAGTCGTGAAGGTCGACGATAAGAGAAACAGACCGGGAAGCAAGTCGTGGAGCTCCGGAAAGTACTTCGGTGAAGGTGGAGCTCACATGCAAGGAGAAAGAGAAGCGAAAGAGGGTTAGTGAATCTGATTCATCTAAATCGTTTACAGAAGATCCTGTTGTCCTCTTTGATTCTACAGAAAAGATAGGAGAATCAGACGTACCTGGATGATTTACCGGAGACGATGATCGGTTCGTCACGGCGGAGTGACTGAGAGATCAGTCGGCGTTTCACTTTCGCAAGAGAGAGAAAGGAGGTGAAGAGCTGCGGAGTCTTCGATGTTATGTTCGAAGGAGGTGGAGTTTTGTCGGATACCTTCGATATACCATCATTTGGTATTGGGCTTAAGTCATTTTCTCCTTGGGCCTGATTCATCCTCGTGGCCCATTAAGCCCATCAGTGACCCAGCTGCTTCAACTCGTCGTTATAAGGAGTCTTCTTCTTCCTCGACGAGATCAACACAATCACGAGATAACAAAACAGAGAGAGCGTGAGAATCAATCTTGGAGAATCAAGCGAAGAAAGAACCAGAGATCATTGAGAGTTACCTTTTCGTTTTTGCTTTCATTGATAGTGTTCGTAGCTTGTAAAGAGTGATTGAGAGTTGTTCTTTGTTTTGAGTTCTTGTACTGTGAACATTGATCAATCCACGGGTTGTGTGGAGTTAATCCTTTCTGAGAATAGTGGATCTTTGGGAGCACCGATCTCCCACGAGACGTAGCAGCTGCGGCTGTGAACTCGTTAAATCCTCTGCGTCATTACTTTCTGCTCGTGTTCATCGAAGATCAAGTCTCGTTCTCGGCAATCGGAAGATTCAATACCTAACAGTATATATAAAATACACATCTGCTCTCTCAATATTACTAATTATATAAATTAATTTCATTTCCTTATTAATTTTCAGAAAGCAGCCCGAGAACCAATGGAGGATCTACGGGAGAGGATTGGATGAATGCGTTTAACGCTGCTGCTAGTGGACCAGACTCGTTGAAGAGGTATGGTTCTGGTGGTCATAGCTGACGGTACAGTGATCCAGCTCAGAACGGTGATGATGATTCTTCCGCTTCTGGTGGCAGCAACCGTCGCACCACACCAAACAGGCTCCCACCGGCACCACCATCACATTCTGGATCATCTTACAGGTATTAGTAGAACCTGTTTGATTTTACAGGTTTGTTGTTGGAGAACCAACCATAAAACACATTCTTTTTTTCTTTTTTTTCTTTTTTGGGATTGGTCCCCATTTCTGGGACTAAGCTCCTTTCTTATGTCTTCACTAGTTTTAAATTTTTTTAAAAGAAATGATTATGATATAATATGATGATGTACTTGCTTGTGTTTGTAGATAAAGATATTGTTAGAGATACACATATCATGAGTTTCCTCCATTTGGTCATTTGTTTTTCTTTTTCGTCAAAGCAAACTGTGTTAAATTTTCCCATTTTGAGCAAAGCTTCTATATTTGATCGATTTATTATCTCTCTCCCTACAGAATGATACACATATGCAGTTAAGAGATGTTTATGTCAAAGATTAATATATCTGCTAAAACTCTTGACACTCATAATTTTAAGCAACATAATTTTTCAGTGGTTCTGACCAGGGACAGATCCAGAAAGTAAATTTATATGGGGCACAACCTAATAATTTTATATTACATAAATTATTATTAAAGTTTTGATTTTATTTTTAAATAAACTAAAAAGGATAAATTAATTTTTAAATACTAAATATCTATTTTTGGTGCTATTAACATAAAATTGTGTATTGCATATATTAATTTATTATCTGTATTTTGTTGTCAATTGTTATTTTTATATAAAATTGAAAGAAAAAAATCAAAACTTAATTTAAATCAACTGAAATAGAAGAAAAAGTAGAAATATGATTAAAATCAATTAAAAATGTCTAACTTGAACAAAATATACTTTTAAATTTTGGAATAAACAAATAAAATGAAGGAAAAATCTGTTTATAGAAATAAAGAACTTTTTTTAGCAAAAAAAAACGAAAAAGGAAGAAAAGATAAATTATGTTTTGGAATATTAAAAAAAGAAAAAAAATTAAAATAAGATTTGTTTAGAACAAAAATGCAATAGAAGTCAAAGATGAGATTTGAACCCATGTAGGAAGAACATATATAAAAGCCTTCAAAACCGGTTGAACTTCAGGATAAGTTATCGAGGGGGGTCTAGCTCTTTTTTCTCTCAGGACTCTCCTGTTGATTTAGCCGGTCTGCTTAACCCTTTCATGCCTCTCGTGTGAGTAGAGTTTAATTACCGGTCGCGTGCAATGGTTCCTTCCTTTCTTGGTGGGAATTTTCTCGTCACGTATTTCCTTTCTTGCTCCAATCATTATTTCGATTACATCCAAATCTGTGTACTCTCGGCAACTTGCCTTCTACGCCTTTGAGCTGATTGATATGGCTTACTATATCTACCACTCATCTTCCTTAATTTCCATCATCACCACTGTCTCGATCGTAATTGACTCATTACCAAAAAGAAATCCCTCACGGCGGTTTAGATCCTCCGGTGCCGCTCGGCCTCTCCTCAACATGTCGGAATCGTTGCATAAGGCGCTGCTCTCCATGTCTCTTGAAGATGATGAGTCAATTAACCTTCCGGATGATCCTCGCTTCAGGGTTTTCGAGAAAAACTCTGTGAGTTTACTTGGAAGACTCACCAACCCGGCGTGTCAACTCATGTCCCGTGTCATTGAAGAAATGCCGCGTCACTGGCGTGTATACGATAGGGTCCGCGGTATTGCTCTGTCTAAGGACAAGTTTCAATTCATTTTTCAGAAGGAGGAGGATCTGGAGCGTGTCCTCAGTGAAAGGCCATGGTCGTACAACTACTGGGCGATGTTGATTGAGCGCTGGACCGCTTCCCCCCCGGATGATTTTCTTACAAAACTCGAGCTGTGGATTCGCATAAGGAACATCCCAATGGAGTACTACACCCATGAAACCATGTTTGAAGTCGCCAAGGAAATTGGTATGGTAGAGGAAGTGGTGTTTGATCCGGAGAGATCGCAGAAGACTGATTTCATCCGAGCTCGTGTCCTTCTGGATATCTCAAAACCAGCCAAATCGGAGAAGCTCCTAAATTTGCCCTCTGGTGGATCGACCATCATTACCTATGAGTATGAAAAGATAAGGAGGAAATGCCTGTACTGTGGGCTTATTACCCATGAGAAATCTCAGTGTCCTCGTCGGATCAAATCTGCTAGTGGATCGGATGTACGGGGTAATTTGTCAAAGCCTGTTTCTCCTGCAGTCAAGGATGATCGTAACCTCCTGGCTGGACCTCCGGGCTTCCCTGTAATGTTCCCTGAATTATCAACGGAAGACCGGAAGATGGCGCTTCTTTATGTCTCGCATCCAGACACGGTCGAAAGGATGGCGCGCATTCAACGTGTTAACATGGCGATTGAGGAGCAGAGGCTTGATGAACAGAATGCGATTCCTGTTTTCTCTCAGGACCTTTATAAAGGGAAGGGTCTCGTTTTCACCTTTGCAGAAGGGAGTAACAAGATTACCCATATCAGTACAGTTGGAGCGAAAGGCAATGGCCCCTCTACTCCACCAGCGCAGCATCCCTCGTCCGACTCAGAGACTGTTTCTGAGTTTAGCTCCTCCTCTTTCTTTCCCATTAAGGAATCGACGTTTTTCAGTATCGAGAATTCCTCCAAGCATGTTGCCTCTGGTTCGTTGAGCTTGACTAGGAAACCGCGCAACCGTCCTCCAGGTTGAAAGAGAAGAAGCCGCAATTCCTTGTCTCCTCCCCAGGCTCCACGTCCTCCTGGCTACTCTTCTGACACGGCAAGGTCTCGCACTAAAAGGAAAGCTCCTCAAGCTGCGGGACTCTTAGTTAAAAAGTCCAATGTTATCACTATTTCTGCCGTGGCCTCCGATTTGAGGCCGCTGACTATCTTGTGCTGGAACTGTCAAGGTATTGGCAATACCGAGACAGTTCGTTTCCTCCAGGGGTTGCGCAGAAAGCTCTTTCCAGATTTTTTTTTTTAATGGAAACTAAACAAAAACTTCGTTACATGGTTGACTTACAAACAAGCTTGGGTTACGATAATTTGATCACTGTGGAGCCTTTGGGGCTTAGTGGTGGTTTGGCTTTGATATGGAAAAATAGTTACAGAGTTGAGATTCTTGATCGTGACAAGATAATCATTGACTCGCGAGTTACTTGTGGACAGATATCTTTCTTCCTTACTTTTGTGTATGGGGACCCAGTTCGAAATAAAAGACAGGAAGTCTGGGATAGATTGGAACACCTTGGTTTATCATGCAATGCGCCGTGGTTATTGGCTGGGGACTTTAATGAATTGTTGAACAACGGGGAAAAGCTTGGTGGAGCTATTCGGAGCGAGTCGACTTTTTGGGGTTTCAGGAATATGGTTCATAATTGTAAAATCAGAGAACTGCAGAGCTCTGGTCCTAAGTTTTCTTTGGGTGGTTGGCGAGATGATGTTTGGGTTCAATGCCGTCTTGATCGCTCATTTGGTAATGATGAATGGTTTAATCTGTTTCCCAGGTCTAGTATGGAATTCTTAGACCTCTGGGCTTCTATCGACCGGTCCGCATTTGTTTTGCCTTGGAAGGGGATTTACCGCAACGTGGGAGATTTTTCTTTGACAAACAGATGCTGAGTAAAGAGGGTTTCAAAAGACGTGGTTACTAAATGGTGGGTGACGTGGTTACTAAAGGGTGGGGTGACCCCCAAGACCATTCAGTGGATGTCATGGATTGCATAGCTTGTTGTCGCAGAGAACTCGCCAAATGGAAAAAGCAGTCTGATCTTAACTCTCATGAGAAGATCACGCGCCTTAAGTCTTCACTTGAATCTGAAGTTGTGAAGGTGTTTCCGTGTCACTATACTATGCACAAGCTGAAGCGTGAACTTGCAGAAGCTTATAAAGAAGAAGAGTTGTTTTGGTGGCAAAGAAGTCGTCAGGAATGGTTACGCGCTGGGGATCGCAACACCAAATATTTCCACAATTGCGTTAAAGGACGGAAAATTCAAAACCGTATCTTAATGTTGCTGGATGATCTGGATCGAGAAAACTTCTCAGAAGGGGCAAAAGGAGAGATTGCAGTGGAATATTTCAGAGATTTTTTCATGAGCTCAAATCCCCACGATCTTGAAACTCTTTTTTTCAGGTTAAACGCCCGAGTGTCTGAGGAAATGAATGCTATGCTTACAGTTGAGGTCTTGCCTGAGGAAATTCGCCAAGCTGCTTTTGCGGTGAAAGGTAGCAGTGATCCTGGGGAGGATGGACTCATGAGTATTTTCTACCAGAAATGTTGGGACATAGTCGGACCGTCCATTATTCCGAAGGTATCTAGTTTCTTTCGAACTGCCTCTCTTCCTCCGGGCTGGAACCACACCCAGCTAAGTCTACTTCCGAAGATCCCTCAACCCCAACGCATGAAGGATTTGAGGCCAATCAGCTTATGTTCAGTCCATTATAAGATTTTTTCTAAGATTATCTGTAATCGGTTGAAACGAATACTTCCAGAGATCGTCTCAGACACGCAAGGCGCTTTCGTCGCAGGCCGTTTAATCTCGGACAACATCAATATTGCCCATGAAATGGTCCATGGCCTACGCACAAACTCGTTAGTATCTGACTCTTTCATGGCCATTAAAACCGACATGTCTAAAGCTTACGACAGAGTTGAATGGTGTTTTTTGGAGACTCTTATAGAAAAAATGGGGTTTGCTCATATCTGGATTAAATGGATAATGGCCTGCGTCTCATCGGTTACATATTCTGTTCTTCTCAATGGAACATCGCATGCGTTTATCAAACCGGAAAGGGGGATCCGTCAAGGGGACCCCTTGTCTCCGTCCCTCTTCATTCTTTGTGCAGAAGCTCTGGTTAATTGCTTGAATCAAGCGGAGATATCAGGTAAAATCACCGGTATTCGCCTTGCGTCTTCAGGTCCTGCGGTACATCATCTCCTTTTCGCCGATGACAGCTTACTGATGTGCCAAGCCTCAACCCAGGAGGCGCAAGAAATCCTGAGATGTCTGGAGTTATATGGAGATGCCTCGGGCCAAGAAATCAATAAGCTGAAGTCTTCTATCATCTATGGTACTCGTGTGGAAGAATCCTGTAAACAGGCTATTAAACTTACTTTGGATATTGATAAGGAGGGGGTGAAGGATCTTATCTGGACCTGCCTGAATGTTTTAGCGGTTCTAAGCGCAAACTCCTCAGCTTTTTACTAGAAAAACTTCAAGGACGTCTCCATGGTTGGTTTGCTAAAGCTTTGTCCCAAGGGGGAAAAGAAATTCTATTGAAATTGGTTTGTATGAGCCTTCCGGTGTACACCATGTCCTGCTTTAAGCTGCCTAAGGATACATGCGCGAAAATAACCAGCGCCATGATGGAATTTTGGTGGAGTAGTGGTAATCAAAAGAAGAAAATACCTTGGGTGGCATGGAAAAAACTCTGTAAACCAAAAGATGTGGGAGGTCTCGGATTTAAAGACATTGAGAAGTTTAATCAGTCGCTTCTATGTAAACAGGCGTGGCGATTGTGGTCCAACCCAGACTCTTTACTTGCTCAGATTTTAAAACATCGGTACTTCAAAAACGGTTCATTCCTGGAAGGTACTGTTGGAGCTCGTCCTTCCTATGCTTGGCGGAGCATTCTTCACGGGCGAGAACTGTTGCAAACTGGCCTCATCAAACGGATTGGTAACGGTGTCGATACCAATGTCTGGTGTGACAATTGGCTTTTAGACGGACTCCCCCGTCCACTGCGTTACAATACTGATGCTTATGTGGATTTAACCTTGCGGGTTTCAGACCTGATTGACTCTGACCTGGGCGCCTGGAAGCTAAGTGAAGTTAATCACTTAATCAGCCCTGAAGATATCCCCCGCGTGCTCGGTACAAAAATCTCTTTGAATAGAACGGATACAACAGTCTAGTGCTTATCAAAGGACGGGAATTACTCAACCAAAAGCGGTTATGCCTTACTTGATATTGCACAAGAATTAAATCATTCTGCATCCCCTCCTCTGCCGCAAGCAGAAAAACTTCTCTGGTCGAACCTATGGAAAACAAAGACTTCTCCCAAGCTGCGTCATTTCCTCTGGAAATCACTTGCCGGTGCATTGGCGGTAAGAGTGGCTCTCAGCTCTCGTGGAATACCTTTGGACCCCGTCTGTCCTCTCTGTAATGCGGCTCCAGAAACTATCATCCATACCATTTTCCTTTGCCCACATGCAGCCCGTGTCTGGGACCTTACAATGCTTCCACTACCTCCTTCAGGCTTTTCTCCCTCCTCCATGGTGTTTAATCTCACTTACTTGTTACAATGCAGCAAGAATCGGGACTTACCACTGGCGTCTCGCCTATCCTTCCCGTGGATTCTCTGGCAACTTTGGAAAGCTCGGAATCTATTCATTTTCGAGAACGCCAGACAAGATTCGGCTGTTACTCTCAACAGGGCTCTCTCAGAAGCTGAGACTTGGCTCTCTGTTAACTCGATTATTCATGACAAAGCTCCTGATCCAAATTCTATGTCTCCTTCTCGTTTACATTGGGAGAAACCGCCTATTGGTCTTCTCAAATGTAATGTGGGGGTCTCGTGGTCTCAGTCTGAGCGAATATGTGGTGTTTCTTGGGTGCTTCGTGATCATGAGGGCCTCCCCCTCTTTCATAGCAGACGAGCTTACTCTCAGGTATTATCCCCTCACGAAGCCGAGCTGCAGAGTCTTTACTGGACTGTGGAATCTCTAAAGAGCCTGCATATTAAAAAGGTAATCATCGATTAATATATCTGCAAAAAATCTTGACACTGTCATAATTTTAAGCAACATAATTTTTCAGTGGTTCTAACCAGGGAGGGACGGATCCAGAAAATAAATTTATATGGGGCACAACCTAATAATTTTATATTACATAAATTATTATTAAAGTTTTGATTTTATTTTTAAATAAACTAAAAAGGATAAATTCATTTTTAAATACTAAATATCTATTTTTGGTGCTATTAACATAAAATTGTGTATTGCATATATTAATTTATTATCTCTATCTTGTTGTCAATTGTTATTTTTATATAAAATTGAAAGAAAAAAATCAAAACTTAACTTAAATCAACTAAAATAGAAGAAAAAGTAGAAATTTGATTAAAATCAATTAAAAATGTCTAACTTGAACAAAATATATTTTTAAATTTTGGAATAAACAAATAAAACGAAGGAAAAATCTGTTTATAGAAATAAAGAACTTTTTTTAGCAAAAAAAACGAAAAAGGAAGAAAAGATAAATTATGTTTGGAATATAAAAAAGAAAAAAAAAGATTTGTTTAGAACGAAAAAGCAATAGAAAGCAAAGATGAGATTTGAACCGAAGAACATATATAAAAGCCTTCAAAACCGGTTGAACTAGTGAATGAAAACATCGTACATATACAAAAATATTTTATTTATAGATTTAGTATGGGAACTTGCCCCACCCGTTCATAACGTGCGTCCGCCCCTGACTTCTGACGATGGTCAATGGTGATCCCAATGGTGTTACATGATGATGAGTGGTCATGTATGGATAACGCATTTTAAGCCATTCGACGAAATACCTAAGACTCGATCTCGCTCTAGATTTTGTTTGGATTGCCATTACGTATATAGTTAGATTCCCCATTGATTCATTTTTGTTGGTGATTGTCAATATTTAAAGAGAGATATGAAAGATTGAGGCAGGAGAATCACTACAAAACGGAACATTTGTGTTTTTTTCCTTCATTCCACAATAAACCATACACTGTTCGAGGAATCGTACACACTGTTTCCTTTTATTCTTTGTTAATCTTGACGGGTTTGCTTTTATTTGCAGATTAGGAGTGTGAAATCGTGGACAATGCTGGCTCACTTTATCTTTTCACCCTGAACTTGACACAATTAAAAATTGTTTCTAAAGAAGAAGCATGCATACTTTACTTTCATTAGACATATAATAAGAAGAATTATTGATACTTTAGTTCCATTACACATATACTTTAGTTTCATCGTGAATACAGCTGGTTGTGTCGGTTAGTGTTGACTTAGAGTCAATCAACTCTTCGAATGGGTCTTCTTCAGCTGAGTTCTAACTAAAACACTAAACAAAAAAAAAGAGAGAACAAATTCGCAGGAGACTTATGGCTGACACGTTTTTGTCGTTTGGAGTCGAAAAGCTTTGGGACCTCCTTGTCCGAGAATCTGAGCGGCTTCAGGGGGTTGATGAGCAACTCAATGGGTTAAAGAGAGATCTGAATATGTTAAGGTGCTTTTTGGAGGATGCAGATGCCAAGAAACACACAAGTGCCATGGTGAGAAACACTGTGAAAGAGATCAAAGAAATTGTTATGGACGCAGCAGATATAATGGAGACATTTCTTCTAAAGGAAGAACTCGGAAAAACAAGTGGCATCAGGAAGCGTGTGAGAAGATTTTCTTGCGTTATTTTCGAACGCAGAAGACTTGCTCTTGATATGGAAACCATAAGTACGAAGATCTTTAAGGTGGTCGACGATATGAAGATTCTTGGCATACAACAAATCATCGGCAGGGAAAATTATATGCAGTCTATACAGGAGAGACAAAGGAGAATGCGACAAACGTTTTCTAGCGATAACGAAGACCATCTTGTTGGGTTGGAGGAAAAGGTTAATCAATTGGTTGGCTATCTGATCGAGGAAGATAGCAATAGTCAAGTGGTCTCTATAACCGGGATGGGCGGTATTGGTAAAACCACCCTCGCAAGACAAGTTTTTAATCATGAGACAATAGAAAGTCATTTTGAAGGACTCGCGTGGGTAAGTGTTTCACAAGAGTTTACAAGGGAGCATGTGTGGCGGACCATCTTGCAGAAACTGAGGCCAGAATCTGAAGTGTTAAAGATGATGGACGAACAAGTCCAAGAGAAACTCTTTCAAGTGTTGGAAACACAAAAGGCTTTGGTTGTCCTTGATGATATATGGAGAGAAGAAGATTGGGACATGATAAAACCTGTGTTTCCACCGGGAAAAGGTAACATCTTATAATACATGCAACTCTCCATTTAATATATTACCGTCTGGGTAAAAAGAAAATTAAAGAGAAAGATCACATATTGGTCATGAAATGTTATGCTCTTTTTTTGCTAAGAGATATATTTTTGTATAGGTTGGAAGTTACTACTTACTTCTCGCAACGAGGGTGTGGCATTACGAGCTGATCCAAAATGTTTCACCTTTAAACCAGACTTTCTAACTTCTGAAGAAAGTTGGACACTTTTTGGAAGGATAGCATTTCCTAACACTACCGGTAATATTTGAAGACAGCTTATTTAATCAAAGAGTTTTTACTTAGGATTATCACAATCCAAATTTTTCTTAATAATATCTCACCAACAAGTCTAATCCTTACGGCCATTAACGTAATTACACCACATTTTGATGATGTCATGTAGAAAATAAGGTTGATGATGAGATGGAAGAGATGGGCAAGAAAATGATCAAACATTGTGGAGGACTACCCTTGGCTGTCAAAGTGTTAGGAGGGCTGTTAGCTCCGCAATACACATTGAGTGACTGGACAAGGGTTTACGAATATATTGGATCTCACATCGTCGGAGGGAATAGCTTCAATGTCAGAAATATCTGTTCGGTTTATAATATATTGTATCTGAGCTATGAAGAGCTGCCCATTTATTTGAAGCACTGCTTCCTCTACTTTGCCCATTTTCCAGAAGATTGTTCAATAAATGTGGAGAAATTGTCTTATTACTGGGCTGGAGAAGGAATACAAGGGCCGAGGTATTATGATGGAGCGAGCATCCGAGATGTCGCAGATGGATACATAGATGAATTGGTGAAGCGAAACATGGTTCTTTCTGAAAGGGATGGTATGACTTCAAGATATGAAAGATGTCAGTTGCATGACATGATGAGAGAAGTTTGTCTGCTTAAAGCTGAAGAAGAGAATTTTGTACAAAATGTTGATGCAAGTGCTCGTCAACCGCAAGCTCTCACCTCAAGTGCAAGTTCCCAGCTTCCTCGTAAATCCCGCAGACTAGCCATACAATCGCGTGATGATACATTACGATTACGCATAGAGAATCCAAAACTTAGATCTCTTTTGCAAGTGCAGAGTTCAACTTTGATGGCATCAAATTTATGCTTTAGAAGACTACAGTTGATGAGGGTCTTAGATCTCTCTGAGGTCGAGTTTGAAGGAGGGAAGTTACCCTCTAGCATTGGGAAGCTCATCCACTTGAGATATCTGAGTTTATTTTATTCAAATGTAACTCAGATACCTTCTTCTATGCGGAATCTGAAGCAGCTGATCTACTTAGACCTATGTGTACGTTTAAATCTCAAACTATATTTCATGTCCAATTTCTTGAAAGAGATGCGAGAATTGAGATACCTGCATCTGCCGGAGAGATTACATGATAAGACAAAGCTGGAATTGGGTAAGCTAACCAACCTGGAGACATTAGAGAATTTCTCAACAGAGCATGGGAATGTGAGTGATCTCCAAGGTATGACACGTCTAGAAACTCTCTCAATGGTAATCAGCAGCGGATGTAGTGTGGAAACGCTATCTTCATCTCTAAGTGAACTGAAACGCCTGGAAAATCTTACTATAGTTGATAAGAGAGATGAAACAAGAAGAGGAGAATTTGTATTGGATTGCGTTCATCTCAGACAGCTGAAGTTGACAGTATATATGCCAAGGTTACCTGATGAGCAACACTTGCCTTCCCACCTTACAAGGCTGTTTCTAGTGAAGTGTGGTTTGGAGGAGGATCCGATGCCGATTCTAGAGAAGCTGCATCACTTGAAAGAGGTTGAGCTATTGTGGGATTCTTTCTGTGGGAGGAGAATGGTTTGCTCAACTGGTGGGTTTCCTCAATTGCAGAAGCTACAATTATGGGGCCTAAAGGAGTTGGAAGAGTGGATAGTAGAAGAAGACTTGATGCCTCTTCTTCATATTTTAAATATTACTCACTGTGATAAATTAAAGGAGTTTCCTGATGGGCTGCAATTCATTGCTTCTTTAAAGGATCTTAGTGTTGGATTAAGAGGAGAGGAATGGAAGAATATATTGTGGGGAGGAGATTTGCCTTCTCGCCTTTCAACTCTTTCTCTACTTGAGTGTCGCTTGGAGGAGGATCCAATGCCGATTCTAGAGAAGCTGCTTCACTTGAAAGTGGTTTATTTCATGTTCAAAGCTTTCCGTGGGAGGAGAATGGTTTGCTCGAGGGGTGGGTTTCATCAGTTACGGAAGCTAGAATTTCAAGGATTAAAGGAGTTGGAAGAGTGGATAGTTGAAGAAGGCTCCATGCCTCTTCTTCATACTCTAAGGATTAGGTACTGTGAGAAATTAAAAGAGCTTCCTGATGGGCTGCGTTTCCTCACTTCCTTAAAGCATCTGAACTGTTCTGGTATGGGAGATGAATGGAAGAAGAGATTGTCGGAAGGAGGAGAAGATTATTACAAAGTAAAACACATCCCTTCTGTTACATGCGATGATATAAAATTACGGAATACCAGGTAAATCATGATTTCATTGGAACGTGTTTGGTGCTATAAGTTACAGATTTCCTCCTCTGGAAGTGGAAGTGGAAGTGAAGTCACAGGCGATTTGGTTCATGTGTAATGCTTGTGAACATGATCCTAAAGCTATTGTTGGTTTTTCAATCTCATCAGAAATGAAATATATACTGATACGCGGTGAAGCTGTTGGAAGAAATGTCTAAGTGAGACTTGATCTCCTGCACAGCTTTCATTTTGTGGAGACGGAGAGACAGAGGGTATCTGTACGTTTATTGATTGAGAGAGGTAGAAAAATGTTATATTCTTGAATCAGTATTTCTCTTTAGATGTACTTCCATGGAACATATTATTAACGATCGTAGAATGTATCTCGCCACATTAAAATATTAACAAGTTAAGTTTGATTTGTCTGTAACTGTTGAGTGTTTCTTTGTTTCTACATTTGTCATGTTGTTTAATTATTTGTTAGAAACAGAGAAATAAGTTTACTGTATACTCTGAATTTCCTTGCATCTAATATATTGTTTCGTTTTAAAGTATCATTTATTTTCTTTCATTTTTCTTTTTTTGATGAATTGGTGCTGATGAAAAGGATCTTATCAATACCTAGTGAATGTATCGATCCATGGACAATGGCCCAGTTCGATTGTGAAGCCCAAGAAGAGCCCAGCGTGTTTTGAATTAACTGCGCAACGGTCCTCTGCGAGAAGCACAGTCAACAAGCAAGGATAAGTGATGCAAGCGACTGAAAAAGAAGCTAATGGTCCCAAATTCTCAAACCGCTTCACAGCCCTTGATTCTCTTCCTGCTTCATGATCTTGCCATCTGTCTAGAACCATCCCAATGTCTAGGGTTTTCTCATTTTCAGTATAAGTATGTAACCAAATGTAATCGGTGAACTTAAGAAGTAATGAACAACATTCAGTGAAATTGTCTCTCATTCTCTTCATTTTACAAAAGTCTTTATGGTATCAGAGCCATGGATTTAACCTCCATGGAATTTTGAGCCACCCACTCTTAAACTCGTCGACTCGGTGACCGTAAAACTCACTGAGAAAAATTTCATCCTCTCGAAAAGGCAGTTTGAAGCTTTCTTAAATGGCCAACGCCTTCTGGGTTTTTTCACGGGTGCTACTCCTCAGCCTCCGTCTCACCTTGATGCTCCAGGAATCAATGGGATCTCTACACCTATGCCAAATACGGACCACAACCTCTGGTTTCAAACAGACCAAGTCGTTCAATCTTGGCTTCTTGGTTCTGTCAGTGAAGATATTTAAAGCGAGGTGGTCAACTTCTCCACCTCTCGTGAGATCTAGTCAGCTCTGGTCGCTCACTTCAATAGACCATCGTCCTCTCGTTTGTTTGAGCTCCAACGAAAGCTTCAAACCACAACGAAGGACACCAAAGCTATGCTTGAGTACCTGCGAGATATTAAAACCGTCTGTGACCAACTCACGTTCATTGGAAGCCCAGTTCTTGAGCGTATGAAGATTTTCGCCGCCTTACGTGGTCTCGGAAAGGAGTACGAGCCCATCAAAACAAGTGTCGAATGGTTTCTGGATACTACTGGTTCTCTTACTTCAATCATGTGGCATTAGACAAATCATGTCTTGTCCGTATACTCCTCAACAAAATGGCTCAGCTGAAAGAAAGCATCGCCAAATTATTGAACTCGGTCTCTCAATGCTATTTCAAAGCAGATACCAAACAGATACTGGGTTGAAGCCTTTTTCACTGCAAATTTTCTAAGTAACTTGCTGCCACACTCTTCTCTTGATCGGGATCAAAGTCCATTTGAAATGTTCTACGGCAAACCACCAACTTATTCAGAGCTTCGTGTGTTTGGCAGTGCCTGCTATCCTACGCTTTGAGACTATGCAACCAACAAGCTTGATCCAAGAGCTTTACAGTGTGTTTTCCTGGGATATGGTGACAAGTTCAAGGGATATCTCTGTCTGATGCCAACAACTGGACGTGTTTATATAAGCCGCCATGTCATCTTTGATGAGTCAAGGTTCCCATTCTCAGATACATACAGGAAGTTTGTTCCTCCTGCAGCAACTCCTTTAATGGCTGCGTGGTTGAAGAGCTTTGCTCCTCCAGTTTCTCTGCCATCTGAAGCAACTGAACCAAGGATATCTGGTCCAGGAATTACTGCACCAACAATGATCTCAATGCCTGGTCAGTTTCCCTCTCACTCACTGATACAGTCAGACTCTCAACTCGGAAGCACTGCAAACACAAGCAATGTGTCAATAAGTCGTTCAGAAAATAGCGGTTCTGGTGAATCTGCTACAACAGAATTGTCCTCCGAAGCTTCAGTTTCAGACCCGATAAATGTTCAAGCTTCAACATCTTCTCATCCTATGATCACAAGGTCAAAGGCAGGCGTGGTAAAACCAAATCCTCGTTATGCTCTAATGACTCAACGTGCCGCTTATCCTGAACCAACAACAGTTACAGAAGCATTGAAGCATCCAGGATGGAACAATGCTATGCATGAGGAGATTGGGAACTGTAATCTTACTCGCACATGGTCTTTAGTTCCTCCTACACCTGATATGAACATCCTGGGAAGCAAGTGGGTGTTTCGCACTAAACTAAATTATGATGGAAGTCTTGCTAAGTTAAAAGCTCGCCTGGTTGCACAGGGATTCAGTCAAGAAGAAGGTGTTGATTTTTTGGAGACATTCAGTCCTGTTGTTCGAACTGCAACAGTACACCTTGTGCTTCAGACCGCAACTGTAATGGAATGGGACATCAAGCAAATGGACGTCCAGAATGCATTTCTGCACGGGGATCTCACTGAGACTGTATACATGAAACAGCTAGCAGGTTTTGTTGACAAGACGAAGCCTGATCATGTTTGCTTGCTGCATAAATCTCTCTACGGTCTCAAACAGTCTCCTCGCGCCTGGTTTGAGAAGTTCACCACTTATTTACTTGAGTTTGGTTTTGTGTGCAGTGTAAAAGATCCGTCTCTATTCATCTACTCCAAGGGTAAAGATGTTATCATGTTGTTACTCTACGTGGATGATATGCTGCTCACAGGGAACAACTCTGTAACATTAACGAAGTTACTTGACGATCTGAATCAGAATTTTCGTATGAAGGATCTCGGGCAGATGCAGTACTTCCTTGGCATACAAGCGAAATTCCACAGCAATGGTCTGTTTCTAAGCCAAGAAAGATATGCTTTAGATCTTCTTGCTGTAGCAGGAATGACAGAGTGCTCTCCCATAGACACTCCTCTGCCTATTAAACTCAACAAGGAACATGAAAATGCTCAAGCGTTTGCCAATGCCTCTTACTTTCGAAGCTTAGCTGGTAAGTTACAGTACCTCACATTGACAAGGCCGGATATTCAATTTTCTGTGAACTATGTATGTCATAAAATGCACGCTCCTACGATCTCTGATTACAATCTGCTCAAGCGAGTGTTGAGATACGTTAAGGGTACAGTGGCTATGGGAATTTCGTTCGAGAAGAACACTGACTTCACACTCAGAGCGTACAGTGATAGTGATTGGGGAGGCTGCCCACATACACGCAGGTCAACATAAGGATTTTGTACGTTCCTTGGTGCAAACATTATCTCCTGGTCCTCTAAAAAGCAGCCAACCGTTTCTAGAAGTTCTACAGAGGCCGAATATAGAGCACTGTCTGAAACCGCAGCTGAGCTGTCCTGGATCTGTATTATTCTGCGTGAGATAGGAGTACCACTTCCAGTTACACCAGAGCTATATGGCGATAATCTATCCTCGATTCATCTAACTGCAAATCCAGCGTTTCATAAGAGGTCAAAACACTTTGAACTTGACTATCATTACGTTAGAGAAAGAGTCGCTCTTGGCTCCTTGGTTGTCAAACATGTTTCTGCCTCTCATCAGCTTGCGGACATTTTTACAAAATCTCTCCCTCATGATGCCTTCAGTACTCTTCGATTCAAACTTGGCGTAGATCTTCCTCCGACGCCAAGTTTGAGGGGGACTATTACAGAGAATGGTCAAAACGGCAGTGCTTTGAGTTATGCTCAGAAAGGAAAGGCAAAAGTGATGTTTGATGATCTGAAGCCCAGTTCGATTGTGAAGCCCTAGAAGAGCCCAACGTGTTTTGAATTAACCGCGCGAAGGTCGTCTGCGAGAAGCACATTCAACAAGCGAGGACAAGTGACACAAGCGACTGAAAAAGAAGCTAATGGTCCCAAACTCTCAAACCGCTTCACAGCCCTTGATTCTCTTCCTGCTTCATGATCATGATCTTGCCATCTGTCTCATTTTCAGTATAAATATAACCAAATGTAATCGGTGAACTTAAGAAGTAACCAACAACATTCAGTGAAATTGTCTCTCATTCTCTTCATTTTACAAAAGTCTTTAATATGAAGCAGTGACTTGTGTTGTATGAGTGCATAGAGCGTAACTTCATTATCTCTCAAGTATATAATGATTGGTCGGTTTCTTTTGAAGAGTGGTAAAGTCGATGATGCGGTCAAGGTGTTCGACGAAATGTCTTATTTTGATCTCTATGTTTTCTTTCTATTTTGGTTGCCAAGCAAGTTGGATCTGTATAGCTGGGAAGGTGAAACTCTTATCACTTTCTGTTTTGAATTTTGTTCTCCTTTTTTTTTTCTAGAATATGGAGAGACAAGGTTTTCGCATGATTCAAAGTAAGCGTTCATCGTTGGGACTGCAATTACAGTGTTTGTATCCACACTTGTTCAGGACTTTCTGTTGGACTAGAATATCTACTACTAATGCAAAGATTGGTATGTTTTTTCGAGAGATAAATGGAAGGAGGAAAAGAACAGAAGAACTTGGGACATTGTGGAATAGCTTCTATTAGTTTGGATCATCTCTGATACTCAATTTTTCTTGTTGAAGTTTCTGAGAATCTATGTTTTCTACGTTTTTAGTTAGAGAAGAATTTCTAGTAGTGACTGTAATATATATAAACAGTCATTTTTTGCTTCACTCTTTTGTTTCCGTGATGAGATCTCAACGACTATGCGTTGAGGAGGTGTGTCCATGTTAGTGTTTGAAGTTTATCTGGTGTTTTCCTCCTTTAATTTGAGCTGTGCTGGATTAAAATTCTGAAATTTACTAAACCGTGAAACATTAGCCACGGCTTGTTAGTTGTTTCACATGGTCTGTTCAACTTATATAATAGTTTAATTCTCATGAACTAGAGTACTTCTCAGTCTTATTGTAAATAACTGGTTTCATTTTTATTCTAAATATTTTCTCATTACTGCTTGCCTTACCATCTCATTTGTTGTTGAGCTAATATGGTTTGAACTTTTGATTATGTTCATCGAGTGCTTGTTGACATAGTTTCAGCTTCCGCGAATGCAACACCTGGTCTGGGGAGATATCCTCCTTTTAAGAGAGAGGTAATAGTGCTTTTCACTGCTCATTCAGTAGCATTTTTCATCTTCATAATGGCTGTTCTCTTACAATAATCATCAACCAGGTTGTAGCCATAGCAAGTGCCGCATTTGATGGATTCAAGAATGAAGCTAAGAAGATGGTAGTTGCACTAGTTGATATGGAGCGTGCGTTTGTACCACCTCAGCACTTCATCCGCCTCGTACAAAGAAGGTAACATCATCTTCCCTTTCTTTGCTTTCTGCGCTGTCATTTCAAGTGGCTTTATCATACTCTAACTTATTGAGCATTATCTTAATTTCTTTCTTTTAATGTATGACGGTTTTAAACATGCCAAATGGATCTAATTTTGTGGGTGTCCTGCCTTTCTTTTTGTTTATGTTTACCTGTAAACTGAACATCTATGTTTCTGCACGCTTTCATGACAGTTACAAATTCACCTTTCTTTGTACTTGTTAGTCAAATAACAAGTTTTTGTTGTTGTTGTTGTTGTTGAAGTTGGTAGGTGAAGATGGTTGGTGGACGTTTGTCAACAATTACGTCCACCTACTCTCCAAAATGCAACTATAAATATTACCCTAAGGTGATCAAGCAATCCATCCCAAAATCCCAAAATAAAGAAAGAAGAGAGAAAGAGAAGAGGAGAGAAAGAAAAAAGAAGAGAACGTGAGAGAGAAAAAAAAAAAAATTTGAGAAAATTAAGTGTAATTTTCTCGGAGTGTTCTCGGTTTTGGGTGTGAGTTGAGAGCTTGTAAAATTTCCCGGTGAATAATAAAAGATCTGTAGCAGGTCCGGAGACGTAGGCAAGATTGCCCGAACTCCGTTAACAAATTTGAGTGTGTGTTTTCTCGCTCCCAGAAATCTAATATTTCCGCAAAATTGACCTATATTTCCTAACAACTGGTATCAGAGCCTGAGTTACTGTTCACGAGGAATAGTAATATTCACACATGCAAAACACTGTTCAGGTGTGCATGCAATCACTGTTCACGTAAATAGTGAATTTTGTCGGTAGCATCGGTTTGTCGACGGAGGTGTTTTCAACACGGTGGTTCTAGAAACGATGGGAGGCGAAGATGGTTCGGCACACAGTATCGTTAAATTTGACGGTACGAATTACGCATTTTGGAGAATGCAAATTGAAGATTATATGTACGGAAAGAAGCTTCATCAACCACTGAGCAAGAAGCCTGAGAAGATGGATCAGGATGAGTGGGAGCTCCTTGACAGACAAGTTCTGGGTGTTATAAGGCTAACACTGTAGAAGAACGTTGCTTACAACGTTGCGAAGGAGAAGACCACGGAAGGGCTCATGAAAGTTTTCTCGGATATGTATGAGAAACCTTCGGCGAACAATAAGGTATTTCTCATGAAGAAACTCTTTCATTTGAAGATGGAAGAAGGTGGCCTGGTTGCTGCACATGTGAACAAGTTCAACACAATTGTCAACCAACTGTCATCGGTTGAAATAGAGTTTGATGATGAAGTGCGAGCACTGATTTTCTTGGCATCTCTGCCAAATAGTTGGGATCCTATGAGGGCAGCGGTTAGTAATTCTGTCGGCACATAGAAGCTCAAATTTAACGATGTTAGAGATCGTATCCTTGCTGAGGAAGTTCGAAGGATAGACTCTGGGGAGACATCCACTAGCTCTGCTTTCAACGTAGAAAACAGAGGTAGAAACTTAGACAGAAATAATCGGAGTAAAGGCAGATCGAAGTCAAGGAATGGATGGGGTCAGTCCAAATTCAGACAGCCTGCAGAGTGCTGGAATTGTGGAAAGACAGGCCACATTAAGAAGAATTGTCGGGCACCACCAAAGAAGGAAGACAACAAGAGAGGTGGAGCTAATGCAGTGACACATGAAATTGCGGATGCATTAGTGGTGTCAGTTGATTCCCCGACGAATAGTGAAGCTTGTGATGCAGCTGAAAATAACACCAAGGCATCAATCTCCTATGTTGATAGCCCAATCGATTCATGGGTGCTTGACTCAGGAGCGTCATTCCACACCACACCGCACCATAACATCATGGAGAATTATGTTGCGGGAAATTATGGAAAGGTATATCTTGCAGATGGATTGCCTTTGGACATAGTTGGTATTGGAGATGTCAACTTGAAGATGTCAGACGGACGTGTGTGGAAGATTACGAAGGTTAGACATGTGCCAAAGTTGATGCGAAATATGATTTCAGTAGGTCAACTTGATGATATGGGGCACGATGTCAACTTTGGTGGTGGATCCTGGAGGGTCAGGAAAGGTTCAATGGTGGTGGCTAGAGGTCATAAAAGAGGCACTCTTTATATGACAACGAGTTATCAAGACACTATTGCTGTTGTCGAAAATGCCAAACAAACCAAGTTATGGCATTGTAGGTTGGGGCATATGAGTGAGAAAGGGATGAAACCCATGGCAGAAAAATGCGCTCTTCCAGATCTGAAGACGGTGGATCATCTGATGTGTGAAAGTTGCATCCTTGGAAAGCAGAAACGGGTTAGTTTCTCTAAAGGAGGAAGAGAGCCAAAATCGGAGAAGTTAGAGCTGGTACACACTGACGTGTGGGGACCCGCTCCTGTTGCATAGCTGGGAGGTTCGTACTACTATGTGACCTTTATTGATGACTCCACAAGAAAGGTGTGGGTTTATTTTATGAAGAACAAGTATGAAGTGTTCTTGGTTTTCAAAAGATGGAAAGCCATGGTTGAGATTGAGACAAATCTCAAGTTGAAGTGTCTAAGGTCTGATAATGGTGGAGAGTACATCAGCGACGAGTTCAAGAGATATTGCGCTGATAGTGGAATCAAGATGGAGAAGACTATTCCTGGAACGCCTCAACAAAATGGAATAGCGGAAAGGATGAACCGAACCCTGAATGAGCATGCAAGGAGCATGAGAATGCACTGTGGATTGCCTAAGACGTTTTGGGCAGATGCAATCAGTACCACAGCCTTCTTAATAAACAGAGGACCGTCTGTGCTGTTGGGATTCAAGATCCCTGAAGAATTATGGATTGGTAAGAAAGTAAATCTTTCTTATTTAAAGATATTTGGATGCTTAGCTTATGTTCACGTTGATGATGCTGCAAGAAGTAAATTTGACTCGAAATCTAAGAAGTATTACTTCATCGGTTATGGTAACGAGGATTTTGGTTACCGTTTTTGGGATGATGAAAATCGGAAGATCATCCGCAGCAAGAATGTTGTGTTCAACGAAGCAGTATTGTACAAGGATAAGCTAAGAGAAGGCTCAGGGAAGAAAGAGCCTGAAGCTGTTGACTTAGATGATATCCTGAAATCGGAGTTGAAAAATGATACCGCAACAGCAGAAGAAATCTCTCAAGAAGAGAGTGGTGAGGCGGATGAGAGTGATGATTCTGAAGTGGTCCCATATACACCGGTCACGGAGCTACGACGGTCAAGTAGAATCATCAGAAAGCCTGTAAGATTTTCTCCATCGCTCAACTACATTCTGCTCACGGACTGATAAGCAGGATTTTATGATCACTTTCAATTACTCAAACCTACTCATGTCATTGTAGTATTTGAGATTCAATCCATACCTAGGAAGTTACACTCACTAAAGATCCAAGAAATTATCTAATCTAAGTGCTATCAAGGTTCAAGAGTTATCTAGTTATCAACCTACAATAACAATTTCAAAACAAGTGAAATCAAACACCCAAAAAACAGAGCAAGCAAACAAAAGATAAGAGATTGAACAAATAAATAAAAGACTAAGCCTTTGGGTTAAGGTAATTGACTTGGGTGATCAAGTGCTAATCAATGAAGCTAACAAAAACAACAAATGCTGATCCTTTAACCTAAGATCACTAGTTTAGCTAACCCATTCTCATGGCATTAACCCTATGCTATCAAGCAATCAACATCAACTCTCATTGGCCAATCACAAGAATAACATGCATTCAAACAAGTCTCAATAGTCACTAAGAGTCCTAACATCAACTCTCATTGGTTAGGCAAACTAAGCACTTAAGGGTTTCATTCATGCATTTCAACAAACACTTTTAATGCATGAGAGAGCCTAAGGTCTAGATTATGAGAGATCAATTCAAATCTAGCATTAAACACAACCCATAAGCAAGGATCTTCTAGATTAAGCCCTAAGCTTCATTAATCAACACTTAATCACCCTAATCTACTTAACCCAAAAACTTAGAAAATGACTACTCACTAATCATCTTGATAAACACAAAACCCATGATGAATATGTGCATAATCAAGAGTTAAACAAAGAGAAAGAAGAAAATAAGGATTGGAAGAGAAAATTGCAATAAACTCAAGAATTATAAAAAGTGTTTACAAGTTTCGCCTAGGGTTCTAGGATAGATAAAAGATTAGGTTCACATCCTATTTATAGTTGAGCATAAGAAAAAACCCTAAATTTGGACAGCGACCGGTGTATGTCATCGGAACCTTGTAGCCTTCCAAAACACGCAGCGACTTGATTCTCTCGGTGTATCGTGTCGGTGTAGCCCAGCGACCACATTCTTCTCGGTGCATCACCACGCTGTGGGAACAATGTGCTGAAAACTTCATCTTTCTTGGCTTATCTCCACTCTATCTCCTTCAAATCCACTAGATAGTCATTCCATGACCTAATAGAGACATATGCAAGAATGTACAACCTAATAATGCCTAAATGGAAGTAAAAGCTATTAAAAAATATCTACAAATGAAGATTAAAATCACTAAAATCTATACATATCAACTCCCCCAAACTTATCCTTTGCTTGCCCTCAAGCAAAGCTAAAGAAAAGAATGAGAGAGAGATTTGAAGGTGTGGATTCAGAACCACAAAATTCACACAAGAGATTCAGCCTAAGGTCCTTCCAAGTAGTTATAAATTGCATGAACTAGACATATCAAATGGAACTCATGCAATCAAGCCAAAGCAACCTCTTACATTCATTAAAGTGTTTAAGTGCAGTCTTGCTAAGGAAGTGTCAATCATTCTCCTATGTGTACGTTTAAATCTCAAACTATATTTCATGTCCAATTTCTTGAAAGAGATGCGAGAATTGAGATACCTGCATCTGCCGGAGAGATTACATGATAAGACAAAGCTGGAATTGGGTAAGCTAACCAACCTGGAGACATTAGAGAATTTCTCAACAGAGCATGGGAATGTGAGTGATCTCCAAGGTATGACACGTCTAGAAACTCTCTCAATGGTAATCAGCAGCGGATGTAGTGTGGAAACGCTGTCTTCATCTCTAAGTGAACTGAAACGCCTGGAAAATCTTACTATAGTTGATAAGAGAGATGAAACAAGAAGAGGAGAATTTGTATTGGATTGTGTTCATCTCAGACAGCTGAAGTTGACAGTATATATGCCAAGGTTACCTGATGAGCAACACTTGCCTTCCCACCTTACAAGGCTGTTTCTAGTGAAGTGTGGTTTGGAGGAGGATCCGATGCCGATTCTAGAGAAGCTGCATCACTTGAAAGAGGTTGAGCTATTGTGGTATTCTTTATGTGGGAGGAGAATGGTTTGCTCAACTGGTGGGTTTCCTCAATTGCAGAAGCTACAATTATGGGGCCTAAAGGAGTTGGAAGAGTGGATAGTAGAAGAAGACTCGATGCCTCTTCTTCATATTTTAAATATTACTCACTGTGATAAATTAAAGGATTTTCCTGATGGGCTGCAATTCATTGCTTCTTTAAAGGATCTTAGTGTTGGATTAAGAGGAGAGGAATGGAAGAATATATTGTGGGGAGGAGATTTGCCTTCTCGCCTTTCAACTCTTTCTCTACTTGAGTGTCGCTTGGAGGAGGATCCAATGCCGATTCTAGAGAAGCTGCTTCACTTGAAAGTGGTATATTTCATGTTCAGAGCTTTCCGTGGGAGGAGAATGGTTTGCTCGAGGGGTGGGTTTCATCAGTTACGGAAGCTAGAATTTCAAGGATTAAAGGAGTTGGAAGAGTGGATAGTTGAAGAAGGCTCCATGCATCTTCTTCATACTCTAAGGATTAGGTACTGTGAGAAATTAAAAGAGCTTCTTGATGGGCTGCGTTTCCTCACTTCCTTAAAGCATCTGAACTGTTCTGGTATGGGAGATGAATGGAAGAAGAGATTGTCGGAAGGAGGAGAAGATTATTACAAAGTCCAACACATCCCTTCTGTTACATGCGATGATATAAAATTACGGAATACCAGGTAAATCATGATTTCATTGGAACGTGTTTGGTGCTATAAGTTACAGATTTCCTCCTCTGGAAGTGGAAGTGGAAGTGAAGTCACAGGCGATTTGGTTCATGTGTAATGCTTGTGAACATGATCCTAAAGCTATTGTTGGTTTTTCAATCTCATCAGAAATGAAATATATACTGATACGCGGTGAAGCTGTTGGAAGAAATGTCTAAGTGAGACTTGATCTCCTGCACATCTTTCATTTTGTGGAGACGGAGAGACAGAGGGTATCTGTACGTTTATTGATTGAGAGAGGTAGAAAAATGTTATATTCTTGAATCAGTATTTCTCTTTAGATGTACTTCCATGGAACATATTATTAACGATCGTAGAATGTATCTAGCCACATTAAAATATTAACAAGTTAAGTTTGATTTGTCTGTAAGTGTTGAGTGTTTCTTTGTTTCTACATTTGTCATGTTGTTTAATTATTTATTAGAAACAGAGAAATAAGTTTACTGTATACTCTGAATTTCCTTGCATCTAATATATTGTTTCTGTTATGAACCGTTTGGTTAATGGACTCAATATAGACCGATCCATATAGAGGTTATTAACATAACCGGTCTTTAGTATAATTAGATGTTTTCCTTTATAGACAAGGAATACTTTTATGGAATAGTTCCTTTTCTTGTTATGAGTAGTAAAAGGATAATTACCTTTTCTCTACATGGTGTAACCACTATATAAAGAGACCTTTGGTCCTCATAATAATACACACAGAACATTCAGTTCACAACACGTTATCAGCACGAAAGCTCCTAAACCCTAAAACCCTAGAGACCCTGAGTAGCCACCGAAACTTTAAAAATTCATATCTTTCAAACTGTGAGGAACCAGAAGGCGATCTAGATATCAAATCGAAGCCCTCGACGAGACGAATCTACCGGTGAAAACCGCTTGTCTATCCGACATCGGACGCGCTCTCACGCACGCATACAGTGCACGACGACCCACCAAATAAACCAAGGAGATCCGATTTCAGCTTGTGTTTTCCGAGGTCATTAGTTCCCGGTTCATTCCAATTCAAATCTAAAAGAAAAAAAAAGGTAAAACCCTAAACTAAGAACAAAGCAAAACCGAATTGGACATTAATGAACTTGAACCCTAAAATCGGTTGCTCCCATGAACTTGTTTGATCTTATATTCAAACCCACCTTGAAATCGGAATTAAGCTTAAGAAACCCTAAAATCGGATTGTTTGAATATTGCCTTGCTTGTTTTCTGAATCGATTTGTGATCTTGATTGCATGTTTAAATTAGTTCATTAGCTTGCTTATTTACTTGTTTAAAATCGCATAAGAGCTTGTTTGCATCATTCATTAAAATCGAATTCGGCTCATATAGAAATCGCATGCTTAAGGTTGTTTAATCATGAAAATCGAATTTGGATTGCTTGTTTCATGAGTTAGGTTGTTAGATCACCTTGTTTAACCATTAAATAAAATCGGCCCTATTGTTTGATTGCATAAATTGCTTGATTGATTGTAAAGCTTAAAATCGGATAAACATTACCGGCCATATTCCTAAGGTCCGGATTTTATTAAAAGTCCTGAATGAAAATTTGATGCATGACCGGCCATATTCCTAAGGTCCGAATCATATTTAAAGCCCATAACTGAAATTCGTTAAACGTTTTCAGATGGCTAATGTCAACGAAAGATTTGATGCATATGAAAGAATGGCCAAAGTAAATAACTTTGAATACCCGGTCCTAGATCTCTCCGGAGACGAATTCCTAGAATGGTCATTGAGCACTAGACTTGCTCTATAGGACAGAGGACTCGGAAGATGCATCTACAAAGATAATGATGAACTTGAAAGCCAAAAGCAAAGAGCCATAACCATTATGCGCTGTCATCTCACTGAGGATCTAAGAGATAAGTATGAAGATACTAAAGATCCAGTTGACCTTTGGACAAAGCTGGGTGAAAGATTTTCGATGAAATTATGGCTAACCTCCATGGATGGATGGAGTAAACTCGGTTTCCAGGATTATGAATCCGTGGATGAGTACGATTGTGCTCTAATGAGAATCGTCCATGGCTTCATGCTGTGTGGCGAAGTGATAACACATAAGGATCTTTAAAATAAGACCATCTCTACATTCCATCCAAGGAAATATTGTTATCACGTAAGGCCAAAACTTTCACCAACTATAATGACCTACTATATTACCTTTTAAGAGGGCAGAGGACAAAAGAGGTCATCAGCAGATTTGATAAACTGCTAGAAAGATACAATGAGCTTTGTAACAGTGAGATGAGCCCTCCTGAAAATGAGGAAGAGTCCTCAGATTGTGAAGGCAGTTCATACGTTGACTATGATCGGAACGATAACATGGATTATGAGACTTCCGACTGTTTGAAGTGAATCCGAGATTTTAAGTTTTTCCATTTCATGTTGCTTTTATTTGTGTTTGGATTTTATGTCTTTGGATTTGTTTCTTTGATTTGAATGAATAATTTTTAATTTTTAAGACATAAATTCTTGTGGGCAAGCATAAGCACTATAGCAGGACCGGCCAGCCTTATAGAAGGCTACGGCCACACCAACGTTTTAATGCCTAAAGGCACGCATCTAGAAATCCCTGATGCATTGTTTTCACCAAGCTCAAATCGAAACTTATTGAGTTTTAAAGACATTCGTTTGAATGGTTTTCATGTGGAAACAATGGGCGGAGGAAACAGAGAATTTCTCCAGATTGTTAGAATCGCCCAAGGCCAAAAGAAAGTCTTTGAGACTATACCTGCTATAGCCACTGGCATATACTGTACTAAGTTCAGTATGATAGAGGCCAATGCCACCGTAAACAAAGCCCTTACGGATATGTTCACTCTATGGCACGACCGTCTGGGACATCCCGGGTCGGGAATGATGCGGAAATTGATCCTCAACACGAATGGCCACGCCTTGAAAGAAAGGAAAGTGATCCCTATGAGTCTCACTTGTGCCTCGTGTTCGCAAGGAAAACTGATTGTAAGACCATCACCAGTAAAGGTGACTAAGGAAACGATAAACTTTCTGGAAAGGATTCAAGGAGACATATGCGGACCAATCCACCCACCTTGTGGGACATTCCGATATTTTATGGTCCTCATTGACGCATCTACACGATGGTCACATGTATGCTTATTGTCATCACGGAATATGGCATTTGCAAGACTCCTTGCCCAGATAATCCGCCTAAGAGCGCACTTTCCAGACTTTCCGTTAAAGTCCATCCGTATGGACAACGCGGGAGAGTTTACGTCCAGAGCGTTTGATGACTACTGTATGTCCATGGGGGTAAGTGTTGAGCACTCCGTGGCACATGTACATACACAGAACGGCTTAGCCGAGTCTCTCATCAAACGAATCCAGCTGATTGCTAGACCATTACTCATGAGGTCAAAGCTTCCAGTTTCAGCCTGGGGACACGCTGTCTTACACGCTGCAGACCTAATCCGTATCAGGCCATCTAGTGACCACAGGTTTTCCCCAATGCAATTACTAACGGTCAAGAGCCAAACATATCCCATCTTAAGACATTTGGATGTTCAGTCTATGTGCCTATTGCTCCACCACAGAGAACTAAGATGGGACCTCAAAGGAGGATGGGGATATACGTTGGATATGATTCACCCACGATCATAAAGTATCTTGAGCCAACTACCGGTGATTTATTTAAGGCCAGATACGCGGATTGTCATTTCGATGAGTCCGTTTATCCAACTGTAGGTAGAGAAAACCGGCTGACAAAAGAACTCTCATGGAATCAAACATCCATAAATTGGCAAGATCCTCGAACCCAAGAAAGTGACTTGGAAGTTCAAAAGATTATACATATGCAAAAGCTAGCTATACAATTGCCAGATTCCTTTGCTGACCCGCAGAGAGTTACTAAGTCGTATGTTCCAGCCATGAACGCACCAATACGCATTGATGTCCAAAGTGGACCGCAAGTGGCTACAGAGTCTAAACCGCGAGTAAAGCGTGGAAGACCAATTGGTTCCAAAGATAAGACTCCTCGGAAATTAAGAAAAGGTGCTGATATTCAGGCCGAGGAGATAACTAATGGACCGGACACTTATGAGCCTAAGGAGCCGCCAAATGATGCTCGGGACGCCGAGCCTCATGGTCCTGAAGTTCCAGATAACAATGAGATCTCAATAAATTATGTTATGTCCGGAATCCAATGGAACAGAAAAGATATCGACGTCGATGATATATTTGCATGCAACGTAGCACTTGAGATTATGAATGAGGATCTAGAACCCACGTCAATAGATGAGTGCACTCAACGATCTGATTGGGCTAAATGGAAAGAAGCCATAAACGTGGAGTTAAACTCTTTAAAGAAGAGAGAGGTTTTTGGTCCCATTATTCGGACACCTCGTGATATAATACCAATTGGACATAAATGGGTCTTTGTAAGAAAGAGAAACGAACAAGGAGAGATTGTTCGACACAAAGCACGGCTTGTGGCACAAGGATTCTCTCAAAGACCTGGAATCGATTATGAGGAGACATACTCCCCTGTGGTGGATGCAACGACATTCTGATTCCTTATAAGTTTGGCCATAAGAGAAAAGTTAGATCTGCGGTTAATGGATGTTGTCACCGCATACTTATATGGTCCACTGGATAATGAAATCTATATGAGATTGCCAGAGGGTATTGAGCTCAAAGATAAGAAAAGTTCTCGAGAAGAACACTGCATTAGGCTAACCAAATCCCTATACGGATTGAAACAAAGTGGGCGCATGTGGTACAATCGTTTAAGCGATTACCTAATGAAATCCGGTTATAAGAATGATCCCATCAGTCCGTGTATCTTTATAAAGAAGTTTGCAAACGGTGGATTTGTGATTATAGCAGTTTACGTGGATGATTTGAACATCCTCGGCACCTCTGGAGAAATCACCCAAACAGTTGATTTGTTAAAGGCCGAATTTGAAATGAAAGACTTAGGAAAGACTAAGTTCTGTTTGGGAATACAACTTGAGTACGTCAAAGACGGAATCCTTGTGCATCAAATGGCATATACTGAAAAAGTACTCAAGAGATTTAATATGGACACAGCTCACCCATTGAGTAGCCCAATGGTCGTAAGGAGCATAAGCCCGGACACAGATCCGTTTGGTCCAATAAGAAAGGATGAAGAAGTCCTTGGTCCCGAAACGCCATATCTAAGTGCCATAGGAGCGTTACTATACTTGGCTAGTCACACTAGACCAGATATTTGTTTTGCCGTGAACCTCCTATCTAGATTTAGTTCTTGTCCAACCCAAAGGCACTGGAACGGGATTAAACATTTACTTCGTTACCTTCAAGGACCGAAAGATATGGGTCTATTTTACACTAACCATAACGACAAAGGTTTAGTTGGTTTTGCTGATGCAGGTTATCTATCGGATCCACACAATGGACGATCTCAGACAGGATATGTGTTCACTCACGGAGGAACCGCAATTTCATGGCGATCCATGAAGCAGACACTCACGGCCACATCATCAAATCACGCAGAGATTTTGGCAATTCATGAAGCCAGCCGTGAATGTGTTTGGTTGAGATCGATGACTCAGCACATAAGACAAGATTGTGGGATGACAGATGGAAAGGACGAACCGACCGTACTTCATGAGGACAAATGCTGCGTGCATAGCTCAACTGAAGGATGGATACATCAAGGGAGACCGGACGAAGCACATTCTGCCAAAATTCTTTTTCACTCACGATCTCCAGAAGGCTGGAGAAATACAAGTGCTTCAAGTCCGTTCAAGCGACAACTCAGCTGACTTGTTCACAAAGTCGCTCCCAACTTCCACGCTCAAGAAGCTGGTGTATCAGATCGGCATGCGCCGATTAAAGGACTTATAGGGATGTCTAAATCAGGGGGAGTAATACGTGCTGTACTCTTTCCTCACTAAGGTTTTGTCCCACTGGGTTTTTCTTTAGTGAGGTTTTAATGAGGCAGCATCCCCAAGCGTATTACAAAGATCCTTGGTTGCATCGGGTTTGGTCATTTCGTCTAAGGGGGAGTGTTATGAACCGTTTGGTTAATGGACTCAATATAGACCGATCCATATAGAGGTTATTAACATAACCGGTCCTTAGTATAATTAGATGTTTTCCTTTATAGACAAGGAATAGGTTTATGGAATAGTTCATTTTCTTGTTATGAGTAGTAAAAGGATAATTACCTTTTCTCTACATGGTGTAACCACTATATAAAGAGACCTTTGGTCCTCATAATAATACACACAGAACATTCAGTTCACAACAGTTTCGTTTTAAAGTATCATTTATTTTCTTTCATTTTTCTTTTTTTGATGAATTGGTGCTGATGAAAAGGATCTTATCAATACCTAGTGAATGTATCGATCCATGGACAATGGCCCAGTTCGATTGTGAAGCCCAAGAAGAGCCCAGCGTGTTTTGAATTAACTGCGCAACGGTCCTCTGCGAGAAGCACAGTCAACAAGCAAGGATAAGTGATGCAAGCGACTGAAAAAGAAGCTAATGGTCCCAAATTCTCAAACCGCTTCACAGCCCTTGATTCTCTTCCTGCTTCATGATCTTGCCATCTGTCTAGAACCATCCCAATGTCTAGGGTTTTCTCATTTTCAGTATAAGTATGTAACCAAATGTAATCGGTGAACTTAAGAAGTAATGAACAACATTCAGTGAAATTGTCTCTCATTCTCTTCATTTTACAAAAGTCTTTATGGTATCAGAGCCATGGATTTAACCTCCATGGAATTTTGAGCCACCCACACTTAAACTCGTCGACTCGGTGACCGTAAAACTCACTGAGAAAAATTTCATCCTCTCGAAAAGGCAGTTTGAAGCTTTCTTAAATGGCCAACGCCTTCTGGGTTTTTTCACTGGTGCTACTCCTCAGCCTCCGTCTCACCTTGATGCTCCAGGAATCAATGGGATCTCTACACCTATGCCAAATACGGACCACAACCTCTGGTTTCAAACAGACCAAGTCGTTCAATCTTGGCTTCTTGGTTCTGTCAGTGAAGATATTTAAAGCCAGGTGGTCAACTGCTCCACCTCTCGTGAGATCTAGTCAGCTCTGGTCGCTCACTTCAATAGACCATCGTCCTCTCATTTGTTTGAGCTCCAACGAAAGCTTCAAACCACAACGAAGGGCACCAAAGCTATGCTTGAGTACCTGTGAGATATTAAAACCGTCTGTGACCAACTCACGTTCATTGGAAGCCCAGTTCCTGAGCGTATGAAGATTTTCGCCGCCTTACGTGGTCTCGGAAAGGAGTACGAGCCCATCAAAACAAGTGTCGAATGGTTTCTGGATACTACTGGTTCTCTTACTTTTGATGAAGTTACTCAGCGTCTCATTGCGTTTGATGCTCAGTTGCAAAGTTACTCAGTCTCTACCGAGGTCACGCCACACTTGGCCTTCAATTCTGTCAGAGGACGTTCATACTACACAAGAGGCCGCAGACGAGGCAGGGGAGACAACTTCTTCTCTACAAGAGGCCGAGGATTTCCTCAACACATCTCCTCCTCTTCCTCCTTTCCGTCTTCAGTCTCCTCTGATGCTGATTCTCGTCCTATATGTCAGATCTGTGGCAAGCCTGCTCATGTGGCAATGAAGTGCTGGCATAGGTTTGATAACAGCTACCAGCTTGATGAGATGCACAATGCAATGGCAGCTCTTCGTGTTGCTGACTTCTCTGACTCCAGTGGCCATGAGTGGTTTCCAGACTCAGGATCATCAGCTCATATTACAAATTCTCCACGGAACCTGCATCAGGCACACTCCTATACTTGATCTGACTCAGTTATGGTAGGAAATGGCGAGTTCCTTCTAATAACTCATACGGGTTCATCTAGCATCGCATCTACCTCAGGTAAGTTGCCTTTAAACGATGTGCTTGTTTGTCCTGCTATTGCTAAACCGTTGCTCTCAGTGTCTAAGATCACATCAGATTATCCTTGCGGTGTTGATTTTGATTGTGACCATGTCCGTGTTTATGATAAGGCCACGCGGAAAGTTCTTCTCCAGGGAAGAAACAATAATGGTCTATATTCAATGAAGGGGTCTCCTGTTCATGCTTTCTTCACCTCTCGACAAGTTGCGGCTAGTGATGAAGTTTGGTATCGTAGGCTGGGACATCCGAATCAGAATATTCTCCAACATCTATCTTCAATCAAGTCTATTATCATCAATAAGCGATCTTCTTCTCAGTGTGAAGCTTGTCCTATGGGGAAGAGTGCTCGGCTACCTTCTCTGCTTCCTCGTATGTTGCTTCGCGACCACTGGAAAAGATCCACTGCGACCTTTGGGGGCCAGCTCCGGTTGCTTCGGTTCAGGGATTTCTCTACTATGTAGTTCTTATTTATCATTAGTCTCGTTATTGTTGGTTGTATCCCTTAACGAAGAAATCAGACTTCTGTTCAGTATTTATTAAGTTTCAATTGCTTGTGCATAATCAACTTGGAACAAAAATTGGCACTTTCCAATGTGATGGAGGTGGGGAATTCACAAGTAAGGAATTTATTTCTCATCTTCAATCCTGTGGCATTAGACAAATCATGTCTTGTCCGTATACTCCTCAACAAAATGGCTTAGCTGAAAGAAAGCATCGCCAAATTATTGAACTCGGTCGCTCAATGCTATTTCAAAGCAGATACCAAACAGATACTGGGTTGAAGCCTTTTTCACTGCAAATTTTCTAAGTAACTTGCTGCCACACTCTTCTCTTGATCGGGATCAAAGTCCATTTGAAATGTTCTACGGCAAACCACCAACTTATTCAGAGCTTCGTGTGTTTGGCAGTGCCTGCTATCCTACGCTTCGAGACTATGCAACCAACAAGTTTGATCCAAGAGCTTTACAGTGTGTTTTCCTGGGATATGGTGACAAGTTCAAGGGATATCTCTGTCTGATGCCAACAACTGGACGTGTTTATATAAGCCGCCATGTCATCTTTGATGAGTCAAGGTTCCCATTCTCAGATACATACAGGAAGTTTGTTCCTCCTGCAGCAACTCCTTTAATGGCTGCGTGGTTGAAGAGCTTTGCTCCTCCAGTTTCTCTGCCATCTGAAGCAACTGAACCAAGGATCTCTGGTCCAGGAATTACTGCACCAACAATGATCTCAATGCCTGGTCAGTTTCCCTCTCACTCACTGATACAGTCAGACTCTCAACTAGGAAACACTGCAAACACAAGCAATGTGTCAATAAGTCGTTCAGAAAATAGCGGTTCTGGTGAATCTGCTACAACAGAATTGTCCTCCGAAGCTTCAGTTTCAGACCCGATAAATGTTCAAGCTTCAACATCTTCTCATCCTATGATCACAAGGTCAAAGGCAGGCGTGGTAAAACCAAATCCTCGTTATGCTCTAATGACTCAACGTGCCGCTTATCCTGAACCAACAACCGTTACAGAAGCATTGAAGCATCCAGGATGGAACAATGCTATGCATGAGGAGATTGGGAACTGTAATCTTACTCGCACATGGTCTTTAGTTCCTCCTACACCTGATATGAACATCCTGGGAAGCAAGTGGGTGTTTCGCACTAAACTAAATTATGATGGAAGTCTTGCTAAGTTAAAAGCTCGCCTGGTTGCACAGGGATTCAGTCAAGAAGAAGGTGTTGATTTTTTGGAGACATTCAGTCCTGTTGTTCGAACTGCAACAGTACACCTTGTGCTTCAGACCGCAACTGTAATGGAATGGGACATCAAGCAAATGGACGTCCATAATGCATTTCTGCACGGGGATCTCACTGAGACTGTATACATGAAACAGCCAGCCGGTTTTGTTGACAAGACGAAGCCTGATCATGTTTGCTTGCTGCATAAATCTCTCTACGGTCTCAAACAGTCTCCTCGCGCCTGGTTTGAGAAGTTCAGCACCTATTTACTTGAGTTTGGTTTTGTGTGCAGTGTAAAAGATCCGTCTCTATTCATCTACTCCAAGGGTAAAGATGTTATCATGTTGTTACTCTACGTGGATGATATGCTGCTCACAGGGAACAACTCTGTAACATTAACGAAGTTACTTGATGATCTGAATCAGAATTTTCGTATGAAGGATCTCGGGAAGATGCAGTACTTCCTTGGCATACAAGCGAAATTCCACAGCAATGGTCTGTTTCTAAGCCAAGAAAGATATGCTTTAGATCTTCTTGCTGTAGCAGGAATGACAGAGTGCTCTCCCATAGACACTCCTCTGCCTATTAAACTCAACAAGGAACATGAAAATGCTCAAGCGTTTGCTAATGCCTCTTACTTTCGAAGCTTAGCTGGTAAGTTACAGTACCTCACATTGACAAGGGCGGATATTCAATTTTCTGTGAACTACGTCTGTCAGAAAATGCACGCTCCTACGATCTCTAATTACAATCTGCTCAAGCGAGTGTTGAGATACGTTAAGGGTACTGTGGCTATGGGAATTTCGTTCGAGAAGAACACTGACTTCACACTCAGAGCGTACAGTGATAGTGATTGGGGAGGCTGCCCTCATACACGCAGGTCAACATAAGGATTTTGTACGTTCCTTGGTGCAAACATTATCTCCTGGTCCTCTAAAAAGCAGCCAACCATTTCTAGAAGTTCTACAGAGGCCGAATATAGAGCACTGTCTGAAACCGCAGCTGAGCTGTCCTGGATCTGTATTATTCTGCGTGAGATAGGAGTACCACTTCCAGTTACACCAGAGCTATATGGCGATAATCTATCCTCGATTCATCTAACTGCAAATCCAGCATTTCATAAGAGGTCAAAACACTTTGAACTTTACTATCATTACGTTAGAGAAAGAGTCGCTCTTGGCTCCTTGGTTGTCAAACATGTTTCTGACTCTCATCAGCTTGCGGACATTTTTACAAAATCTCTCCCTCATGATGCCTTCAGTACTCTTCGATTCAAACTTGGCGTAGATCTTCCTCCCACGCCAAGTTTGAGGGGGACTATTACAGAGAATGGTCAAAACGGCAGTGCTTTGAGTTATGCTCAGAAAGGAAAGGCAAAAGTGATGTTTGATGATCTGAAGCCCAGTTCGATTGTGAAGCCCTAGAAGAGCCCAGCGTGTTTTGAATTAACCGCGGAAAGGTCGTCTGCGAGAAGCACATTCAACAAGCGAGGACAAGTGACGCAAGCGACTGAAAAAGAAGCTAATGGTCCCAAACTCTCAAACCGCTTCACAGCCATTGATTCTCTTCCTGCTTCATGATCTTGCCATCTGTCTAAAACCATCCCAATGTCTAGGGTTTTCTCATTTTCAGTATAAGTATATAACCAAATGTAATCGGTGAACTTAAGAAGTAACCAACAACATTCAGTGAAATTGTCTCTCATTCTCTTCATTTTACAAAAGTCTTTAATATGAACTGACTTGTGTTGTATGAGTGCATAGAGCGTAACTTCATTATCTCTCAAGTATATAATGATTGGTCGGTTTCTTTGAAGAGTGGTAAAGTCAATGATGCGGTCAAGTTGTTGGACGAAATGTCTTATTTTGATCTCAATGTTTTCTTTCTATTTTGGTTGCCAAGCAAGTTGGATCTGTATAGCTGGGCATGGTGAAACTCTTATCACTTTCTGTTTTTTTTCGCATGATTCAAAGTAAGCGTTCATCGTTGGGACTGCAATTACAGTGTTTGTATCCACACTTGTTCAGGACTTTCTGTTGGACTAGAATATCTACTACTAATGCAAAGATTGGTATGTTTTTTCGAGAGATAAATGGAAGGAGGAAAAGAACAGAAGAACTTGGGACATTGTGGAATAGCTTCTATTAGTTTGGATCATCTCTGATACTCAATTTTTCTTGTTGAAGTTTCTGAGAATCTATGTTTTCTACGTTTTTAGTTAGAGAAGAATTTCTAGTAGTGACTGTAATATATATATATATATATATAAACAGTCATTTTTTGTTTCACTCTTTTGTTTCCGTGATGAGATCTCAACGACTATGCGTTGAGGAGGTGTGTCCATGTTAGTGTTTGAAGTTTATCTGGTGTTTTCCTCCTTTAATTTGAGCTGTGTTGGATTAAAATTCTGAAATTTACTAAACCGTGAAACATTAGCCACGGCTTGTTAGTTGTTTCACATGGTCTGTTCAACTTATATAATAGTTTAATTCTCATGAACTAGAGTACTTCTCAGTCTTATTGTACATAACTGGTTTCATTTTTATTCTAAATATTTTCTCATTACTGCTTGCCTTACCATCTCATTTGTTGTTGAGCTAATATGGTTTGAACTTTTGATTAGGTTCACCGAGTGCTTGTTGACATAGTTTCAGCTTCCGCGAATGCAACACCTGGTCTGGGGAGATATCCTCCTTTTACTGCTCATTCAGTAGCATTTTTCATCTTCATAATAGCTGTTTTCTTACAATAATCATCAATCAGGTTGTAGCTATAGCAAGTGCCGCACTTGATGGATTCAAGAATGAAGCTAAGAAGATGGTAGTTGCTCTAGTTGATATGGAGCGTGCGTTTGTACCACCTCAGCACTTCATCCGCCTCGTACAAGGAAGGTAACATCAGCTTCCCTTTCTTTGCTTTCTGCTCTGTCATTTCGAGTGGCTTTATCATACTCTAACGTATTGATCATTATCTTCATTTCTTTCTTTCAATGTATGACGGTTTTGAAAATGCCAAATGGATTTAATTTTCTGGGCGTCCTGCCTTCCCTTTTGTTTATGTTTACCTGTAAATTGAACATCTATGTTTCTGCATGCTTACATTACAGTTACAAATTAACCTTTCCTAGTAGTCCCATAGCTGCATCATTTCTCGCACAATTCCTTATATTTACAAGATACACATTATCACAAGCTGTATTGTTTTCTTATACGATGCATATCTCACCAACCTTACGCCCTCTGACCATACGCTTTACTATCTTAATCAGAATGGAAAGGCAGCGTCGTGCGGACGAGCTTAAAGGTCGTTCCTCTAAGAAAGGACAAGATGCAGAGCAATCTCTCTTAAACAGGGTTTGCCTTTATCTCAAAATCGATCTGGACTCACTTCCTGGATAGTGCTTTCTAGTTTTTATATATAAAAGTACAAAAATGTAATGATTATCGTTTCTGCTTGTAAATCAGGCAACTAGTCCTCAGCCAGACGGGCCATCGAGTGGTGGTAGCTTGAAATCATTAAGAGACAAATTTATTCCACAAGATAAAGATAAAGAAAAAGAAACGCCGGAGGTCTCTGGTCTAAAGACTGCTGGACCTGAGGGGGAGATAACAGCAGGTCCTTATTCTAATTTACTTTTACACATGGCTGCTCCCGTTCCTTGCATTGCATGCTTTAGTGCTGTCAGTTCAATTGCATTATTTCTTTCTTCTTTACTATTTCCTTTTCTGCCAGTTAAGCTTTGGACTGGTGTAGGACCATCTTTTATTGAAATTACTTGATAAGAAACCAACTTCCAAGCTTTTCTTTCTGTCCTATTTATCGATCTCTTCTTTTTTTTCCCTTGTCTGCCCCTTTAGCGTTGAACTGGCGTAGGATGAACTTTCATGGTTTTAGTATGTTAGAAAAACCAACTTGAATTTTACTGTAATTTACTTTTACACATGGCTGTCTAACGAAATTCTTTCTGCTCCCGTTCCTTGCATTGCATGCTTTAGTGCGGCTTAGCTTATCTGTCAGTTCAATTGCGTGATTTCTTTTTCTTTACTATTTCCTTTCTGCCAGTTAAGCTGGTGTAGGATCAGCTTTTCTTTAATTTACTTGTCGACAAGAAACCAACTTCCAAGCTTTTCGTTCTTTTTACCCCTTGTCTGCCCCTTTAGTGTCGAACTGGCGTAGGATGAACTTTAGTTTGCTATAAAAACCAACTTCCACGGTCTTCAACTTCAATTTTACTCTGTCGCGCAGGGTACTTAATGAAGAAAAGTGCAAAGACAAATGGGTGGAGTAGGCGGTGGTTTGTTCTGAATGAAAAAACTGGAAAGGTTAGCGTCTATCAAAAATATCCTTCAGGAGTTAATCCAAATATTTGCAAAAGAGAAAGCTGTGTGCATTATAATTGGAGCTGTGTGCATTATAATATACTTTTAACCACAAAACGTTATATTACCGTTTCTGCTGATGAGAAAATCTGGATGCGCCATAAAAAAACATTATGCTATTCTTTTTTCTAGAACATTTTTATTATGATTGTTGCTGAAGTGATCTGCCTTTGCATTTACCTTTCTTCAGCTTGGTTATACGAAAAAAGCAAGAAGAAAGGAACTTTCTTATACTTATATTTCATTGGCCGAAGCTGTACCTGCAGTTAAAATATTCTGCAAAATATTTTATTACCATTACCGCTGAAGAGAAAACTTTGATTATTCACAAAATAACGTTTAGCCTTTTGCAGTTTTATCAAGGTACACAATATTCAACTTTTTTGTCAGTTAATCTTCTCAGGAATGCAGCATCGAAGGAATTCCGGATGATGAAGGAGAAAAATCAAAGAGCTCGAAGGATAAGAAATCAAATGGACCTGATTCCAATGGACCAGGCCTTGTATTTAAGATAACCTGCAGAGTTCCATTTAAGACCGTACTTAAAGGTAGGTCAAGCAGCTAATTTTGTTTTGTTTTGCAATTGTTGATTGTCTTTGTTTCTACACTGTTATGTTCTTTAATTATTTGATAGGAACAGAGCAATACGTTTACTATATACTCTGTATTTCCTTGCATCCCATGCATTGTTTCGTTTTAAAATATTATTTATTTTCTCTCAGTTTTCGTTTTTGGATGAGTGCATGGAGCGTAACTTCATTGGTTGGTTTCTTTGTAGAGTGGTAAAGTCGATGATGCCGTCAAGGTGTTTGACGAAATGTCTTATTTTGATCTCAATGTTTTCTTATCACGTTCTGTTTTGAATTTTGTTCTCTTTTTTTTTTCTAGAATTTCCACGATGTGGTATGGTGATTGCAGGAGGAGTTTTAGTTTTCTGGAAACATGTTGTCAATGCTACACTTCTCGTCTTGAAAGATTCATGGCAGTGAAGCGGTTCGAACGATGGTCTATCATGACGCGTTGAAGTCCTTCAACAAAATGCCTAACTGAGACATGAGCTTGCTTTGGTCAGTGATTTTATCGATCGACAAGGTTTTCGCATGATTCATAGTAAGCGTTCATTGTTGGGACTGCAATTACAGTGTTAGTATCCACATTTGTTCAGGACTGTCTGTTGGACTTAATATCTCTTTTAGAGAAAGATATGGAAGGAGGAAAAGAACAGAGGAACAGATTATCATTTTTATTTTTTTGGAATCATAAAGAGAAACAATAATCATAAAGAGAGGGAGATAGAAAAACTTGGGATTTTGCGGAATAACTTCTTTTAGTTTGGATCCTCTCTTCATAGTCAAATAAGGGAAATCAAGCTCTCTCTTCACCACTGATTTGTGTGTGAACTTTCACGTTGGATTTCGTTGGCTGATAGTTTCAGATATTGTTGACTGGTAAGTTATATAGTCAGCTGTGTTAAGTGTTGCTTAAGCTTCGTAACCATAAACTCATCTCTGATACTCAGTTTTTCATGCTGAAGTTGCTGAGAATCTATGTTTTCTACGGTCTGAGTTTGGGAAGAATTTCTAGTAGTGACTGTAATATATATAAACAGTCATTTTTTGCTTCACTAATTTGTTTCCGAGATAAGATCTCAGCTGCATAAGAATTTGTTGTCGGAGTCTTGCTTCTACTTTTGTGACACAAAAAAAAAAAAAAGTCTTGCTTCTACTTAACTCCTATGTCCATATATAGCTTTGTAAGTGTTTGAGAGTTTTCTTACATGTTTGCATCTAAGACAAATTTAGTCTTCACATGTTTTCTTTTTTCTTTTACTTATGCAGAGATGGAAATCTTTTGCTAATATGAAAATATATCTGTCGAGGAGGTCCCTAAACCATGTTCGGTAAAGTAACTATGGCCATTGTGGTAGTTGCATCGTTTTAGCATTTTATGACCAACTGATTGTTGCTTGCTGGTGCTCTATAGTGAATGATATATCATACTCGTGTTATTTTGTTAGTGTGAAACTTTTAAAGAAGTGATTATCATTTCCTATCTTTTATTTCATTAGACAGAAGATGTAATGACATATTTCCCACTAAGCTGGACACAATTAACTGAAATATGAACCCTCACTTTCCTTTTTTTTGGAACAAAAATGGACATGTAATGTTTAAGAAGATGGTAGTTGCCACGGCGAGGATGATTCTTCTGCTTCTGGTGGCAGCAACCGTCGCACCACACCGAACAGGCTCCCACCGGCACCACCGCCACAGTCTGGATCATCTTACAGGTATTAGTAGAACCTGTTTGATTTCACAGGTTTGTTATTGGAGAACCAACCATAAAACACATTCTTTTCTTCTTCTTTTTTTCCTTTTTGGGATTGGTCCCCATTTCTGGGACTAGCTTCTTTCTTATGTCTTCACTAGTTTTCTAAAAAGGAATGATTATGATATGATATGATATGATGATCTACTTGCGTGTGTTTGTAAATAAAGATATTGTTAGAAATCATGAGTTTCCTCCATTTGGTCGTTTGTTTGTTTTTTCTTCAAAGGGAACTGTGTTATTTTTTCGCATTTTGAGTAAAGCTTCTATATTTGATTGATTTGTTATGTGTCTCTCCCCACAGAATGATACACATATCCATATGCAAATTGAAACCTATTTCCAATGAAATGTGGCGATTAAGCAAAACACACAGAATAAAAAAGCTATTGGAAGATAGAGGAGAAGGTCACTACAAAACGCAACATATTCACCGATCTTGACACAGGTTGTGAATGGAGAGTGGATAAAAGAGTGGTCCAAGAGTGGGAGGACCACATGTGGTCCAAAATCAAAATGGTCACCACTCATGCTAGTGGTCCAAAATGATGTAAAAAACCCAAAAAGTGAAACACCCATAAATGAACCATCTGTGGTCCAAAAATGTGAAAGCAAATACAAATCTCACTCTCAACAGTTTTATACACGAAAATAGGTGTGGTTTTTGGGTGGTTTTTTTTTGTTGGTGTTTTTTATTATAAAAAAAAAGAAAGAAGAAAAGTTGGTATATAATAACAAATAAAAAACGTGTCTAACTAAAAATATCACCTACTTTGAACTATATTCTCTATAAATAAGGAATGTGAAGATTTCATTTTATATATCCCTACTCACCTTCATTCAAGATATACAAGTAAATTTTTCTCTCTTTAGATTTTTTTTTATTATACTTGTTAATTTATATTAACATAAAAACTAATAGAGAATCTTAGTTTAATATTCTGTATAAATTAATTTTCAATTTATAGGAAGACATAGATTAAGAGTATAAAATTAGTATCAGGAATAAAATTAGTTTTCTAATGATAAAGCACATTTAATATTTTATTAATTAATTTTACTGTAACACCCGTCCCCTCGACACTCGAGAACGGCGTGCCACTAACCACGTCACATACGTAAAATACCCCACTCTACAGTGTCTCATATCCCAACTACCTCAATGCTATATGTACATGATAAAATACGGAGAAAACGTAAAAATCCCAAAGAAGCACTGTATCGTCAAAGTGTAAAATACTTGTCTGTCTCACCTGAAAAACTGGAAAGGGAAGAAGGAGGGGTGAGTAACAGGGGAGTCACTCAGTGAGGTATGGGATGCTAATCACAGAAACGTAAATCTGACCATAACACGCCATACATAGAAAATAGACTAAACATGCACAATCACGGTACCTAAAGTACCCAACGAACAACCACCATCCTATTACCGGATCCAGTGACCGGCTCACCCTCCTACCCGGAGGACAACTTATGGGATAGTGCCCACTACACCGCCCGTAGACGATTATCGACCTCGAAGGTACTGGAACAGCAGGTCGACTAATTCTGCCCAGAACCATCTCCTCAAACAACATGCGACGCAAGTACAGAGATAACGTCTCTGTACCCCCGCAATCCCTAACGACCCACATGGTCAACTAATCCTAGCTCTAGCATGAATAAAGTAATCAATTAACAATTTAATGCACAATCAATGGGTTGAATCATCTATTATTCCTATGTCCGATTTACAAACAATTCTAAAAAGACTCTAGCATAGAAACGGAACACATTTAATACTAAATCCTATCTACGGTGCTTTTTGATGAAAAGTACGATATTCTGCAGAAAGCCCTCACCTTAGCTAAAACGGATGATTATTACAGCTTCTGAACTCCGGATGCTAAAACGGACGCTGAATCTGAAATCAGAATGAAATTTCGAGTGAGAACGGCCTTCGAACGGCGAAAAACGGTTAACAGGTCAAATCGGTCAAAGTCAACGGTCAACGGTCAGAAAGTCAACGGTCAACGGTCAACCCGGTCAAAGTCAACGGTCTGACCAGGTCAAAATCAAACCGCGACTAAACCGGATTAAACCGGATCGAACCAGACTAAACCGAACTCAATTGATTTAAACCAGAAATTGAACCAAACCGAAGTCGAATTGAATTAAACCGACCGAACCATACCAAACCGAAATCGAACCGGTCGGTTAAGCCAAACCAGACTCAAACCGGTCGACCGAGTTGACTCAGTGAGTCGCCGGCGAGTCTCCGAGTCACCGGCGAGTCACAGCGGCGACCGGCGGCGCGTGGCGCGACGCGCCTAACTTTGGACGGCGCGTGAGGGCGCGTCCGGCGGTTGCTCGGTACAAGCTTGGTGTCTACGGACTCGTCTCGTCGAGCTGAATCCGGTGGTGGCCTCAGATTTTCGTGATTCGAAACGGTTAGAAAGTTATGATGGTTTAAAGATCCGACCAATAAAAAATCAGATCGGAAAACGGTTTTTCCGGTGTACCTGAGCCGCGGATGGGTGGAGGAGAGATCAACAAAGGTCTCAAGCGCTCTCTCTCTCTCCCTGTAGGTAAAGATGAAAAGAAAAAGAAGGGGGTGTGGGGTGGAGGAGGAGAGTGGTGGTGGTTGAGGTGGTGGGTTGAGAAAGTAGGGCGTTACATTTACACTTGTTAACCTATGTTATTAACAATTATACCATCAAATAATTTTGAGATTAAGAAAAATATATTAATTTCAAATTTCTATTAAAACATATCATATAAACTTGAAAAAAAAAATTTATTGTACATATGATTAAAATCATGTATAATTATATTTTAAGAATAATTTATTTCAGATATAAGAAATTTAATAGATATACACATGTAAATGTATCTTTATTATCATTTGTCTTATTTTTTTGTTAGCTCTCAATAAACAATTTAGTGCATATTTTTTTGTAATGTATACTGATCCAATTAAATAGTAAATAGGAACATGATAAAAAAAATAGTTTAAGAGCATAAAGTTAGTATTATGAACAAAATTACACTACAAAAAAAAAGATCAGTTTACATCATTTAATTTTAATATTTGCATTAGTTATAAATGATGTAAAAACCTCTTACATCATTTAACTAAATGACTCTAAATGGGGTAATACAAATAATTTACATCATTTTATTAATAACTGATGTGAATATACAAAATATTTACATGAGTTATGATAATTGGTGTAAATATATATGTATCAATTACAAAAAATGATGTTAAATATTTATATCAGTTAGTAAAAATGATATTAATATTTGGTTTAGTTAGAATAATATATTGTAATAAATACTTAATTTAGATACCATTATTTTAATAAATATTAATTTGATAAATTAGATTTTTAAGAAAATAAAAATAATTTATCTAACTAAATAAATATAGATTTATGAAGATTTATTTGTATTTGTCTATTCAAATAATTATATATATTCTTATTGGATACCTAAGAATATTCCCAAATATCACTATTCTATAAATCTCTAACTAATTATTTAACATAACAAGAATATATGATTTCCATATATATACACAAATTGTCTCCACTTCCTCACATCCATCCATTTACCCATGTGGGATGTGTTGAGTTAGGCATTAGTTACTTGATTTTATAACATAATTAATGAGATTCAGTTTTACAATTTAGTTATAAACTTAGCTAATTATTATATATTTGACAGGTTTTATCCAATTAAGTATCAATTGTTTTATTAATACAAATTAGTCTTATTTACTAACAAATGCCTCTAAATTATGCAAAATAAGATGAAAATAACATCATTTTTATTTAATTGATGTTCATAAAAAATAGTTACATAAATTAGTTTTCACAACTGAAGTTATTTCACATAATTAATTTTATTTGATTAGTATCTATTCTATTAGCATTATTTTTTATTGATCTCAATTTGATATCACTTTAATAAGTGATGTTAACTAAAATAAAAAATACATCATTTATTAAATTGATATAAATTGATATAATAATATCAATTTTTTTAAAGTGATACAAATTAGTATAAGTTATATCAGTTTACTGAATTGATACTAAACTAAATAGTAAATAGGAAGATCGAAATAAAATGTTTTGTAATTTATACTGACTCAAGGTAAATAGTAAATAGGAGGATGAAAAAAAAAATAGTTTAAGAGCATAGAGTTATTATTAGGAATATAATTAGCATTCAAATGATTAAGGACATTTATTATTTTATACTTGTTAACCTATGTTATTAATAATTATACCATTAATAATTTTGATATTAAGAAAAATGTATTATTTTCCGATTTCTATTAAAACCTATCATATAAACTTAGAAAAATATTTCTATTGTACATATGATTAGAGTTATGTAAAATAATTATTTGAAGAATAATTTTTCAGATATAATTATATTTGAAGAATAACTTCTCTAATAATTTGAAATAGTTTTATAAATATAAATGCATTTTATATATTTTTAAATGAGTTAAACAAAATAAAATATTATATATAAAATAATAAATGAAAATTTTAAAATATAAAAATTAATCTCACAAAACTTTCCATTACTTTAGCTATTAGCTATTAAATGTTTTAATTGATAACATGTTTTGATATGTAGTGGTGATGCTTTAAATGTTAAATTTAAAATTTATTTTGCATTAAATTTGTATGTAAATTTTTTAAACTATGCACTTGTTAATGTATTGGTTTATATAATGATATAAGTTATTATTAGTAAATTTATATAATAAAAATAAAATGTTATATTTAAATTATTTTTTTTATTGTAGAAATGACATCAAATCGCCGAGGAAACACAAATTCTTTCGAGGAAGAAAACTCAAGTACTCATAATCAAACTGCAGCACGGGTAACTTTTTGTTTTAAATACTTCGAAAAATAAAAGTTATTTCAAAATTTGATTATTATAAATATTTTTTAATAATCGTAGAATGAAGCTAATTTCAAATAGACCTATCAACGAAAACGAAGACTTATTGAATTGTATGACGAAGCACTTGCCATGAATAATTATTCTCTTAAAGATCCGACACCTTTTGGTAGAGATTTTATCACAAAAAAATTTAACGAAGAGTTCAATATGAATGTTAACTATAAGTTTTTCTTTGAAAAACTTGATAATTTCAAAAAGAAGTATAAGAAGTGGAAAGCTCTCATGAAAACGTCAACCGACATTTCGGTTGATCCGACAACATCCATGATATCTGCATCTGAACAATGGTGGAAAGACCATGAAGCGGTAGTTACTTATATTTAATCTCATATCACAAATTATTTAACTAATGTAGATGTATACAAAATTATAAATTCACAAATTTATATTTTTTTACCAGGGGTGTAAAATAATAAAATCACTTCGTCGCAAACCGCCAGAATTTTGGGAAGTGATGGAACGTTGTTTCTCATTATATGATGTTCATTCACAACCTCAATATTCTGTAAACCAAAGAAGGGTCGAGATGATGAATGTGGGTGTACATAATGATGAAGGCCATGTGAATTCAGACACAAATAGGAGTGACAGGGAACAGACTCAAGTTCCCGAAACACAAGAAACTGAAGAGGTGTATCGTGTTAACATTGACGATGAATCACGCCCTGCTACTGAATTTACCCGTGAGGTGATCCAAATTCCTTCTTCTAGAAGTCAACAACGGGGGGTGTAAGCCGTACAAGTAGTTCACATAGAGGTGCAGGAAGCTCACGAGTTGCTACCACAAGTGGTTCTCGAGGTGCTCGTAGGAAACAATCCTTTGAGACAACTCTGACAGATACAATGACTGGATTTAGAGAGTTTCAACGCCAAACTTTCGCACAACTACATCCAGGTGCTTTTGACCCAGAAGATTTTGCCGAATTCAGTAAGGCTGAAGAAATCTGTGAAGCCATGGGAATTCCAAAATTCAATGACTTTTGGTGCAATAGCATGCGTGAACTTCAAAGAGACAGATTTTGGCGTAAGTATTTTATTGACCATGCTGAAATATCAACTGAAGAGAAATTTAAATTTCTTGAAGCTTTTAGTGGTTGTACTCGCGGTGGTGAAAAGTGTGAGAAGCGGATAGGCACAGCCCGACACTCTGAAAGTCCAAGTTCGGGTGGTTTTCTTTCAGGCAGTCCATCCTCTGGTGGTAACAATTCATGGGGTCAAACTTCACATGGACAATGGGGTCACGGTTATCAGCAATGGGGTACACCTCTAAATCCTCCGCCATGGAATGCTCCTCTAAATGCTCCGCAATGAGGCACCCCTCCAAATGCTCCGCAACGGGGTACACCTCCAAATGCTCTGCAGTGGGGTACACCTATGAATCCTCCGAATTGGGGTACACCTCTGAATCCTCCGAATTGGGGTACACCTCCGAATCCTCCGAATTGGGGTACACCTCCGAATCCTCCGCATTGGGGTACACCTCCGAATGTTCAGCAATGGGGAACACCTCCAAATGTTCAGCAATAGGGAACACCTCCAAATGTTCAGCAATGGGGTACACCTCCAAACGTTCCAAAAAATACCACATCTTCAAATGCTCCGCAGTGGGACACAGCTCCGAATGTTTCACAATGGGGTACTCAATTAAATCCGCCGCAATGGGGTTCTTCGTCAAATGATCCACAATGGAGTTCATCACCAAGTACTCAACAATGGGGTTCTTCATCAAATGCTCCACAGTGGGGCTTTTCATCAAATGCTTCGCCATGGGATTCTCAAGCAAATGCTCCGCAATGGGGTTCATCATCCAATGCTTCACATTGGGATTCATCATCAAATGCTCAAAACTGGGGATCTGCTAGAACTGTGCAACATGGATTTTCAGTGGGAGGTCCAACAAAAAATACGACAAACAGTGGGACAGAATATTTACACGATGCAGATGCTCGGCAGCTACCACGATCACATAGAACCGGAGGATTATTCAACATTTGGGGAACCAAAGACAAACTAGATTTAATTATAAGTCACCAAAGTGGTTCAGAAGATGAAGATTAGTGTCAAAACTTATGTTTTTGTTTAATTAGAAATCACTATTTATTTTCTATTATTTTTATGTTTACTGTATTTTTAATTAATGTTATTTATTAGTCATATAATATGTCTTTTATTTCATGTTTATTTAATTACAGGCTTTTCGTATCTGTCAATTAAGATCACAAAGTGTGCACACTCTAAGCTATGAAGAGAGAGTTGAGTTGTGGATTTTGGAAAATGAGCAATTTGAGGAGTTGGTAATTCAACCATCATTGAATTACTATGAACAAAATTTTCAAAGAGGACCAGTCCAAACAGATTGCGGTCTAGGATGGAGAAACATTTGGTGTCGACTTCAAGAAGATAGTGCTGCTTGTCTACAATTGCTACGGATGTCACTTGATGCGTTCACAACATTGTGTCGTATTCTACAAACCAATTATGGATTACAACCAACACTGAATGTAAGCATCGAAGAGAGTGTGGCTATGTTTCTCCGGATATGTGGGCACAATGAAGTTCAAAGAGATGTTGGATTACGCTTTGGACGCAATCAGGAAACAGTGAAAAGAAAGTTTTTTGAAGTTCTGACAGCTACCGAATTACTTGCTTGTGATTATATCAAAACTCCAACAAGACAAGAACTACATAGGATTCCTGAACGGCTGCAGTTAGATGCCAGATATGGGCGATATTTTACTGGATTTGTTGGGGCTATGGATGGTGTTCATGTATGCGTTAAAGTGAAACCGGCGTTGCAAGGAATGTATTGGAATCGACATGATAGAACGTCTTTTAACATCATGGCAATATGTGATCTAAATATGTTATTTACATATGTTTGGAATGGAGCACCTGGATCATGTCATGATACAGCAGTTCTTGCGATGGCACAAGAAAATGATCCTGAATTTCCAATGCCTCCGGGAGATAAGTATTATGTTGTGGATTCTGGATATCCAAATAAAAAATGATTTTTGGCTCCATACAGATCTTCACGAAACAGGATAGTAAGGTATCATATGTCACAGTTTGACACTAATCATCCTCCAAGGAATAAACATGAATTGTTTAATAGATGACATGCTTCTTTGCGGTCTGTTATTGAGAGAACATTTGGAGTTTGGAAGAAAAAAGGGAGAATTCTTTGTGAGTTCCCTATATATAATATTGAAGTGCAAAAGAGAGTGTTAATGGCTACAATGGGACTACATAATTTCATTAGAATTTCAAATTTTCCAGATGAAGATTTCAATGAAAGAATGGGACAAACAGAGAATATCAACACAGACGGTGCAACTGATCAAGATGATATTGAAGCAGAAGAGGTAGAAGATGGAGATCTAATGGCAAACTCTAGAGAGCAAATTGCAAATAAACTATGGGAAGATAAAAATACTGGATAGTAGAAGTTTCAGTCAATTTCATGTATTATTTTGTATTTATTTCATGTATAATATTTTATGTATAATATTTTATGTTTAATATTTCTTGTATAATATTAACAAAACATAATTTTATTTACTTTTTAATAAATAAAAGGTTTTTTATCAATATAATTCAATCTATTTTTAAATTCTTTAAAATATTAAATTTTAATAATTTTAATTTTTTTATCTACTAAAAACCGTTGTTTCTATTATTTCACCATTCAACATATATTTTGAACTGCTTGATCCGCACTTATACTACTTAATCCGCCTAATACGCCTGATCCACAGTGGATCTGCTTGAACCGTTCGTACCGCCTGATCTGCACCGCTTGATCCGCTTGCACCATTCGGATCCACAATTAAAAATTTGTTTTTAAAGAAGATTGTAACATTTTCACAATGTTTCTATAGAAGATTATTAAACTTTTTATTTCATTAGACATAACATAATACAAACCCGCACTATCCCCTTATCTTTATCAAGTCATAAGTGGCTAGCTACAATAGATTCCTTTTACACATCATCGTGAATACAGCTGGTTGTGTCGGTTAATGTTGACCTGGAGTCAATCAACTCGTGGAATGGGTCTTCTTCAGCTTGAGTTCTAACTAAAACACTAAACACAGAAAGAGAAAACACATTCGCATATTTCTTTTTACGGAATCTGTTGGACGAAAAGCGATTTCCAAGAGGTAATTATTATTATATTTCCTTAGTTTTTTTTTTTTTTTGGTCGTTGAAGGTGCTTCGATCTCTCTCTATTTTAACTTTTCATATCTCAATATTGTTCATATCATTGTACAAAGATCTGTGAATTAAACTCCCTAAAATAGTATACTAATTTTGTAAATTTTGCTAAAAATATATTATCAGAATTTTAACTCATGGGTCTTCCTTTAGTGATTATTGAATAATTGTTGCTGTTTAAGCAGGAGACTTATGGCTGATACTTTTTTGTCGTTTGGAGTCGAGAAGCTTTGGGACCTCCTTGTCCGAGAATCTGAGCGGCTTCAGGGAGTTGATGAGCAACTCAATGGATTAAAGAGAGATCTAAATATGTTAAGGTGCTTTTTGGAGGATGCAGATGCCAAGAAACACACAAGTGCCATGGTGAGAAACACTGTGAAAGAGACCAAAGAAATTGTTTTGGACGCAGAAGATATAATGGAGACATTTCTTCTAAAGGAAGAACTCGGACAAACAAGTGGCATTAGGAAGCGTGTGAAAAGATTTTCTCGCCTTATTTTGGAACGCAGAAGACTTGCCTTTGATATGGAAACCATAAGTACGAAGATCTCTAAGCTGGTCGACGATATGAAGAATCTTGGCGTACAACAAATCATCGGCAAGGAAAATTACATGCAGTCTATAGAGGAAAGACAAAGGAGAATGCGACAAACGTTTTCTAGCGATAACGAAGATCATCTTGTGGGGTTGGACGAAAAGGTTCATCAGTTGGTTGGCTATCTGATGGAGGAAGATAGCAGGAGTCAAGTGGTTTCTATAACCGGGATGGGCGGTATTGGTAAAACCACCCTCGCAAAACAAGTTTTTAATCATGAGACTATAAAAAATCATTTTGCAGGACTCGCGTGGGTATGTGTTTCGCAAGAGTTTACAAGGAAGTATGTGTGGGAGACGATCTTGCGGAAACTTAGGCCTGACTACAAGGTGTCAGAGATGTCAGAAGACGAGCTTCAAGAAAAGCTAGTTCGAGTATTGGAAACACAAAAGACTTTGATTGTCATTGATGATATATGGAGAGAAGGAGATTGGGACATGATAAAACCAATGCTTCCACGGGGAAAAGGTAACATCTTATGATACATTACATGCATTACATAACTCTCCATTTAATATTTTACTGTTTGGGTAAGAAGTTAAGAGAAAGATCACATATTGGTCATAAAAAGTTATGCTTCTTGAGGAAATTTGGAAATCTGCCTTTTTATTAGATTTTATTTTGAAAACTACACCTCATTTTTATTTTTATTTTGAAAAATACACTTATTTATATGTGAAATGACCAAACTATTTACTTTAAGTATATAATTATTTTAACATCGAAATCCAAACAAAAATAGTGTTGAGTTTCAAAAAGTTTTTTTTAGAAACATCCCAAACAGTTAAAATTTTAATTATTTAATTTTAAATATTATTCTTAATAGAATATCTTATTAGGATATTCACTACACTTTTAAACACTAAAATATGTTATTATGATTAGACTTTTTTTATTGACATTTTTATATAGAATTTTTATATAGAATATCTTATTATGATTAGATTTTTTTTATTGACATTTTTATATAGAATTTTTTATAGACATTTTTATATAGATCTTTTATAAATGTTGTTTTAAAAAAAAAAATTATATAGACTTTATAAAACTGAAATTATGTAAAGATAGATCTTGAAATATTTTACAAACTTTATCAATTATATATTTTAAGATTTAATATGTCTTTATCTTTTTTGGTCTAAATAAACTGTATTTATCTCAATATTGTATTTATCTAAAACATAAATACTAATAGTTATAATAATTTAAACATTTTCGAAATTAATAACTGTAACTATTAAAAAAAAAAATTTGAAATAAAATAGGACAAAAGTGTCTTATCATATATGAGAAAGTGTAGTTTTCAAAAAATATAAAAGGAGATGTATTTTTCAAATTTTAAATCATATATAGGGTAATTTTCAAATTCCCCCTTCTTTCTTTTATATATAAAAAGATATATTTTTGCATAGGTTGGAAGTTACTACTTACTTCTCGCAACGAGGGTGTGGCACTACGAGCAGATCCAAAATGTTTCACTTTCAAACCAGATTGCCTAACAGATGAAGAAAGTTGGACACTTTTTCGAAGGATAGCATTTCATAACACTACCGGTAATCTTTTAAGACAGCTTAATTAGTAAAGACTTTTAGTTTTTACTTATGATGATCACAATCTGAATTTTTCTTAATAATATCTCGCCAACAAGTCTAATCCTTACGGCCATTAACGTAATTACACCATATTTTGATGATGTCGTGTAGAAAATAAGGCTGATGGTGAGATGGAAGAGATGGGAAAGGAGATGATCAAACATTGTGGAGGACTACCCTTGGCTGTTAAAGTGTTGGGAGGGTTGTTAGCAGAGCAGTACACATTGCATGAGTGGGAAAGGGTTTACGAAAATATTAAACCTCACATCATTGGAGGGACTAGCTTCAACGACAAGAATATAAGTTCTGTGTACAATATATTGTACCTGAGCTATGAAGAGCTTCCCGTTTATTTGAAGCACTGTTTCCTCTACTTAGCCCATTTTCCAGAAGATTATGCAATATCTGTGAGGGATTTGTCCCATTACTGGGCCGCAGAAGGAATACCAAAGCCAAGGCATTACGGTGGAGCGAGCACTCGAGATGTTGGAGATGGATACATAGAAGAATTGGTAAAGAGAAACATGGTCATTTCTAAAAGAGATGCTATGACTTCAAGATATGAAACATGTCAGTTGCATGACATGATGAGAGAAGTTTGTCTGCTTAAAGCTAAAGAAGAGAATTTCGTACAAATTGTTGATGCAAGTACTCGCCAACTGCAAGCTCCCACCTCAAGTGCAAGTTCTCAATCCCGCAGACTCGTCATACCATCGCGTGATCATACATTTAGCATAGAGAATCCAAAACTTAGATCTCTTTTGCGCTTGGAGCATTCAGGGTTGACCTTGACGCCATTTGATTTACGCTTTACAAGTCTGCAGTTGATGAGGGTTTTAGATCTCTCTGGGACCAAGTTTGTAGGGAAGTTACCCTCTAGCATTGGGAAGCTCATCCATTTGAGATATCTGAGTTTACTTGGAGCATATTTTACTCATCTACCTTCTTCTATGCGGAATCTGAAGCAGCTGATCTATTTAAACCTATGTGTATTTGAGGGATTTTCAGTCTACATGCCCAATTTCTTGAAAGAGATACAAAAATTGGCATACCTGTATTTGCCGGAGACACTACATGATAAGGTAAAGTTGGAATTGGGTACTCTGGTCAACCTGGAGACTTTGATGAATTTCTCAACAAAGCACGGGAGTGTGAGGGATCTCCAAGGTATGACAAGGCTAGAAACTCTCTCAATCTTATCCAGCAGCGGAAGTAGTGTGGAAACGCTATCTTCACCTCTAAATGAATTGACCAATGACAGAGATGAAACAAGCACAAGAAAAATTGTTTTGGATTGCCTTCATCTCACACATCTGCAGTTGCCTCCTCGCCTTACAACTCTATCTCTAAAGTATTGTCGTTTGGAAGAGGATCCAATGCCCATTCTAGAGACACTGCTTCACTTGAAAGAGGTTACTTTTTCTATTAAAGCTTTCAGTGGGAAGAAAATGGTTTGCTCGAGGGGTGGGTTTCCTCAGTTGCAGAATCTTGAATTTTATCGATTAGATGAGTGGGAAGAGTGGATAGTAGAAGAAGGCTCCATGCCTCTTCTTTGCAGCCTCGATATTATTCACTGTGATAAATTAAAGGAGTTTCCTGATGCGCTGCGATTCATCACTTCTTTAAAGGATTTTAGACTTCACTTAAACGGAGAGGAATGGAAGAATAGATTGTCGGAAGGATTCTTGCCTTCTCGCCTTACAATACTATCTCTACGTGGGTGTCGTTTGGAGAAGGATCCGATGCCGATTCTAGAAAAGCTACTTCACTTGAAAGAGCTTAGTTTAGGGGAAAGATCTTTCTCTGGGTGGAGAATGGTTTGCTCGAGGGGTGGGTTTCCTCAGTTGCAGAAGTTATCCTTTTATCATTTAGCTGAGTGGCAAAAGTGGATAGTAGAAGAAGGCTCCATGCCTCTTCTTCATACTCTGAGTATTAGTGATTGTTATAAATTGAAGGAGCTTCCTGATGGGCTGCGTTTCCTCACTTCCTTAAAGGACCTTAGTGTTTATATAAGGGGAGGGGAATGGAAGAATAGATTGTCGGAAAGAGGAGAAGAATATTACAAAGTCCAACACATCCCTTCTGTTGACTCTTATAGTAGATGAAACTTTCAGCAATTACTGACTATCAGCTAAAACGTGATTTCATTGGAACGTGTTTGATGCTATAAGTTGCAGATTTCCCTCTGTGGAAGTGAAGTTATGGGCGATTTGATTCATGTGTAATGCTTGTGAACATGATCATGGGCTATGTTGGTTTTCCAATTTCATCAGAAGTGAAACATACTGATACTGGGGTGAAGCTGTTCGAGGAAATGTCTAAGTGAGACTTGATCTCCTGCACGAGAGAGGGTATCTGTACCTTTATTAATTGAGAGAGAGGTAGAATATGTTATATTCTTGAATTAGTGTTTGTCTTCAGATGTACTTCGATGGAAAAACAAAATTAAGTTTGTTTTGACAATTGTTGATTGTCTTTGTTTTTGAAGGATTAGAGGAGTTGGAAGAGTGGATAGTGGAAGAAGGCTCCATGCCTCTTCTTCATGATATGAGCATGAATAATCCTTGCTTGGTTTTTCCTTCACTGTCTTGACTATGTAGGCGGTAAAATATTATTACCACACATCTAAGTATTATGTACAAGGAAAACTTGTTGTCTTTTTTTAAGTAACAAGAAAGTTTGTTGTCTTGATGTGTTTGTTGTGTGTAATCAGACTTACGATTTCGGTCTTCAGGTCTGGGAGATTGTCTTGCGTCCATTTAGACAGCCGAAGCTCATGTTTTTTGACTGGGTATTATCTCCATCCACCTCTACATTAAAACTACGTACTGAAGCGTATTGTAGCTCAAGCAGTTATTTTCTACCTCTGGAAATTAAAGAAAGAAATAGCGTATTGTAGCTCAAGCAGTTATTATCATTCCTCATATGTTAACTCGTTCTGTATATCTCTGTTTTTCTCAGTATTTTTTTTTGGGGGGGCCTAAATCAACATAATTAGATCATTCCTTCTTAATATTGTATCAGACCTCAAGATAGTTCATTGTTTTTTTTTTCTCCTTTTCAAATTCTACTTGATCATCTTCTTTCTGTTATCTTTGCTTCTCTTTCGAAAAACTTTCTGTTTGTTCAGTTGGTTTCGTATTTTAGTGATCACATAACACTTAAGATAGTTCGATTTTAGTTCCACTTCAGCTCAATTTCATTATCCCTGGCCAAGCGAAAGTGCAAATCGAAGCTTACAAATTAACCAACTCACCATAGCCTAATCACTGAACCTCCCATCTTAACGACTCATTTTTATTTTTTATTTTTTATTTTCAAGATTGACTCCACTTCAGGCCAATTTGAAAAGTGTTAACCAAATTTCCAAAATTTCCAAGTCTTGTTCGTTTATACGAACTTTCGAGTCTCTCGCAGTTGCTATAATTATACAGGTCATCCATTTTATGCTAAGATTGATCTAATTTTATGACTGTAAAGTATATAGAACTGAAGCTGATGCTTACTGTAAATATAGAAGATATACTCTCCCAATCACAATATAATCATATCTCCCATTTATTATGAGTATATCTTCGGTATATTTAGTTTCCATACTCGATTACTTGTATATAAGTCACTGCAACCCTCTGTATCTATTATCAAGGAAATACACATTCTTCTCTTTCTCTATATGGTATCAGGTATCAGAGCATCTCCTTCCATAGGACCTGCTCTTTCTTGATCTCAAACCTTCCTTTTCTCATCATTTCGTTGGCCGCCACAACCTCTGACGTAACCGAAGCTTCTTCCGGCTTGTCCAACACAAAGTTGGTTTCCATTAACATGGTTAATGTCACCAAACTCTCTTCCACGAACTTCATTACGTGGAACTTTCAAGTCAAGTCGCTTCTCCGCGGCTATGATATTCTTAAACACATCGAAGAACCAGTCACTCCTCCATCGAAGACAATCATTGATTTCGGCGAGGAGATAACGAATTCGGCGTTCGTTCTTTGGCAGAGACAAGACAGTCTTCTGTTCAGCTCTATCATGGGAGGCATCGAGACTTCCCTTCAACCACTAATCGCAACTGTGACCACTGCTCATGAGGCTTGGAAACTCCTAGCTTCAACATATGCCAAGCCCACTCGAGGGCACATCAAGCAGTTGAAGACTCAACTGAAAAACTGCACCAAAGGTACCAGTACCATTGATGTATATATGCAAAAGGTTAAAGCAACGGCTGATGCTCTTGCTCTTCTCGGTAACCCCATGGATCTAGAGGATATCACAGACGTTGTTCTTGATGGCCTCCCTGACGATTACAAGCCCATCGTGGAGGCGGTCCATGCTCGAGACCTTCCGATCTCCTTTGCCGAACTTCATGAGAAGTTAATCACCCGTGAGTTAATTCTGTCCACACTCTCAGTAACTTCACCGCCTCTACCTATCACGGCAAATCATGTTACAAGGGCACAGTGTCAAGCGATGCCCTCAGTTTCGTATCGTTTCACAACAACAAGGCTCACCACTCCTACAGCAAAGCCAGGCACAACACCAGAACCCGAATGCCTACACAGCCATGACTCCGCAAATGGGAACTCCACCCTGGCTACTAGACTCGGGTGCTTCTCATCACTTAACCTCGGATCTAGCGAATCTCTCTCTTCACTGTCCATACAATGGAGGCGAGGAAGTCGAAGTTGGTAATGGTGCAGGACTCATTATCAACAACACTGGTTTTGCTCTTCTTCCAACTCCTACTCGTGATTTTCATCTGAAAAATATACTACATGTCCCTGCGATTGCAAAGAATCTCATATCAGTCCAAAAACTCTGCACTGATAATGATGTCTCCGTTGAATTTTTCCCCTCTGTTTTTCAGGTAAATGATACACAGGTTTTAACCCTAATTTCCTACTGCAAGTGCACAGCAAATCGTAGTAGCATTCAGGGATCGATCACACGAAGACCAAGCTTACACTATGGTTTTAAAGACTAAATAAAAAGCTAAGACAATGCAATATGAATTCGGAATCGAGTCTAACAAGAATAAATCTAAATCGGTTGTAAAAACAATAATAGGAAAGCGTTAGGTCAAGGCAAATCGCAGGCAATCCAGAGCAATGGGTCAGACAACTATTCAGACTATGATTAAGCACCAGTCTAGAACTCAAACACGAAGATAATATCAATCCACTGTCGTGGTATCAACAACTTCGTCTAGCGACCTAGAAATCCTAACTGTCGTTGGTACTAGAAATCGCAAACAAGCATTATAGATCAGGTTTGATTTGTTCACAATTCTCCAATACATCTACTTTCGCAGGTAATGAATAAATTGCTCACCAATGTTTCTTTTAGCAACCTAGCAACTGTCGTTGTCTAAATTAAACCTAATATCATAAAATCAAGTGATCAAATCAATTTAAGCATTAAGAACAACAAGGGTGAAAACATCGATTTTATTTGCCTATTTTTGCTTAACCCTAGCTCATGAATTCCTTTGAAAACCTTAACCTAACTAAGAGATCTACTCAATCATAATGAAAGAAGAAAGCAAAACAATAAATAAAAAGAATGCATCAATATTAAAATAAAAGTACAAGGGTTCAGAAATCTTCTCAGAATTGTAGCAGAAATCTTCTCCCTTACAAGTAGAAAGCTAAAAACTTAAGAAGCAAAAGATAAAAGATTGTTCAAGGATGATTAAAAATCTAAGGCTAAAAGGAGTATATATAGCGGATCTCTTAGGCGGCTGGTCCCTTTATTTTCGGCCAGGATTAGGTCAAATCTTCTTTCCTTTAATTTCTCCGGAGGCGCGAGCAGGTGCTCGCTGGTGGCCGAAAATCGGGAGCATGTGCTCGCCGGATGGAGTTGGTGATACTTCGCAGGATTTGTCTTCTTTTCTTCAATTCTGATTCTTTTCTGCTTCAAAGGCTTCAACTGCTCCAAACTTCGTCCAAAGTTTCCTAATGACCTGAAACGACTCGATAAAGACTAAAAAGACTCGAAAAGGACTTGAAAACAATGGTTAGAATGAGGTGAAAATGCCTCATATCAATTCCCGCAGACTTAGACCTTTGTTTGTCCTCAAACAAACTAAAACCTAAACCGAGAAGAGAGGTTTGAAAACAGAGATCTCACATTCTCAATCAGAATAATCGCACCAACTGCTTAAACCTGTAATCCACATTCTTTATAAACCAATCCAAAAATCGACCACCATGTACTTCACCTTAGCCACATTGCAGTTTTTCCAGAATAACTCCACAAAATCTCAACTTCATCAACTATCCTTCATTGCATAGAGACTAACAATGCTTCCAATGCCAAGAACCTTATAGACTCTTTCCCATACTACACATTGACAAATACGACCATGTAATCCACCTATTTGGTACTCTTTCTCTCCTCCAGACTTATTCTTTTCTCATACTCTGCATTTATCTTTTGATCATCTCCTTTTTTTTATGATCGTCTTTTTTTTTATTGCAAAGGTGTGACAAATAATGGGGTCATGGGAAATTTTCCTCTCCCTCGTTTCCACCTTTGTGTGATCATTCCTTTCAAAGTAAAATAGTGGGGTCATGGGAAATTTTCCTATCCCTTTACTCAAAAAAAACTCATCTCATCTTTTCATTTGTTTCTCAAGATTTTTAGAATAAGGGAAAGGAGTACCATAAGCTTTTCACAATAGCTGTCGATGTCAGGTGTGAATGAGAGAATCAAGCTCTTTGGTTACCAGCTACAGTTGAAAGATCTCCGTAAATAGCTCAGGTCTGTAAAATCTGCTGGAAAATATGGGTCTCTCTAGTGGACTGGTCAGACTTTGGATTTTTCATTAGTCTTAACTGAATGGATCCTAAAGATATGGTCACTAAGTAAAAACAGTCAGCTCAACATTCTAAGAGATAGTTCATAAATCTCAACCAAATTTTGACTCAATAAAACAGACTGACTCACAAAAACGACTCAAACAAAACAAAGAAAATGGAATTAGTACCAACACCCTCCCCTAGACTTGACAATTGTGTGGATTTGACAATTGTGTAGGGACAAGAAAACTTACCTGAAAACGTACAACCTTTTTTTCGTGGAGCATCCGGGTGGAGCAGGTGCTCTGAAATAGATTGGGGGTGCTCGCTCTTTTTTTGTTTTAAGCTGAAACAAAGAAAACCAAAACCAAAAATCAGTAGCAAAAGAAAGAAAATGAAGTATGTACACTTACTAGTGGGTTGCCTCCCACCAAGCGCTTGGTTTAAGTCATTAGCTGGACTTTGGTGCCATGTATCTGTCAGGTTGGGCTTGAGAGCTTGCTCCAAAACAAGCTCCGCAATCAGACATCCTCATGTTCAAAACTTTACTCAGCATTCCATTCACAACATCAATACCCTTCTCTTTCATTTCTGATGGAAGAATAGCTCAACTCTAGAGAAAGATTTAGGATGACCTTTGCACTTCACCTTGTCGTCAACCGAGTTTCCATCATATCCTTAAGGGATCAAAGTCATTTGAGGACCTCCCGTAATCCTTTTGCACTGCACGTTTTCTTGTGTCTTTGCCTTCTCCCTAAATTTCCCGGGTGGTGGAGCAGGTGCTCGCGGGATCGGAGCACGTGCTTCTTCTCTATCCACTGCTAAGATGCAAGAGGCGCGTGTGGTGGTTCCTATGGGAACGGCTTTGTAGAAGACCTTTTTGTCAATCTTGGAAAAGCAGACTCGCTTATTCGGCATATCGATGATTGCATCCACTGTAGCCATGAATGGTCTCCCAAGAAGCAAATGCATATCATGACCCTCTCTCATCTCCACAACCTGAAAATCTGTTGGAACTAGGCAATCCCTTATTTGGACACGTAGATCGTGAATGCTGCCAGACGATGTTATTGAGGAGGAGTTCGCAAATCGAAGATTCATTCGACTAGGCTTTATCTCAGAAATTTTCAGCTTCTCTGCAATAGCCTTTGACATGAGATTAACAGTAGTGCCAGAATCACAAAGAGCTTCTTTGAAGTTAACTCATGTAATGGAGCATGGGACCAAGATATTTCCAGGATCTTCAACCTTAGGCAATACTCTCAATGGTGGTGGTGGAACTGGATAAGGTACCTTAGGAGTGTAAACCCTCTCTGGAATCACTGCAGATTTCGGGGTGGAAGTGGCCTGTGTGGCCTCGCCGAGCACGTGCTCTGCTGATCTGTGGGGGTGCTTGCTCTTTTTTTCTATGCCAGGATCAGTCAAACTAGGGTATGGGGCAGGTTCTCCAGATGATGAGACATAATGCATCGTTTTTTCTATGCCATGAGAAAATATTTCTTCTTGGAGCGGGTGGTCGCATGATCGGAGCATGTGCTCTGCTGGAGAACTTGGGTGTTCTGTCGAGTGTCCTTCTCTTGGAGCATTCTGATTCCCCTGGAGCGGGTGCTCCGCAGCTCTTTCTTTCCCTTTTTCCGATTGCTGGGCTGGTGTTGCAGCTGTTCGCCCTATCGTTCCACTTCTTGTCTCAACTGCATTGACATACCCTTTTCTAGGATTCACCTCTGCTTTCCCTGGAAGAATTCCTGATGCCTCAGTAGTTTGAGCAATCTGAATCTCAAGCTTCTTCATGTGAGTGCAAACAGCTTCAAACTTACTATTGAGATCATTGTACATGCTGTCCACCTTGACATCGACCTCATGAGCAGATTTCTGTTGGTTGAGTAAAACCAAATGCGTAAGGGACTTCAGCTTGTCTTGGGAGTTAGATGCCTGAGCTTGAAAGCTCTGATTCTCCACATAGCCTCCGTTTACGTAGTTCACCTCTGCATGAGTCCCTGGTGTCCTCTTAATCGATTCAGCGGTTTGTGCAATCTGAATATTGAGCTGTTTCATGTGAGTCCACACAGCCTCATACTTCCCATTAAGGTCGACATACATTGTGTCAACCTTGGAGTTGATCTTAGCCGTGGCTTTTTGCTGTCCCGCCAGTAGTTGTTGCATCATGTCCTTCAGCTCGTATTGGGAGCCGGTTGCTGAAGATGGAGGCTGCGGATTTGGGAATGGCTGAGACTGTGAATTTGCGAAAGGCTGTCTCAGTTGACTCCCTGCTTGGAACCGATTCTGATTTGGAACGAATGGCCGGTTCTGGTAGTTGTTGGAGTAGTTCTTCTGAAAACCCATATGTGGCTGATTTCCTTGCTTAGGATAAACCTGATCTTGCGGATTCTCCACATTGATGCTCCTATAGGATAGGTTCGGATGAGTGTTGAAACCTTGGTTGTTGAAACCGCGGTTCTGTCCTAAACCTTGTCCGTTCACATAATTGACCTCCATCCGATCATCACCGGTTTCTTCCTCATAGACTTGAGCGAGGGGTGCTTCTCCATTCTCATCCACAAAGTGGACCGAGTTTTGGTTTCCCTTCAGGAGAAGGTTAACCTTGGCTGTGAGCTCCGCAATCTGCTTGGACTCCACGCTGTTGACCTTCTTCCTATCGTACTCCGAACTCTTGTTGCTGGAATTTGCGGCCAAGTTTTCGATCAACTCTAGAGCTCCTTCTTTTGACTTGGTGTAGAAATCTCCATTACTGGCTGCATTAAGGGCGTTTCTATAGTCCCAGTCTACTCCGTCATAGAAGGTGCTGAGCAGCTGCTCGTCGCTAAATCCATGGTGAGGGCACTCGCGCTTGTACTCCTTAAACCGCTCCCATGCTTTGTTGAAGGACTTGCCAGAGAGCTGCTCAAATGAGGATATCTTATTCCTCAAGGCTGCGGTCTTAGATTTGGTGTAGAACTTGTCCAAGAAAGCTGATCTCGCATCAGCCCAAGTCGGTAGAGAGCCTGGTGGTAAAGACTTTAACCACTGTGATGCTTTTCCCGCAAGAGAGAAGGGAAAAGCTTGCACTTCAAGAAATCTGGAGGCACACCATTGGAGCCGGTTGTGCTACAGATCTCTTCGAAGTTCCCGATGTGATCCATCGGAATCTCAGCAGGCAAGCCGTAAAAGAGGTGCTGCTTCACGAGTGCAATCATTTTAGGCTTGATCTCATAATCTTGCCTTTGAATGGTCGGAGGGATGATTGCAGCTCGGTTTTCATAGTATGCGTGTGCTGCATCTTTGTCTCCAAAAGCTGGTTGTTGCACGAGCTGCCTTTCTTGTTGCAAACGCAGCTGCTCCATGGCTGCCTGAAGGATTTGCAGCTGAGCTGCCATGTCGATTTGGTTGCCCATCTCAGTAAAGGCGGTATCAGATGTTTCTGGATCCGGAACAGGTGTGTTACGTCTCTGCCTGTTCTCTCGTTCTCTCCTTGCTAACTCGTCGTTAGTCAAGCTGACAAGTTCCTCGTGATTTCTGCTCCTTGTGCTCTTTGTGGACATGCACCTGAAACACAAAAACAAAGAAGAAAAGAAAACGAGTTTAATAGGGTTCTTAGTCTAGAAATTTAGCCGTAAACCAAAGGTAAAAATTTGGTCTCCGGCAACGGCGCCAAAAACTTGATACACAGGTTTTAACCCTAATTTCCTACTGCAAGTGCACAACAAATCGTAGTAGCATTTAGGGATCGATCCCACGAAGACCAAGCTTACACTATGGTTTTAAAGACTAAATAAAAAGCTAAGACAATGCAATATGAATTCAGAATCGAGTCTAACAAGAATAAATCCAAATCGGTTGTAAAAACAATAATTAGAAAGCGTTAGGTCAAGGCAAATCGCAGGCAATCCAGAGCAACGGGTCAGACAACTATTTAGACTATGATTAAGCACCAGTCTAGAACTCAAACACGAAGATAATATCAATCCACTGTCGTGGTATCAACAACTTCATCTAGCGACCTAGAAATCCTAACTGTCGTTGGTACTAGAAATCGCAAACAAGCATTATAGATCAGGTTTGATTTGGTCACAATTCTCCAATACATCTACTTTCGCAGGTAATGAATAAATTGCTCACCAATGTTTCTTTTAGCAACCTAGCAACTGTTGTTGTCTAAATTAAACCTAATATCATAAAATCAAGTGATCAAATCAATTTAAGCATTAAGAACAACAAGGGTGAAGACATTGATTTTATTTGCCTATTTGTACTTAACCCTAGCTCATGAATTCCTTTGAAAACATTAACCTAACTAAGAGATCTACTCAAGCATAATGAAAGAAGAAAGCAAAACAATAAATAAAAAGAATGCATCAATATTAAAATAAAAGTATTAGGGTTCAGAAATCTTCTCAGAATTGTAGCAGAAATCTTCTCCCTTACAAGTAGAAAGCTAAAAACTTAAGAAGCAAAAGATAAAAGATTGTTCAAGGATGATTAAAAACCTAAGGCTAAAAGGAGTATATATATCGGATCTCTTAGGCGGCTGGTCCCTTTATTTTCGGCCAGGATTATGTCAAATCTTCTTTCCTTTATTTTCTCCGGTGGCTGAAAATCGAGAGCATGTACTCGCCGGATGGAGTTGGTGATACTTAGCAGTATTTGCCTTCTTTTCTTCAATTTTGATTCTTTTCTGCTTCAAAGGTTTCAACTGCTCCAAACTTCGTCCAAAGCTTCCTAATGACCTGAAACGACTCGATAAAGACTAAAAGGACTCGAAAAGGACTTGAAAACAATGGTTAGAATGAGGTGAAAATGCCTCATATCAGTAAATGATCTTCACTCGAGGACTCCGGTGGTCACAGGACAAGCTAAGGATGGTGGAGACATTTGGCCCTGTCAAGACTCACACTTCCCTATTGGTCTTTCGGCCACCATAAAAGCTCCTCTAGATATCTGGCACTCTCGGCTTGGTCACCCAGCTATCCCTATTCTTAAAACTATTGTTTCTTCGTATATGCTTTCAGTTTCTAAATTGCTGTCCTCTTTTCACTGTGTTGATTGCTCAATAAACAAAAGTCATAAACTTCCTTTCTCAAATACATCGTCTCTCACTACTTCCAAACCTCTTGAAATTGTGTACTCAGATGTCTGGACATCACCAGTCATTTCGGTTGATGATTTTAAGTACTATGTAGTGTTCATTGATCACTTCACTCACTACATTTGGTACTATCCGCTTCGTCGCAAATCTGATGTTCATCATACCTTTGTTAATTGGCAAAAACTCGTGGAAAATCGCTTCTCTCACATACTGATCACTCTCTACTCAGATAAAGGGGGTGAGTATGTGGCGTTGGCACAACATTTAGCCTCAAATGGGATCTCGCACATGACCACACCACCACACACACCGGAGAATATGGATTCTCAGAGAGACGCCACATACATATAGTGGAGACAGGCCTTGCGCTTTGATATTACGTGTTTTTAACGTATTTTGATTCGTTTTTAGTATTCGGTTTGAGTTTTGATTTGCATCTTTCGTTGGTTTTTCGAGTCTTTTCTATTGTTTTGAGTCTTTTACAGATTTTATGGAGTTCCGATGGAGTTTGGTGTTTACGGACATGTTCGAGTCGAGTTAATATGGAAAAACACGAGAAAAGGACCAGGGTTGTAGAACAATTCGGTTTGTAGCCTAATTCCATCTGGTCTGATCAGAATCCTTGATTGAATGCTCGGAGGTCTCCATTCGCGTGAGCTGCAAAACACCCAACTTGTAAATGGCATAACTCCTTCATATATACTCCGATTGATCTGATTCTTCTATGAGGAGCTTTGTAATTGAGCTGAGAACATTTTCCAAGTGGTTTCATGCCTAGAAGCCTCGTGGATGAGAAGATATGCTTCGAACAATGAGTGTATGTCTTTGCTGCTTCCCATAGTCCTATCACTTGCTGACAAGACCAAGAGAACGGCCGTTCTACCAACAGAACGACCGTTATCCGTCTCACCTACTCTACCGACAAAAAAAGGAAGAGAACGACCGTTCCCCATGGAGAACGACCGTTCCCCGACTCACCAACACCCACCTACTTCGATCGACCACTCAGAACGACCGTTCTCCTCCAGAACGGTCGTTCCCCATCCTACCTACTCCCCTACACCTTGGCCTATATATAGAACTCACTCTTGATGTTCTAAAACACACCATCTCCTTCCTCCTCTCTTCTCTAGCTTCAGAGCTTTGCTCTTAGTCTTTTTTTTAGTTTTTATGTTTATTTTTTATTAAGTTTTATTTAGTTTGTTTTAAGCTTTATATTTATGCTTTAATCAAGTTCATCATTTTTACCTTCAGTTCTTACTTTCAGTTCTTACTTTCAGTCTTTACTTTCAGTCTTTACTTTCAGTCTTTACTTTCAGTCTTTACTTTCAGTTCTTATATTTATGCTTTAATTCAGTTCTTATATTTATGCTTTAATTAAGTACTTATAAGTTTATATTCAGCTTTCATTATCTATTCAAGTTTTTATTATGAACTTTATAATCTCGTTGTTATCTTCTTCATTAATCATGTCTGAGTAGATCTCTTAGTTAGGTTAAGGTTTGTCAAGGGATTCATGAGCTTTAGGGTTAAACACAAATAGGTTATTTCAAATCGATGTCTTCACCTTTGTTGTTCTTAATGCTTAGATCAAATTGATCATTTGATTTTATGATATTTGGTTAAACTTAGACAACGACAGTTGCTAGGTTGCTAGAATAAACATTGGTGAGCAATTTAACCATTACCTACGACAGTAGATGTAGTGAGAATTGTGAACGTATCGAACCTATCCTTAATGCTTGTTTACGATTTCTAGTACCAACGACAGTTAGGATTTCTAGATCGTTAGACAAAGTTATTGATACCACGACAGTGGATTGATATTATCTTTATGTTTGAGTTCTAGACTTATGCTTAAACACTGCCTGAATAGTTGTTTGATCCGCTGCTCTGAATCTCCTGCGATATTCCTTGACCTAACGCTTGTTAATATTATCTTTTCAACGATTTTACAACCGATTTTATTATTTTCTATTATAAAAACCAAAAACAAAAACAATCTTGATTCGTTTAGCTCGATTAGAATCTGTACTCTTGGTGTGCCTATTCTTGCTTTCCTCGTGGATCGATAAAATAACATTTGGTTGTTGTTTTCACACCGAAAATACGCAGCATCAAATTGGCGCCGTTGCCAGGGAAGGCATTAGCAATAGCCATTGAGATTTGGAATCTACCGAGTCTAAATTTTATTTACCATAAAAAAAAAAAAATCTAACCTTGTTCTGTAATTTTTCTCTTTTGTGAAGGTGCATGAACCTAAGAGCCAAGGAAAACAACTTTGATGGCCATGGACTACAATGATTGGCCACAAGAAGAGGAGGACACGTTTGAAGAATACATTGAATATGAGCCTCTTAATGAGAATACTTACGCCAGAACAAAGAGTGGAGTTGGATAAGCTTTGTGTGGAAAATGTGGAAAATCCAATGCTGACAAGGAGTGACCTAGCAATAATGATCCGGTTGAACCTCATGTCACATCGGGCAGTACTAGAAGGAAGAGAGCTTACGTTTTATGAGATAATGGTAGCCCATTCACTTAAGGAGGTAATATATTGGGTTCCACCATTCCAATTACAAGGTACATCCGATTTAGCCTTTGAATTTCAAGATTTTGAGGATAGTCACATGCCTTCTATTGAAGATGTACCTTATGATTCACCTTCCTCCATACTCATTGATGAATGCTATGATTTGATATGTGAGACTCAAAGACTAGATGCCTTAAGAGTAGAAAAGTTTGCTAGAGATTATCATGAAATATGTTTTGATACTAGTTATCTTTGTGCTTTGAATGATCATAATCTCGAGCTTAACTCTTTAATGCTAGAGGAATCTAGATCGCTTCTTGAAAAATCTGACCTAGGGGATGAATTTGATTTAGATAAGATCTTGGATGAGATAGAGAACCCTAAGGTTGAGAATGATGATGATAATGAGAATGTGGTATTTTAAAGATGATGGAGATAAAGTTGACTATTTTGTGACAAACTTGTTTGAAGCTAAAGTTGATTATATCTTTCCATCGAATGCATTTGATTCTCAACAACATCTCACTGTCAAGGAATATTTGAAGATACACGCTACATTTGTAGTAAACTTCCTTGATGAGAATATTGTCTATTTTCTTCGGACAATTGTATGCCTTTTTGCGCACTTTGTTTCTTGTCCCAATAAGAGAAGGACCAAAGGTGCATTGGCTCAGCCTTTTGATTCTCATGATTAGCACTTGTGCTCAGAAGTCAAGCTAACGACTTAAACCAAGCGCTTGGTGGGAGGCAACCCGCTGGTAAGTGTTTTTCTTTTATTTTCTTTTACTATTGATTTTTGGTTTTGTTTTTCTTTGTTTCAGTTAAAAAAAAAAAAAAAAAAAAAAAAAAACGAGCGAGCACCCCAAATCTGTTTCCGAGCACCTGCTCCGCCGGAGTGCTCCATAAAAAAATAATAAATAAAAATAAAAATAAAAATAAAAATAGAAGGGGGGTGCACGTCTTCAGGTAAGTTTTCTTGTCCCTACACCACTGTCAAATCCATTTAGGACATTTTTATTTTATTTATGAGTTTGCGGGTTTCTCATTCAGATTTGTTTTAACCGGGACGGTTAAAAACAAGTCTGGGGGAGGGATTCATTTGTGTACTAACGATGTGTTTTGTGGATGTTTTATATTTTATTTTGGTGTGTTTAAAATTTCAAAAAGAATAAAAAAAAAAAACATTTATCGAGTCAAAACAATGTGTGAAATTGTTAAACTTTTTGGAATTGCAACATGTTTGATGTCATTGCCTTAAGACTGTTTAGCATTGTTTGAGGATAGTTTGGAAACGCAGAAAAATCCATAACTTGATCATTTAGTGAATTTCTCAAATCATCTGAACTTAATCGAATTATCGGAACTTAATATGGACTTAATTTATCTCACTTAGGGGGTTGATAATCATGTATTGGATTTTACATTTGGAGTTTTCTTTGCATCATTTCTACCAATCTTTGCTAACTCCAAATGGCTAGACTTATCCTTAGTCTAGTACCACACCCTTACCATTTCCATGTTGAAACCCACTTTTCTTCGTTTACTGTCATTGCATTCATGTGCAAAAACTATGGAGTATACGGACCGACACAACTTTTCTTTAGGATTGTGTCTAGATAGGTGGTCTCTTTTGATTAAACTCATGGGATGTGTCTAGAAATGTGATCTCTCTCTTTGAATATATTCATTGAAAATTTTCGTTTCAAAAGAGGGTGAACTTTTAAAAGGGTAGAAGATTTTATTCACATTCAAGAAATAAGCTTACATTGTTGAAATTCTTTTGATACAGATCTTAGAGACTAACCGGTTCCATTCTCCGATATAAAAAAAATATATATATATATAAAAAAGAAAAAAAAAAAAACGAAAAAGAGAATAAAAAAAAAATAAAACGGAAGGAACCGGGAAAGTCGTCAAGGTAATATCTTTAAATTTCATGAAACGTTAAAAGAAATCATGTTCTTGTTTGTGACTTGTTAAATAAGGGTAGAAGGATTAGAGTTAAGGAGAGTTGTGTACCTCCTAATTGGTCTGTGTCTCACGGTGATTTTGCATAATGATTTGCATCTGTTTTATTGCTAAAAGAAACCGAAACACTTGAGCCACCAAATACCAACCTTGATACCTAGACCATAACATGTTAGATATTCCCTTTGTGAGAGTATACGCATTTGATAATGAATGTTAAATATTAAGTTCTGCTTGATCATGAGATTTCATTTATTTACTACGGTTATGGAGAAGTACAATGAAGTACGGTTTGATCTGAACTTTGCGAATGCGGTTTACGGGCAATTGACTTAGAGTATGGTCCTATAAGTTTTACAAATTTCACACGTTTTTCTAACCTCTCCTCTTTGTAGATATCTGGTTTTGCTTGAGGACAAGCAAAGTGTTTAGTTGGGGGGAGTTGATATTACGTGTTTTTAACGTATTTTGATTCGTTTTTAGTATTCGGTTTGAGTTTTGATTTGCATCTTTCGTTGGTTTTTCGAGTCTTTTCTATTGTTTTGAGTCTTTACAGATTTTATGGAGTTCCGATGGAGTTTGGTGTTTACGGACATGTTCGAGTCGAGTTAATATGGAAAAACACGAGAAAAGGACCAGGGTTGTAGAACAATTCGGTTTGTAGCCTAATTCCATCTGGTCTGATCAGAATCCTTGATTGAATGCTCGGAGGTCTCCATTCGCGTGAGCTGCAAAACACCCAACTTGTAAATGGCATAACTCCTTCATATATACTCCGATTGATCTGATTCTTCTATGAGGAGCTTTGTAATTGAGCTGAGAACATTTTCCAAGTGGTTTCATGCCTAGAAGCCTCGTGGATGAGAAGATATGCTTCGAACAATGAGCGTATGTCTTTGCTGCTTCCCATAGTCCTATCACTTGCTGACAAGACCAAGAGAACGGCCGTTCTACCAACAGAACGACAGTTCTCCGTCTCACCTACTCTACCGACAAAAAAAGGAAGAGAACGACCGTTCCCCATGGAGAACGACCGTTCCCCGACTCACCAACACCCACCTACTTCGATCGACCACTCAGAACGACCGTTCTCCTCCAGAACGGTCGTTCCCCATCCTACCTACTCCCCTACACTTTGGCCTATATATAGAACTCACTCTTGATGTTCTAAAACACACCATCTCCTTCCTCCTCTCTTCTCTAGCTTCAGAGCTTTGCTCTTAGTCTTTTTTTTTAGTTTTTATGTTTATGTTTTTATTAAGTTTTATTTAGTTTGTTTTAAGCTTTATATTTATGCTTTAATCAAGTTCTATCATTTTTACCTTCAGTTCTTACTTTCAGTTCTTTACTTTCAGTCTTTACTTTCAGTCTTTACTTTCAGTCTTTACTTTCAGTATTTACTTTCAGTCTTTACTTTCAGTTCTTATATTTATGCTTTAATTAAGTACTTATAAGTTTATATTCAGCTTTTATTATCTATTCAAGTTTTTATTATGAACTTTATAATCTCGTTCTTCATTAATTATGTCTGAGTAGATCTCTTAGTTAGGTTAAGGTTTGTCAAAGGGATTCATGAGCTTTAGGGTTAAACACAAATAGGCTATTCAAATCAGTATCTTCACCCTTGTTGTTCTTAATGCTTAAATCGAATTGATCATTTGATTTTATGATATGAGGTTAATTTAGACAACGACAGTTGCTAGGTTGCTAGAATAAACATTGGTGAGCAATTTAACCATTACCTACGACAGTAGATGTAGTGAGAATTGTGAACAAATCGAACCTATCCTTAATGCTTGTTTACGATTTCTAGTACCAACGACAGTTAGGATTTCTAGATCGTTAGACAAAGTTATTGATACCACGACAGTGGATTGATATTATATTTATGTTTGAGTTCTAGACTTGTGCTTAAACACTGCCTGAATAGTTGTTTGATCCGTCGCTCTGAATCTCCTGCGATATTCCTTGACCTAACGCCTGTTAAAATTATCTTACAACCGATTTCACTTTCATTACTAGTTAATAAAAAACCAAAAACATATTTGAATTGTCTTAGCTTTTAATTTAGCTCAATATATCAAAGTGTGAAAATTGGTCTTCGTGGGATCGACCCCTAAATACTACTTCGTATGCTGTGCACTTGCAGTAGGAAATAAGGGTTTAAAACTCGTGTATCACGCTTCTATCTCACGCTGGGATCCCAAATACATATTGGTCTTATGCACTTGCCTCGGCTGTGTACTTGATCAACAGGCAACCAACACCGACTCTGGCGCTCTCCTCTGCCTACGAGAAACTGTTTGGTAATGCTCCCAACTACTTGAAGCTCAAAGTCTTTGACTGTCTCTGTTTTCCCTGGATCAAACCGTGCAATACACACAAGCTACAGCCAAAGTCACAACCCTGTGTCTTCCTTGGTTACTCACTCAGTCAAAGGGCATACCTCTGCCTGGATCATTCCTCCTCCCGAATCTATATCACCAGACATGTTCATTTTGTTGAAAGCACATTCCCTTTCCAAACACTTTCGATCAATCAGTATCTTTCTTCTTCACAGCTCGTTTCACCTGTTTCCACTTGGTGCCCGCCAGTCACCGAAGTCTTCACAGAGCTACCGTCTCCATCACCACCACCAGAGTCCTCAAGTTCAGTTTCTTTCTCGACTAACAGTGAATTATCTGTACTGTCTTCTGCAACTGATGCACTGCCGGACACATTACCTACGGAATCAGACTCAATTGCAGCCACAAGCAATGAGCCCTCTCAGGAGACACTTCCGGCACCTCTGAACGATCATCCGATGGTTACCAGAAGCAAAAACCAGATTGTGAAACCAGTTCAGCGTCTCAGTCTGCTTGCTCAAAAGACGACCGAAACATCAAAACACAGTGCACTTGCGATTCATGACGAACCTACGTGTATCACACAAGCGCTTAAGGATGATCGCTGGTGAGCCTCTGCAACTGATGAGTTCAATTCGCAAGTGCGAAACAACACATGGAAACTTGTGCCACCCAAACCTACATATAATCTTGTGGGTTGCAAATGGGTATTCCGCATCAAGAGACGTCTTGATGGATCAATTGAGAGGTTCAAATCAAGACTTGTTGCTAAGGGTTTTCACCAAAGACCAGGGATCGACTTCCAGGATACTTACATCCCCGTCATCAAGCAACCAACCATTCTTCTTGTTCTTGGTCACGCTGTGGCACATGACTGGGACTTACGGCAGCTTGACGTTAATAATGCTTTTCTCCAAAGGAGTTTGGATGAGGATGTTTATATGGTCCAACTACCGGGCTTCATTGATCAAGATAATCCGACTCATGTCTGCAAACTGCAAAAGGCCAACTATGGCTTGAAACAAGCACCACGAATGTGGTACATGGAGCTTAAAACATTTCTCATTCATCTGGGGTTTGTTAACTCTTTGGCTGACACCACTCTTTTCATCCTCATCGCCGGTTCCCTTACACTCTATGTCCTATAGTGTATGTGGACGACATCATCGTGACAGGGAATGACTCCAAGAGAGTTCAACAATTTATTGAGCTTCTGGGGAAGAGGTTCTCGCTAAAAGATCTTGGAGAACTCTCCTATTTTTGGGTATTGAAGTCCAACGAACACCATCTGGTCTTCTGCTCACTCAACGCAAATACATCACCGTTCTTCTCGCCAAGATGAATATGTCAAACGCAAAACCAGTGGCATCGCGAATGGTATCAACTGATCAACTTCAGCTCACTTCTGGTACCTCCCTCTCCGATGCAACATAATACAGAGTTATTGTGGGCAGTCTTCAGTATCTTCATCTTACACGACCTGACATAGCCTTTGCGGTGAACAAGCTAGCTCAGTTCATGCACCGACCAACTGATCTCCATCTACAAGCTGGCAAAAGAGTACTCAGGTATCTTGCTGGCACCCGCGATCTTGGCATTGCATTGAAGCGAGACAACATTCCATCACTTCATGCATACTCAGATGCCGACTGGGCAGGCAACCGTGATGACTATACCTCGACAAGTGCCAACATTGTCTACCTTTGGAGAAAATCTGATAGTTTGGTCTTCCAAGAAACAGAAAACAATGGCTCGTTCCTCCACAGAAACAGAGTACCGATGTGTAGCTGATACAGCAGCAAATCTCAAGTGGATCATATCACTTATGGCAGAACTAGGCATCAAGTCTAGTACACAACCTGTTATCTTCTGTGACAATGTAGGTGCTACTTATCTCTCTGCCAATCCTGTTTTTCACTCCCGGATGAAACACGTTGCCTTAGATTATCACTTCATCCGGGAACTGGTTCAAAGTGGGTTTCTCCGTGTTGCTCACATTTCATCACGTGATCAGCTTGCTGATTCTTTAACCAAACCAGTATCACGTTCCTTGCTTTATGCGCATTCTTCCAAGATGGGACTCTCTTCTGGCCGTCCATCTTGCGGGGGTGTATAGAAGATATACTCTCCCAATCACAATATAATCATATCTCCCATTTATTATGAGTATATCTTCTGTATATTTAGTTTCAATACTCGATTACTTGTATATAAGTCACTGCAACCCTCTGTATCTATTATCAAGGAAATACACATTCTTCTCTTTCTCTATAGTAAAATCTATCATATGGCTAAACATAAACAACAGTTGACATGAAAAAATATTTGGCAAACAAGCTTTTGAAAGTTTGTGTTAGTCAAACAACACGTTTCTTTTTTGGCAGGTGAAGTTGGTTGGTGAAGGACGGTGCAACGTTTGTCAACTTTTTTGGCTCACCAACCCCATTTCCTCCCCTATATATATGTGCACCCTCTCATAATCAAATCCATCCCAAAAATCCTAAAACAAGAGACAAAGAGAAGAGGAGAGAAAGAAGAGAAGAGAAGGTGAGAGAGATGAGAGAAAAAAAAAAAAAAGGTTTTTTTTTTTGTGAGTTTTTTTTTTGTGAGAAAATTAAGAGTGTAATTTTCTCGGAGTGTTCTCGGGTTTGGGTGTGGGATGAGAGTGTTGTAAAATTTCCCGGTGAATAATAAAAAAAAAATCTGTAGCAGATCCGGAGACGTAGGCAAGATTGGCCGAACTCCGTTAACAAATTCGTGTGTATCTTCCCGCTCCCACAAATTCTGGTCTTTCTCCGCAAAAGATTTGACCGCCTATTTCCTAACAACTGGTATCAGAGCCTGAGTTACGGTAATCGGTCAATTTTTTGCGGTGTTACTGTTCACGAGGAACAGTACTATTCACGCACGTATGCATGCAATCACTGTTCACGTAAATAGTGAATTTCGTGAATAGTGAATTTTGTCGGTAACATCGGTTTGTCGACGGAGGTGTTTTCAACACGGTGGTTCCAGAAACGATGGGAGGCGAAGATGGTTCGGCACACGGTATCGGGAAATTTGACGGTACAGATTTTGCATTCTGGAGAATGCAAATCGAAGATTATCTGTACTGAAAGAAGCTTCATCAACCGCTGAGCAAGAAGCCTGAGAAGATGGATCAGGCTGAGTGGGAGCTCCTCGACAGGCAAGTTTTGGTTGATATAGATTAACACTTTCTGTTTAGTACAAGACGAGTTTGAACAATAGGTGGAGCATGGATATTTGTGTCGAAAGTCTTCTTAACCAGGTGTAGTTAAGCGGCGGGTTCTGTTGACACCAACAGCGGTACAGATAGATGCTCAAGTACGGTGGGTTCAAGTCCCACTGAGTGTTCAAACAAGAGGATTTATATGGTGGTTGCTAGAGGTCATAAAAGAGGCACTCTTTATATGACAACGAGTTATCAAGACACTGTTGTTGTTGTCGCGAATGCCAAACAAACCAAGTTGTGGCATTGTAGGATGGGGCACATGAGTGAGAAAGGGATGAAACTCATGGTAGAAAATGGCGCTCTTCCAGATATGAAGACGGTGCATCATCAGATGTGTGAAAGTTGCATCCTTGGAAAGCAGAAACGGGTTAGTTTCTCTAAAGGAGGAAGAGAGCCAAAATCGGAGAAGTTAGAGCTGGTACACACTGACGTGTGGGGACCCGCTCCTATTGCATCGCTGGGAGGTTCGTACTACTATGTGACCTTTATTGATGACTCCACAAGAAATGTGTGGGTTTACTTCATGAAGAACAAGTATGAAGTGTTCTCGGTTTTTCAAAAGATGGAAAGCCATGGTTGAGATTGAGACAAATCTCAAGTTGAAGTGTATAAGGTCTGATAATGGTGGAGAGTACATCAGCGACGAGTTCAAGAGATATTGCGCTGATAGTGGAATCAAGATGGAGAAGACTATTCCTGGAACGCCTCAACAAAATGGAATAGCAGAAAGGATGAACCGGAACCTGAACGAGCGTGCAAGGAGCATGAGATTGCATTGTGGATTGCCGAAGACGTTTTGGGCAGATGCAATCAGTACTGCAACCTACTTAATAAATAGAGGACCGTCAGTGCCCTTGGGATTTAAGATCCCTGAAGAATTATGGAGCGGTAAGAAAGTAAATCTTACTTATTTGAAGATATTTGGATGCTTAGCTTATGTTCACGTTGATGATGCTGCAAGAAGTAAACTTGACTCGAAATCTAAGAAGTGTTACTTCATCGGTTATGGTAATGAGGAGTTTGGTTACCGTTTTTGGGATGATGAAAATCGGAAGATCATCCGCAGCAAGAATGTTGTGTTCAACGAAGAAGTGTTGTACAAGGATAAGCTAAGAGAAGGCTCATGGAAGAAAGAGCCTGAAGCTGTTGACTTAGATGATATCCTGAAATCGGAGTTGAAAAAGGATACTGCAACAGCAGAAGAAATCTCTCAAGAAGAGAGTGGTGAGGCGGATGAGAGTGATGATTCTGAAGTGGTCCCATATACACCGGTCACGGAGCTATGACGGTCAAGTAGAATCATCAGAAAGCCTGTAAGATTTTCTCCATCGCTCAACTACATTCTGCTCACGGACAGAGGCGAGCCTGAATGTTATGAAGAGGCTATGCAAGTTGATGAGTCAATCAAGTGGGAGCTTGCAATGAATGACGAGATGGACTCGTTGTTATCCAATCACACATGGGAATTAGCAGATTTGCCTAAGAATAAAAAGGCATTGCATAATAAGTGGGTCTACCGAATAAAAGAAGAACCTGATGGGAGTAAACGCTATAAGGCGAGGCTTGTTGTGAAGGGATTCCAACAAAAAGAAGGCATTGACTACACTGAAATCTTTTCTCCTGTAGTCAAGATGGTGACCATTAGAACGGTTCTCGGACTGGTAGCACAAGAAGATTTGCATCTTCAGCAGATGGATGTAAAGACGGCATTTCTTCACGGTGATTTGGATGAAGAAATTTATATGAAACAACCTGAAGGCTTTGAGGTTAATGGAAAAGAAAGTCTTGTTTGCAAGCTGAAAAGGAGTTTGTATGGCTTAAAAAAAGCTCCAAGACAGTGGTACAAAAGATTTGACAACTTTATAAAAGGTGTCGGTTTCTTGAGGTGTGAAGCTGACCACTGTTGTTACTTCAAGAAGTTTGAAGACTCCTACTTGATACTGCTCCTATACGTTGATGACATGCTAATAGTAGGAGCAGACTTGCATGAGATCAATAACTTGAAGACGAAACTCTCAGAAGAGTTTGCGATGAAAGACCTTGGAGAAGCAAGACAGATTCTAGGGATGAGAATCAGTAGAAGCAAGGAAGGTCTCAAGCTATCACAAGAGGAGTATGTGAAGAAAGTCCTCAAGAGGTTTAACATGGATAATGCGAAGCCAGTTAGTACTCCTCTGGCAAGTCATTTTCGGTTATCCAGAGAACAGTCTCCAAAGACGGAAGACGAGATGGCATATATGGATAAGGTTCCATATGCTTCCGCTATAGGCAGTTTGATGTACGTGATGATATGTACAAGGCCAGACATTGCACATGCAGTGGGAGTCGTCAGCAGATTTATGAGCAATCCAGGAAAGGAACACTGGGAAGCCGTCAAGTGGATTTTCAGATACTTGAAAGGAAATCCAAGCTTGTCGCTGTGTTTCACGAAGTCTAAGACGGAATTGCAGGGATATGTTGATGCTGACAACGGAGGTGACGTTGACAGCACAAAGAGCACAACCGGGTATGTCTACACTTTTGGCGGTACTGCAATTTGTTGGTTTCAAAGTTGCAGAAAATTGTATCTCTATCAAGCTGTGAAGCTGAGTACGTTGCGGTAACAGAGGCAACAAAGGAGATGATGTTGTTACAATCATTTCTACAAGAGCTAGGTCATAATCAATATGAAGTGTATTGAATTGTGATGGTAAAAGTTTCGTTGATTTGGCAAAGGATGTGCCGAATGAAAATAGTGAGGTTATGTGTAATCTCGGTTGGCTTGCAAGATTAACAAGCATGGAAGACCTGCTACATTGATCAAGGTGTGAAGACAGATTGAAATCAGTCTTCAAGTGGGAGATTGTTAGTCAAACAACACGTTTCTTTTTTGGCAGGTGAAGTTGGTTGGTGAAGGACGGTGCAACGTTTGTCAACTTTTTTGGCTCACCAACCCCATTTCCTCCCCTATATATATGTGCACCCTCTCATAATCAAATCCATCCCAAAAATCCTAAAACAAGAGACAAAGAGAAGAGGAGAGAAAGAAGAGAAGAGAAGGTGAGAGAGATGAGAAAAAAAAAAAGGTTTTTTTTTTTTGTGAGAAAATTAAGAGTGTAATTTTCTCGGAGTGTTCTCGGGTTTGGGTGTGGGATGAGAGTGTTGTAAAATTTCCCGGTGAATAATAAAAAAAAAATCTGTAGCAGATCCGGAGACGTAGGCAAGATTGGCCGAACTCCGTTAACAAATTTGAGTGTGTATTTTTCTCGCTCCCACAAATTCTGGTCTTTCTCCGCAAAATTTGACCGCGTATTTCCTAACAGTTTGGACCAGATTAGGCTGTAACCGTAAATCTGTCACTGTCAGAAGATGAACTCTCACATGTTTGGACCCGTACAAGGACTCCCTAACTTTTGTCATCATTTTTTCTATTGAGTAAGATCAAGTCACTTATGTAAAGTTTATATTTGCATTTAAGTATGTGACCCTAATGGCTCCCAAGTCTAGCATGGATGTAAATGACTGGTTTGGAAACTCTTCAGGCCTATGAAAATGGGAAAGACAGTTTCATTCCCGAATTCATGTTTTCCCACCAGCAACCTGTTATGTGTAATGAATCCTGTTTTAATATAACTAGAAGAGTATCCGTCAAATTTTGATGATTAATCTAAACAATTTTAGCCAACTCAGAATCAAAGATGAAGTTATCAGACTGGTTTGCCTAGCGTCTTACCAATCCAACTCTTGAATCTGCTTAATCCCATAGGACATGTCACAGTTCCGAAATAACAAGAAAATCCAATCTTCAGATGATAATAGTTATAAGAATTTTCAAGCATAAGAAACAGAGATAGTTTCAGAAGCTAATGCAAGCTATTGTTCTTCCGAAATAACATGAGACTAATTATAGGTGGGAGTTATCATTGGCAAAAGTATGTTTATGGACATAACAGGTTTATGGCTTTGGAAAAATTCAGTTGAATTAGGATCTTGAAAATCTGGGAGGATTATATGGTAGTACTGGTCAGAGTAAGGAATGTCAGTTTGAAGTTTATACCAGCAAAGAAAGAATCCATTTAAGACTGAGGCCTGTGAGGTCTGTGAGACACATGTGAAGCCAGGATTCAGTGTGTTGAACGACTTTTTGTAAAAGGTTCAAGATCTTGTGGTTATTGAGAAATCAGTTTGGTCAGGTTTTGGCTGCAAGAAGAAGGTTTGCAGATTGTGATGAGCAAAAAGTTTGAAAATGGATCATTACAAAGTCAATTGGATAAAAAAAAAAAAATGTATCTCCTATTGTGTGATTCTATCAGGGAACATGTTTTGTGGTTTATTGTCTATTCTCTTATGGTCTGTTAAAACAGAAGCATAAAAACTGTTTGCTTAAAGAGTGAAAGGGTTGTTGGAGTAGGCTCATTAATGTTCAGTATTTATATAAAAAAAAAAACAAGAAAAACTAAAAATCTTCTCAGTGTTCTTTTACAAAGAAAGTCAAATGAGAACTAGTATCAAAGTCATGTATGAAAGGACCTGATGAACGATGAATCCAGCCGAGAAGAACGTGTTCCCTTACTAGAAACATCCCTATATGATAGGCGTAACCCAACTTGTCCGAAGCGTCACCAAACCTTAATGGATCTTTCGATGTGTTAAGCATGTGAGATATTTCTCATATTCTCTTGAAATAAAGGCCCATGACCCATTAATCTCGATATCCTCTCTCGATAATGACTCTTGTAGTCATTAATCTCGACAGACCATCACTCCCCAAACCATTATAGAGTGTGCAATATATATACTGTTACGAACTTGTATCTCTCCCCAAACGATTATATCTTTGTGAAAACACGTTTAATTTTCCCGCCCAAAACTTAAGATCTCCTAGTTGTGTTGTTTGACATAGTCAACGATCGTCGGTATTAAAACAAACCCAAAAATTGAATAGATCCACAGAGACTACGCATAGATAATCCATCTCATCAATAACTTCCAGATGTTCTCATAATCTAACGATCCTTTTTCTAAGCAAATAGATCCATATAAACGTTTATTCTCTGTTCAACAAGAACTTGATCCAAAAAAAAAACACAATCTATGTAAGAATGAGATTAAAAAAATTAACAAAAGAACGTAGTTTCTTTTACAAGAAGTTTGAGCATGTGAAAAAGGGAATATTTTCAACAATCTTCTCAAACTGTAACACTTGCCAGCTTTTTGCTTGATATTGAAACTAACTTTAGGTATATCTATATCTAATATCTTTCTTAGTGTTCTTTTTCTTTTTGCTTTCTTCATAATAAATAAGACGTGACTAAATATTCACATCCATGTAATGTATACCTATAACGAGAGACAGATTTATATGTAAGTATGCCTTCCTTCTCGATCGGGATCTCAGGTCTTCTTCTTACTTGTAGTAGGCGAAAGATGATGAAGAGTTTCTTGTTCTTTAAGAGGATGCTCTTCCGAAACCACCTGATCTTATCTGCATATGCAACCACTCTGGTGATGCTCCTCCACTGTATTCCCTTCTAGACTGAGATCCAAACTGCATCTCCTGATTCTCAAACGCTTGCTGACCAAACTAAGAGTTTTTACCAAAAATAACAGAGATTAGTCACAAGAGAGAGTACCAAAAGAAAGTGTAGAAGATTGAGTAGGTGGGTCATGATAAGAATCGGAACAGTTTCATTACCTCTTTCGGTGGAAAAACCTCTATGCCAGGGTTCATTCTTGAGTTGACTGTTTGGAGCTTCATCCATAAAAACTGAAAATCGCAAGGACTCTTATGAGACGCACAAGAGAGAAAAGTAGGTTTTACCTCAACTTGACGTTGCAATGATTGTATATAGTTGAAAATCTCATCTAAAACAAGTGCTTTTCCAATAACCTTGCAAAAGTTATAAAATCTCAATTCTGTTAACTCTCTGCAAACAGATGAAAAATGAAGAACAGAGTTTAATGATTATTAAAACCTTGTTACATCCTGGCACAAGATCTTGCAAGATTTTCATCCGCTCGCTTATCTTTTCTCTTCTAGCCTGACAAAACCAAAGAAAAATTGGTCTTAAAAACGCCAAATCAAGTTTAACTCATTCAGCCAAAGAAAGAGAGAGTTATAATAGTAAATCAATCATTAGTCTTTCAGCAAGACTGTGACTATCAGTAGCTTGACCTCTTCTTGCTCGAACATGAATATAATCTTCCATTGTTTCAATCTGCTGCTTCTTTTAATCCATGCTCGTCTCAGGCGACACTGCTTCAGTTTTCCCATCACACACTTCATCTATCTTCTGTCTTTTGTTGTCACGTTCGTTCTGATCTAAGTGAAACTCCAAAAAATGAAGAATCTGAGAAAAATCACACTATGAATCAATCTACTACAGTCTCTACTATCTACTGTTTTTGTTTTCCATCATCCATCAACGTAAATGAAAATTTGTGGTTACAGAACCTAAAAGGAATTGTAATAAGGATTCAAAATGTACACATCAGAAACATATTGTATGAAACTGTTTCAAAATTAGTCCAAAAATTCAAATTATTTTCACTGAACCATCAAACGAATCAAATGCAGAAAACAGAGAAAGATATTATCCTTACCGCGCCATTGCAGTTGCTGGTGGAGACGACCTTCACCGACTCAGACTCGTCCTCCCGCTGTTTAACGCTGCTGCTAGTGGACCAGACTCATTGAAGAGGTATGGATCTGGTGGTCATAGCCGACGGTACAGTGATCCAGCTCAGAACGGTGACCATGATTCTTCTGCTTCTGGTGGCAGCAACCGTCGCACCACACCGAACAGGCTCCCACCGGCACCTTCACAGTCTGGATCATCTTACAGGTATTAGTTTGAACCTGTTTGATTTCACAGGTTTGTTATTGGAGAACCAACCATAAAACACATTCTTTTCTTTTTCCTTTTTGGGATTAGTCCCCATTTCTGGGACTAGCTTCTTTTTTATGTGTGCACTATATATTTTTTTTTTTTAAATGATTATGATATGATGTGATGATGTACTTGCGTGTGTTTGTAGATAAAGATATTTGTTTTTCGTTTTCTTCAAAGCAAACTGTGTTAATTTTCCAATTTTGAGCAAAGCTTCTATATTATGTCTCTCTCCCTACCGAATGATACACGTATGCAGTTAAGAGAAGTTTATGTCAAAGATGATGACTGGTCTTGTATAGATAACGCATTTTAAGCCATTCGACAAAATACCTAACCAAGGCTCGATCTCGTTTTAGATTTTTTTTCTGGATTGCAATTGCGTATATAGTTAGGTTCCTCATTAATTCATTTTGTTGGGGAAAATGCACAAGACACGCGAATGCGCAGCGGAATAATGTTTCCCCGCACCTGTATGAGCATGTGAGGAAAGGACTTGACCAATGGCACAGAAATTAACTAAGCAAGAACCTAAATGAGACTGCACACTTTTTACGTGGAAAACCTCCTCGATGTGAGAAGGAAAAACCACGGGACCGTAGTCCACTCAAATCCACTATATCAAATGTTTGAGTGTTAAAACCACGTCCTCCCTGTTCCTACAGAACAGATCCAGACTAAGGCTCAAATAGAGCAATCTCCAACAACAAGAGAACTCAACAAGAGAGCAAAACAAGCTAACAAAACTAGCAGATACAAACGACCTCATCTCACTAGGATTCCGGCAACCAGAGAACAATCCCACCGTACAAATCCAAGATGAACAAGTCAACAACACCTCTGCCAAATTTCAGCTCAATCAGAGAAGATCTCACCGTCAGATTTACCAAACTCTCAAGACTGCACTGCTGAAGAACTGTAGCGACCAGCCACGCTAAAACCCAGATTCACGAGAAACCAACCGTTGAAACGACAATCCCACCGTTGAATCTCAAACCCACTGAGTCACGAAGCTTCCCACAAAATATCAGCCAGATCGGACCACTTTCGAGCCCCCAAAAGCAGCCTTGACAAACCCAGACGAAAAACCCTTTTCTTCTCTCTTTCTTGCCTCTCTCCCTTTTTCTCTCTCTTTGTGTGTTCTGTCTTAACCTAAAAAATTAGGTCACACTCAGCTTATATAGGCCTTACAAATAGGAACCTTATAAACCTTCACAAAGACCTTATAAAGAGAACCTTAAAGGAACCTTATAAAATCTGATAAAGACCTTATAAAGAGAACCTTATAAAGACCTTATAAAAGGAACCTTATAAAAACCTTATAAACACCAGTTTGGTTTTTCTCTTAACCAAACCCAATGGTTTCCCCACTAGGAGGAACACCAACAAACTCCCCCTCCGACTAGTTAGAGGAAACAGCCATTCCGGCTATCTCACGGCAAACTTCAAGCTTCCCCCTCGGCAATGACTTCGTCATCATATCAGCTCCATTATCATCCGTATGAACCTTTTCAAGTCCCACTTCCTTAGAAGCAATCACATCACGTATCCAATGATACCTCCTATCAATGTGCTTTGAACGCGAATGAAATGTAGAGTTCTTTCCGAGACAAATTGCGCTTTGACTGTCACAAAGCAACACATACTTATCCTGCTTGAAACCGATATCCTTGCAGAAGTTCTTTGTCCACAACAACTCTTTAAGAGCTTCAGTTGCAGCAATATACTCAGCTTCAGTGGTAGAAAGTGCAACACACTTTTGCAATCTTGACTGCCACGAAACAGCTCCGCCCGCAAACGTTACCAAGTAACCCGAAGTAGATTTGCTGGAGTCAACATCTCCAGACATGTCAGCATCCGTGTAGCTAACAATCAACGGCTCATTACCTCCAAAGGTAAGCTTCAAACCAGAAGTCCCTCGAAGATATCTCAAAATCCACTTCACAGCATTCCAATGTTCTCTTCTAGGATTGGAATTGAACCGGCTTACTACACCAACGGCGAAAGCTAAATCTGGTCTTGTACAGACCATGGCATACATCAAACTACCCACTGCAGAAGCGTATGGAACTCGTGCCATATCTTGCTTCCCTGCTTTTGTCTTTGGACTCTGTTGACTGCTCAATCCAATGTGTGGAGCAAGAGGAGTGCTCACCACTTTAGATTTGTCCATGTTAAACCTTTTAAGTACTTTCTCAATGTACTTCTCCTGAGACAGGTGAATCAACCTCTCTGCTCTGTCTCTCTCAATTCTTATACCAAGAATCTGTTTCGCTGGACCCAAATCTTTCATCGCAAAGGACTTGCTGAGCTGCTTCTTCAGCTCATCAATTCTGCTCATGTCCCTGCCCACAATCAACATGTCATCAACATAAAGCAACAAGATGATGAAAACATCATCACCAAACACCTGAATAAACACACAGTGATCATCAGTAGTCTCCTTATAACCATGCTCCTCCATAACAGACTTAAACTTCATGTACCACTGTCTCGGTGCTTGCTTCAATCCATAAAGGCTTTTCTTCAGGCGACAAACTAAATCCTCTTCACCCTTCTTCACAAAGCCTTCCGGTTGTACCATGTAAATCTCTTCCTCCAAATCTCCATGAAGGAAAGCAGTCTTTACATCCATTTGCTCAACCTCTAGATCAAGACTCGCTGCCAGTCCAAGTACAACCCGAATGGACTGCATCTTCACAACAGGAGAAAAAATTTCATCATAATCTATCCCCTTCTTTTGGCTGTATCCTTTCACAACCAATCTAGCCTTGTATCGAGGTTGCAAACTGGTATCTTCATGCTTAATTCTGAACACCCACTTATTAAGCAATGCCTTCTTGCCCTTAGGCAACTTCACCAACTCATATGTGTGATTCTCTTCAAAAGAATCCATCTCTTCACCAGCAGCACCAAGCCACTTATCCTTGTGTTCACCTTCCATAGCTTCTTCAAAGCTTTCAGGCTCTCCCCCATCAGTAAGTAACACATACTCACTAGGATCATACCTTGTCGACGGTTTAAGACCTCTCTCAGATCTTCTAACAATAGGAGGGTTCTCAGTAGTTGGTGTCTCACCATGATCGTCACCATGATCACCAATACCATCTTCATGTGCGGGAGCATCTGCACCGGGTGTATCATCTTGAACCTCATCCTCGTCCTGACCGTGGACAGATGTAGAAGGACCAGCCTCTAAATCGATCAAACTCTCATTTCTCTGAGTTGGTTTTCCGGACTTGTCAATGTCCTTAATTGTTTGATCTTCCATGAACACAACATCTCTGCTCCTTACGAGCTTCTTATCAACGGGATCATAAAATCTGTATCCAAACTCATCCTGACCATAACCAATGAACACACATTGCCGCGACTTCATCTCAAGCTTCGATCTCTCATCCTTGGGAATATGAACAAATGCCTTACACCCAAAGACCCTCAAATAACCATAAGAAACATCCTTACCGGTCCAAACTCTTTCTGGAACATCAACCTCCAATGGAGCACTTGGTGAAAAATTCAGCACATGAACAACTGTGCTCAAAGCCTCACCCCAGAAAGTCATCGATAAGCCTGACTGTGAGATCAAACATCTCATCCTCTCGACAATAGTCCTGTTCATCCTCTCAGCCAACCCATTCTACTATGGAGTCTTAGGCGGCGTGAACTGATGCATAATGCCATGCTCTTTGCAATAAGCATCAAATGGTCCAGAATACTCTCCACCATTATCTGATATTATGTGTTTTTAACGTATTTTGATTCGTTTTTAGTATTCGGTTTGAGTTTTGATTTGCATCTTTCGTTAGTTTTTCGAGTCTTTTCTTTTGTTTTGAGTCTTTTACAGATTTCATGGAGTTCCGAAGGAGTTTGGCGTTTACGGAGATGTTCGAGTCGGGAAAACACGAGAAAAGGACAAAGTGAAGAACGACCGTTCTTTGAGAAGAACGACCAGACAAGAACGACCGTTCCTCCAAGGGAACGATCGTTCTCCATTTCACCAACCTTGCCGACAAAGCAGAGGAACGACCGATCCATGCAAGGAACGACCGTTCCCGGTCTCACCTACTTCACCAACAACCATGCACGGAACGACCGTTCTCCACCTAGAACGATCGTTCCCAAGCTCACCTACTTCACCTACTTCGATCGACCAAGGAGAACGATCGTTCTACACCAAGAACGACCGTTCCCCGCTTCACCTACTCCCCTTCACCTTGGCCTATATAATGGACTCACAACATCACTCTCAAATCACACCTTCTTCTTCCTCCTCTCTTCTCTAGCTTCAAAGCATAGCTTCTTCTTTAGTTTTAAGTTTTATGTTTATGCTTTTATCTAGTTCTTGTTAAGTTTCTTTTAAGCTTTAATCTTATGCTTTTAATCTTATGCTTTACTTTCAGTTCTTATCTTTATGCTTAATCAAGTTTTACTTTCAGTCTTTATATTTATGCTTTACTTTTAGTCTTTATATTTATGCTTTACTTTCAGTTATTTATATTTATGCATTACTTAAGTTCTTATTAAGTTATTTTCAACTTTCATTATCTATTCAAGCTTTTATTATGAACTCTATAATCTCTTTGTTTTCTTCTTTAATCATGTCTGAGTAGACCTCTTAGTTAGGTTAAGGTTTGTCAAAGGAATTCATGAGCTTTAGGGTTAAACACAAATAGGCTATTCAAATCAATATCTTCACCCTTGTTGTTCTTAATGCTTAGATCGAATTGATCACTTGATCTTATGAAATTTGGTTTAACTTAGACAGCGAGAGTTGCTAGGTTGCTAGAAAGAACATTGGTGAGCAATTTAACCATTACCTGCGAGAGCAGATGTATTGAGAATTGTGAACATATTAAACCTATCCTTAATGCTTGTCTACGATTTCTAGTACCAGTGAGAGCTAGGATTTCTAGGTTGATAGACAAAGATATGGTACCACGAGAGTGGATTGATATTATCTTAGTGTTTAAGTTCTAGATTTATGCTCAATCATTGCCTGAATAGTTGTTTAATCCGTTGCTCTGAATCTCCTGCGATATTCCTTGACATAACGCTTGCTTAATATTATCTTACAACCGATTTCGCTTTCATTACTTACTATTTACAAAAACCAAAAACATATTGAATTGTCTTAGCTTTTGAATTAGCTCAATATATCAAAGTGTGAAAACTGGTCTTCGTGGGATCAACCCCTAAATACTACTTCGTATGCTGTGCACTTGCAGTAGGAAATAAGGGTTTAAAACTCGTGTATCAAGTTTTTGGCGCCGTTGCCGGGGACCAAATTTTTCGCCTTTGGTTTACGGCTGAATTATCAGACTAAGAACTTTACGAAACTCGTTTTCTTTTCTTCTTTGTTTTTGTGTTTCAGGTGCATGTCCCCAAGGAGCACAAGGAGCAGAAACAACGAGGATCTTGTTAACTTATCGAACGAGGAGTTAGCAAGGGCAGAACGAGAGAACAGGCAGAGACGTAACACACCTGTTCCAGAACCAGAAACGACTGACACCGCCAACTCAGAGATGGGCGGACAAGCAGACATCGCAGCTCAGCTGCTACAACTTCAGACAGCCATGGAGCAGCTTCGCATGCAACAGGAGAGGCAACTCATTGCACAACCTGCCTTCGGAGACAAAGATGCGGCTCACACATACTATCAGGATCGATCTGCGATCGTTACCCCGACCATCCAGAGGCAAGATTACGAAATCAAACCTCAAATGATCGGCCTCGTGAAGCAACACCTATTCCACGGTCTGCCTGCTGAGATTCCGATGGATCACATCGAGAACTTTGAAGAGATCTGTAGCACAACCGGCTCCAATGGTGTGCATCCAGATTTCCTGAAGTGCAAGCTTTTCCCTTTCTCTCTTACGGGAAAAGCATCACGGTGGTTAAAATCTTTACCACCAGGCTCTCTACCGACTTGGGCTAGTGCACGAGCAGCCTTCTTGGATAAGTTCTACACGAAGTCCAAGACCGCAGCCTTGAGGAACAAGATCTCCTCATTCGAGCAACAGTCCGGCGAATCCTTCAATGAAGCATGGGAGCGGTTTAAGGAGTACAAGCGCGAGTGCCCTCACCACGGGTTTAGTGACGAGCAGCTGCTCAACACCTTCTATGACGGAGTAGATTGGGACTACAGAAATGCCCTGAACGCAGCTAGTAACGGTGACTTCTACACTAAGTCAAAGGAAGGAGCCCTGGAGCTGATCGAGAACCTAGCCGCAAGTTCCAGCAACAAAAGCCCGGAGTACGACAGGAAGAAGGTCAACAGTGTGGACTCCAAGAAGATTGATGAGCTCGCGGCCATGGTTAACCTTTTGCTAAAAAAAGAACCAGAAGTCAGTCCACTTTGTGGACGAGAATGGGGAAGCACCTATCGCTCAAGCCTACGAGGAAGAAACCGGGAATGATCAGATGGAGGTGAATTATGTGACGGGACAGAGTTTCGGGCAGAACCGCGGTTTCAACAACCAAGGCTTCAACACTCATCCAAACCTGTCCTACAGGAGCACCAATGTGGAGAATCCGCAGGATCAGGTATATCCTAAGCAAGGAGGAAATCAGCCACAGATGGGCTTTCAGAAGAACTACCCCAACAACTACCAGAACCGGCCATTCGTTCCTAATCAGAACCGTTTCCAAGGAGTGAATCAGCCAAGGCAGCCATTCACGAACTCGCAGCCCCAGTCTTTCACAAACTCACAGCCTTCATCTTCAGCAACCGGCTCCCAAGACGAGCTGAAGAACATGATGCAGCAGATGATGGCGAGTCAACAAAAGGCGGCAGCAGAGATCAACTCCAAAGTTGGCATATGTTGTGATCTTAATGGGAAGTATGAGGCTGTACGGACTCACTTGAAGCAGCTTGACACTCAGATTGCACAAACCGCTGAATCAGTTAAGAGGACACAAGGTACTAACGCAGAGGTTAACTATGTGAATGAAGACTATGTGAAGAATCAGAGCTTTCAAGCTCATGCGTCTAACGACCAAGACGAGCTGAAGAACATGATGCAACAACTACTGGCGAGTCAGCAAAAGGCAGCATCTGAGATCAATGCTAAGGTTGATACAATGTACGTGGACCTCAATGAAAAATATGAAGCTGTATGGATTCATATGAAGCAGCTCGACGTTCAGATTGCACAGACGCTGAGGCTATCAAGAGGACACCAGGAACTCTGCCTGGAAGGGCTGAAACACCAAGGAGGGATTTCATCAACGCCATTGAATTGAGAAGCGGAAAGACGCTCCACCATACCGCGACCTCAACTTCAAAATCGGCAAAAGGAAAAGGAGTGGCGATAGAGCACCTGTTCGTTACCCCAGAGCACATGCTCCCCCGAGATGCTCCCACCAAACCCGCAGAAAATCTTCCAGCAAGGGTTTATATTCCTAAGGTGCCCTACCCAGTTCCACCTAGAGATCAGAAGGAGATTAAGGCAGCCTTTGTAGAAGCAAGGAGTACACCACCAGCATTGAGGGTATTGCCTAAAGTTGAAGATCCGGGAAAATTCTTGGTCCCATGCTCGATTGCTGGAATGGAATTCAAGGACGCTCTTTGTGATTCCGGGTCTACTGTTAATCTCATGTCAAAGGCGATTGCAGAGAAGCTGAAAACTTATGAGGTAAAACCTAGCCATATGACTCTTCAATTTGCAAACACCTCCTCAACAACATCGTCTGGCAGCATTCACGATCTACCTGTCCGAATAGGGGATTGCCTAGTTCCAACTGATTTTCAGGTTTTGGAGATGAGAGGAGGTCATGGCACACCCTTACTTCTTGGAAGACCATTCATGGCTACAGTGGGTGCAATCATCGATATGCCGAATAGGCAAGTTTGCTTTTCCAAGATTGACAAGAATGTCTTCTACGAAGCCGTTCCCATAGGAACAACCACACGCTCCTCTTGCATCTCAGCAGTGGATAAAGAGGAAGCACCCGCTCCAATTCCGCAAGCACCTGCTCCACCACCCGGGAAATTTAGGGAGGAGGCAAAAACGCAAGAAAATGTGCCGTACAAAAAGATTACGGGAGGTCCTCAAATGACTTTGATCCCTCAAGGATATGATGGAAACTCGGTTGACTACAAGGTCAAGTGCAAAGGTCGTCCTAAACCTTTCTCTACAGTTAGAGCTATTCTTCCATCAGAGTTGAAAGAGAAGGATATTGGTGTTGTGAATGGAATGCTGAGTAGAGTTCTGAACATAAGGATGTCTGATTTCGGAGTCTGTTTTGGAGCAAGCTCCCAAACCAAGCCTCACTGATACATGGCACCAACGTCAAGCTTAGCGACGTAAAACAAGCGCTTTCGTGGGAGGCAACCCACCAGGTAACATGTAAATATCGTGAAATTTTTCGTTCTTGTTTTATTTACGTTTCTTGTTTTGTTTGAGATTGTTTTTCAGGCTTTTATTAAGTGTTCGAGAAACCGCTCTGCTGGGAGAGAAGAGATCGATCGTTCCCTAACAAGAACGGTCGATCTAGACGGAAGAACGATCGGTCCGGAAAGCAGAACGGTCGTTTTGTAAACAATCCGTCTTCTCGCAATTCACGCTGGAACGACCGTTCTCTTCCTAGAACGGTCGTTCGCCTCACTTATCCACGATTATCCACGACGGAACGATCGTTCCGAGTTAAGAACGATCGTTCCCAGGTATGATTTCTTCCCCAAATTCGAAACTAAACCGGTTTTAACTTAGATTAAACCGGAAAAACACCTGAGTTTATCAAAGGGAACGATCGATTCATCTCATTTCATCACCTTCTTCATCGTTCTTCATTCTTCCTCTTCCTTAAGAACAAAAACCTAAAAAAAAATTGAATCAACCATAACTCTCTCAATACTTGGGGGTTTTTATCAATTCTTGGTTCTAATCCACTCAATTTTTCGAGCTCTTTCTGATTCTGGAAACCGTTCTCACAAATAACAAAGGTATGAGTTCGAAATTCCTTGGAACCAATTCGCCATTGTTGAAGAAAATTGCTTGTCTCTTGTGTCCAATGTTGTTTGATGGTGAATTATTGCTAGATTCTTGTCTAGGACGGATATAGGAGCTTGATTTTAGGTTGAATTGATGGTTTCATAGCAAGAATGGAAATTGAGTTTTGGTTGTCCGAAAAAATCCGACCAAGTTGTAAAAAATGAGTTGTGCATTCGAATTCAAGGCTTTGAAGAACATTGATTCTTGTTTCTATTGATATAGGAACTCATTTTGACAAATACTTGATGAATTTTCAATGAAAAACAGCTCATGAATTTTTTTTTTGTGTGCAAATTTGCTAAAATGGATCGAAAATTGTCGGTTTTGTAGGATGAGCGAAGTTCAACGAGAAGTGGGAAGCTCTAGCAACACGAGCAGGAAGCGTAAGACAGCGCATGACAAGAACCCGCTCAACAGACCCATAACCGGAAGGTGGGACACATACGACACCAAGTATTTGGCGGACTTGCGCCAAACGAAGCTTATGCCAAACCGGTTGGGCAGTGAGGCTACATTGGAGGCGTTGGGTCTGAAAGAGGATGTGGAGACTGTGTTCGAGAACATTGGGTTCGGACGGCTGTGGAAGATCAACGAGCCCATCTATCCGAAGTTCGTGAAGGAGTTCCTAGCGACTTGCCGTCTCACCTACGCCAATCCCGAAAAACCGAAGGCGAGTGAGGGTACTCTCACATTCTTCCTCAACAAGAAGCACTACGAGTACAGCCTCTTCGAGATTTGCGATGTATATGGCTTCCACAAAGGAGAAGACGTCAAATTCTCCAAGTTCAAAAAAGAAGATGCGGATGAATTCTGGGCGATCATTGCTAGTGGGCAGTATATTCCGCGAAACGCTAAGATAAACGCGATCAGGAATCCGATTTTGAGAGTTGTGGTGAAGATCATCAGCAACACCTTCTTCTGCAAGAAGGAATCGGGAGCTGTACGAGATGATGAGTTATGGATGCTCTTCTATGGAGTGAGGCATCTCATCCCGATGTATGCAGAGACGGAAGGTCCTACCGAGAACTACGCTGCGGTGTTGTGTGATATGTTGGTGAAGATCAAGACGAGGCCTCCGAAGATACTATATGTAAGCAACATCCTCACACCTATCTTCCGACACACGCAGATTGACCTGTCCGGGGAGGAAGTTCTGAACAAGTGGGAGAGCGTTGACATCGACCATCTCATCCGTTGCACAGTCCTCAACAAGAAGGACGTCTACCAGTTCTATGGGCGCGACGGAGTGGCCCGTTTTTGTAGACTCCCAAACAGAGGTATCACTGCTCTCATTGATCAGGACAGTTTGGAGTTTGATGTTGGTCAGGAGTTTTTGATAGCAGATCCAGCGGGGCAAGTCGCACATATTTCGCGACCTCGCAAGATACATCGACCACTGCGCGCACCACAGCCTGACGAAGAAAGTGATGATGAGATAGCGGAGGGTGGAGATGATATCGAAGAAGAAGAAGAATCACAGCCACGACAACTCCTCCCACACAGCGCAGATAGATACCGCTTACCGCCGAGCCCTCCGGCAGATGACACAGCACAGCAGCTCCAGTGGATCATCAAATCACAAAAGAAGAACAACTCGATGATGAGGAAGATCTGGGGAGCGATCCAGAAGATTCGACCTTGTTCTTGTGCATCAGGTTTGCAGACACGAGGAGATGACAGCGACGACTCGAGCGATGACCATGAGAGGAGGACCAAGGCGAGACAAGATCGGTTGAGCGGATAGAGAGCAGCACCGATAGCTCCACCAGCGACCACTGAGCTGTGGTTATTTCTATCACCCTTGTTATATCCATTTTTATTTTATGCTACTTTTATTTTATTTTACGGGTTTCTCTTTCAGTTTTGTTTCAACCGGGACGGTTAAAAACAAGTCTGGGGGAGGGATTTATTTGTGTACTAACATTGTGTTTTATTGATGTTTACTTCTTATGTTTTATTTTGGTGTGTTTAGATTTTCAAAAACTAAAAAAAAAAAAAAATATTTTTATCGAGTCAAAACAGTGTGTGATTTTGTTAAAACTTTTTGGAATTGCAACATGTTCGATGTCATTGCCTTAAGACTGTTTAGCATTGTTTGAGGATAGTTTGGAAACGCAGAAAAATCCATAACTTGATCATTTAGTGAATTTCTCAAATCATCTGAACTTAATCGAATTATCGAAACTTAATATGGACTTAATTTATCTCACTTAGGGGGTTGATAATCATGTATTGGATTTTACATTTGGAGTTTTCTTTGCATCAATTTTTACCAATCTTTGCTAACTCCAAATGGCTAGACTTATCCTTAGTCTAGTACCACACCCTTACCATTTCCATGTTGAAACCCACTTTTCTTCGTTTACTGTCATTGCATTCATGTGCAAAAACTATGGAGTATACGGACCGACACAACTTTTCTTTATGATTGTGTCTAGATAGGTGGTCTCTTTCTGATTAAACTCATGGGATGTGTCTAGAAATGTGATCTCTCTCTTTGAACATATTCATTGAAAATTTTCGTTTCAAAAGAGGGTGAACTTTTAAAGGGTAGAAGGTTTTATTCACATTCAAGAAATAAGCTTACATTGTTGATGTTCTTTTGATGCAGATCTTAGAGACTAACCGGTTCCATTCTCCGATATATATTAAAAAAAAAAAAAAAGAAAGAAAAAGAAAGAAAAAAGAAGAATAAAAATTATTTGCATTACAGAAAAGAAAACGGAAGGAACCGGGAAAGTCTAGGTAATATCGTTAAATTCCATAAAATGTTAAAAGAAATTAATCATGTTCTTGATTTGTGACTTGTTAAAAAAGGGTAGAAGGATTAAAGTTAAGGAGAGTTGTGTACCTCCTAATTGGTCTGTGTCTCACGGTGATTTTGCATAATGATTTGCATCTGTTTATACTACTAAAAGAAACCGAAACACTTGAGCCACCAAATACCAACCTTGATACCTAGACCATAACGTGTTAGATATTCCCTTTGTGAGAGTACACGCATTTGATAATGAATGTTAAATATTAAGTTCTGCTTGATCATGAGATTTCATTCATTTGCTACGGTTATGGAGAAGTACAATGAAGTACGGTTTGATCTGAACTTTGCGAATGCGGTTTACGGGCAATTGACTTAGAGTATGGTCCTATAAGTTTTATGAATTTCACACGTTTTTCTAACCTCTCCTCTTTGTAAGATATCTTGTTTTGCTTGAGGACAAGCAAAGGTTTTAGTTGGGGAGAGTTGATATTATGTGTTTTTAACGTATTTTGATTCGTTTTTAGTATTCGGTTTGAGTTTTGATTTGCATCTTTCGTTAGTTTTTCGAGTCTTTTCTTTTGTTTTGAGTCTTTTACAGATTTCATGGAGTTCCGAAGGAGTTTGGCATTTACGGAGATGTTCGAGTCGGGAAAACACGAGAAAAGGACAAAGTGAAGAACGACCGTTCTTTGAGAAGAACGACCAGACAAGAACGACCGTTCCTCCAAGGGAACGATCGTTCTCCATTTCACCAACCTTGCTGACAAAGCAGAGGAACGACCGATCCATGCAAGGAACGACCGTTCCCGGTCTCACCTACTTCACCAACAACCATGCACGGAACGACCGTTCTCCACCTAGAACGATCGTTCCCAAGCTCACCTACTTCACCTACTTCGATCGACCAAGGAGAACGATCGTTCTACACCAAGAACGACCGTTCCCCGCTTCACCTACTCCCCTTCACCTTGGCCTATATAATGGACTCACAACATCACTCTCAAATCACACCTTCTTCTTCCTCCTCTCTTCTCTAGCTTCAAAGCATAGCTTCTTCTTTAGTTTTAAGTTTTATGTTTATGCTTTTATCTAGTTCTTGTTAAGTTTCTTTTAAGCTTTAATCTTATGCTTTTAATCTTATGCTTTACTTTCAGTTCTTATCTTTATGCTTAAACAAGTTTTACTTTCAGTCTTTATATTTATGCTTTACTTTTAGTCTTTATATTTATGCTTTACTTTCAGTTATTTATATTTATGCATTACTTAAGTTCTTATTAAGTTATTTTCAACTTTCATGATCTATTCAAGTTTTTATTATGAACTCTATAATCTCTTTGTTTTCTTCTTTAATCATGTCTGAGTAGACCTCTTAGTTAGGTTAAGGTTTGTCAAAGGAATTCATGAGCTTTAGGGTTAAACACAAATAGGCTATTCAAATCAATATCTTCACCCTTGTTGTTCTTAATGCTTAGATCGAATTGATCACTTGATCTTATGAAATTTGGTTTAACTTAGACAGCGAGAGTTGCTAGGTTGCTAGAAAGAACATTGGTGAGCAATTTAACCATTACCTGCGAGAGCAGATGTATTGAGAATTGTGAACATATTAAACCTATCCTTAATGCTTGTCTACGATTTCTAGTACCAGCGAGAGCTAGGATTTCTAGGTTGATAGACAAAGATATTGGTACCACGAGAGTGGATTGATATTATCTTAGTGTTTAAGTTCTAGATTTATGCTCAATCATTGCCTGAATAGTTGTTTAATCCGTTCTCTGAATCTCCTGCGATATTCCTTGACCTAACGCTTGCTTAATATTATCTTACAACCGATTTCGCTTTCATTACTTACTATTTACAAAAACCAAAAACATATTGAATTGTCTTAGCTTTTGAATTAGCTCAATATATCAAAGTGTGAAAACTGGTCTTCGTGGGATCGACCCCTAAATACTACTTCGTATGCTGTGCACTTGCAGTAGGAAATAAGGGTTTAAAACTCGTGTATCATTATCGCTGCGGATACACTTCAACTTCTTTCCCTTTTGTCTCTCAACCAATGCCACAAAATGCTTGAAATATCCCAGAACCTGATCTTTGGTCTTCATCGTGAAAACCCACAACTTCCTAGAATGGTCATCAATGAATGTGACAAAATATGATGCACCACCAAGAGATTTTGTCTTCATTGGACCACACACATCTGAATGCACCAAGTCAAGTACCTCAGATTTTCTAGAAGCTGCAGAAGACTTGAAAGAAACTCTGTGTTGTTTTCCATGCAAACAATGTGCACACTTCGGCAAGTGCAAACCGGAGATTCCCGGAATGACCTCCTTCTTTGACAACACAGACATACCCTTCTCACTCATGTGACCGAGTCTCTTATGCCATAGCTCCATGCCATCAACATTCTCCACTGCATTAACAGCATCTTTGGAGACCTTAGCCTGCATCAAATAGAAAGATGAAAGCTTCCCACCTCGAGCCACAATCAGAGAACCACGTGAAAGCTTCCATTTATCACCACCGTGTAAACTATAGAAACCCTCATCATCAAGTCTTCCTGTCGATATCAAGTTCATCCTTAAATCAAGAACATGCTTAACACCTTTAAGCATCAACCTAGTCCCAAGACTAGTCTCCAAGCATATATCACCAATGCCAACAACCTGAGCCAAACCATCATTTCCCATCTTCACAGAACCATACTTACCTAGAGTATAGGTAGAGAACAAATCCCGCTGTGATGTAGCATGAGTAGTAGCTCCACTGTCAATCACCCAACTGGTGTCTTGGCATACATTAATGGCATCATTCTCAAGAAGAATGAGAAACTCATCTTGGGTGACTGTCACCCGATCAACTTCTTCTTGTTTTCCTTGCTGCTTGTCTTTCTTCAACTTCCAGCAATCTTTCTTCATGTGCCCTTTCTTATGACAGAAATGACACTCAATATTCGCAAATTTATTAGATTTGCTCCTGCTCCTGTTCTTTTCCTTCTTGGACTCTCTATGTGTACTTTTCCCCCTTGACTCAGTAACCAAAACATCTGAACGCGAGGAACTAGCATTTGACTGCCTTCTTGTCTCCTCATTCAACACACTGTTCTTCACTGAATCCATCGAAATGACACCTTCCGACGCGGAGTTACACAGAGACATTGTGAATACCTCCCAAGAATCTGGTAATGTACCAAGAAGCCACAAACCGTGAATTTCATCATCAAACCTGATGCCCATGTCAGACAACTTGTTGAGCAATCCCTGAAACGCATTCAAGTGATCCGTCATCGGAGTTCCCTCCTGATACCTCAGCTCAATCAACTTCTTGATCATAAGCATCTTGTTATTCCCGGTCTTCCGAGCATACAACTGCTCCAGCTTCAACCACAAAGAACGAGCATTAACCTCATTTTCAATATGATGTAACACATTATCATCTATCCACTGCCTTATCAAACCACACACTCGGCGATGAAACAGCTTCCATTCATCCTCAGTCTTATTATCAGGTTTCTCCTCCTGAAATACTGGTTGATGAAATTATTTCACAAAGAACAGATCCTCCATCTTGCCCTTCCATAGATGATAATTGTTGTTACCATTCAAGCTTATCATTCTGCCCATATTCTCCATCTTTTCCATCGCTCACACAAGTAAACCAATAACCCAAAGTTATCCAAATCCAAAGCTCACAACCTTAAGCTCTGATACCACTATGTTGGGGAAAATGCACAAGACACGCGAATGCGCAGCGGAATAATGTTTCCCCGCACCTGTATGAGCCTGTGAGGAAAGGATTTGACCAATGGCACAGAAATGAACTAAGCAAGAAACTAAATGAGACAGCACACTTTTTACGTGGAAAACCTCATCGATGTGAGAAGGAAAAACCACGGGACCGTAGTCCACTCAAAATCCACTATATCAAATGTTTGAGTGTTACAACCACGTCCTCCCTGTTCCTACAGAACAGATCCAGAGACTAAGGCTCAAATAGAGCAATCTCCAACAACAAGAGAACTCAACAAGAGAGCAAAACAAGCTAACAAAACTAGCAGATACAAACGACCTCAGCTCACTAGGATTCCGGCAACCAGAGAACAATCCCACCGTACAAATCCAAGATGAACAAGTCAACAACACCTCTGCCAAATTTCAGCTCAATCAGAGAAGATCTCACCGTCAGATTTACCAAACTCTCAAGACTGCACTGCTGAAGAACTTTAGCGACCAGCCACGCTAAAACCCAGATTCACGAGAAACCTACCGTTGAAACGACAATCCCACCGTTGAATCTCAAACCCACTGAGTCACGAAGCTTCCCACAAAATATCAGCCAGATCGGACCACTTTCGAGCCCCCAAACGCAGCCTTGACACCCAGACGAAAAACCATTTTCTTCTCTCTTTCTTGCCTCTCTCCTTTTTTCTCTCTCTTTGTGTGTTCTGTCTTAAACTAAAAAATTAGGTCACACTCAGCTTATATAAGCCTTACAAATAGGAACCTTATGAACCTTCACAAAGACCTTATAAAGAGAACCTTATAAAGACCTTATAAAAGGAACCTTATAAAATCTGATAAAGACCTTATAAAGAGAACCTTATAAAGACCTTATAAAAGGAACCTTATAAAAACCTTATAAACACCAGTTTGGTTTTTCTCTTAACCAAACCCAATGGTTTTCCCACTAGGAGGAACACCAACACATTTTTGTTGGTGGTTGTAAATATTTAAAGAGAGATATTAATGGAAGATAGAAATTAGATGATCACCACAAAACGCAATGGAGATCAATTTGAGATGATGAGTAAGAACATATTTGCGGCGAAGATTAATTTAGTCTTCTGTGTTGTTTCTCTTCTTTAAAGTCTTTCTTTTTTACTTATGGAAACACGAATGGTTAATTATTGGTGGACGAGGTCCCTCTAAAGTTTAACTTCAAAGTTTGAACATTTAGTTTTTTCTTTGTTAGTCTAAACAATCGTGGACAATGCTGGCTTACTTAATATATCATTTCACACTGATCTTGACATAAGCTTTGTTTTAAGATTATAAATTTTTACAATGTTTCTAAAGAAGATTATTAAAGTTTTTATTTCATTAGACATAATAAGATCAAAATCATTGTAATACAAACCCATACTATCCTCTTATCTTTATCAAGTAATAAGTGGCTGGCTACAATAGATTCACACATCACCGTGTATACAGCTGGTTGTGTCGATTAGTGTTGACTTGGAGTCAATCAACTCTTCGAATGGGTCTTCTTCAGTTGAGTTCTAACTAAAACATTAAACAAAGAAAAGAGAGAGAACACATTCGCATATTTCTTAAAAGCGATTTTCAAGAGGTAACTATTTTTTTTATATTTCTTTAGTTCTTTTTTGTTGTGGAAGGTGCTTCTATGTTTTTTAATTGGCTTTTTTGCTTTTTATATCTCAATATTGTTCATATCTTTGTACAAAGATCTGTGGATTAAATTCCCTAAAACAGTATACTATTTCTGTAAGTTTTGCAAAAAATGGAAGATATTATCCCAATTATGAACTCATGGTATTATATATTGATAAGAGAAGAACACATGAGTGTTTGGGAAGATTTGTATATTCCTCTCATTAATCACTTAAATTAACTAATAGAATCAAGATATACACAAATCTCTAGAATATATTTTCATAATATTTACAATACTTTTGGATCTTTCTCAATCCTTCTATACATGAATCTTCGTTTAGTGATTATTGAGTAATTGTTTAATTCATGGTTAGCAGGATACTTATGGCTGACGCACTTTTGTCATTGGGAGTAGAGAAGCTTTGGGACCTCATTGTCCGGGAATCTGAGCGGTTTCAGGGAGTCGAAGAGCAATTCAATAGATTAAAAACTGACGTGGGTATGTTGAGGTGTTTCCTGGTAGACGCAGATGCCAAGAAACATACAAGTGCCATGGTGAAAAACACTATCAAAGATATCAACGAAATTGTTTTGGACGCAGAAGACATAGTCGAAACCTTTCTTCGAAAGGAAGAACTCGGAAAAACAGGTGGCATCAAGAGGTGTGTGAGAAGACTTTCTTGCGTCATTTCGGAACGCAGGGGACTTGCTTTTGATATGGAAGCCATAAGTACGAGAATCGATAGGGTGATCCGCCATATGCAGATTCTTGGCGTACAACAAGTCACTGTCAATGAAGGCTATACACAGTCTATGCAGGAAAGACAAAGGACAATGCGACAAACGTTTGCTAGCGATAACGAAAATCATCTTGTGGGGTTGGAGGAAAAGGTTTATAAAGTGGTTGGCTATCTAATAGAGGAAGATAGCAGGAGTCAAGTGGTTTCTATAACCGGGATGGGCGGTATTGGTAAAACCACCCTCGCAAGACAAATTTTTAATCACGAGACAGTAAGAACTAAGAAGTCATTTTCAAGGACTGGCATGGGTATGTGTTTCGCAACAGTTTACAAGGGAGTATGTCTGGCAGACGATTTTGCGAAAACTTAGGCCAGACTACAAGGTCTCAGAGCTGTCAGAAGATGAACTTCAAGAAAAGCTCTTTCGAGTATTGGACACACAAAAGGCTTTGGTTGTCCTTGATGATATATGGAGAGAAGGAGACTGGGACATGATAAAACCAATGCTTCCACGGGGAAAAGGTAACATCTAAAAATACATGCATTACAGAACTCTCCATTTAATAATTTTCCGTTTCGGTAGAAAGTAAAGAGAGAGATCACATATTGGTCATTAAACGTTATGCTCATTTTTTTATATAATTAGAGATATTTTTGCATAGGTTGGAAGATACTACTTACTTCTCGTAACGAGGATGTGGCATTACGAGCAGATCCAAAATGTTTCACCTTTAAACCAGATTGCCTAACAGATGAAGAAAGTTGGACACTTTTTCAAAGGATAGCATTTCCTAACACTACCGGTAATCTCATAAGACAGCTTAATTAATCAAAGAATTTTTACTTAGGATGATCACAATCCAAATTTTTGTTAATAATATTGCGCCAACAAATATAATCCTTACCATTAACTAATTACACCATATTTTGATGATGTTGTGTAGAAAATAAGGTTGATAATGAGATGGAAGAGATGGGCAAGAAAATGATCAAACATTGTGGAGGACTACCCTTGGCTGTCAAAGTGTTAGGAGGGCTGTTGGCTGATGTTTATAGAATTTTCATGTTTTTAATCATGTTTTCTCACCTCTTTTTGATCATTTTAGTTGCATTTAGGTTTGTTTAGGATTGCATTTGTGTACGTTGTCCCAATCAGGTTCTGGAGTAGCTGCATTGTGGAATTGGGGGGAGTCAAGAAGAGATAAGTCAAGAAAACAAAGAAAACAACTCGGAGTCACTGTAGCGACTGGATGTAGCGTGTGGATTTGGGTCGCTACAAACCAACCGTAGATAGCGACCAGATATAGCGACTTGATCCTCTCGCTACTAAGTTTAAAACATTACAGCGTTTATATGGCGCCTGGATATAGCGACGTGATCGAGTCGCTAAGAAGATGAAGCTCGAGAAGAAGAGTCCATAGCGACTTGTCCTAGCGACTCGATTTCGGTCGCTACAAAATCAAGAACTCGCAGCGACTGGAAATAGCGCCTGGATCAAGTCGCTACGAGCATCCCACTCACTAAACAGCCTGTTTTCCACTATACCAACTCCCAAAAAAAAGTGTTCTCTCACCCTTTTAAAAGCTTGGATTTCGACCATTATGGAGGAGAAGGTTTTTAGATCTGAAAAACTAAGCTTTGTATTGTAGAACAACATCTAGATTCTTATCTTTGTATGAATCATTGAATCTTCTTTTTATCATCTCATATTTTCTTATGAACATGTCTTCTTTCTTGATTACTTTGAGTTTAACTTGTTCTAGTATGGAGTAGTTTCTTAATTAGATTCTGGGATGGGTTGACCAAGGATGATCTGAAGGAGTTTAGAGTTTGATTAGAAGTTTCTAAGTTATTTCTTCTCCTAGAGTGGATTGAACCATAGTTATAAGTCTTGATTGCTTAGAACTATGATCTTAGGCATCTTTGTACATCAAAAGTGTTCAAAGTGCTAGAACTGATTCTTGGAGAGTCTAGTACTCACTTAGCCAATGAGAGTTGATGCTAGGTTGTTGGACAGACTAAAAGAGACTTGATTGAATGCATATTATCTTGTAGTTTCCAATGAGAGTTGAGTTTACAAACTGCTTGATAGTATAGGATTGATGTCATGAGGGTGAATCAATGTACCATTGTGTTCTTAGTTTAGAAATGATCTAGTAAGGCTCCTAGTTACCCTTTAGTCTCCAAAAGATCATCTAAAATCTTAAAACCTAATCCCAGGGTCTAATGCTTTTAAATATTGAATCTTAATCTTAATCTTTTGCTATTGCTCTGCTTTTCTATAAATCTTTCTGTTTCTGTTTGAATCACCTTGTTTAATATTTGCAACTTATTTGTCTGTTAAATTACTTGCTTTTATCTTGTTTACCTTGAGGTTACTTAATTTCTTATTAGATTGATAGTATCACACTCAAATCTTGTTGCATTTAGCTTAAGTTGCTCTCTGCATCTTTGGTGTTGTTTGATTGCTTCCCAAGTGGTTTGACACTCTTTATACTACAATTGATTGATAGGATTGCAAAATTCTGTTTATCAATTTGGCACTGTTGCCATCTTGGGATTGTTAATTGAACCATTAGAGATTGATAGCTTGCTTGAGACTAAATTCTATTTCTTCCTGAACTCTCACTCTCTTTGTAAGTGTTTCCTCTGTTTTGCAGGTTCAGTTTATGCACTTGAGGAGCAGAGGACCAACCAATCTTGTTCCAAGAGCTGACGACATAAGGGCTTTGGAAAGACAGATAGCAAGGGAAAGGAGAGAGCAGGAAAGACTTGATCATCTGCAAAGGCTAGGTCACACTATGGCCGCTAATCAAGACGATCAAGGAGCTCATGACAGAGCACATAGGCCAATTGGGGACATTGATCAACCCCACATCCATGGACACAGAGCTGGCATCAGAGCACCATCAGTGGAGAACAACAATTTCGAGATCAAGTCCAGCTTGATCAATATGGTGCAGAGCAACAAATTCCATGGACTGTCTATGGAAGACCCTTTCGATCATCTTGATACCTTTGACATGCTATGTGGAACAGTGAAGATCAATGGTATCTCTGAAGATGCTTTCAAGCTCAGAATGTTTCCCTTCTCTCTGGGAGACAAAGCACATCAATGGGAGAAGAGTCTGCCTCAGGGATCTATTACCACATGGGATCAATGCAAAAGAGCCTTCTTGACCAAATTTTTCTCTACCTCAAGAACAGCAAGGCTAAGGAATGAGATATCCAGTTTCAAACAAAAAGGAACTGAAACTTTTGGAGAAGCTTGGGAGAGGTTTAGAGGCACCACCACAGCTGCACAGGTCCACCACCACAGGGAGAAGACAAAGGAGGAAGATGAAAACACCCTCCCCACCGGTTTCTGACAACGAGTCGCTGGATTTCACCATGGATTTCTCTCCTGAGCCCTCATGCTCACCTCCACACTACCACTTCTGAGGTACTACTCCACCCTTTTTTTTTGTACATAATTTTCAGTTTAGCTTTGTTCTTGTTTCTTTTTATTTTTCGGTTACTTCTCCAATTTGTTTCTCACCGAGACGGTTTGAAATAAGTTTGGGGGAGGAGCTAGTGTTTAACCTTGTTTTCTTTGAGTTTGTTTTCCTTTTGCATTGCATACATAAAAAAAAAAAACAAAAATATCTTCCTTCTTGCATTGTATAAAGTTAAGTTTTTAAAAAAATAAAAATAAAAAAATGAAAAAATTGCATAAAAAAAAACCAAAAACAAAAGCATGTAGTTTCCCATTTATTTTGCATTTTAGGATTGAGTCTAGTTCATTTAGGTTGCATATTTGCATTTGCATAGGGGACAATGATGAATTTGCCTTGTAAAGGTTTGTGCATTGGATTGAAAATAGGGCCCTTTTGAGTACTTGAAAGTTGCTGGAACTTCGGTTTGGAATTTGGAATACTCTAGCCTAGTGAACCTTGCATGATCCCCAATTCAACCTCATGAACTAATAGACTTGAATTTGGACTTAAATTCTCTTGCTTAGGGGTTTGAAATGCACTCTCATGGCTTTTGCTTGGGTTTCCTTTGCCCTTTTACCACACTTATGTTAACCCAAGCATCTCTCCTTCCCTTAGAACCATTTACCTCCTTTCTAGCCACCATTGTTTTGATTGAGTGAGGCCTTTTTCTGATAGCATTTACATGTGCAAAATCTTGAGAGTATTGGGAACGACAAAGGTTGATCTTCATTTTGGCTAGGATGGGGAATGAGTGAGTGATATTCTTGATGATAAATTCTTTGGGATAATTCTGAAAATGAGCTGAGTTTGATTATAAAAAAAAAAAAGGAAGAGTCTCTTGTCTAGCTAGTCTAAGTAGTTGCTGTAGAAAGCTCTAAGTGAAAGCAAGTAAAAGTAAAAAAAAAATGGTTGAAAGAGAGCTAAGTATGAGAAGTTTAAGAAGTTCACAAGGTGACTAGCAAATGAGCTCATTCAGAAAAGATATGGGAAGTAATTGGGGTGGTGAGTGAATAAAAAGAAAAGATGGACATTGTGTCAAAAGGGTAGAATTCCAAAAATGTTTTAGGAATGGGTAGAACAAATGAGATCAATCTTTGTATGCATGAGTTGTTCCCCTTCTTAGATAAATTTTGTGCAATGTTTAATGCTCCTTGATTTGAGAGTTAGCCACCACAAAAGACAAGAAAGCTTGAGCCACCATAAAAAGCCTTGATCCTTTAACCAAGTGAGAGTGATTGATTTTCCCTTTTTGCAAGAATGCACTTGAATTTTCATTAATGAATGTAAGAGGTTGAATTGGTTTGATTGCTTGAGTTCCAATTAGTTTGATAGACTAAGTTTGAATTTTAATGGCTTGGAGGAGTACAAAGCTAGGCTGTTAGTTCTTGCAATTGTCAACTACTTTTAAGGACCTTAGGTTGAATCTAATATGGAAATCGTTTGGCTCTGAGTCCCCACTTTCAAACCTCTTTCTCATAATTTTTCTTTGGCTTTGCTTGAGGGCAAGCAAGGATAAGTTTGGGGGAGTTGATGTTTATAGAATTTTCATGTTTTTAATCATGTTTTCTCACCTCTTTTTGATCATTTTAGTTGCATTTAGGTTTGTTTAGGATTGCATTTGTGTACGTTGTCCCAATCAGGTTCTGGAGTAGCTGCATTGTGGAATTGGGGGGAGTCAAGAAGAGATAAGTCAAGAAAACAAAGAAAACAACTCGGAGTCACTGTAGCGACTGGATGTAGCGTGTGGATTTGGGTCGCTACAAACCAACCGTAGATAGCGACCAGATATAGCGACTTGATCCTCTCGCTACGAAGTTTAAAACATTACAGCGTTTATATGGCGCCTGGATATAGCGACGTGATCGAGTCGCTAAGAAGAGTCCATAGCGACTTGTCCTAGCGACTCGATTTCGGTCGCTACAAAATCAAGAACTCGCAGCGACTGGAAATAGCGCCTGGATCAAGTCGCTACGAGCATCCCACTCACTAAACAGCCTGTTTTCCACTATACCAACTCCCAAAAAAAAGTGTTCTCTCACCCTTTTAAAAGCCTGGATTTCGACCATTATGGAGGAGAAGGTTTTTAGATCTGAAAAACTAAGCTTTGTATTGTAGAACAACATCTAGATTCTTATCTTTGTATGAATCATTGAATCTTCTTTTTATCATCTCATATTTTCTTATGAACATGTCTTCTTTCTTGATTACTTTGAGTTTAACTTGTTCTAGTATGGAGTAGTTTCTTAATTAGATTCTGGGATGGGTTGACCAAGGATGATCTGAAGGAGTTTAGAGTTTGATTAGAAGTTTCTAAGTTATTTCTTCTCCTAGAGTGGATTGAACCATAGTTATAAGTCTTGATTGCTTAGAACTATGATCTTAGGCATCTTTGTACATCAAAAGTGTTCAAAGTGCTAGAACTGATTCTTGGAGAGTCTAGTACTCACTTAGCCAATGAGAGTTGATGCTAGGTTGTTGGACAGACTAAAAGAGACTTGATTGAATGCATATTATCTTGTAGTTTCCAATGAGAGTTGAGTTTACAAACTGCTTGATAGTATAGGATTGATGTCATGAGGGTGAATCAATGTACCATTGTGTTCTTAGTTTAGAAATGATCTAGTAAGGCTCCTAGTTACCCTTTAGTCTCCAAAAGATCATCTAAAATCTTAAAACCTAATCCCAGGGTCTAATGCTTTTAAATATTGAATCTTAATCTTAATCTTTTGTTATTGCTCTGCTTTTCTATAAATCTTTCTGTTTCTGTTTGAATCACCTTGTTTAATATTTGCAACTTATTTGTCTGTTAAATTACTTGCTTTTATCTTGTTTACCTTGAGGTTACTTAATTTCTTATTAGATTGATAGTATCACACTCAAATCTTGTTGCATTTAGCTTAAGTTGCTCTCCGCATCTTTGGTGTTGTTTGATTGCTTCCCAAGTGGTTTGACACTCTTTATACTACAATTGATTGATAGGATTGCAAAATTCTGTTTATCATTGGCTGCCCAACACACATTAAGTGAGTGGAAAAGAGTATATGAGAATATTGGATCTCGCATCATTGGAGGGACTAGCTTCAACGACAGAAATATCAGTTCAATATACAATTTATTGTATCTGAGCTACGAAGAGCTGCCCATTTATTTGAAGCACTGCTTCCTCTACTTTGCCCATTTTCCAGAAGATTATGAAATTGATATGGAGAAAGTGTCTTATTACTGGGCTGGAGAAGGAATACAAAGGCCGAGGTGTTACAATGGAGCAAGCATCCGAGATGTCGGAGATGGATACATAGAAGAATTGGTGAAGAGAAACTTGGTCAGTTCTGAAAGAGATGGTATGACTTCAAGATTTGAAAAGTGTCAGTTGCATGACATGATGAGAGAAGTTTGTCTGCATAAAGCTGAAGAAGAGAATTTCGTACAAATTTTTGATGCAAGTACTGGTCAACCGCAAGCTCTCACCTCAAGTGCAAGTTCTCAACTTCCATATAAATCCCGCAGACTCTTCATACAATCCCGTGATGATACATTTCGCATAGAGAATCCAAAACTTAGATCTCTTTTGGTCTTAAAGGATGGATTCTGTTCGTTGACATCAGATTTACGCTTTACAAGGCTACAGTTGATGAGGGTTTTAGATCTCTTCTGGGTCAAGTTTAAAGGAGGGAAGTTACCCTCTAGCATTGGGAAGCTCATCCACTTGAGATATCTGAGTTTAGTTGGTGCAAATGTAACTCAGATACCTCCTTCTATGCGGAATCTTGAGCAGCTGATCTATTTAAACCTAAATGTAGATGTATTTGATGGATCTCCAATCTACATGCCCAATTTCTTGAAAGAGATGCGAGAAATGAGATACCTGTCTCTGCCAAGGAGATTACATGATAAGGTAAAGTTGGAATTGAGCAATCTAGTCAAACTGGAGTCATTGGAGAATTTCTCAACAAAGCATGGGAGTGTGAGTGATCTCCAAGGTATGACATGTTTAGAAACTCTCTCAATCGTAACCAGCCGCAGATGTAATCTGGAAACGCTATCTTCATCTTTAAGTGAATTGAGTGGCCTGAAAAATCTTACTATAACTGATAAGAGAGATGAAGCAAGAACAATACAATTTGTATTGGATTGCGTTCATCTCAGACATCTGAAGTTGAGAATATATATGCCAAGGTTACCTGATGAGCAACACTTGCCTTCCCACCTTACAACTATATCTCTACGTGGGTGTCGTTTGGAGGAGGATCCGATGCCAATTCTAGGAAAGCTGCTTCACTTGAAAGAAGTTGATTTAAGGGAGAAAGCTTTCTGTGGGAGGAGAATGGTTTGCTCGAGGGGTGGGTTTCCTCAATTGCAGAAGCTAGAATTATCTCATTAAGAGGAGTGGGAAGAGTGGATAATAGAAGAAGGCTCCATGCCACTTCTTCGTACTTTGGATATTAATCACTGTGAGAAATTAACCGAGTTTCCAGATGGGCTGCAATTCATCACTTCTTTAAAGAAATTTAGTGTTGAATTAAGAGGAGAGGAATGGAAGAATAGATTGTCGGAAGGATTCTTGCCTTCTCGCCTTACAATACTATCTCTACGTGGGTGTCGTTTGGAGAAGGATCCGATGCCGATTCTAGAAAAGCTGCTTCACTTGAAAGAGCTTTATTTTTCGGAGAAAGCTGTATGTGGGAGGAGAATGGTTTGCTCGAGGGGTGGGTTTCCTCAATTGCAGAAGCTAATATTCTGGGAAGAGGAGTGGGAAGAGTGGATAGTAGAAAAAGGCTCCATGCCTCTTCTTCGTACTTTGCATATTCTTGGCTGTGATAAATTAAAGGAACTTCCTGATGGGCTGCGATTCGTCACTTCCTTAAAGGATCTAATATTGGAGGATGATAGGGGACAGGAGTGGAAGAAGAGAGTGTCCGAAGGAGGAGAAGATTATTACAAAGTCCAACACATTCCTTCGGTTGAATGCTATGGTAAATAATTAAGGAGGTAAACCATTATTAAATTGGAAGTGAAGTAACAGATTTCCCCTGGGGAATTGAAGTTATGGGCGATTTGATTTGTGTAATCTTTGTGAACACGATCCTAAAGCTATTGTTGGTTTTTATATCTCATCAGAAAGTGAAACATACTGATAATGCGGTGAAACTGTTCGACGAAATGTCTAAGTGAGACTTGATCTCCAGCACAGCTTTCTTTTTGTGGAGAGAGAGAGAAAGAGAGAGAGGGAGGGGGGGCATATACCTTTATTGATTGAGAGAGATAGAATATGTTCTATTCTTCAATTAGTATTTCTCTTTATATGTACTTCCATGGAAAATAAAATTAACGATGGTTGCAACTGTTGAGTGTGTCTTTGTTTCTACACTGTCCTGTTCATTAATTATTTGTTAGGAACAGAGCAATATGTTTACTGTATGGTTGTATTTTCTTGCATCACATGTATTGTTTGGTTAAAGGATCTGAGTATGGGAGAGGAATGGAAGAAGAGACTGTCCGTGAGAGTTGAACATATACAAGAAAGACTAGAGCTTTATTGAAATGTAAAATAGCTCATTGAGCTTTACTCAAGTGAAGAAAGTAAAGAAAGGGAAAAGCTTTTGAGGTTGTCACCAAGAAAAAAAATACGATTTTGATTGATATTGAATCTCCAAAAGTTGTTTACATTGAAGCTCATAAGAGCATATATATATATGAAAAACTCTTGGCAAAAACCCTACTTATATGGGCTAAAAGACACTTATAAGGCATGATATTGGGCTTTTGTTTGGATGCTCTAATACTCCCCCGCAAACTTAGCATCGGGTGCAAACCAAGATGCAAAGTTTGAACTGCAAATGAAGTGGCTTGGTAGAGCTTGAGTAGCTGAAGAAGAATCACATTGAGGTGAAGTAGATTGCTCAATTCAGCAAACAAAATCAGTATGAAATCGATTGGTCTAGACTTGGAGAGCTTGCACGACTCACTCAGAGGTTCTTTTGACTTGGAGAGTTTAGCATAGTCTTCTCTCTTGTGACCTTTCTTTCTCACAAAGAGTTAGGGTTTTCCTTACCCTTAACTCACCTAATATATCTCATGACAAAAGAGAAATGTTCCCACAACAACTGAAATACTACTCAACTCCCAATTCTCATCCAATATCCAACTACAATCCGCATTTAACATTCTGCTTTTCTCATTGGCATTATATCGAACACTTGGTGTGCACTCAACCAAATCGTGTATTCCCCACTGAAAACACAGAAACTTGCATTCCGAATTCATCTTTATCAGACCCATAACTAGCCTATAATTCAGCTTTGTAAGTCCTATATCTATCAATCTAAACCGCAACTAACATCGCAAACACTTAAACAACCATCACTTCCCTTTTTTTTTTGTTTTGTTCCGTCTGAAATGAAAAACGGTTCTTTACCGTGATACAAGGAAGGTTCAGACCATAAGCTTGTTGGATGGCGAGATCAAGCTAAAGATGTCTCTGTCTTTTCTTCGAATCTCTGCAGCTTCTTTTGTCGGACAGAAATTTGTTGGAAAGACAAGAGCTTTAGGCTTTGATTAAAGGCTAGAAAGAAATCCCAAAAATCGACTGAAGCTCTGTTAGCATGAGAGTTGAACATATACAAGAAAGACTAGAGCTTTATTGAAATGTAAAATAGCTCATTGAGCTTTATTTACTGTTGAGGTTCCTATTAAGTAACTCAACTGTTCTGGGCTTGAAGTGTAAAGCAATGGGCCACGCTCAACGAATGAAGCCCAATTGTGAAGTTAAGAAAGCTTTAACGGCTATCATAAGCACGCGCAACATCAACGGTAAAGAAGGGAACAGTATGAACAAGAGGTCAGACAGTATGGGTAAGGTTGCAGAGGCAATTAGTACTGTAGAGAATTGAACCTCTCTTTTGTGCGAAATATTAGTTTGTTCTTGAGCAATAAAGTAAAGACACAGAGATTTAACGAGTTCAGATCACGATGTGTGATCCTACGTCTCGGCCTGGAGTTTTTCCAATAATCCACTATATCACAGATTACAAGCTTTTAGGTTTCTCTCTGCCTCCTTCTAAAAACCTAGAGAAGATCAGAAATTTTGTGTTAACCCTAATTCCCCACATGCTTAGCTTTATATACTAAGTCAATTACAAAGATAAAAGATAAGACGGTTTAAACCTAACCGAAGCCCAAAGAAAACAAACCCGTTTCCTAATGACTACCCTGTCGCGGGCCAAGTTATAACTCAATGATTTTCATCACCAAAGCCCAACAAGGACTGAGAACAGATTCAGCTCTCTACAAGACAAAGAGGATTGAGCTGTGAAGTGGAAGATACACGTTCACGACAGCAACTTGTCGATTGTGGAGGATGACAAGGAAATACACAACTTATGCAGACCATTCAGTACAATGATACCATATTTGTTGGACGTGATGGTTCCTGAGACGATCCGGAAGTTTTCAAAGAAGCAATTGACGGTAAAGAGACTTCGCAACGTGCCACAAAACGAAGATCCAGGGGATTGTGGTGTTTACGCCTTGAAGTACATAGAATGTCTTGCTATTGGCTGTATTTCTGAAGGCCTCTCGGATATGATCATTCAAAGTCTACGATTCAAGTTAGCGGCTGAAATATATGATGAGGTGACGCTAGAGGACGACGGTTCAACGTCTCCAGCCGAAGATGTTACTCCTTGTGCTAGTTGTTAAATCTTATGTTTTATGGGTTAAGTACTTTTAGAACTACGTACAACTCTAGTTGTTTTTGGTTTAGCTTCTTTTATAACTACGTAGAAAGTTGCTCTTATGTTTAATGGTTTAGCTACTTTGATTATGCAATTATTTATCGAGACATCTTCTTTGTGTATATTGTTCGTACTTATTCCAACTTGAAACATTTTTTTGTATATATTGAAAATTTGAAATTGGATTTCGGGAACATCTTCTCTGATTCTCCGTTTGAAATTAAGAGTTTCTCTTGTGCTCTCTTTTGTATGTGTCCAGAAAGTTTTCATCCTCTGTGAGCTGCAAATACCTTGAGCTAGTAAGTATCGTGCCTGTAAGATGTTTGATGGTTTTCCTCACTGTGTTTTAAAGTTGAACTGTGTTTGGTGTATAGTATTACGTCTTACTACCGCAACCTGTTGAATGAGTTGGGATATATTGATACAAATATTACATTTCTTCTTCTTAAGCCAAGCTTCTCTTTAGTCTTATATATACAAATATTACATTTCATTTCAGGTTGGTATACACAGTTCGTTTGTTTCTGCTGCAACTGATGTAATTAGTGTGAGATACTTTGTTCTTAAAACTGTAAATTGCAATTTTGATACGGACCCAAGAAAAAACAATAGAAGCAAATAAGAAACAAATGTCTACCAATAAAGAAACATGTAGGAAACGTCCAACAAAATAAAAACACAAATGTTAACAACCCAGAAAAAAAGAAGTGCAAAAAAACAAATGTCTAACAAAAGTGAAACTCATACGTTAAACTGGTTCGGGCATGTTAGGCTGTTATGCCCTTGTTGATTGCATATAGAACAAGCATGTGATTTTCTTGGTCGTTTCTTGTTTTTCCTTTCTCTAACACCGACTTCGCTCTCTTAGTCTTTGGTCTTCCCGGTGCTTGGCGAACTAGAGGAGGCAAACATATTGCTGATGTGACAGGCTTAGGCATACATAACGCATCATCCTTCAGCATGATTGGAGATGAGTACGCCTTGAACAAGTAGTCCTTGCTGGGTGGCAAAGTGATATGCGTGACATTTTAAATGTCTCAGCAGCAGCAATGGCATGTACGCATGGTATCTTCTCCAAATCAAATCGTTTACAAGAGCATTTTTTTCAGCCAGGTTTATCACATGCAAAGAAGAAGTACCAGTAACTTGAGCTCGATGTGCATCAATCGTTTGCTTTCAATGACTTTGCATAAGGAATACGAAGCTGCAAGATTTTTTAAAAATCCATTAACTCGCGGTTAATACGAAAATCGATACTGAAAGTAAAGAGTATTGTAATACCTCCAACAGCTTCTCTACTCCACGGGTTAAGATTGTCGTAGTTGCGTGTGCATCATTCCTCCGGTCATTAAACCATATTGTCATCATTAACCTTACAACATCTAAGAGTTGTTCAATTGGCAAAATTCTTGCATCTGAGAATGCTTTATTTATCGGTTCTGCAATGTTTGAAGTGGTGAAGTTGTACCTATCTCCAGGGAAATGAACACGCGTCCACCTTTGAACATCCGTTTCTTCCAAATAATTATGCAGTGCAGGCTTCAACGCTTTGATCTCATTGAATATGGTATCGAAATCTGAGATTCTGTAGGCATTGGCTACTCTCTTAACCAAATGAAATGCATCACCACCTCCAAACCGTACAGGTATATTCTTATATAGATGGTATGTGTAAATTCCCCTACTCGCCATAGGATACACATTTGCAATGGCATTTCCAATAGATTTATGCCTATCTGAAATAATCGCAAGCCCCTCCTCATCTGCAATTACGTAGTTTAACTGCCTGAAAAACCATTCCCAAGATTAATCATTTTCGGTGTCAACGATAGCGAATGCTATTGGAAATATTTGAATGTTCCCATCTTGTGTTGAAGTAGTTAGTAGAGTTCCTGTGTATTTCCCCTTCGGAAATGTGCCGTCAACAACAATCACCTTTCTCATGGAAGGAAAACCACTCATGCTAGCACCAAACGCCATGAAAGCATATTTAAATCGGCCCCCACTGTCAATTTGTAAGCGTGCAACTGTTCCAGGATTGGAACTTCTAATCATGTAGATATACTTAGGCAAATCGGCATACCTACTCTCTGGAGAACCTCTAACCAAATTTCGTGCATGCAATAATGTTCGACGAGCCTTCCAGTAATCCATCTATTCTCAAATAAAACAAAAATATTTTCCTCAGTACCGAAATAATGCGCATTACGAACGACAAAAAAAGGAGAAGATTACTGACCTTGATACCAAATCGCTTGTTCATAGAATTCCCAACATGTACTGGCAAAACCTTTGGCCCTACACCACCAACGTAGTCCTTATACATAAGTCCAAGTATCTCTGGAATTTCTTGCCGGGAACGGGTCGAACGCTCAGTAACGGAACATGTATGTTCCGCAACATACACAAGAACATAAAACTGAGGAGAGTGACCAATTGGTGAAGCTCGAATTCTCCATGTACATCCTTCCAACCAACAGTTAACTACTAGAAGATCAGGCCTCGATCTATCAATATCAAAATCGAAATGATGTATCACTGAAAACAACTTCAATCTCATTTCCAGTGCCTCTTTGCACTCATATTGTTGCCCAACAGCTAGAGTAAGTGAAGACAAATCGAAAATACCGTGTGGTGCAACTCCTTTTGATTCTTTGGGTGTTGTAGTTTCCCTCTTTTTAATAGGTAGTTTCTGTCATCACAAAAATCGAATCTACTGTCAATCTCGTTAGGTTCTTGCTCAAGAGTATTCATTGAGAAAACAGTTAGGAGGAGAAATATATAGAGAAATTCAATAGATTTTGGGTGAAATATATCTACATAACCATGTGGCAAGTGGTGGACATAGCTGTAGAGTTTTAGGGCAATGGAGAAGAAGAAGATGACGGCAATCCCAAGAAATAAATGTTGCAACCTTTTTTTTAGGGCAAATCCGTTTTTTTTTTGTAAATCAAAACAATAAGTCTGCACCACTTAGGAATATAAGTCTGCCATCACTTATGAATATAAGTCTGTCACCATTTATAAACAAAACTGTCACAAAAATCTGCTGATAACTTAAAACCTGTCGCTCTAAGAAAATCTGCTACTTCCACAAATTTGTTTACTCAAATAAATCTGTTGCACAAATCTGTCATTTCAAAAAATCTGTTACTTCATACGACAGATTTTCTAGATAAATCTGTTTACTCAAATAAATCTGTCGCAAAAATCTGTCATTCGAAAAATCTGCTACTTCATACTACAAATTTTGTGGATAAATCTGTTTAGTCAAATAAATCTGTCGCAAAAAAATCTGTCATTACCAATAAATCTGTTATATCGTACGACAAATATTTAGAAAAGTCGGTATATCTCTGTTGCCTTTAAGGATCTGAGTATGGGAGAGGAATGGAAGAAAAGAGAGGAGGAGATTGTTAGGAAAGCTTGTTGTCTTTTTTTTTTTGTAACAAGAAAAAAGCTTGTTGTCTTGATGTGTTTGTTGTGTGTAATCAGACTTACGATTTCGGTCTTCAGGTCTGGGAGATTGTCTTGCGTCCATTTAGACAGCCGAAGCTCATGTTTATTGACTGGGTATTATCTCCATCCACCTCTACATTAAAACTACGTACTTAAGCGTATTGTAGCTCAAGCAATTATTTTCTACCTCTGGAAATTAAAGAAAGAAATAGCAAGATATTAGATCATTCCTTATATGTTAACTCGTTCTGTATATCTCTGTTTTTCTCAGGATTTTTTTTTTTTGGGGGGGGGGGGGGCTAAAGCAACATAATTAGATCAGTCCTTAATATTGCATCAGACCTCAAGATAGTTCATTGTTTTTTTTTTCTCTTTTTTCATTCTACTTGATCATCTTCTTTCTGTTATCTTTGCTTCTCTTTCGAAATACTTTCTGTTTGTTCAGTTTGGTTTCGTATTTTAGTGATCACATAACACTTAAGATAGTTCGATTTTAGTTCCACTTCAGCTCAATTTCATTATCCCTGGCCAAGCGAAAGTGCAAATCGAAGCTTACAAATTAACCAACTCACCATAGCCTAATCACTGAACCTCCCATCTTAATGACTCAGTTTTATGTTTTTTTTCTTTTCGAGATTGACTCCACTTCAGCTCAATTTGAAAAGTGTTAACCAAATTTCCAAAATTTCCAAGTCTTGTTCGTTTATACGAACTTGAGCTCTTCTAGGTACTTGGAGTAATGTTGTTCGTTACGGTATAGTCCAGTCTCTCGCAGTTGCTATAATTATACAGGTCATCCATTTTATGCTAAGATTGATCTAATTTTATGACTGTAAAGTATATAGAACTGAAGCTGATGCTCACTGTAAAATCTATCATATGGCTAAACCAAAACAACAGTTGACATGAAAATAAGTTTGGCAAACAAGCTTTTGAAAGTTTTGACCAGATTAGGAAGTAACCGTAAATCTGTCACTGTCAGAAGATGAACTCTCACATGTTTGAACCCGTACAAGGACTCCCTAACTTTTGTCATCATTTTTTCTATTAAGGAGTAAGATCAAGTCACTTATGTAAGTTAATATTTGCATTTAAGTATGTGACTCTAATGGCTCCAAGTCTAGCGTGTATGTAAATGACTGGTTTCGGAACTCTTCAGGCCTATGACCAAAACCTGTTTTGCATAATCTATCACTATTTTAGTGAAAATGGGAAAGACAGTTTCATTCCAGAATTCATGTTTGCCCTCCGGCGACCTGTTATGTGTAATGAAACCCGTCTTAATATAAATAGAATAGTATCCGTCAAATTTTGATGATTACTCTAAACAATTTTAGCCAATGCAGAATCAAAGAGGAAGAGAAGTTTTCTCTGTTTAACAAGAACTTGACTAAACAAAGAACAAAACACAATCTATGTAACAATGAGGTAGAAACAAATTAACAAAAGAATGTAGTTTCTTTTACAAGAAGTTTGAGCATGTGAAAAAGGGAACATTTTTTAACAATATTCTATATTTTTTAACAATACACTTGCCAGCTTTTTTGCTTGATGTCGAAACTAATTTTAGGTATATCTATATCTAATATCTATATCTTTCTTACTGTTCTTTATCTTTCTTTTTTTTTGATGAAGTTCTTTATCTTTTTGCTTTCTTCATAATAAATAAGACGTGACTATATATTCATATCCATGTAATGTATAGCTATAACGAGTGAAAGATTTATATGTATGTATGCCTTCCTTCTAGATCGGGATCTCAGGTCTTCTTCTTACTTGTCGTAAGAAGATGATGAAGTGTTTCTTGTTCTTTAAGAGGATGCTCTTTCGAAACAACTTGATCCTATCTGCATATGCAACCACTCTGGTGATGCTCCTCTACTGTATTCCCTTCTAGACTGGGATCCGAACTGCATTTCCTGATTCCCAAACGCTTGCTGACCAAACTGAGAGTTTTTACCAAACATAACAGAGATTAGTCACAAGAGTGATTGAGTAGGTTGGTCATGATAAGAATCACAACAGTTTCATTACCTCTTTCGGTGGAAAAACCTCAATGCAAGGGTTCATTCTTGAGTTGACTGCTTCGATAAAAACTGAAAATCGCAAGCAAGTCTTATGAGACACACATGAAAGGCAAATAAAAAAACGATAGACACAAGAGAGAAAAGTAGGTTTCACCTCAACTTGACGTTGCAATGATTGTATATAGTTAATAATCTCATCTAAAACAAGTGCTTTTCCAATAACCTTGCAAAAGTTATAAAATCTCAATTCTGTTAACTCTCTGCAAATACATGAGAAATGAAGAACAGAGTTTTATGATTATTAAAACCTTGTTACATCTTGGAACAAGATCTTGCAAGATTGACAAAACCAAAGAAAGAATTTGTCTTAAAAACTCCAAATAAGTTTAAATCATTCAGCCAAAGAAAGAGAGAGTTATTACTCTTTCAGCTAGACTGTGACTGTCAGTAGCTTGACCTCTTCTTGCTCGAACATGAATATAATCTCTCATTGGTTCAATCTGCTGCTTCTTCTGATCCATGTTCGTCTCCGGCGACCCTTCTTCACCTTTTCCGACTTTTGCTGTCACATTGGTTCTGATCAAAAGCCAAAGACTTTCGAGTTGCTTAGTGAAACTCAAAAAAAAAATGAAGAATTTGACGAAAAAATCACAGTTCCAATCAATCTACTACAGGACTTAAAAGAATTGTAATAACAATTCAAACTGTACACATTAGAAACATAATCCAAATTATTTTCACAGAACCATCAAACGAATCGAATACAGAAAACAGAGAAAACATTATTATTCCGTACCGCGCCATTGCAGTTGCCGACCTTCGACGACTCGGACTCCTCCTCTCGCCGCTTCCACGCGCCGGAAATACCTTCAATCACCGCCTGCGATAGCCCGTGGCCCACACGCGCCTGATCGCCAGCGACGGTGGCGGTGGTTAGATTCGAGTGGGGGATAGCGAAAGCCCTGGCCGAAGAATCTCCGTTCATCGAAAACTGCCAGATCTCCGACAGGTTAAACGGTGCTCCTTCGTTCATCATCCCGCTCGGATCCATCAAATCACTTGAGAACACATCCGCTCGCTTTTTTATTACTTAAACAGTTGAACCCATCCCTGGTTTCGACAGGCCGTTGTTCTTTTTTGCCAATATGAAAACATGAAAGGTTGTTCTCTAAAGTTTAGCAGTGGTCGTATGACAATATAGAATAGTTAATTATTGATAACAACATTTGTGTTTTTGTCCTTCATTCCACAACAAACCATACACTAGTAGATATTTCGGCTATTCGAGGAATCTTACACACTGTTTCCTCTTTATTTGGATCCTTTCTTGTTGCTTCAAAGTTTGAACATTTATTGTAAAACAAACCCGCACCATCTTTCTCAAGTAATAAGTGGATGGCTACAATAGATTCACACATCACCATGAGTACAGCTGTTTGTGTCGGTTAGTGTTGACTTGGAGTCAATCAACTCTTCGAATGGGTCTTCTTCAGCTGAGTTCTAACTAAAACGCTAAACACAAAAAAAAAAAAAAAGAGAACACATTCGCAGATTTCTTTTTACAGATCAGTTGGACCAAAAGCGATTTTCAGGAGGTAACTGTTAGTTATATATTTCTTTAGTTTTTTTTTTGTCGGGGAAGGCGCTTCGATCTCTCTCTATTTAGCTTTTCATATCTCAATATTGTTCATATCTTTGTACAATGATCTGTAGATTAAATCCCATAAAATAGTATACTAATTCTGTAAGTTTTTCAAAAAAAATATATTTACCTAAATTATGAATTCATGGATCTTCCTCTAGTGATTATTGAGTACTTGTTGCATGGTTGAGCAGGAGACTTATGGCTGAGACCCTTTTGTCGTTTGGAGTCGAGAAGCTTTGGGACCTCCTTGTCCGAGAATCTGAACGGCTTCAGGGAGTTGATGGGAAATTCAATTGGTTAAAGAGAGATCTGAATCTGTTAAGGTGCTTTTTGGAGGATGCAGATGCCAAGAAACACACAAGTGCCATGGTGAGAAACACTGTGAAAGAGATCAAAGAAATTGTTTTGGACGCAGAAGATATAATCGAGACCTTTCTTCTAGAGAAAGAACTAGGAAAAACAAATAGCATCAGGAAGCGTGTGAAAAGATTTCCTCGTGTTATTGTGAAACGCAGGAGACTTGCTTCTGATATGGAAACCATAAGTAAGAGGATTTCTATGGTGATAAGCGATATGCAGAATCTTGGAGTACAGAAAGTCATTGGCAAAAAAAAGTATACGCATTCTATAGAGGAAAGACAAAGGAGAATGCGACAAACATTTTCTAGCGATAACGAAGACCATCTTGTGGGCTTGGAAGAAAAGGTCCATCAATTGGTTGGCTATTTGGTGGAGGAAGATTGCACGAGTCGAGTGGTTTCTATAACTGGGATGGGCGGTATTGGTAAAACTACCCTCGCAAGACAAGTTTTTAATCATGAGACAGTACAATGTCATTTTGAAGGACTCGCTTGGGTAAGTGTTTCACAAGATTTTACAAGGGAGCATGTGTGGCGGACCATCTTGCAGAAACTGAGGCCAGAATGTAAAGTGTTAAAGATGATGGACGAACAAGTCCAAGAGAAACTTTTTCAAGTGTTGGAAACACAAAAGGTTTTGGTTGTCCTCGATGATATATGGAGAGAAGAGGATTGGGACATGATAACAGAAATGTTTCCACGGAGAAAAGGTAATATCTTATCATATATGCATTAAAGATAACTCTCCATTAATATTTTACAGTTTCACATAAAAAGTTATGTTCTTTTTTATTTGCTATAAAAAGAGATACACTTTTGTATAGGTTGGAAGATACTACTTACTTCTCGCAACGAGGGGGTGGCATTACGAGCAGATCCAAAATGTTTCACCTTCAAACCAGAATGCCTAACAGATGAAGAAAGTTGGACACTTTTTCGAAGGATAGCATTTCGTAACATCACCGGTAATTTTTAAGACAGCTAAAGAGTTTTTACTTAGGATGATCAACATCCAAATTTTTCTTAATAATATCTTGCCAACAATTCTAATCCTTACCATTAACATAACTACACCATATTTTGATGATGTCGTGTAGAAAATGAAGTTGATGAAGAGATGGAAGAGATGGGCAAGAAAATGATCGAACATTGTGGAGGACTACCCTTGGCTGTCAAAGTGTTAGGAGGGCTGTTAGCTCCACAATACACATTGAGTGACTGGAAAAAGGTTAACGAGAATATTGGATCTCGCATCAGTTCAGTTTACAATATATTGTATCTGAGCTATGAAGAGCTACCTATTTATTTGAAGTACTGCTTTCTCTACTTGGCCCATTTTCCAGAAGATTATGAAATTGATGTGGAGAGATTATCATATTACTGGGCCGCGGAAGGAATACCAAGGCCGATGTTTTACGATGGAGCGGGCATCCGAGATGTCGGTGATGGATACATAGATGAATTGGTGAAGAGAAACATGGTCATTTCTAATAGAAATGGTATTACTTCAAGATTTGAAACATGTCAATTGCATGACATGATGAGAGAAGTTTGTCTGCTTAAAGCTAAAGAAGAGAATTTAGTACAAATTGTTGATGCAAGTACTCGCCAACTGCAAGCTCCCGCCTCAAGTGCAAGTTCTCAATCCCGCAGACTCGTCATACCATCGCGTGATCATACATTTAGCATAAAGAATCCAAAACTTAGATCTCTTTTGCGTTTGAGGCATTCAAGGTTGATGGCATCAGATTTATGCTTTAGAAGACTACAGTTGATGAGGGTTTTAGATCTATCTTTTGTAAAGTTTGAAGGAGAGAAGCTACCCTCTAGCATTGGGAAGCTCATCCACTTGAGATATCTGTGTTTATATATGGCAAATGTAACTCATCTACCTTCTTCTATACAGAAGCTGAAGCTGCTGCTGTATTTAAATTTATGTGTACTTGGTGAAGTCTACATGCCCAATTTCTTGAAAGAGATGCGAGAATTGAGATACCTGTATTTGCCGGAGAGGTTACACGATAAGGTAAAGTTGGAAATGTTTAATCTAGTTAAACTGGAGACTTTGGAGAATTTCTCAACAGAGCATGGGAGTGTGGGGGATCTCCAAGATATGACACGCCTGGAAACTCTCTCAATCATATCCAGCGGGGGATGTAGTGTGGAAAAGCTATCTTCATCTCTAAGTCAATTGAAACGCCTGGAAAATCTTGCTATAACCGAGAGAGATGAAACAAGAACAAGGGAATTTGTATTGGATTGCGTTCATCTCAGACAGCTGGAGTTGACAATATATATGCCAAGGTTACCTGATGAGCAAAACTTGCCTTCTCGCCTTTCAACTCTATCACTATATAATTGTCATTTGGAGGAGGATCCAATGCCGATTCTAGAGAAGCTGCTTCACTTGAAAGAGATTAAGTTATTGCGGTGTTCTTTCTGTGGGAGGAGAATGGTTTGCTCGACGGATGGGTTTCCTCGGTTGCAGAATCTAGTATTATGGGAACTGAAGGAGTTGGAAGAGTGGATCGTAGAATTAGGCTCCATGCCTCTTCTTCGCAAACTCCAGGTTGGGTATTGTGAAAAGTTGGAAGAGTGGATAGTAGAAGAAGACTCCATGCCTCTTCTTCATATTTTAAATATTACTCACTGTGATAAATTAACGGAGTTTCCTGATGGGCTGCAATTCATCACTTCTTTAAAGAAGCTTAGTGTTCACTTAAGGGGACAGGAATGGAAGAATAGATTGTCAGAAGGATTCTTGCCTTCTCGCTTTACAACTTTATCTCTACATGATTGTCGTTTGGAGGAGGATCCAATGCCGACTCTAGAAAAGCTGCTTCACTTGAAAGAGGTTAAGTTATCATATCGGTCTTTCTGTGGGAGGAGAATGGTTTGCTCGAGGGGTGGGTTTCCTCAGTTGCAGAAGCTGCAATTTGATGGATTAGAGGAGTTGGAAGAGTGGATAGTTGAAGAAGGCTCCATGCCTCTTCTTCACACTCTCCAAATTGGTAATTGCAAGAAATTAAAGGAGTTTCCTGATGGGCTGCAATTCATTGCTTCTTTAAAGGATGTTAGTGTTCTATTAAGGGGAGAGGAATGGAAGAATATATTGTCGGGAGGAGATTTGCCTTCTCGCCTTACAAATCTATCTCTACTTGAGTGTCGCTTGGAGGAGGATCCAATGCCGATTCTAGAGAAGCTGCTTCACTTGAAAGAAGTTATGTTATTGATGCCTTTTTTCTGTGGGAGGAGAATGGTTTGCTCTACGGATGGGTTTCCTCAATTGCAGAACCTAGAAATACGGAGACTAGAGGAGTTGGAAGAGTGGATAGTAGAAGAAAGCTCCATGCCTCTTCTTCATAGTTTGAGTATTAGTGGTTCTTATAAGTTAAAAGAGCTTCCTGATGGGCTGCAATTCATCACTTCCTTGAAGTTTCTGACTTTAGATGATATGGGAAAGGAGTGGAAGAAGAGATTGTCTGAAGGAGGAGAAGATTATTACAAAGTCCAACACATCCCTTCTGTTGAATGCGATGGTATACAATTACGGACTACCAGGTAAAACATGATTTCATTGGAATGAGTTTAATGCTATAGGTTACAGATTTCCCCTGGGGAATTGAAGTTATGGGCGATTTGATTCATGTGTAATGCTTGTGAACATGATCCTAAAGCTATTTTTGGTTTTTCAATCTCATCAGAAAGTGAAACACACTGATACTGCGGTGAAACTGTTCAACGAAATGTCTAAGCATGTGAAACATACTGATACGAAGTTTCTTTTACAAGAAGTTTGAGCATGTGAAAAAGGGTACATTTTCAACAATATTCTCAAACTGTAACACTTGCCAGCTTTTGCTTGATATCGAAACTAACTTTAGGTATATCTATATCTATATCTTTCTTACTCTTCTTTTTCTTTTTGCTTTCTTCATAATAAATCAGACGTGACTAATATTCACATCCATGTAATGTATACCTATAACGAGAGTATGTTCCTTCTGGATCGGCATTTCAGGTCGTAAGAAGATGATGAAGTGTTTCTTGTTCTTCATGAAGATGGTATTTCGAAACCACCTGATCCTATCTGCATATGCAACCACTCTGGTGATGCTCCTCTACTGTATTCCCTTCTAGACTGAGATCCGAACTGCATCTCGTGATTCTCAAACGCTTGCTGACCAAACTGAGAGTTTTTACCAAAAAAAACAGAGATTAGTCACAAGAGAGATTGAGTAGGTGGGTCATGATAAGAATCCCAACAGTTTCATTACCTCTTTCGGTGGAAATACCTCTATGCCAGGGTTCATTCTTGAGTTGACTGCTTCGAGCTTCATCGATAAACACTGGAAATCCCAAGGACTCTTATGAGACGCACATGTACGTACGTCGAGTAAACAAAACGATAGACACAAGAGAGAAAAGTAGGTTTTACCTTAACTTGACGTTGCAATGATTGTATATAGTTAATAATCTCATCTAAAACAAGTGCTTTTCCAATTACCTTGCAAAAGTTATAAAATTTCATTTCTGTTAACTCTCTCCAAATACATGAGAAATGAAGAACAGAGTTTAATGATTATTAAAACCTTGTTACATCCTGGAACAAGATCTTGCAAGATTTTCATCCGCTCGCTTATCTTTTCTCTTCTCGCCTGACAAAACCAAAGAAAAATCAACACAATAATAACACAAGTGCCTCTCCAGAACTTGACACGTAGGATCCGAAACAGCCTGTGGTGATGACACGTCAATAAATGAAAAAAGTTGAGAAGCCAACCAGAACATTTCGTTTGGACACGTCACAAATCAACACCAATCATAACATTTTCTTTGTCCACGTCACAAATGAACACTTAACAAAAAAAAACAAGGGCCATCGCAGGCCCAACCAAAACGTCCAGCCCGTAACCAGTAGGCCTGTTACTTCGGTTAATTTTTCGGGTTCGGGTCGGATGATTCGGTTTTTCGGGTTTCGACGTATAGAAACCGTTCGGGTTTTTTCTAATTGTCATTCGGGTTTAGTTCGGTTTATTTCGGTTTCGTGTCGGGTTTCAGATTTCATATCAAACCCGATCGAGTTTTACTTCGAGTTCGGTTCGGTTTATTCGGGTTCGGGTTCAGGGTTTTCGGGTTTTTTCAAAACCAAAGTAACCAATATTAATGAAAAAATCGAAAATAGGGTATTTAGAGTTTGAGTTCAGATATTTTAAGTTCGGGTTCGGTTTATTCGGGTTTCGGTTTTTCGGGTTTAGACAAATAGAAACCGTTCTGATTTTTTAATATTACTTATCGGGTTCGGCTCGGATTCGGTTCGGTTTATTCGGATTTTGGGTTTGGATAAACTGTAACCGATCGGGGTTTTTAATATATTTTTTCGGGTTGGGTTCGGGTTTCTCGGATCGGGTTCATGTTCGAGTTTCAATTTTAGATAAATGTCTCAGGCCTAAGAACCAGCCAAGTAGGTATCCAAACCCAACGACCGCGGCGTAGCGCGGGTTCGGAACTAGTTTGTCTTAAAAACTCCAAATAAAGTTTAACTCATTCAGCCAAAGAAAGAGAGTTATAATAGTAAATCAACCATTAATCATTACGTGTGTGATCCACGTCATCTTCCATGTTTTCCGTTTCTTTACTATCTCAATATAGTTCATGTCTATGTATAAAGATCTGTGGATTAAATCCCACAGAAGAGGCTTGATTATCGCAGTCTCCAAAGGAAGTCTCTTAAGGTAAATATGAATTTAACTAAATAAAAAATAATGAATAGATGAATAAACGTCTCCTAATTAGGGTATTCAAGAGACGTCTCGTAGGAGACACGTGTCAATCTTGAGACAACACAAGCTTCATCTTCTTCGATATCTTTTCTGGCGCCATAGTTTTCTTTCTTCTAGCACCATTTATGGCTTCGACCTCCATTGTCTCCGGCATCAAGCCTTCAAGGATCGTGAATTCCTTCAACACCGCAGATGATGGCTCCAGTTACAGAAGAATCAACTTTAGCAAATTCGGCATTGAGTTGGCGTCGATCGGAGCTGTGTGGCGAATTCGCGGGATGCCCAGTCTTCCTTTCCATCTTCCAGTCGCATGTAAGTCTCGATTTTGGGTTTTTAGGTGTCTGGTTAAGAGTAAAAACCTACACAATCTGATTGTGCTCTTCATGTTGTCTTTAATCTACACGATTGTGTGGTCTTTAATTTTGAATCTAATGAATCTGATTGTGCTCTTCATGTTGTCAATTGCTGCAGCTCCTTCGCTTACCCTGAGAATCTCGTTTTGAGCGGTGGTTTTACTGTTCTGCCAAGTGCTTGTGAAAATGTTACCGCTTCTTCCGTCAAATCTTTGAACCAGGCGAAAGTTAGGGTTCGTGATAACTTAGTTGTTCAATATCTGGATCTGATTTCTTACTTGGATTGATTTACATAACTGGCCTTTTATGCTCTTGAAATTTTTATTTGTACACATTATGTGCTCATTCAGTAGCATATTTCATCTTCATAATAGCTGTTTTCTTACAATAATCATCAACCAGGTTGGAGATAACAGCAGATCCCTATTCTAATAAACTTTTACACATGGCTGCTCCCGTTCCTTGCATTGATGCTTTAGTGCTGCTTAGCTTATCTGTCAGTTCAATTGCATTATTTCTTTCTTCTTTACTATTTCCTTTTCTGCGAGTTAAGCTTTGGATGGACTGGTGTAGGATCAGCTTTTCTTGAAATTACTTGATAAATTAGACGGTTTCATATTTTACGTTGGTCTTCCACCTGGTGATGATTACTCTGCAAAACACTTTATTACTATTACCGCTGAAGAGAAAACCTTTTAGCCTTTTGCAGTTTTTTTTGTAATCATGAAAACTCTGTTAATCTTCTCAGGAATGCAGCATCGAAGAAATTCCGGATGATGAAGGAGAAAAATCAAAGAGCTCAAAAGATAAGAAATCAAATGGACCTGATTCGAAAGGACCAGGCCTTGTATTTAAGATAACCTGCAGGGTTCCATATAAGACTGTACTTAAAGGTATGTGACGCTATTATCAAAATTAGCTGTTTTAGAAGAGCAACTCGTAAAAAGTTGTTATGTTGCAGCTCACAATGCGCTAATTCTTAAGGCTGAGAGCATGGTCGATAAGAACGAATGGATTAATAAGCTGCAAAAGGTTATTCAGGCCCGAGGAGGCCAAGTGGGTGGCGCTTCCATGAGACACAGTCTTTCAGAAGGTTCACTTGTAAGTCACACAAAGAAACTATCCTATATGGCCTGAAACGCCCATTGTTGAATGAGTAAAACCTGATGTCTTTGTGGGTCATACATGAATGAGGGTTAACCATTCTACCGGTTGTCTGCTCAGGATAAGATGGTTAGGAAACCGGTTGACCCGGAAGAGGAATTGCGGTGGATGTCACAAGAAGTACGGGGATACGTCGAAGCTGTTCTCAACAGTCTCGCTGCAAATGTTCCAAAGGTGGACTCATTGCTAAATCTGTAATTATATTCCATCTCCATCTCCCTTTTTTATTACTTAAACCCATTCCGTGGCTTGAACAGGCCGTTGTTCTTTGTCAAGTGGAGAAATCAAAAGAAGACATGCTGAATCAGCTCTATAGTTCTATCAGGTTTCATATTTTTTCTCCCAATACAGTATTATTGTAACTCGACACGGGTCTGATGTGGTGGTGCTTATATGTCTCTCTATCTTACATTGATCTGCACCGCGATATGTAACGAGAGGATTGAATCTCTGATTCAAGAGGATCAGAACGTGAAAAGAGGAAGAGACCGTTACCAAAAGCAGTCCTCTCTTCTCTCAAAACTCACAAGACAACTTAGTATTCACGACAACACTGCTGCTTCAAACTGGTCTGATAGTGGCACACTGGTATATATAAAATACACATCTGCTCTCTCAATATTGTGCTAATTATATAAATTAGTTTCATTTTTTTTATTAATTTGCAAAAAGCAGCCCGAGAACCAATGGATGAATGCGTTTAACGCTGCTGCTAGTGGACCGGACTCATTGAAGAGGTATGGTTCTGGTGGTCATAGCCGACGGTACAATGATCCAGCTCAGAACGGTGACGATGATGAAAGAAATGTCCTGAAACCATACTTGTATTTACTCTAGTAGAGTCGTGATGTTGAGATAAGACAATCATATGATATTGGATGGTTATAATGTTTTGCTAGAAGCTGCTTATAACTTGTGAGTTATGAACTCATTACCATTATCATATGATCCTATAGAGTCAGACACCTAAGCAAACTGGATAATATAAATTGGGTTTGATCATTAAAGTAATGATCATGATCAATGTATATAAGATATACGTCGATATCAACTTTCTGTGAGGGTGTCGATCGACATCAATGGTTAGTGTCGATCGACACCACTCGGGATCAGAGAACCGGATTTTGATTTAATTGAAATCAAGTCGGTTTGGTCCATCGGTCAACTAGGTTTCGTTAAGTCGCCTATATATATGATATAGGGCACGACTTAAGACATATTAGAAGTTCCTGGCCGTCACAGAAACGCAGAGAGAACCCCAAGGCAAACCGTTTGCAAGGCACTAGCATCCCTGTCGTCCAGTTTGTGTGCTTGTGGACTTCTGTAGAAGTGCAGCACTTGAGGCGCTTCCTGATCTCGATTACCTAACATCTTCCGCTGTTAATCTCCAGGTATACTCGAGATCTGATATAGATTCAATTGACACATGATATGTGGCTTATGATTTGTCGTTAGGGCTGTTTTAATAAGATTAAAACCTATGCAAATTCCCTTTAGTGGTATCAGAGCCTAGTGTTTTATTGAATCTGGAGCATGTTAATGAATTAGTTGAATTCAAATCGATATATCTGATATATAGGATTGCATGTTAGAGTTTAAAATCGTTTTTGCTCTTGAAATCGTTCGATTTAGGGTTCATGCGAAAAGGGTGTCGATCGACACCACTCGGGTTTTCGCGTGAAATATTTAGGTCACGATCTTTGATCGTGTTTCCTCATTTGGTGTCGACCGACACAAAAGTTCTGTCGATCGACACCGCTAGGTTTATTGCGATTGGTTCAATTGGATTGAACCGAGTTATCGCGATCGGTTCAAGCGATAAATCGGTTATCGCTTTTGATCCGATACGGTTGGTATCGACCGACACTAATGTAGTGTCGATCGACACCGGTCGGTTATTACGATTGGTTCGATCGGTTTAATCGGTTAAATTGTTTATCGCGATTGAATAGGATCGGAGTCTGTCGGTCAACACAAACCAGTTGTGTCGATCGACACTGATCTGGTGTCGATCGATGTTGGGGTCGAAATCCCCTCCTCGAAGATTGACGGAACGAGAAGTCAAGGTCGTGATCAAATGGAACTTATCCCGAACATGGAACGGACAAGCTAAGGGAAACTGCCCACGATCCGTCCAAGACATCAACCGGCGGCTGGGACAAGGCCAGCCGCCGGGTCTTCTTACACCCACGGCCGGCTGCTGGGATAAGGCCAGCCGCCGGGTCTTCATTGATCCACGACCGGCGGCCGGGATAAGGCCAGCCGCCGGATCGTCTTGGTCCATCAACCGGCGTCCGGGACAAGTGCCAGCCGCTGGATCTTCACACGACCATGACCGGCGTCCGGGACAAGTGCCAGCCGCCGGATCTTCACACGACCATGACCGGCGTCCGGGACAAGTGCCAGCCGCCGGATCGTCACACGTCCATGACCGGCGGCCGGGACAAGTGCCAGCCGCCGGATCTTCACACGACCATGACCGGCGTCCGGGACAAGTGCCAGCCGCCGGATCGTTACACGTCCATGACCGGCGGCCGGGACAAGTGCCAGCCGCCGGATCCTTATGCGTCCATGACCGGCGGCCAGGACAAGTGCCAGCCGCCGGGTCTTCTCCATCGAAGGCCGGCGGCTGGGATAAGCCCAGCCGCCGGATCTTCATCACATACCAACCGGCGGCTGGGATAAGGCCAGCCGCCGGATCATCATCACATGCACACGACCGTTTCTCAAGTCAAGACTCATCGTCCGAACATCGTCCGAACATCGTCCAGTCGACCGACCGTTATGTCCGGACCGACCCGGAGATCATCCATTTGCATGTTCTGACTCCAAAGACGTCCGTAAACATTCCCCGAACGTCCAGCCGTCCGTGGACCAGTCGCCGAGCACACGAGCCAAAGGAACCGGCGGCTGGCCATCAATACCGAAACCAGCGGCTGGAAGTTCAAACGAAAAACAGGCGGTTCAAAATCTCGGAAGTCGTAAAAACGCTCGGAACACTATTCACGCGGGAAAAACCGTAGAAAAAACACTATTCATCCCGAGACAAAGTTAACCAAAAAATCGAATTAAGCATAAACCGAGATTCGGATTACTATTCACCGGTTTACTATTCATCGGGTCACTATTCACCGACGGGCCGGATTTGGGTCAGAATGTGCGGATGGATCACGGAAGACTCTCGGGCCGGATATCGGGCCCGAAAAGCTTAGGTCGGCGGCTGGGAAGGAAAGACAAGGTCCCACATCGGAAATCTGCAGTCTTAGCCTCCTAGGATTGTCAGTATATATATGTACGCTCATGTAAGGGTAAAACCATCCCAGATCCGAGTATTAGGAGTTTTAGCAATTTAAGACTATTCAGCTTTTGCTATTTTCCCTTGTACTTCCGGAAATCATCAATAAAATCCCTCTTTTCATCTTTTTTGTATTTTCGGTCCTTTAGTTCTTTATAAATAGAATTTTCGAGCCCCCATTAAATACAAGTTTTGACAGTGTGAGTTTCGGCTCTCACAGTTTGGCGCCGTTTGTGGGGACGAGAAATATTCTTAACCCTAAGAACGAAAAGGATACCGAACGAAGACAATGACTAGAAGAACTGACGACATCACCAACCAACCGACCGGAGCAGCAGCCGGAATGGGACTTCCCGCCATTAGCACATCGGCGGCCGGAACTGGAACAACTGCCACCGGGACATCCACCGACGGAGCAGTCGGAAATCCCGGGACTTCCCCCAGGGCCCTCGCCAGATACGGAATGCCACTCCAAGATCCGATCATCACGGAAACAGCCAACACCGCCCCGGAGAATGCAGCGATCACCGAACTGCGGAACATGGTAGCCGAAATCACGGAGCGGCAAAACAGGCAAGAGAGAGCAGCCGCACGAGAAAGAGCGGCTTCCCAGGAACCAGCACACGCCCCTCGGACTCTAGGAGTAAGACGCCCTATCTTCACCCCGCGAGCGGATCCCTCGGGCCGTCAGAATCCCAACGAACAGACCCCGGTCGGAACAAGGAGAGAACCGTCAGCACCACCCCCGCTGTACCGGAAAAGCGCCACTGGGCGAACCGCTGAACGGCCGACTTCCACGGTGACTAACGGCGAAAACCCGAGAGACACCACGAACAGAGCCGAAAACGAAACTGACGACGAAGCTGGAGATCTGAACGCGGACGAAGAAGAGCTCCGCTGGATCGAAGAGCAGGAGAAGGAGGAACGAGAGGCCAGAGCTAATCGATCCGCTAGCCGAAGGGACGAGCTGGATGAGCTCCGTGCCCGTCTAGAACTCACCACTAGTCAGATGAAGGAGGTAAGGTCGCAGGTCCATAAAGCGACAAGCGCGGCCCCGGAAATTGACCGCGTCCTGGAGGAAACGCAGAAGATCCCGTTCACTTCGAGGATCACCAGCGTCAGACTCTCTGACCCAGGCAAAATCCGAATTCCCTTATACGACGGGACAACTGATCCGAAGGCCCACATGACAGCCTTCCGCATCGCTATGGGACGTGCTAGGTTCAAACCCGAAGAGAGAGACGCGGGATTCTGCCTCCTCTTCGTGGAGCATCTGAAAGGATCAGCCCTGTCGTGGTTCTCGAGGCTAGAGAGAGATTCAATTGACGGTTTCGAGCAATTATCGACAGCCTTCTTGAAACACTACTCACTATTCATAAGGCAATCGACATCCGACGCGGATCTTTACTCGCTGTCGCAGGAACCCGAAGAAAGCCTTCGAGATTTCATCGAAAGGTTTAAGGTGATTGTCTCGAAAATTGACGGACTAAGCAACAGTGCCGCGATCAACGCCCTGAAGAAGTCCTTGCTGAAGACTTCGAACTTCCGAAAGGAGATTACCGTGAACCCACCAGTCAAGATGCTCTCCACCGTGCTTCCAACTTCGTCATCTACGAGGAAGACATGAGGGTCCCAGCCGGAAAGCACCAATCCTCAAAATTGGTCGCCAAAGGCACGGTGCAACCTTCTAACTTTCCAAACGAGAGAAGAAGTAGGCGAACCAGCCGAGATGAAGAACCCAACCCGGGCGGAGCGCATAACTACCAGATAAACACGGAGAGACCATATAATGAGCGCAACAAGGGACCATGGAATACATGGACTCGACCAGGATTCGATGAAAACGCCTTCTGTACCTTCCACAAAACAAAAGGCCACTCAACCGAAAACTGCAGGACAGTCGGAAGGAGGCTCGCGGCAAAACTGTTAGCTGGGGAGCACGGAAACGGAATGACCCTCGAGAGTCTCGGAGCTATCGAAGAAGATGCTGGCGCCCCGGACGGACGACCCAACCAGGAACGTCCCGAAAGGCCCGACGAGGATACCCCCAAACGAGGAAGGAGACCAAACGGAGACGACTCCGCCGCCAACCGCAGGAGAATCCACATGATCATCGGAGGATCACAATATTGCAGAGATACAGTGGCCTCCATAAAGGCGTTTCTGAGAAGAGGAGATAAGGAGTCAAACCCGCGGGAACCGATCACCATAAAGGCGTTTCTGAGAAGAGGAGATAAGGAGTCAAACCCGCGGGAACCGATCACCGAAAACGATGACCGGATCGCCTTCCACGAGAAAGACGCCGAAGGCCTTGACCAACCTCACGACGATCCATTAGTGGTAGAGTTGGACATCAACGACCATGACGTCTCCCGAGTCTTGATCGACACCGGAAGTTCGGTGGACGTCATCTTTCGAGAGACACTCCAGAGGATGAAAGTGGACCCATCGATGATAAAGACGAATCCGAGGTCGCTGACCGGATTCTCCGGCGAAGTCACAATGACGGACGAAACGATCCAGCTCCCGGTTCGTGCCGGCGGAATCACAAAAATCGTTAACTTTGCGGTGGTCAACCACCCCGCGATTTATAATGTGATCATGGGAACTCCTTGGATCAATTCAATGCGAGCTATCCCATCAACTTACCATCTCTGCCTGAAGTTCCCAACACCAAACGGAATCAAGACCGTTTGGGGAAACCAGAAGGAGGCTCGGATCTGTTTTCTGGCAGAGCACAAGCTCCGAAATCCGACCACCATACCGCAGAGAGAGAACCCAAAGAGAAAGAATGAAGACGACGCCCCCGAGCCGGGAAAGAAAGTAAGCAGAACCGGACAGTTCGAGAAAACGGAGGTTCCGCCCACAGTAACAAACCAAGAAGAGACGAAAACTGCCTCAGAAACCGTCGAAGCTACAACCGACGGTTCCGCGACCAAGACTTAACCGTCGTCCTAAAAAAAAAAAAAAAAAAAACGGAACTACGGGTAATTTGATCCCTTTTCACGAAGGGTACGTAGGCAGCTCGCTTAAAAAACGAGTTCAGTTGCCCCTCTCTTTAAAAAAGGGGGGGAGTGGGTCCGTATATACATACTCCCAAATTTTCGCAAAAATTTCAAGAAGATGGACATTGGGACTTAGCATCTCATAACACATCCAATGCTTGGAAAAAAATTTCCCGAAAACACCATTCTGACAAACATCGAGACTTAGCATCTCGAAACTTGATCCAGAAACCAAATGGATCCAGAAAAACCCGAGGAAAATGAACATTGAGACTTAGTATCTCATAAAACATCTTCAACTTAAAAATCAGATGAACATCGAGGCTTAGCATCTCGTAACTCATCCGAGACCACCAATCAAGATACTTCTCCCGAATACTTAAATCATCACCAACAAATCCGTCTGTTGCTGGCCACAACAAGACTATCTTTTTAAAACCATGGTTCTTTCAACATCCCGCAGAGGATAAGACTAGCGCGCTATACAAATTTCCGGATTAACATTCGAAAGGCGTAACCTGTATCCCGCGATCCTGCAGGAAGCGCTCGAGACGATGTTCTGATTAGTTTACTTTCACCAACACTTTGCATAGTACAGGACACAAAGTAAACTCTTTAACCCCAGTAGAGCGCCTGACACGGGAACACTGGTCAAAGACATCTCGAGAACGCAGTATCAAACCGGCTCTGATGCGAGATCTTAAAAGCGTTCAATCGAGAGAGGGATTCGAACAAGCTCGGTCCCCTACGACAACAAAAGACTGCATTAAACCCAGGAATATTCGCAAAATACAAACTGGTCTAAAAGTTCGAGTGTCCGGAACAACACTCCAACGCAATATCAATCAGCTCCAAAACGGGCCAGCCGCCCGTCTTCCGTAGAGAGACAGGCCAGCCGCCCTTCACTTTACAAAACGGGCCAGCCGCCCTCTTCCGTAGAGAGACGGGCCGGCCGCCCTTCGTTCTGCAAAGCTACAAACCAACTCCGAAACAGGCCAGCAGCCCCTTACTCCATAAAACGGGCCAGCCGCCCGTCTTCCGTAGAGAGACGGGCCAGCCGCCCTTCATTCGACAACATGGGCCAGCCGCCCTCTTGGAAGAGAGACATACCGGCCGCCCATCTCCTTTATCAAGGCTATAAAAGCGAAGCAAGCAAGCAAAGAAGTCCACAACATCTAAGGCAAAAGCAAATAGATAATAAATCTCCATGAAAGGAGATATGAGTGACCAAGTTCAGAAAACAAAGCAAATACAATGAAAAGGGTCAAAAGACCCGAACATAACTGAAGCAGAAAATACAAGATAAAAAGGCCAAGGCCTAGTCATACTCAACAAGAGGAGTAGGAGCTCCGTAGTACAAAGCTTCGGCATCCGGAGACTGGTACGGAGAAACGGGAGAGCATACCAAGTGGCTCTCAAGAACGGCAGCAGCTCGATCGTAGGAGCCACCCCAACCTCCTCCTTCGAGCCGTTCTAATGACGCCTTCAGCTCTCCTTCCTCCTCCTCGACCTTAGACTTCCCGGACTTAACGTCCCGGACTAGATCGAGGTTCGAGCTGACCTCAGTCAAGGCAGTCTCGCCATATTTTGCCTGACGCATTGGCGCGAGTGCAGCTTTGGCTCCCTCGATACGGAGACGGTACTTCTCCACCAGATCCCAGCGGCATTTCTTAAGCGCCAGCTCCATTTTCCGCTCAGCCTCCGCGAGCACTTTCTTAATCTCCTTCTGAGATCTCCTCTCCACGTTCCGAAGCTTTACTTCCAAGGCCTTGATCTTCTTGTCCTTCTTCCGGGACTCTTTCTCCGAAGCTTCCAAGGCAACCTGGGTTGCATGAGCTCGGGTGGCGATCTGAATCGAAGAAAAGCAAATATCAGCAAAGACCAAACTACGTCCAAACGAATCTAAAGGAAAAAATGATTTACCGTCATAAGGCTGGAGGACAGATCTCCGTAAGCCGCTGAACGATCAAACGGCGCAGCTGAGGCCGGAGCCAATGCTCCAAAGTAGTCCACGACCTTCACGGACTCAGCTGGATCGCCTCCCGCCGCCTTGCGGGCATCAAAGAGAAGACCATGATCAGATGCCTCGGCCGTCCGAGCCACTTTGCTCTTCCTCGGATGGTCCGGGCTTTTAGAAGCTCCCTTCCCTTTATCCACAACGATGGCACAAGCAGAACCCTGAGGAGAAGCAATCTGTTCCTCAGGCGCGCCATGGAAATCAGGCCCGGGCGGGAGAACAAACCCGGACGCCGGATCAAACTCAGCCACCTCTCCGGACGGTCCAGCTTCGCCATACTTTTGCTGGCGGTACTTCCAAACACCCGCCATACCGGGGTATGTCGCCATTGGATCAACAAAGTCAGGACCTTTCGGAGGAGCACGCCCTTCTAAAATATCCTTCGCGTACAGGAAGCGGCTCCAGAGATCAGGACACTCCCAATCTATCTTCTTCTTGTTAACTTCTCTAACGATATCCTCGAACCCGGAAACTCTAGGAGCAAAGGGATCACGAACTAGAGAGAGAAGAAAAAATGGAAAGTTGTGAGAAATGAAGTTATGAAGAGTAAAGCAAAGGAGTAAGGAATACTTATAGAAAAAAATTCACAAAAAGACGAAACACTTACGTGGCAAACTCCATTCGGTCTTAACCGAGCCGCCGAAGTCAGAACCAACCGCACTACAAAAAAATTGGTCATTGATAGCAGCTTAGGATAGCATTTTTCTCAAACTGCTATCGTCGATGAGTCCGAAATTTCTCGACAATATAATAGCGTTGTATTAATGCTATGATATGATTTCCCGAAGCGGGAACAAAAATTTGGGTTCTCCGCCAACACTTAGTGAAAACTTTATTTCGCGAAACATTTTTCCCTCTTGTCCTTTATCCTTTTCCCTCTTGTCATTACCTCTCTTTACCTCTCTTTCTCTTAGAACCCTAAAAAAATCCACCGAAATAGATTCTCTGAACCTCAAAAAACCTCTCGTCGCCATCTCTGAAGCTCTCCTCGCCATCTCTGAAGCTCTCCTCGCCATCTCTGAAGCTCTCCTCGCCATCTCTGAAGATCTCGCCGGCCCTAATTTCGCAATCTCGTCCACACTGAGCTCAAATCGAAGGCATGAATTGCTTTAAATTCTTGATTGCTATTTTAGTAGTCAATTTTAGGGATCTGGGTTTTTATTCTTGAAATTTCCTGATTTATTATTTTGCGATGGTTGGAAAATCTGTCAAATGTTTGGATTTGATATATGTGTAGCATAAATCACTTTAGATGCATGTGTTTGTGGGATGTATATTCATATGTTATGTTAGTTCTATCAGTTCTTCATTTTGGCTTGCAATACTCATCTTGTAATTTTCTTTTGCAAGTGTTGGCGACCGCTATAATGGGAATCTGAGGTTTTTCTTTGGCTCTTATCACAGCACAGGTTTGCACCTGATTCTACATTACTCTGCTTGTTAAATATTTTTTTCTTAATTGTATACTGTTCTTCGTTTGTTTTTATGCTTCATGGTTTGAGTGTTTTGATATAGTGTAGTGATCTTGTGTGAAATTGTTTTTATTGTATGATTATATGATGCAAGTTACTTGTTGTTTGGTTTGGTATTGAGTGATTTGTGCGGAGTAAAAGTCTTCCTTTAACTATTAAATGGTGATTTATGGCACTAAAGTTTCTGTTAAGGTTAGGCAATACAATGGTCGAGAAAGCATGGGTGCATCTTCAGAGGTAATGAAATCGATTATATTAGTTAATTTAAGTACTTTATAAGAGACTTTACATATCTGATATGTGTTTTTCTTTTGATTGTGCAACGAAGGACTGACCCTGCTTATGTTAGAGGTGCGCAAAAATTTGTAAGGGATGTTGTTTGATATGCTCAAATTTACCCTAGAGCTACTCTCTCAAATTAAGAGATCGGCTGTAGTACTTAGGGATCGATTTCCACAGAGACTCAAGATTCGCACAATAGATTTCAGTATTCGAATTAAGCTAAACGAGAATGAATGTAATTAAAAGACAGCAAAGCAACTAAAATCGGTTTTAAAATCAGATAGGAGAAACGTCAGGCTCAGGGAATTCTCAGGAAATCAGGAATGCAAGCTAATTAGTAAATCAGGATTCTGCTATGTTCTAGAACTCGAAACACAATATTCAAATCAATCAACTCTCGTTGCAGAGATTTCTATGTCTAGATCCTAGAATCCCAAATCTCTTTGCAAATTCAAAGGCTCAGACATGCGTTAAATTCAAGTTCGATAAGTTCACAAAATACCTAAACCAAATCTCTTTGTGAATAGTTATTTTGCTCATCTAAGGTTCTTTCTAGCTAATTAACCAACTCTCGTTGCGAGAATCAACCTATGATCAATAATCTAACTTCTCAGTTCAGATCAAGCCTTAATCACAACCTAGATAAAGAAATAGTTTTCCAGAATCCCTAACTAACCAATCAACTTAGCAATCCATGAAATCCCTAATGAGAAACCCTAAACCTAACTAGCAAACTACTCAGACATGGAGATTGAATCAATAAACATGTTTGAATAAGATTGCATAAAGAAATAAGAATAGAGATTAAAGGAGTTCTGAATCTTCTCTGAAGGAGTCTGAATTCTTCCCTCCAAAGCTCTAGCTTAGAATAATAGATAGGTCTAAACAATGACCTTAAAACAGTATATATATCCTAAAAACTCGTCCAGGGACTTAATTGCAAATATATGAAACTTCTGGGCAATTTCCTTTCTTCAAAAGTCGGCAGAATGTGAAATCCCGATCGGTGTCGATCGACAACCATAAGTGGTGTCGATCGACACCAGACTTGAAAATAGGCTCCGAGTTCCATTTTTCAGCACAGCTTCCTATTTAACTCCAGAATGATCCATAATCTCCAATTAAGCTCCAAACGTACCTAAACCTGTAAAAGACTCTAAAAGACTCCAAAAGCACTAAAAAGACTCTATATATATAACTTATATCATGGCTAAAAACCATAAAAACCATGATATATCAACTCCCCCAGATTTAGCTTTTGCTTGCCCTCAAGCAAAACAGAAGACTAGACCTATGAAAGAGGTTTGAAAACATAGGAACTCACTTATACTTTAGAAATACTGAATCAACCAACACCAGAGTAAAGCCACATCAAACATTACCAACATAAGTTAGAACCTCTAGTAATTTTCTGCAGACTTACTAACCATCCAGATTCCAAACCACAACCCATAAGAGTAATCTAAAATCCCCATTGCTGACCTTATTTTAAGTTTTAAGTGCAGTCTCATCGAGGGAATATCGATCTAAGGACACATGGACTCTTACTTACTCAAAAAACTGGATTTGTGGACAGCCTGCTTCTAGTTTCCTTTCTCCCTCTTTTCTCGCTTCCAATCAGTCGATTTTTCCCTACTAGGGTATCATTTTATTTTATTTTATCGACTGATTGTTCTCTTTTTTTTTTTAAACAAGTATCCATGATTCAACTTCTCAATTCACTTCTTTTTCAAATCTACTCTTTTTCATTCCTTTTTCTATTCTTAGAGACACTGAAGGGAAGAGAGAGGGAAACCATAATCACAGACTAATCCTATCAGACCTAAGCAAGGAATCCGATCCTAAGTATACCAAGCCCCAAGATGAGAAAAATTAAGTTCATTATATCTAGGCCAGCTCTGGATCCTCTAAACACTCAAATAGTATGGGGATAATGGAAGTTTAGTTTACCTTTAGAATTTCCTGTTGGTAGAAACTGCTGTCAATGGCTGTAAGAATGGTCACTAAAGAGGTAGCTAAGACAGTAGGTTCCAAGGAAAGCTCATAGTTCCTTGCTAAATTTTGACTCAATAAAAAGAAATTTTTGACACAAAAGACTCTCAAAAGAAAAAGAAAACCAAAGTTAGTAACCACCTCCCCCAGACTTGAATAACACTGTCCCCAGTGTTAACAGGCCTGAGATTGGTAAAAGAAAGTAAATAGAATATAAAGGGTTAGGATTGGAGACGTTTCCCTGCAGTCGCGATGGGTGTCGACCGACACCAACGAGTAGTGTCGGTCGACACTAGTCTGCCACGATCCTGTTTTTCTCTTTTTTTTTTTTTTTTTAGAGAGACGAGAAAAACAAAACTAAAAATTAGCAAAAATCAAACAAAATCCAAAGAAAACTCCTACCTAATAGTGGGTTGCCTCCCACTCAGCGCTTATTTACAGTCATTAGCTTGACTATGTTGGAGCTTAGGCATCTGGTGGATCAGAGAGTGGCACTGAATGCCTCTGGGAAGAGGATCTCATCATCCAAGGTGGTGTATAGGAAGTTTTTGAATGGGATCGACCAAGGAATGAAGGAACAGCAGCAGGGCGGGACATATGTTTGGGAGGTATACTCTTTTTTCCTGCAGAATCATCAAAAGAAGAAACAAGCGCTCTACGATAATTTCGTGGCTTGTTTAACTGTGAGACAGCTTTTGCACTTTGAAAATTCTTAGTGATGATATCAGGAGGTTTAGAATTAGGAACAGGAAGTGCGTACCTTTGCTTTATTGGAGGTGAGTGAGGTTTTAGATGTAGAGCTTTCAGTTTAGTTGATGGGTCTTTTGGACTACAAATTTTCTGAAAACTCTGAGTTTTAAGCGTCTTTGGCTTGGCCTGTGGAGGGTGTCGACCGACACCAACATTGGTGTCGATCGACACTGATCCTGAAACTCGGGATTCTGCACTTTTTCTGCAATTCAGCTCAGCAATCCGTGTCTCCATTACAAAAACGTCATTCTCCATCAACTTGTCTTTAATTGGACCCTTATCTTCGACCCTTGTCCTAAAAAGATGATCTCCACTCCAATCTTCAAGCCCAGCAGCTTGCTTAGAAATCTCAACCAATTCCTCTTGAACAATCAGCTTGTTCACTTGCTCAGTAGTCTCCAGCTCGTTGACATACCCAGCAGTAATGTCATCTGGCTCCTCATCCAAGGAAACCTCTACAGAAAAGGTTTGACCATCAATGGTAGGTTTTCTCCTCAGCTTCTCCATGTCAAAGTTTATGACCTTATCTCCCAAATCAAGCTCTATCTGCCCTTCTCTGACATCAATTATAGCACCTGCTGTAGCTAAGAATGATCTTCCCAAAAGAAGAGGATCCTGAGGTTCTTCATCATATTCCAAAACCACAAAGTCTGTGGGGATAGTGCATCCTGCAATTTGAAGTGGAACATCCTCTAAGACACCTTCTGGAATCCGCTTGAAACGATCAGCAAGGACAAGATGAATCCTTGTAGGCTTGAAGTCAGTCAACCCAAGTCTTACAGCAACAGAATATGGCATGAGGTTAATGCTTGAGCCGAGGTCACAAAGAGAGTGAGGAAACCTTTCTGTTGAGATGTAGCAATCTAGCACAAAACTCCCAGGGTCAGGTAACTTCTTTGGAATCCTATGTTGAATCATAGCACTGACCTGTTCAGATACTCGCACCTTCCTCTCTTTCCTTGACACAGTCTTTTTCAAGAGGATTGCACTAATGTCCTTTGTGAGCAAAGCTGCTTCCTCAGGACTAATACCATTGACAACCATCCTCTTAACATACCTCTTAATTGGAGGTGAAAGCTTGACTGCATCAACCAATGGTATCTCTATCAGCACTTTGTCCATGATCGCCTTGCATCTGGCCTCTTCCACCTCTTGTTTAGACTTCTTACATGCCTTAGGAAAAGGAATTTTAGGCTTATAGGCATTCTCCTCGTGTGCTGGGTGAGAATTAGCCAACTCTGGCTTGCTCCGCGATTGGTGTCGATCGACACTAGGTTGGTGTCGATCGACACTGACTTGTGTCGACCGCTTCGAAGAGGTGTCGACCGGGTTGGTCGACAATGGTCCGTCACGACTCGAAATCTCGAGTTTTTGGGGTGGTGTCGATCGACACCCCAGGTTGGTGTCGATCGACACCGACTCTGGAACGTCAAAATCGTCATCAAAATCTGCAGAACCCACAAAATTTTCTTCCTCTTTTATCATGATGGCATTGACATGATGCCTTGGATTTGAATCAGTCTTTCCGGGAAGAAACCCTTCTTGCCTTTTCATAGATGAAGCTGTTTGTGCAACTTGAGTATCCAACTTCTTGACATGAGTGCTCAAAGCTTCAAATTTCCCATTCAAATCTGTGTACATGGAGTCCAACTTCCCATTAAAATCCACTGTTAACTTGGTCTGTCCAGCAAGAATCTGCTCCAGCATGCCTTCCATCTTGCTTTCTGCATTTGGTGGAGGAACTGGTTGGTAGGAAGAAGAGCCATAGTTCCTTGCAAAGTTGGTGTTTTGAAAAGGTCTCTGGTAAGTAGAACCATAACCAGGCTGATTCCCAAATCTCTGTCCCTGAAAACCTGTTCCACCAACATAACTCACATCCTCTTTTTGACCATCAAGAGTTTCAACCTCTGCAGCAAAGTGAACATGTTTTTGGCCCACAAGAATGTTGTGAACTGAATCAAGCTTTGCCTTTACTTCAGCCATTTGACTTCCATCCATTCCTCCAGCTGCTTTCTTCCTCTCAAAGTCTGCATTCTTGGTACTATTGCTAGATACCAAGTTCTCAATAAGCTTTTTGGCTTCAGCTGGACTTCTAGTGTTGAAGTTTCCTTCACTTGCAGCATCAAGAGCCATCTGATACCTCCAGTCAATTCCTCTAAAATAGATGCCCAACAGCTGAACATCACTGAACCCATGATGGGGACAGTCTCTCTGATAGGACCTGAACCTCAACCAAGAAGCTTTGAAGGCTTCAGTAGGCGCTTGTTTGAATGTAGAGATCTTAGTTCTCAGATCTTCAGACCTTGCATCATCAAAGAAGTTGGTGAGGAAGGCAGTCTTGGTATCAGACCAAGTGGTCAGAGAACCTGGACTCTCATTCTTGACGCAATAAGCTGCATCCCCAGCAAGAGAGTATGGGAAGAGCTTGCACAGTAGATAATCCTCTGAAACTCCATTAAGCTTAATGCTTGTCACCAAGTCTTCAAACTTCTCAATGTGATCCATAGGGTGCTCATGAGGAAGACCATGGAAAGGATGTTGACCCACAAGAGTGAAGTAGACAGGCTTCAACTCAAAATCATTCCTTTGGAAGGGAGGAGGGCGGATTGCAGACCTGTTTTCATAGAAAAGATCAGGCCTGTTGAAATCAGCAAGGGTCATCCCTCTAGCTTGAGCAACGATTTCTTGGACTATATTTCCCTGATCATCAATTTGGTCACCGTTTTCATTGTAGGCATGACCCTCTTGGTCTCGTAAGACTCCAGCAGCATCAGGTCGAATGATAACTCTTCGATTCATATCTGCTGATCTCTTTGCCTTAAGGTTCGTGCGTTCTAACTCTCTCAACTCCTGATTCGTAAGATTCAAAAGTTTAGCTTCCTTGTTGCTCCGGGTGTTGCGAGTATGCATAAACCTGAAACAAAAGAAAGGAGAAAGAAAGAATGTGAGTAAACAAGAAATAAAATGTTTAGTCTAAATTCTATTCCTAATCTAATGGCAAATTCAAAGAGTCCCCGGCAACGGCGCCAAAATTTGATATGCTCAAATTTACCCTAGAGCTACTCTCTCAAATTAAGAGATCGGCTGTAGTACTTAGGGATCGATTTTCACAGAGACTCAAGATTCGCACAATAGATTTCAGTATTCGAATTAAGCTAAACGAGAATGAATGTAATTAAAAGACAGCAAAGCAACTAAAATCGGTTTTAAAATCAGATAGGAGAAACGTCAGGCTCAGGGAATTCTCAGGAAATCAGGAATGCAAGCTAATCAGTAAATCAGGATTCTGCTATGTTCTAGAACTCGAAACACAATATTCAAATCAATCAACTCTCGTTGCAGAGATTTCTATGTCTAGATCCTAGAATCCCAAATCTCTTTGCAAATTCAAAGGCTCAGACATGCGTTAAATTCAAGTTTGATAAGTTCACAAAATACCTAAACCAAATCTCTTTGCGAATAGTTATTTTGCTCATCTAAGGTTCTTTCTAGCTAATTAACCAACTCTCGTTGCGAGAATCAACCTATGATCAATAATCTAACTTCTCAGTTCAGATCAAGCCTTAATCACAACCTAGATAAAGAAATAGTTTTCCAGAATCCCTAACTAACCAATCAACTTAGCAATCCATGAAATCCCTAATGAGAAACCCTAAACCTAACTAGCAAACTACTCAGACATGGAGATTGAATCAATAAACATGTTTGAATAAGATTGCATAAAGAAATAAGAATAGAGATTAAAGGAGTTCTGAATCTTCTCTGAAGGAGTCTGAATTCTTCTCTCCAAAGCTCTAGCTTATAATAATAGATAGGTCTAAACAATGACCTTAAAACAGTATATATATCCTAAAAACTCGTCCAGGGACTTAATTGCAAATATATGAAACTTCTGGGCAATTTCCTTTCTTCAAAAGTCGGCAGAATGTGAAATCCCGATCGGTGTCGATCGACAACCATAAGTGGTGTCGATCGACACCAGACTTGAAAATAGGCTCCGAGTTCCATTTTTCAGCACAGCTTCCTATTTAACTCCAGAATGATCCATAATCTCCAATTAAGCTCCAAACGTACCTAAACCTGTAAAAGACTCTAAAAGACTCCAAAAGCACTAAAAAGACTCTATATATATAACTTATATCATGGCTAAAAACCATAAAAACCATGATATATCATTGTTGAGGATTTGGGAGGCATCGATATGGTAGTATGCCCTTGCGTCGACTGCGTTAACTTAGATCGTCACAGTGGCGAGGTTGTAGTTTTTCATCTTGTTTCAAGAGGAATGGATGAAGCTTACAAGAGAAGGTCTGATTGGTATCTTCATGGAGACTCAGGTGCTGCAATTGAAAGTAAAGTAAGTGACTGGAATGAAGAGATCTTTGGGTTATATAGAGCGGCTGAGTTTGTTGATGAGGAGTTAGCTGGTATGGGTGATTTAGATAAAATGCACGAGACAGAGGGGAAGGAAGACGATGATTTCTTGGCGAAGCTAGCTGATGCTGAAACACCTCTATATCCTAGTTGTGTAAAGCATAGCAAGTTATCAGCGGTTGTATCACTACTTAGACTGAAGACTCAAAATGGCTGGTCGGACAAGAACGATCTGTTGAGAACATTGCGGGAGATGTTACCAGAAGGTAATGTGTTACACACATCACTCTACGAAGTTAAAAAGTTTTTGAAATCCTTCGATATGGGTTACGAGAAGATTCATGCCTGTGCCAATGACTGCTGCCTATTCAGAAAAGAGTTAAAGAATCTTGATAACTGTCCAAAGTGCAAGGCTTCTAGATGGACGAGTAACATACACACAGGCAAAGCAAATAAAGGTGTGCCACAGAAAGTATTACGCTACTTTCCTATAATCCCGAGATTGAAGAGAATGTTCCGATCTGAGCAAATGGCGAAGGATTTACGGTGGCACTTCAATAACAAAAGGAGTGATGGAAAACTTCGCCACCCTGTTGATTCAGTCACATGGGATCAAATGAATGCAAAATACCCTTCCTTTGCATCTGAAGAAAGGAACATCCGGCTTGGACTTTCCACAGATGGGTTTAATCCATTCAACATGAAGAATTCCAAGTATAGTTGCTGGCCTGTGTTATTAGTAAACTACAATTTGCCACCAGACTTATGCATGAAGAAGGAGAACATAATGCTTTCGCTGTTGATACCTGGTCCACAACAGCCTGGTAATAGTATAGATGTGTACTTAGAACCACTGATTGAGGATCTACACCATCTTTGGAACAATGGTGAGTTAGTTTATGACTCCTTTAGTAGATCTACTTTCACTCTTAGAGCAATGCTACTTTGGACAATTAGTGATTTTCCCGCCTATGGGAATCTTGCTGGGTGCAAAGTAAAGGGTACAATGGGTTGTCCTATATGTGGGAAGAATACAGATAGTAGGTGGTTAACTTTCAGCAGAAAACATGTCTACATGGGTCATAGAAAGGGTCTGCCACCTACACATAGTTTTAGGGGAAAGAAGAAATGGTTTGATGGAAAAGTTGAACAAAGGAGAAGGGGAAGAATACTGTCAGGGCTTGAAATTTCTCAAAACCTGAGAAATTTCGTCAATGACTTTGGTAATTTTAAACGTCCTGCAATTAAGAGAAAGCGGGCTGTGTGTACTGATGTAAGACCTGGTAGTGACGATTCATCCAGTGAATCAGAAGAAGAGGAAGAGGAAGAAGTAACAGTACATGCGGATGAGTTATCAAGATGGAAGAAGAGGTCAATATTTTTCAATCTACCTTACTGGGAGGTAATCTCATCATCTTACTCTTATACTTTTCTGATATTATCAAAAATCAGAATTTGATGAATTATATCTTCTCTTTTGCTATGTTTCTTTCAGGAACTCCCGGTGAGGCATAACTTAGATGTAATGCATGTGGAAAGGAATGTTGCACATAGTTTAGTTTCAACTATGTTGCATTGTGGGAAATCAAAAGATGGTCTTGCAGCTCGTAAATATCTAGAGGATATTGGTATTAGGAAGGATTTGCATGCCAGACCAAAGGAAAAACGAACATATCTCCCCGCGGCACCGTGGTCTTTGAACAAGACAGAGAAGAAGCTATTCTGCAGGAGACTATTCGACTTCAAAGGCCCAGATGGATATTGTTCAAACATATCCAGAGGTGTGTCATTGGATGATAGCAAAGTCACAGGTCTGAAATCACACGACTATCACGTATTAATGCAACAATTACTTCCTATTGCACTTAAAGGGTTGTTAGGGAAAGGTCCTAGGCTAGCAATTATACGCTTATGTGCATTCTTCAACCAGTTATGTCAGCGAGTGATTGATAGGGAGAAGCTTCTGGTTATGGAAGCTGAGATTGTTGAGACTTTGTGTTTGTTTGAAAGATATTTCCCTCCTAGTTTCTTTGATATCATGGTGCACTTGACGGTCCATCTGGGAAGGGAAGCCCGGCTTGGTGGACCTGTTCATTTCAGATGGATGTACCCATTTGAAAGGTAACACCTCTAACATGTTAGATTTTTGTAAATTGATTTTGCTTTTGCTGATCTTACTATCTTTAATCTTTTCAGGTATATGAAAGTGCTAAAAGACTATGTGAGAAATCCAGCTAGGCCAGAGGGGTGTATTGCTGAGTCATATCTTGCTGAGGAATGTATCCAGTTTTGTAGTGAGTTTTTGAAAAAGACAACAAATGTCCAGGAAAAGCTACCTAGAAACGTAGAGTATGAGAACAACTACATATTAGAAGGTCGTCCCATTTCTACAGGCATCACTAAAAATCTCACTGAAATGGAGAAGACAATCGCACATCTTGCTGTAATCCAGAACATGGCTGTAGTTGAACCCTTTTTGGAGTAAGTATCCTCTTTTTTCCTTTTTGCATTTATCATTTCACATTTTTAAATTGTACACTGACTTTTTATCTTATATAAGCGAGCACCTGCAGTATCTACAAGACACAGATGCAAGATGTAGACGTGATGCTTCATTTTTGTGGAGTACACATACTCAGAATTTTGCTAACTGGCTAAAAGAAAAGGTTAGTTTTATCTCATCAGTGTTTCTCTTATAGCTAAATGGAAATGTTAGTTATATAATCGATTTTGCATCTATTTATTTTAGGTTCCTCTTGATTCTAGACAACATGAAGACACACTTAAGTGGCTTGCACATGGTCCACGGCTTGCATCAAGGTCATATACAGGTTATGTAGTGAATGGGCAACGGTTTCACACACACTCAGTTGACAGGAAAAGTCAGAATAGTGGGATTTGTTATGAAGCTACTGCAGTTTGTAGATCTAGTGCAAAGGACACCTCACAAGTGGTTGATTTAGTAACTTACTACGGCAGGGTTACTGAAATCATTCTGTTAGACTACAATGTCTTCTACGTTCCTATATTCCGGTGTCAGTGGGCAGTAAAGGGTAATGGAGTGAAGACTGAAGACGGTTTTACACTTGTTAACATGAATCATTGCCAAGCCTCTTTTGCACGGGATCCTTACATAATAGCATCTCAAGCCAAGCAAGTATTTTACTCAAGAGAAAGCGAAGAATCCAGTTGGTATGTTGTCATGAGAGGTCCTTCGAGAAGATACAATACTGAAGATCCAGAAGATGAACACGCAGACATTGGGCCAATGCCAGCACAGATTGACATGGATATTGACTTTGATGAAGATGATAGTGCCAGAGCTGATTGCGAAGGGATATATGTTTGATTGTGTGATTATGTCTCCCTCGCTCTCACTTGTCTTTGAGTCATATTTTGGTGTCTATGATGTGTGATTTGGCATTGTGTGTTTCCTGCTTGCGTGCTTATGTGTTGTCTTTGTTGTATGTGAATTGGCTTTGTGTGTTGCCAAGTACTGATGTGGTAACTTTTTTTGTAATTTGTTTCAGGTGAGTGGAGATGGGACGTCCAAAAGCAAAGGGAAAAAGAAAATCAAGAAAGACTCCTAAGAATGTTGATGAAGAAGTCGAATATTTGGGTTATGTGGAACCAGATGTGAATCTTCAAACGGAGACACCTGTAGCAGAACCACAAGAGGCGCACGCTGTGGATGTGAATCATGAAACGGAGATACCTGTACCAGAACCACAAGAGGAGCATCGGTCAGCAGAGCAACATAATGAAGACCAACAATGTGATGTGGAAGTAGACGAAGAAGCTCAACCTACCCGTAAGAGAAAACGAGGACCAACAAGGCTGAGAGACATTAGTAAGGCCCCAGAGACGAGAATAAAAGTCTCTTTCAATTTCGTCGGAGCACCTTATGGTCCTGGTTCAGTCAAGTTGTCTTCATACGTGGGTGCATTAGTTCGAGAACACGTTCCTGTCACACTTGACAATTGGAAAAAACTTAGTGAAGAAACTAAGACATTGCTTTGGAAATCCATCCAGGTAACCTTATCTTTTACCCTCACATATTTATAGTACATGAAATTAAGTGCTTCGCAGACTTACCTTTTTGTGTTTTGTATGGGAGTGCAGGCTAGGTTTGAACTAGATGAAGAGTACCAAAAGGTTGCAGTGTTTAAGCAGATGGGAAATTTATGGAGATCATCCAAATCACGCCTAGTAGCAAAAATTAAGAACACTGAGAATAATTTCAAAAGGAATTTGCTGCGCCCTAAGAATGTTTCAATATCTGACTGGCGCAAATTTGTAAAGACCAAGACTAGCAAAGCGTTCCAGGTATGCTTTTAAAATTAAGCATGTTCTATCGTAGATAGTTGACTATATATATACTGAAATCATTTGTTAGATTGTGAGTGATAGCTACAAGGCAAGAAGACGCAAACAGATTCCTTTTACTTGTAGTCGGAAGGGAATGGTCAGACTAGGAGAAGAGATGGTAAGTTCAATACAGTTATGTTGTTAGTTATAAATATTTAGGCTACACTACTGACAGATGTTGTTTCAATAGAAATCAAACTCTGAAGACCCATCTCAAGTGACAAGGCTACATATCTGGATGAAGTCGCGTACCAGAAAAGATGGTACTCCTGTTAACACAGACGCCGCTGAAAAACTTGTGAGTAATATATATTTGCAATGCAATGATTTACTTTGAAAATATCTACATCAATTACTATATCTGTTTGTATGTTCTGTTACACAGCAAAAGGCAGCTGAATTGATTGACTCTGGTAATCCATCATCCGCCAATCAAGATGAAGATGCACTTGTGAAACTGCTAGGACCTGATAATCCTGGTCGTTTGAGGGCAATGGGTATCAATATGAGTAAGACTAAATTAGCCTGTTTCCAAGTTAAGCAGAAGTCTTTTATTGATATGCAAGAGCAGCAAGTTCATCTCCAGGCAAAGGTGAATGCCTTAGAAGCTGAACTTGCAGTAGTGAAGAAGCAGGTTCGAGAATTGTCTATTAACATTTAGATGCTCAATTGTTAAATATAGCTGACTTTGTATTCTTTTTTTCGTTGTTGTAACAGAGGCAAGACAATGAAATTGGTGAAAACTCTGTTGTAAAGGTAAGTCATCAATATAAGATCAATGATTTCGTTAATTAATACCTCATAGTCTGACAATTTGTCCTCCCAAACATATTATAGAGCGTGAACAAAAAATCACAGCCTAAATGTCTTTTGATTGACTGGGATGATGGTGGAGGGGTCGTTGCTGAGGGGCGTATTATTTCTACTGATCCGGATGAAATCGTGAATGACAGTCCATTAGGCCCATCTGATGTCAAAGTTTTGGTTGAAATTGCTACTGTACCGGACGCATTCCTTTGGAGACCAGCGACTGATATCCACCCAATTGCGGCAGCTGTAGGAAACATGATTGCATGGCCAGCATCTAATTGTGTTAAAGTAGCTGATGAGTTCGTTCCAGAGGAAATAACACCACTGGTAAAGGTTTTTTATTGCAGTCTCATATTAATAAGCTTGTTTTCTGAATTTTGAGGTTGTTGAGTTTGTTTTGGTGAATTTTGTTTGATAGGGATCAGTAACAAACTCTTTAAACAAATGCAAGCTCCTGGATCTGAATGATGAGAATGTAGTTGTTGGTGAAGGCCGTTGGCATACACAAGATCCAAAAGCGTTCGTTAATGGACTACCTCTCGGACCGAAGGCTGTGAAAATTTGTGTGGATGTCGTGCATGAGTCTAAAAGGTTTATATGGAGGCCTACATATGAAACGAAGTTCCTTGAGGACTGCTTGCACTAGTTTGTAGCCTGGCCTCTCAAGAAAGTTAACTTTGAGAACCCACCGAATGGATCACCACGACAGTCTCCTTCTCAAGACGCTGCAGCAACTCATAAATCATCAGGATCAGGCGCAGTAGCAGCAGGTATACAAACTACAAAAGATTCAACCTCTGGAATTAAATCTGTATCAGCAAAGGGAAATTCAAGATCAACAAAATCTCCAACTGCTAAGTCTTCACCAACAAATCCGGTACATATTTATGTGGTGTTTTAAATCCTTTTCTGCTTATTACTAAGTATTAAATGCTTTACTTTGTAAACATTGCAGCTTAATGTCGGACATCACGCTATAACGGAGAAACAGAAGTGCAAATTAATGGATATCACTGGGAAGAAACAAGTTGTTGCTGAAGGAACAGTGCATTCTACAGACCCGAATCAGAGGGTCCACAATGCTCCCTTGGGACCGAATGCAGCAACGGTGTGGGTAAATACAGTGTTGGTACCTGACGCAGCACTTTGGATGAGATCAGATGAGATGGAGTCACTGAAAGATGCACATGGTTCACGTATCGGTTGGCCAATAGATAAATTGGTCATTTTCTGAGTTTCCAAAACAAAGGTACGTGTTTTAAACCACACCTATTAGTATGTGCTTTGGTTTCCTTGAAGGAGAAATGTGATTGTTAAACTATGTATATGCTAATCGATGCAGGAAATGGGGGAATGAGTTACTTTGTCCGTATGGTAGCTAGTTTTAATTATCTAATTAAGACTAGGCTTTTGAACTGATGCCTTGTCGGCTTAGGTATTGACACTACTTGTTGTTTTATGTGTCACTTGTTGTATGTTGAATCCAGACTTGTTGCACTTATGTTTTATGTATTTGGATTTCAGACTTGTGCTACGTTCACTTAAGTTTTATGTAGTTGGAATTGAGACTTGTGCTACATGCAATTACGTATGTTTTATGTGGTTTGTAATTGGAATCTATTTCTGGTTTTTAGATGAATTCAGGGTACACAAAAGATAGCACTATGATAATTCAAACAATAGCAAAAAAAAAAACAGTTATCATTTCTTATAATAGCACTAAACGTGTGATATTAATTATTCTACTATAGCACTTTTCGAAACTGTAACTGGATATATGAGAGCAATAGCAAATAGCTATTGAAGAATACATCAATAACAGCACTAAATCTGAATTATAATAAATTTTCGAAAAAAAATTATTGTGCTATAATAAAAGAGATCATAACATTCACGTAAACGCTATCGTTTTTGGGATAATCATAGCGGCCTGAAAAAACGCTATCGTAAAGTGGGGACCTATTATAACAGCGGTATAGATAGCATTTACGTTAACGCTATCAAACCCATATAACAACTGTTTCCGAATGCTATCAATGTACATTTTTGTTGTAGTGCCGTAAGCGGACTTTGCTTCACATAGAAAAACTCATGCCGCGAAGCTTTGCAATGCTGTCGAAGCCCGGTGTAGAAACGTTCCACACGCTTCTGAACATTGATCGAGCAGAAGAACTCTGACTTGGGAACTTTCCTCAACGAAAATAAATTCCGTATAAGGTCACGCTCCAACTTGATCCCGCACTCGGCACAACGAACCACGAGTCCCATCAAAATCCTCAAAGCGGATGGGGTAAGTTGAGAGATCGCCACCCCATATAACTCGAGAAATCCGAAGATGGCTCCTGGGATCGGGAACCAGAGGAAAGCTTCGTAGAACATCGACTCATACATGGCGAAATAGCCGTCTGGCGTCTTGTTCATCCTATCCCCATCTTTCGGGAGACGGAACTTAATCTTGTCCGGAATCCGGAAATCGTATCTGAGCTCGGCCAGCGAATCCCGGTCGCTCAAGGTAGGACCATGCTTGAATACCTCGGCTATCGATCTATAACTCGTAGACGGTCCAGGCTTCTTAAACCGCCAAGCAAAAATATCTTCACCCCAATAGGCTTTAGCCTCTCCGGGAGAACGACACTCGGACTTCACGTCCGGATGCACGAAGATAGGCACTTCCGGGTGATCCGACCTAACTTCTTCCCCGGACATGGCCGAGTCGTCACCTGTCCCTGACCAAACACGACGACGATCGGAAAGGATCAGAGGTCGGGACGGCCATGCACGCCATCCGCCGTTGTCCTCAATATGTTGAGGAGGAGTCCAAACGCCACGTGCTATACTTGTCCTAGGCGAGACGCCATCAATTTCAACTCGAGAAGAGCCGGACGCCCTCTCTAAGGTACCTCCAGAGCCGAGCGCCCATCTTGATACGGTAACTATGCCAGCCGCCCTCTTGGAAGCGTTCTTAGAGCCAGCCGCCCTCTTCGAACCAGACGCCCTACACGTCGAACTCCCGGCCGCCGGCTCGGGTCTGGTCTCATTCCCAGCCGCTGTCTCGGGAATACTCTCATTCCCAGCCGCCGTCTCGGGTCTGTCATCATTCCCAGCCGCCGTTTCGGGCTCCCATCGAGGAACGTTAGCAAAACCGAGCGTTCCTTGGGCATTGCTAGGACCAGCCTCCCACTGAGGGACGCCTTCGGGACCGTACACTGCTTGCGGAATGGCATCTTCTCCAGCCGCCAGCAAGTCTTCCACAAGAACTGCATCATCCTCCGCGGACATAAAATCGAACTCAAACTGATTATTCATTATGGCATCAAGGTTGAGTTCGAAAGGAGAACCTCCTTCACCAGCCATTGCTAAAGAAAATTATCAAAGGAGAGACTTGAAGAAAAAAACTTGAGAAGAGAAGTGAAGTGTGAAAAAAATGAAGCCACTCCTTTGATATAGAAAACATGACACGAACTTCCATGGTGAACTATGCTCTGACAAGACATCAAAGAGAAGCGGATGAACGGACAAACGGAAAAACTCATTGCCTTCCCGTTTCAGTCAATCCCGATTAAACTCTCAGCTCGACGCTCCTTGCTCCAAACTACGGAAGCAAAGAGCTGGGGGGCTAACTGTTGGGGTCGAAATCCCCTCCTCGAAGATTGACGGAACGAGAAGTCAAGGTCGTGATCAAATGGAACTTATCCCGAACATGGAACGGACAAGCTAAGGGAAACTGCCCACGATCCGTCCAAGACATCAACCGGCGGCTGGGACAAGGCCAGCCGCCGGGTCTTCTTACACCCACGGCCGGCGGCTGGGATAAGGCCAGCCGCCGGGTCTTCATTGATCCACGACCGGCGGCCGGGATAAGGCCAGCCGCCGGATCGTCTTGGTCCATCAACCGGCGTCCGGGACAAGTGCCAGCCGCCGGATCTTCACACGACCATGACCGGCGTCCGGGACAAGTGCCAGCCGCCGGATCTTCACACGACCATGACCGGCGTCTGGGACAAGTGCCAGTCGCCGGATCGTCACACGTCCATGACCGGCGGCCGGGACAAGTGCCAGCCGCCGGATCTTCACACGACCATGACCGGCGTCCGGGACAAGTGCCAGCCACCGGATCGTTACACGTCCATGACCGGCGGCCGGGACAAGTGCCAGCCGCCGGATCCTTATGCGTCCATGACCGGCGGCCGGGACAAGTGCCAGCCGCCGGATCCTTATGCGTCCATGGCCGGCGGCTGGGATAAGGCCAGCCGCCGGATCTTCATCACATACCAACCGGCGGCTGGGATAAGGCCAGCCGCCGGATCATCATCACATGCACACGATCGTTTCTCAAGTCAAGACTCATCGTCCGAACATCGTCCAGTCGACCGACCGTTATGTCCGGACCGACCCGAAGATCATCCATTTACATGTTCTGACTCCAAAGACGTCCGTAAACATTCCCCGAAAGACCGTGACGAACGTCCAGCCGTCCGTGGACCAGTCGCCGAGCACACGAGCCAAAGGAACCGGCGGCTGGCCATCAATACCGAAACCGGCGACTGGAAGTTCAAACGAAAAACAGGCGGTTCAAAATCTCGGAAGTCGTAAAAACGCTCGGAACACTATTCACGCGGGAAAAACCGTAGAAAAAACACTATTCATCCCGAGACAAAGTTAACCAAAAAATCGAATTAAGCATAAACCGAGATTCGGATTACTATTCATCGGTTTACTATTCATCGGGTCACTATTCACCGGCGGGCCGGATTTGGGTCAGAATGTGCGGATGGATCACGGAAGACTCTCGGGCCGGATATCGGGCCCGAAAAGCTTAGGTCGGCGGCTGGGAAGGAAAGACAAGGTCCCACATCGGAAATCTGCAGTCTTAGCCTCCTAGGATTGTCAGTATATATATGTACGCTCATGTAAGGGTAAAATCCATCCCAGATCCGAGTATTAGGAGTTTTAGCAATTTAAGACTATTTCAGCTTTTGCTATTTTCCCTTGTACTTCCGGAAATCATCAATAAAATCCCTCTTTTCATCTTTTTTGTATTTTCGGTCCTTTAGTTCTTTATAAATAGAATTTTCGAGCCCCCATTAAATACAAGTTTTGACAGTGTGAGTTTCGGCTCTCACAATCGACACTAGTTCAGAAATCGCGTTCTTAGCTTGTTTAACTTAAGAAATTTTATAAGTATGAAACAAGTTTGAAATATCTAGAATATATAAGTAATATAAACTAGATTAAGGTTCCGTTCCTCAAACCTAATATTAAGCATTTGATATCTTCCTAATCTTGTCAACTGTCAAAGCTCGTTTCATTGTGTGATGGGTCTGCCAAAGCAGGGTGTCCGCAATTACACGAGTGAAGCAGGTTGTAATCGTTACTGCGTGACTTAAAAGATTTGTTTGCTTAACTGGGTTATCAAAATAGTTTTGGGTCCAGGGATATAGGATTGGATTTGATATAAGATATCAATCCGAGACCAAGAATTATATATGATATAATTAGCAAAGTGTTGCTTACCTAAATAGCTAAAGTTTGGGCGATGGGCCAAAGCTCACTCAAATTTTTGTAAAATATGGATCTTGGATCATTATATTCAACTTGAGGAAAATTGTTTTTGAATATAATGTGAGTTTTCTTAATTGTTAAGATTTCTCATTTTTGAACATCGAAACTAAACCCTCGGTTTTGTTTGTTTTCAGCTATGTCTACCTCCACTCACACAAACACATTCTCACTTCGATCCGTCCTTGAGAAGGACAAGTTAAATGGATCGAATTTCCTCGAATGGTATCGGAACTTGAGAATTGTTCTCAAGCAGGAGAAAAAAGAATATGTCCTTGAGAAACCAAAACCCAATGCCGCACACGCCGAGAAGAATGCTTGGGAGAAGCATTCCAATGATGTGGTCGATGTGAGTTGTCTCATATTGGCTACCATGAACTCGGACTTGCAGAAGCAATACGAGAACGTGGCGTCGCCAATTGAGATGATCACTAGCCTGAAAGGATGTAAGCACGAACTGAGAGATACCAGACGGTTAAATCTCTCATTGAATGTAAGCTACCAAAGGATGGTCCAGTTAGCCCACATGTCATCAAGATGATGAGTTATATTGATAACCTGGCAAAACTGGATTGTCCCCCTAGCCAAGAGTTGGCTACGAACATCATTCTGCAGTCCTTGCCGTCAAGCTTTGATCAGTTTGTTATGAACTATTAAATGAACAACATGACAAAGACTTTGACCGAATTGCATGGCATGGTCAAGACAGCTGAGCCAAACATCAAGAAGGACACCCCTAATGTACTTTTGGTACAAGGGGGTAAAAGGTTTAAGAAACCCGCTAAGGGCAAAGGAAAGGCCAAGGCAGTCCAGATTGAGAATCAGGACAAGCCTGAGGCTTCCTCCAAGCCCAAACGCGGCCCTAATGATGTTGACAAATGCCATTACTGCAATAAGTCTGGGCATTGGAAGAGAAATTGCAAAGAGTATATGGGAGATCTAAAGAACTCAAAGAAGACGTTTGAGACGACTTCCAGATATCTATGTTATAGAAATAAATGTTACTACTTCAGGTTCTACTTCTTGGGTATTGGATATCGGCTGTGGCGCTCATATTTGTACGAATATGCAGGGTCTAAGCAACAGTAGAACGCTGGAAAATGGACAAATGGACTTGCGCGTTGGGAATGGAGCAAGAGTTGCTGCATTAGCCGTATGAACTTATCATTTGTCTCTGCTGTCAGGCTTGGTTTTAGAATTAAATAATAGCTACTATGTACCTGCTATAAGCAGAAACATCATTTCTATTTCTGTTTTGGATTTAGAAGAATTTTATTTTTCGATTAAAAACAAGTGTTGTTCTTTTGATCGTAATGAAATGTTTTATGGTAGCGCTCCATTAGAGAATGAGCTTTATATTCTTAACCAATCAATGCATGTATATAACATAAGTACCAAACGGTTAAGAACCAATGACTCGAACCCCACTTTTCTCTGGCATTGTCGTTTGGGCCACATCAATGAGAAAATGATTCAGAAGCTTCATAATGATGGGCTTTTGGACTCATTTGATTTTGAATCATTTGAGAAGTGTGAATCCTGCTTATTGGGCAAAATGACGAAGGCCCCTTTCAACAAATTTAATGAAAGGGCCGGTGACTTATTGGGCCTTATACATACTGATGTGTGCGGTCCAATGAGTGTAAGCGCTAGAGGAAACTTTCAGTACTTCATCACATTTACTGATGACTTCAGTAGATTTGGTTATGTCTATTTAATGAGACATAAGTCGGAATCCTTTGAAAAGTTCAAAGAGTTCCAGAATGAAGTACAGAATCAACTTGGCAAAAGTATCAAAGCTCTTCGATCATATCGCGGAGGTGAGTACTTAAGCCAAGAGTTCAGTGATCATCTGGGTAATTGTGGAATTGTTTCACAACTTACTCCTCCCGGAACACCTCAGTGGAACGGTGTGTCTGCAAGGAGGAATCGGACTTTATTAGATATGGTCAGATCGATGATGAGTCAAGTAGATCTTCCATTATCCTTCTGGGGATACGCTCTAGAAACGTCTGCGTTTACGCTGAACAGAGTTCCATCAAAATCAGTTGAAAAGACGCCATATGAGATGTGGACTGGAAAAGTTTCAAGTTTGTCTTTTCTTAAAATTTGGGGTTGTGAAGCTTATGTCAAGCGGTTGATATCTGATAAGCTTGCACCTAAATCTGATAAGTGCTACTTCGTTGGTTATCCTAAGGAAACCAATGCTTACTACTTTTACAACCGATCTGAGAAGAAAGTATTTGTTGCTAAGAACTGTGTTTTTCTTGAGAGAGAATTTCTTTCCAAGAGGAACAGTGGGAGTAAAGTACAACTCGAAGAAGTTCGAAAATCACAGGAGCCTGCTCAACCTGTCGAGGAAGAGCAGCGGCTGGATCTAGAAAGAGTTGTAGAGCCCGAGCCTGTGATGCCTGAAGTTCGCAGATCCGAAAAGATTCGTCACGAGCCCGAGAGATACGGATTTCTTGTGACTAATTGTCTTGATCTCTTGATCATTGACAGTGACGAACCTGCGACTTTCGAAGAAGCAATGATGGGCCCTGACTCCGAAAAGTGGCTTAAGGCCGCTGAATCCGAAATGGGTTCCATGTCACAAAACCAAGTATGGACTTTGGGTGATTTACCTGATGGTGTAAAAGCCATTGAATGTAAATGGGTCTTCAAGAAGAAGATCGATGTGGATTGACTCGAAAGTTGTTTCTCGATGAAAGACATGAGCGAAGCCGCCTATATTCTTGGAAAAAGAATCTATAGAGATAGATCAAAGAGACTGATTGGACTGTGTCAGGACACTTATATCGATAAGGTTCAACACAGGTTCAACATATTCCAAGAAGGGCTTGCTTCCGATGTCTCATGGCATTACTCTCAACAAGAAGCAGTGTCCTTCGACAGCTGCTGAGCGAGAGCGCATGAGTAGGATTCCTTTTTCTTCTGCGATAGGATCTATTATGTATGCCATGCTCTGCACTCGTCCAGATGTTGCTTGTGCGTTAAGCATGACGAGTCGATACCAATCAGATCCCGGTGAGAGTCACTGGACCGTCGTCAAGACAATCCTGAAGTATTTGAGAAATACTAAGGATAATTTCTTAGTGTACGGAGGAACTGATGAGCTTGTAGTGAGCGGTTATACGGACACTAGTTTTCAGACAGATAAAGACGATTTCCGATCTCTTTTGAAGCGGCGAAGGAGGCTGTTTGGATTAGGAAGTTCATTACTAAGTTTAGTGTGATTTCTAGCTTTTCTGAGCCTGTGGCATTGTTTTGTGACAACAATGAAGCCATAGCTCAGGCTAAGGAGCCCAGATCACACCAGAAATCCAAGCACATTGAGAGGAGATATCATCTGATTTGTGATATCATTGAGAGAGGTGATGTCAAGATCAGCAGAGTTCCGACAGACAAGAACGTCGCTGACCCTTTGACCAAGCCACTCCCACGACCGAAGCATGAGAGTCATGCAGCTGCTATAGGCATTAGATTCCTTAAGCAGTAATCTTGGTTTTAGTGGGAGTTATCACATTTATGTTTTGATGTTCATGTAAACATACATTTGGTTATGTTTTATTTAATGAAATTGTTTCAATATTATTTAGTTCTGTTATTAAATAATTGTCCAAAAGTAATTTATGACATCCTTATAGATCATCAAATAAGTGATTTGATCATGAAACTCTATAAGTGATATATGACATAAATTATTTGTGTCCATAGTCGAGGTTATCAAAGTTGGACATTGATAACCGCGCGAGACTAGTATGTGATGTGACTGATGACTAAGTTTCATGGAGTCATTAATAGGAGTATTAAAGTCTATCACATAGATATGAGTTAGAGAACACATTATCGGACCTGACCCGCTAATGAGAACTTTACAAGATTGTTATATGAGTGTCATAAGAGTTTCTCATTACGACTATAGAGTATAGTCCTTAGACCTGCGTTCATCATGTTTTCTTACATATGAATTGGTATGCTTTGACTTTGTCAAACGTCAGCCGTAACTGGTGGCTATAAAGGCATTGATTGGGCATATCATGAAGTGTGTAGGGAACAGAGATGGAACAAGATGGAATTTGTCCCTCCCATATAACGGGAGATAGATATCTCTGGGCCTATCGAAGATTTGATACTGGAAATGTGTGGCCACGCTCAAACGGATTGAATGTCAATCGTTTGTCTTTTATCAGTATAAATCGGAGTTCGATAAACATGATTTGGTTGATTGAGGGTGACACGAGTTCTTGCCTTATGCCAGATCGAGATATAGAGACAAAGGGATTATGAGAATAGTTGATTCCAGTACAAGTGGGAGACTGAAGGGAATGTCCTGAAATCATACTTGTATTTACTCTAGTAGAGTCGTGATGTCGAGATAAGACAATCATATGATATTGGATGGTTATAATGTTTTGCTAGAAGCCGCTTATAACTTATGAGTTATGAACTCATTACCATTATCATATGATCCTATAGGGTCACACACCTAAGCAAACTGGATAATATAAATTGGGTTTGATCATTAAAGTAATGATCATGATCAATGTATATAAGATATACGTTGATATCAACTTTCTGTGAGGGTGTCGATCGACACCAATGGTTACTGTCGATCGACACCACTCGGGATCAGAGAACCGGATTTTTGATTTAATTGAAATCAAGTCGGTTTGGTCCATCGGTCAACTAGGTTTCGTTAAGTCGCCTATATATATGATATAGGGCACGACTTAAGACATATTAGAAGTTCCTGGCCGTCACAGAAACGCAGAGAGAATCCCAAGGCGAACCGTTTGCAAGGCACTAGCATCCCTGTCGTCCAGTTTGTGTGCGTGTGGACTTCTGTAGAGGCGCAGCACTTGAGGCGCTTCCTGATCTCGATTACCTAACATCTTCCGCTGCTAATCTCCAGGTATACTTGAGATCTGATATAGATTCAATTGACACATGATTCGTGGCTTAGGATTTGTCGTTAGGACTGTTTTAATAAGATTAAAACCTATGCAAATTCCCTTCAGATGATTCTTCCGCTTCTGGTGGCAGCAACCGTCGCACCACACCAAACAGGCTCCCACCGGCACCACCATCACAGTCTGGATCATCTTACAGGTATTAGTAGAACCTGTTTGATTTTACAGGTTTGTTGTTGGAGAACCAACCATAAAACACATTCTTTTTTTTTTTCTTTTTTGGGATTGGTCCCCATTTCTGGGACTAAGCTCCTTTCTTATGTCTTCACTAGTTTTTTTAAAAGAAATGATTATGATATAATATGATGATGTACTTGCTTGTGTTTGTAGATAAAGATATTGTTAGAGATACACATATCATGAGTTTCGTCCATTTGGTCATTTCTTTTTCTTTTTCTTCAAAGCAAACTGTGTTAAATTTTCCCATTTTGAGCAAAGCTTCTATATTTGATCGATTTATTATCTCTCTCCCTACAGAATGATACACATATGCAGTTAAGAGATGTTTATGTCAAAGATTAATATATCTGCTAAAACTCTTGACACTGTCATAATTTTAAGCAACATAATTTTTCGGTGGGTCTGACGATGGTCAATGGTGTTACATGATGATGAGTGGTCATGTATGGATAACGCATTTTAAGCCATTCGATGAAATACCTAAGACTCGATCTCGCTCTAGATTTTGTTTGGATTGCAATTACGTATATAGTTAGATTCCTGATTCCTCATTGATTCATTTTTGTTGGTGATTGTAAATATTTAAAGAGAGATATGAAAGATAGAGGCAGGAGAAGATCACTACAAAACGCAACATTTGTGTTTTTTTCCTTCATTCCACAATAAACCAGACACTGTTCGAGGAATCGTACACACTGTTTCACTTTATCTTTTCACCCTGAACTTGACACAATTAAAAATTGTTTCTAAAGAAGAATTATTCATAATTTACTTTCATTAGACATATAATAAGAAGAATTATTGATACTTTAGTTCCATTACACATATACTTTAGTTTCATCGTGAATACAGCTGGTTGTGTCGGTTAGTGTTGACTTAGAGTCAATCAACTCTTCGAATGGGTCTTCTTCAGCTGAGTTCTAACTAAAACGGGACATCATCTCAGATGCTCCTCTACAAAAAAAAGTGATCAACAAAACTCTCCTTCAATCTACCCTACTCTTGTTAATGTTGTCTGACCTTTTTACCCTTAATGAATTGACTTTGACCCAGCTTCTCCCCCTTTGACCTTGACCTTCTCTCTCTTCTCTCTCTCCTCTCTACTCTCTCTCCTCTCTCTCTCTCTTTCCTCTCTTTCCTCTCCCCCTCCCCGACAGAGACAACCGACGAGCTCCGTCGACCTCTGTTCGCCGCCGTTTCACCGCCGGAGCTTCGTGGAGGTCCGAAATTGAGGTATGTGTTATTTTTTTTAGGTTTTGTGGTGGTTTTTGGGTTTTAGGGATTGAAATTGAAAAAGTAGGAGAAATTTGGATTTGATGCATTGGTGTGTAACGAATGTTTCTGGGTTGAATATGACTCTACATTGGCTACAAATGCAATACGGTGGCTGAATCGTGGTGAATTATAAGTTTTTGAAATCTCGATTGGATCTGAGAACCTGGATCTCTGCGAAAATAGTATAACTACTAATACTAGAAACAATGGGAAACGATGTAAACTAGTAAAACTAGTATTTAACTGGAAACAAGTAGTGTATAACTTAGAAAAACTAGGGTATTACTGTCAACAAAAAACAGTATTGATCGAGATTTTGTGGGATTTTTTTATAGTTTTTGGCAGGTTAAAATGAGCAATAACATGGCCATACATTATAATGTGAAGGTCTCATCAATGGTCTAATGTTCAAGACATCATTTGAGGAGATAACTATGCCGATGATCGAAGCTAGGTTATACAAGAAGCTTGGGTTAGATGAAAGTAAGATTAGATTGCAATTGAGTTACATTGCTAGATTGGGTGGATGTGAGCAAATGTCATATATTTGTGATGATGAGGATCTCTTGGTATATTTAACGCATTTGATAGTGAGAACCATAGATGTGTGTTGCTAGTGAAGTTGCTTAGTACACCGGAACAGCCCGTGCAACAATCGAGAGCCGGAACAAGCTCTTATGGTAAGAATTATAAGCGTGTTGATGATGAAAGCGTAGTAATAGGACCTAATGCCATAACGCTGCATGTTGACAACAGAGGTGGAAAAAGAAGAAGAAGAAGAAAAGAAGAAGAAGGAGGTTGATGATTCTGATAGTGATTCTGATAGTGATTCTGATAGTGATTCGTGGAATGTACCGGATTACATCAAGAGGGTTGCTTTTGGAGAAACTTAATTATGATTTATGATTATTTTGTATTGTCTTTTTGTAATACGGTAAAACTATGAATTTGTGTTTGAGTTGACTTTTCAACGTTTGATTTATGTAATTTAATATCATTAGGCTATAAATTGGGTTATTTTATTGTTTTCTGTATAATAGTTGTAATACTATCAATATTGTGTTTCATTTGACTTTTCAAAGCAAATAATTGTTAGAACTATAAATTATATGGCAAACAAACATAATAATTGAAAAAAATAACTGATTGTCGAGATGGATTAGTTTTTAGTGTTAAAATTAAAATTCATATGGCAAACAAACATAATAATTAACCCATCAACTTATTTTCAAAGAAACTTCAACTTACATGGTTTTTCCAAGAAACTTCCTTATACTTTAACAAACTCTTTCATAAGGAGAACCAATTTGTTTAGTGAAAGTACAATAATATCATTTTCGATCATATTATTGCACAGACTATGATATTCTCATGGAAAACAATGTACTTGAACTGTAATACTAAAAATATAACTTCTAGTTGGTGTAATACTAGGATAAGGTGGTGAAATTTTTGGGTCAAATTTTTCGAAATTTGGTATAACTAAGACTTGGTATTACTACGTGTATTTTCCAATGGGGTAACTTTAAAATAGAGGCGGAAAATAAAAAATATAGGCGGGAAATTATAATTTTTAGGAGGGAAAGTGATTTTTTTAGGCGAAAAATACAATTCTTCTCTCTTTCCCACCTCTCACTTTTGTCATTCCAACCTCTCACTTTCTCTCTCTGCACAAATCTTTCTTCTCTCTTTCTTCTCTCTTCATCTCTGGTTCTCTCTCTTTCATCCATCGTTCTCTCTCTTTCATCCATTGTTTTCTCTCTTTCATCCATCTTTCTCTCAAATCTCTCATCTCTCCTTCATCTCTCAGATTACAAGGTACAATATCCGCAATCTCAGATCTGGGTTTTTTGTGTCCTTTTTGGTGAGTAAAATCTTCAATTTCATATCTGTTCGTTTTTTATGTAGGATAATGGACTCCACTATCGCTAGCCATGAGTTTTAGGTTGAAGAAGAGATCCAGAAAGTTGGAAATACAGTTGAGGAGATGGAAAAGCAGCTTTATTATTGAAGAATTATCTGCAATTTCCGTGTTATTGACGACTTAGTATTCACTTTTGATACTCTGTTGTAGTATCACTTAGTATTTCTAATGTTATATAGTTGTACTAAGTTTCACTTTTGTTACTCGTATCACTTAGTATTTCTAATGTTAGATAGTTGTACTAAGTTTCACTTTTGTTACTCTGTCGTAGTATCACTTAGTATTTCTAATGTTATATAATTGTTCTTCGTATTTACAATGTTAAAACATAATCCAACATAAATATGAAAATGATACATAATCTCGTAACACTTGGTATTTCTAATGTTACTTTGTAACACTGGGTATTTCTAATGTTACTTCGTAACACTATGTTAAACAAAGGTCCAAAACAAAAGTTTCAAATTAAACAAAGGTTCCAAAACAAAGGTTCAAAATTAACGCATGCTCGTGGGTAGTTTAATGCCCTTGCAATATACATCCGGCTTCAAGAATAACTCTGGTCGCATCAAACCCTGCAACATACAAAGTTCAATATAACAGAATATTAGAAAATTTCAGTAGTTTTACCCGGTTTTCTTAGTTTTACCATCAAGCTAGTATTACCAAATAATACTACAAATTTCCTGCAAACCTGTTGCTTCATCCTCTTCTTCTGCCTCCCCCGTCGGGTCAGCCTTTGTGGGGACATGGTTCGGCGGGTCAGTATTCGGTGGGTCACCGTCTGTCGGGTCATCTTTTGCCGCCGGCGGCGGCTTCTCACTCGGGTTCGGGTTCTTCTTCCGCATATTTCTCGTCCTTGGTGCCATCTTTTGCTTGCCGTGAAACAGTCTCCGTCGCTGTTAGGGTTTGGGAAGAAGTGGTGGTTTTGGGGGAATTTCGGTTTCGTGAGAGAGAGAGACGGGATGGGACGTTTGAGTTTGTAAGGAAGAGAAGAGAGAGAGTTCGGGAAGGGAAGAGGGAACTTGAAAAAATTCTTCCAATTTTTTAATATCTGGCCCAAGTTCAAGAAAACTCATTTCAGGCCCAAGGTCAAATTGTAAATCTTATGTATTTCATCTGGTTTTATGGTCATTTCCATTGTTTAACAAAAAAAAAATTATAACGAGAGCATCTGAGGTTATTTGGTCACTTGCGAGAGTATCTGAGCCATTTTCCCAACTAAAACACTAAACAAAAAAAAGAGAGAACACATTCGCATATTTCTTTTTACAGATCAGTTGGACGAAAACCGATTTTCAGGAGGTAACTATTATTTTTATATTTTTTTAGTTGTGTCTGTCGTGGAAGGTGTTTCGATCTCTTTCGATTTAGCTTTTCAAATCTCAATATTGTCCATATCTTTGTACAAAGATGTGTGGATTAATTTCCCATAAAACAGTATACTAATTCTGTAAGTTTTGCAAAAGAAAAAAGATATTATCTGAATTATGAACTATGATATTAGATATTGATGAGTGAAGAACACGTGAGTATAATATATTGCTCTCATTAATCACAAAAATACATTACATTTATATAGATCTAATGTTTAACTTAATTACTAACTAATAGAATCAAGATATACACAAATTAAATCTCTAGAATATATTTACAATACCTTTTGATCTTTCTAGATCCTTCTATACATGGATCTGATTATTGATTACTTGTTTCATGGTTGAGCAGGAGATTTATGGCTGACACGTTTTTGTCGTTTGGAGTCGAAAAGCTTTGGGACCTCCTTGTCCGAGAATCTGAGCGGCTTCAGGGGGTTGATGAGCAACTCAATGGGTTAAAGAGAGATCTGAATATGTTAAGGTGCTTTTTGGAGGATGCAGATGCTCAGAAACACACAAGTGCCATGGTGAGAAACACTGTGAAAGAGATCAAAGAAATTGTTTTGGACGCTGAAGATATAATCGAGACCTTTCTTCTAAAGGAAGAACTCGGAAAAACAAGTGGCATCAGGAAGCGTGTGAGAAGATTTTCTTGCGTTATTTTCGAACGCAGAAGACTTGCTCTTGATATGGAAACCATAAGTACGAAGATCTCTAAAGAGGTCGACGATATGAAGATTCTTGGCGTACAACAAATCATCGGCAGGGAAAATTATATGCAGTCTATACAGGAGAGACAAAGGAGAATGCGACAAACGTTTTCTAGCGATAACGAAGACCATCTTGTTGGGTTGGAGGAAAAGGTTAATCAATTGGTTGGCTATCTGATAGAGGAAAATAGCAATAGTCAAGTGGTTTCTATAACCGGGATGGGCGGTATCGGTAAAACCACCCTCGCAAGACAAGTTTTTAATCACGAGACAATAAAAAGTCATTTTGAAGGACTCGCATGGGTAAGTGTTTCACAAGAGTTTACAATGGAGCATGTGTGGCGGACCATCTTGCAGAAACTGAGGCCAGAATCTGAAGTGTTAAAGATGACGGACGAACAAGTCCAAGAGAAACTCTTTCAAGTGTTGGAAACACAAAAGGCTTTGGTTGTCCTTGATGATATATGGAGAGAAGAAGATTGGGACATGATAAAACCTGTGTTTCCACCGCGAAAAGGTAACATCTTATAATACATGCATTAGATAACTCTCCAATTGACATTTTACGGTTTCACATATTTTTCATTAAACGTTATGTTCTTTTTTTATTTGATATAAAAATGAGATATATTTTTGTATAGGTTGGAAGATACTACTTCTCGTAACGAGGGTGTGGGATTACGAGCAGATCCAAAATGTTTCTCCTTCAAACCAGATTTCCTAACAGATGAAGAAAGTTGGACACTTTTTCGAAGGATAACATTTCCTAACACTACCGGTAATCTTTTAAGACAGCTTCATTAATCAAACAGTTTTTATTTAGGATGATCACAATCCGAATTTTTCTTAATAAATATCTCACCAACAAATCTAATCCTTACAGCCATTAACGTGTAGAAAATGAGGTTGATGAAGAGATGGGCAAGAAAATGATCGAACATTGTAGAGGATTACCCTTGGCTGTCAAAGTGTTAGGAGGGTTGTTGGCTGCCCAACACACGTTAAGTGAGTGGAAAAGGGTTTACGAGAATATTAAGTCTCACATCGTCGGAGGGACTTTCTTCAATGACAGAAATATCATTTCAGTTTACCATATATTGTATCTGAGTTATGAAGAGCTGCCCATTTATTTGAAGCACTGCTTCCTCTACTTAGCCCATTTTCCAGAAGATTCTGCAATAGATGTGGGGAAATTGTCTTATTACTGGGCTGGAGAAGGAATACAAAGGCCGAGGTATTACGATGGAGCGAGCATCCGAGATGTTGGAGATGGATACATAGAAGAATTGGTGAAGAGAAACATGGTACTTTCTGAAAGAGATGATTTGACTTCAAGATATGAAACATGTCAGTTGCATGACATGATGAGAGAAGTTTGTCTGCTTAAAGCTGAAGAAGAGAATTTTGTACAAACTGTTGATGCAAGTGCTCGTCAACCGCAAGCTCTCACCTCAAGTGAAAGTTCCCAGCTTCCTCGTAAATCCCGCAGACTAGCCATACAATCGCGTGATGATACATTACGATTACGCATAGAGAATCCAAAACTTAGATCTCTTTTGCAAGTGCAGAGTTCAACTTTGATGGCATCAGATTTATGCTTTAGAAGGCTACAGTTGATGAGGGTCTTAGATCTCTCCTGGGTCGAGTTTGAAGGAGGGAAGTTACCCTCTAGCATTGGGAAGCTCATCCACTTGAGATATCTGAGTTTACATTATTCAAATGTAACTCAGATACCTTCTTCTATGCGGAATCTGAAGCAGCTGATCTATTTAGACCTACGTGTACATTTTGATCTGAAGGTATCTTTCATGTCCAATTTCTTGAAAGAGATGCGAGAATTGAGATACCTGCGTCTGCCGGAGAGATTACATGATAAGGTAAAGTTGGAATTGGGCAATCTGGTCAAGCTGGAGACATTAGAGAATTTCTCAACAGAGCATGGGAATGTGAGTGATCTCCAAGGTATGACACGTCTAGAAACTCTCTCAATGGTAATCAGCAGTGGATGTAGTGTGGAAACGCTATCTTCATCTCTAACTGAACTGAAACGCCTGGAAAATCTTACTATAATTGATAAGAGAGATGAAACAAGAAGAGGAGAATTTGTATTGGATTGCGTTCATCTCAGACAGCTGAAGTTGACAATATATATGCCAAGGTTACCTGATGAGCAACACTTTCCTTCCCACCTTACGACTCTATATCTAAGTGGTTGTCGTTTGGAGGAGGATCCGATGCCAATTTTAGAGAAACTGAATCACTTGAAAGAGGTTGAGGTAATGTGGGATTCTTTCTGTGGGAGGAGAATGGTTTGCTCGACGGGTGGGTTTCCTCAATTGCAGAGGCTAAAATTATGTGGCCTAAAGGAGTTGGAAGAGTGGATAGTGGAAGAAGGCTCCATGCCTCTTCTTCATACTTTAAGGATTACTCACTGTGATAAATTAAAGGTGTTTCCTGATGAACTGCAATTCATCACTTCTTTAAAGGATCTTAGTGTTGGATTAAGAGGAGAGGAATGGAAGAATAGATTGTCGGAAGGATACTTGCCTTCTCGCCTTACAACTCTATCTCTAGAGGAGTGTCGTTTAGATGAGGATCCAATGCCGATTCTAGAGAAGCTGCTTCACTTGAAAGTGGTTACGTTATGGACAAAATCTTTCTGTGGGAAGAGAATGGTTTGCTCAACTGGTGGGTTTCCTCAATTGCAGATGCTACAATTATGGGAACTAGAGGAGTTAGAAGAGTGGATAGTAGAAGAAGGCTCCATGCCTCTTCTTCATACTTTGGATATAAGGGAGTGTGATAAATTAACCGAGTTTCCTGATGGGCTGCGGTTCATCACTTCTTTAAAGAATCTGATTTTCGATTGTCTGGGAGAGGAATGGAATAAGAGATTGTCGGAAGGAGGAGAAGATTATTACAAAGTCCAACACATCCCTTCTGTTAACTTTTATAGTAGATGAAACTTTCAGCAATTACGGACTAGCAGCTAAAACGTGATTTCATTGGAACGTGTTTGATGCTATAAGTTGCAGATTTGATTCATGTGTGATGCTTGTGAACATGATCATGGGCTATGCTGGTTTTCCAATTTCATCAGAAGTGAAACATAATGATACTGCTGTGAAGCTGTTCGAAAAAATGTCTAAGTGAGACTTGATCTCCTGCGCAGCTTTCATTAATTGAGAGAGGTAGAAAATGTTATTTTCTTGAATCAGTATTTCTCTTTAGATGTACTTCCATGGAAAATAATATTAACGATCGTAGAATGTATCTCGCCACATTAAAATATTAACAAGTTAAGTTTGATTTATCTGCAACTGTTGAGTGTGTCTTTGTTTCTACATTGTCATGTTGTTTAATTATTTGTTAGAAACAGAGAAATATGTTTACTGTATACTCTGAATTTCCTTGCATCAAATATATTTTTTCGTTTTCAAATATCATTTATTTTCTCCCATTTTTCTTTTTCTGATGAATTCAGTGCTGATGAAAAGGATCTTATCAATACCTAGTGAATGTATCGATCCAAGGAGGAGGAGCCTATTTTTAACTGTTCGAAGGGGTATGTAAGTTCATCCCTGATTAAAGAGTCCCTCACAGGAGATTCATATGAAGCATATGAAGTGTTAAAGATGACAGACGAACAAGTCCAAGAGAAACTCTTTCAAGTGTTTGAAACACAAAAGGCTTTGGTTGTCCTTGATAATATAAGGAGAGAAGAAGATTGGGACATGATAAAACCAGTGTTTCCACCGAGAAAAGGTAACATCTTATAATAATACATGCATTAGAAAACAAGATCACATATTGGTCATAAAACGTTCTGTTCTTTTTTTTATTTGCTATGAAAAAAGAGATATATTTGTATAGGTTGGAAGATACTACTTACTGCTCGCAACGAGGGTGTGGCATTACGAGCAGATCCAAAATGTTTCACCTTCAAACAAGATTGCCTAACAGATGAAGAAGTTGGACACTTTTTCGAAGGATAGCATTTCCTTACACTACTGGTAATCTTTGAAAACAGCTTAATTAATAAAAGACATGTTACTTCGGATGATCCCAATCCACATTTTTCTTAAAAAGTATCTCACCAACAAGTCTAATCCTTACCATTAACGTAACTACACCATATTCTGATGATGTTGCGTAGAGAATAATGTTGATGAAGAGATGGAAGAGATGGGCAAGAAAATGATCGAACACTGTGGAGGACTACCATTGGCTGTCAAAGTGTTAGGAGGGTTGTTAGCTGCCCAACACACATTAAGTGACTGGACAAGGATAAGTGAGAATACTAAATCTCACATCGTCGGTGGGACTAGCTTCAACGACAGAAATATCAGTTCTGTGTACAATATATTGTATCTGAGTTATGAAGAGCTGCCCATTTATTTGAAGCACTGCTTCCTCTACTTAGCCCATTTTCCAGAAGATCATCAAATAAATGTGGGTAAATTGTCCTCTTACTGGGCCGCAGAAGTAATACTGAGGCCGAGGTGTTATGACGGAGCGAGCATTCGAGATGTAGGAAATAGATACATAGAAGAATTGGTGAAGAGAAACATGGTTATTGACTTATTTCTGAAAGACACGTTATATCTTCAAGATATGAAATGTGTCAGTTGCATGACATGATGAGAGAAGTTTGTCTGCTTAAAGCTGAAGAAGAAAATCTTGTGCAAATTGTTGATTTAAGTACTTGTCAACTGCAAACTCTCACCTCAAGTGCAAGTTCTCAACTTTCTTGTAAATCTCGCAGACTCGCCATACAATTGTGTGATGATGCATTACCATTACGCATAGAGAATCCAAAACTTAGATCCCTTTTGCAATTAAAGCATTCATTTTGGTCGGCATCAGATTTACATTTCTACTTTAGAAGGCTACAGTTGATGAGGGTTTTAGATCTCTCTAAAGTTGAATTTAAAGGAGGGAAGTTACCCTCTAGCATTGGGAAGCTCATCCACTTGAGTTATCTGAGTTTAAGTGAGACAAGGGTAACTCGGATACCTTCTTCTATGCGGAATCTGAAGCGGCTGATCTACTTAAACCTAGATGTACTTGTATATGGTAAATCTCCAATCTACCTACCCAATTTCTTGGAAGATATGCGAGAAATGACACCTTCTTTTGCCGAGGAGATTACATGATAAGGTAAAGATAGAATTGGGTAATCTGGTTAACCTGGAGACTTTGCATAATTTCTCAACACGACATGGGAGTGTGAGGGATCTCGAGGGTATGACACAGCTAGAAACTCTCTCAATCCCATTCAGCGGCGGATGTTGTGTGGAAACACTATCTTCATCTCTAAGTCAGTTGAAACGCCTGAAAGATCTTAAAGTAACCGATGAGTGAGATGAAAAAAGAACTGGAGAATTTGTATTGGGTTTCGTTCATCTCACACAGCTAAGGTTGGAAATATACATGCCAAGGTTACCTGATGAGCAACACTTGCCTTCCCACCTTACATTTCTACTACTAGAAGGGTGTTGTTTAGAGGAGGATCCGATGCCAATTCTAGAGAAGCTGCTTCACTTGAAAGAGGTTTATTTTTGGAAGAAAGCTTCCTGTGGGAGGAGAATGGTTTGCTCGAGGGGTGGGTTTTCTCAATTGCGGAAGCTACGTTTATGGAAATTAGAGTTGGAAGAGTGGATAGCAGAAGAAGGCTCCATGCCTCTTCTTCACATACTCTCTATTTAGGATTGTGGAAAGTTTGAAGAGTGGACAGTAGAAGAAGGCTCGATGCCTCTTCTTCATACTTTTTATATTAGTCGCTGTGATAAATTAAAGGAGCTTCCTGATGGGCTGCATTTGCTCACTTCTTTAAAGGATGTTAGTGTTCATTTAAGCGGAGAGGAATGGAAGAATAGATTGTTGGAAGGATACTTGCCTTCTCGCCTTACTACTCTACTTCTGGATGATTGTCGTTTGGAGGAGGATCCAATGCCGATTCTATAGAAGCTGCTTCACTTGAAAGAAGTTACTTTTGAGTGTAAAGCTTTCTGTGGGAGCATAATGGTTTGCTCGAGGGGTGGGTTTCCTCAATTGCAGAGGCTTCAATTATGTGAACAAACAGAGTTGGAAGAGTGATACACAGGTTTTAAACCCTATTTTCCTACTGCAAGTGCACAGCAAATCGTAGTAGTACTTAGGGGTCGATCCCACGAAGACCAAGTATTACTCTATGGAATAATGGGCTAAATCGCAAGCTAAGATGAATCAATATCAGGTTGGGTTTCGTAAATAGCAAGGAATAAAAGCAATTCGGTTTTTAAACAATAATAAAACAAGCGTTAGGTCAAGGCAATTTGCAGGAGATTCAGAGCAAATGGTCAAACAACTATTCAGGCTATGATTAAGCACCAGTCTAGAACTCAAACACGAAGATAATATCAATCCACTGTCGTGGCATCAACAACTTTGTCTAGCGACCTAGAAATCCTAACTGTCATTGGTACTAGAAATCGCAAACAAGCAATATAGATCAGGTTTGATTTGTTCACAATTCTCCAATACATCTACTTTCGCAGGTAATGAATAAATTGTTCACCAATGTTTCTTCTAGCAACCTAGCAATTGTCGTTGTCTAAATTAAACCTAATATCATAAAATCAAGTGATCAAATCGATTTAAGCATTAAGATCAACAAGGATGAAGACATCGATTTTATTTGCCTATTTGTGTTTAACCCTAGCTCATGAATTCCTTTGAAAACCTTAACCTCACTAAGAGATCTACTCAGACATAATTAAAGATGAAAGAAACAAAGCAGAAGAATCAAAAGAATGCATGAAATCGATATTAAAAATTAGAAGAACTAGGGTTCAGAAATCTTCTCCAAATTGTAGCTTGAGATCTTCTCCCTTACAAAAGAATTCCTATGTATTGAAAAGCTAAAAGCCAAAAGCAAGATAAAAGATAATAAAGCCTAAGACTAAGAGGAGTATTTATATTCGAAGAGATAGACGGCTGGGAGGCGGCTGCACCCTTTAAAGTCGGTGGTGGGATTAAGTTAAGTTGTCTCCTTTAAATTCTCTTCCGCGGCGGCGAGCATGTGCTCGTTAGGTGGCCAAAAATCGGGAGCATGTGCTCGCTAATTGGAGTTGGTGGTACTTCGCAGGAATTTCCTTCTTTTCTTCAATTTTGATTCTTTTCTTTTCCACAGGTTCCAAATGCTCCAAACTCCAATAACAGCTCCAAAGGTACCTAAAATCTCCTGATACATACTCAAAAACTCTAAAAAGTCATTAGATACTAATGTTAGTATGTGTCAAAATCTCAATATATCAATTCCCCCTGACTTAGACATTTGTTTGTCCTCAAACAAACACAAGCTTAAACCCGTTAGAGAGATTTGAAAACAGGGATCTCACCTTCTCAACCGGAATAATCGCACCAACTGCTTAAACCTGTAATCCACATTCTTTATGAACCAATCCAAAAATCGACCACCATGTACTTCCCCTTAGTCACATCACAGTTTTTCCAGATTAACTCCACAAAATCTCAACTTCATCCACTATCCATCATTGCATAAAGACTAACAATGCTTCCAATGCCAAAAACCTTATAGACTCTTTCCCATACTATACCTTGGCAAATACAACCATGTAATCCAACTATCTGGTACTCTTTCTCTCCCCGAGACTTATTCTTTTCTCATACTCTGCATTGATTTTTTTTTTTACGATCTTTTTTTTTTCTTTTCTCGCAAAGGTGTGACGAATGATGGGGTCATGGGAAATTTTCCTCTCCCTCGTTTCCACCTTTGTGTGATCATTCCTTTCAAAGTAAAATAATGGGGTCATGGGAAATTTTTCTACCCCTTTACTCAAAAGAAAATCATCTCATCTTTTCATTTGTTTCTCAGGGTTTTTAGAATAAGGGAGAGGAATACCATCGGCTTTCCACAATAGCTGCAGATGTCAGGTATGAATGAGAGAATCAAGCTCTTTGATCACCAACTACAGTTGAAAGATCTGCTGAATCAAACTCCGTAAATAGCTCAGGTCTGTAAAATCTGCTGGAAATATGGGTGTCTCTAGTGGACTGGTCAGACTTTGGATTTTTCATTAGTCTTAACTGAATCGATCCTAAAGATATGGTCACTATGTAAAAACAGTCAGTTCAATATTCTAAGAGATAGTTCATAAATCCCAATTTAAATTTTGACCCAATAAAACAGACTGACTCAAAATAGAAAATAAAGACTGACTCAAAATAGAAAATAAAGAAGACTCAATAAATAAATAAAGTGCTGACTCAAGGCACGACCATCCCCCAGACTTACCTGGGTCGGCAGGTTGGAGCTAGAGAAGAGTCGTAGAAAACTTACCTGGGTCGGCAGGTTGGAGCACCATGGCGGAGCAGGTGCTCCGGAACAGAAGTGGGTGCTCGCCCGTTTTTTTTTTTTTTTTTTAATCTGAAACAGAGAAAACCAAAACCAAAAATCAATAGCAAAAGATAATAAAATAAAATAGAAACACTTACCAGTGGGTTGCCTCCCACTCAGCGCTTGGTTTTAGTCACTAGCTTGACTTGGTGAGCTGATTAGGCTTGAGGAGGGTCGCTTAAGGGAAAGGATTCCCCTTGTGCGACGGATGAGACAGAAGTGGGTGCTCGCCCGTTTTTTTTTTTTTTTTTTTAATCTGAAACAGAGAAAACCAAAACCAAAAATCAATAGCAAAAGATAATAAAATAAAATAGAAACACTTACCAGTGGGTTGCCTCCCACTCAGCGCTTTGTTTTAGTCACTAGCTTGACTTGGTGAGCTGATTAGGCTTGAGGAGGGTCGCTTAAGGGAAAGGATTCCCCTTGTGCGACGGATGAAACAGAAGTGGGTGCTCGCCCGTTTTTTTTTTTTTTTTTTTTTAATCTGAAACAGAGAAAACCAAAACCAAAAATCAATAGCAAAAGATAATAAAATAAAATAGAAACACTTACCAGTGGGTTGCCTCCCACTCAGCGCTTGGTTTTACTCACTAGCTTGACTTGGTGAGCTGATTAGGCTTGAGGAGGGTCGCTTAAGGGAAAGGATTCCCCTTGTGCGACGGATGAATCAGGGAGGTATGGCTTCAAACGCTGACCATTGACAACGAACTCTCTCCCCTTGTCGTCCAGTAACACCACAGCTCCATAAGGTCGTACTTCCTTGATTGTAAAAGGGCCAGACCATCGTGATCGCAACTTCTCGGGAAACAGCTTCAGCCGGGAATTGAAGAGTAGAACCTGGTCGTTGGGAGCGAAGTTTCTGGCCAGTATGCGCTTGTCGTGGTATGCCTTGGTGCGCTCTTTGAAAATCTTCGAGTTCTCATACGCGAGATGCCTAATCTCCTGGAGCTCATGTAGTTGCATCATATGCCGTTCTGAAGCTGGCTTAATGTCATAGTTGAGCAGCTTAACCGCCCATGCGGCTTTGAACTCAAGCTCGACGGGGAGGTGACAGGCTTTGCCCTAGATGAGGTGGAATGGTGTGGTTCCGAGTGGCTTTTTTTAGGCGGTCCGGTAAGCCCATAGAGCATCGTTTAGCTTGGAAGCCCAGTCCTTCTGATTTGTGCCCACAGTCTTCTGAAGGATGCTCTTGATTTCGCGGTTAGAAATCTCGACCTGCCCACTCATTTGCGGATGATAGGGAGTGGCGACCTTGTGCTTTACACCATTCTTACGCAGCAGAGTCTCAAAAACCTTGTTGATGAAGTGAGAGCCTCCATCGCTGATAACAACTCGCGGAACACCAAATCGTGGAAAGATGATGGATTTGAACATCTTGACCACCACTCTTGCATCGTTTGTGGGACTCGCCAATGCCTCAACCCATTTAGACACATAATCCACCGCCACAAGTATATACTCATTCCCGAAAGAGGATGGGAATGGACCCATAAAATCGATGCCCCATACGTCAAAAACCTCTACTTCAAGAATGAAGTTTTGTGGCATCTCATTGCGTTTGCTGATGTTGCCTTGTCGCTGGCATGAATCGCATCTAGAAATAAAGCGCTGAGCATCTTTAAACATCGTAGGCCACCAATATCCAGCTTGCAAAACCTTGGAGACTGTCTTGAAAGTGGCGAAGTGTCCGGCATACGATGAGCCGTGACAGTGAAACAGAATCTCTCGTATCTCCTCCTCAGCTACGCATCGTCTAAATACGCCATCTTGGCAATGCTTGTATAGGTACGGCTCATCCCAGAAGTAATGGCGGATATCCTTAAGGAATTTCTTCCTTTTGTTGCCCACAAAACCGTGTGGTTCCAGATCAGCAGCTAGATAATTCGCAATCTCGCCAAACCAAGGAATCTGAGGACGTTGGCCACTTTCGATTTGGTTGCAGAATTCGGGCTGAGCAGGTGCTCGCTGGGCGGGAGCACGTGCTTCCTTGATCTGGTAAACGCCAATCGAGTAAATCTGCTCTTCAGGAGGCTGTCATCGAGTGGGAGTTCTTCATCAATCCGCATTCTAGATAAATGGTCGGCAGCTCCATTATCTATTCCCTTCTTGTCTTTGATCTCAAGGTCGAATTCCTGGAGGAGAAGGATCCACTGGAGGAGTCGCGGCTTAGCATCTTTCTTGGTCAGCAGGTATTTGAGTGCCGCATGATCAGTGTGTACGATGACCTTGGAGCCCACAAGATAGGATCAGAACTTCTCAAACGCAAAGACCACCGCTAGAAGCTCTTTTTCGGTTGTGGCATACTTGCACTGAGCATCATCCAATGTGCGGCTGGAGTAATAGATCACATGGAGCTTTTTGTCTTTCCTCTGGCCGAGAACTGCACCAACAGCATAGTCGCTAGCATCTGTCATAACCTCGAAAGGTAAGCTCCAATCTGGTGGCTGCACAATGGGTGCGCTGACCAATGCTCCTTTGATCGTATGAAAGGCCTCGAGACATGCATCATCAAATTCGAACTTCACCTCCTTGCAGAGAAGGCGTGTGAGAGGCCTGGCGATCTTAGAGAAGTCCTTGATGAAGCGCCTGTAGAAACCGGCATGGCCTAAGAAACTCTGGATCCCTTTGACTGAAGTAGGCGGTTGCAAGTTCATCATGACCTCGATCTTAACAGAGGTCTTGAGCACAATCTTAATGAAAATCACAAGAAAATCAGGATGCTGAACAATGGTACAAAGGATCTGGATCAACTGCTTGCTATGGGTCAACCTCCGAAGGTGAATTGGGGTCTTGGATATACAGGTCACTGTGAGTCAAGTTTTACTGCTATCAATGTCGATCAATCTGCTCCTAAGAATTTCGTTCATGCAAAAGATGCTTCTGAAGCTAAGACCAGGTCTGCTGAACACACGGAATCATGTTCAACCAATAAGACTCAGACAAGAAGACATGGTGGAATCACAACAACGCCTAAGAAGAGACTCAGATGCTATTATTGTGGTAGACATGGGCACACTCGAAGACACTGTTACGACTTCATCAACATGGTCAAACAAGCATGGTATCAACAGAAGTGTTACAGTGATCCTAAGCATTATGGTAAAGTGTGGATAGCTAAGCATGATTTGTATCCCAAATGTAAAGAGACTAATACAAATCATGAGCTTGTGGTGTTCAAGGCTGAAGCTGTTCAAGGTACACATATGTGTGCAAATAAGCTGAATGCTACAGGTAAGATGTGCAGTCAAGAGGAGGAAATTAAGACTTGGTGTTTGGATCTGGGTTATAGAAGTGCTGATTGACGTTCAGCTGGAGTGACAAAGATTCATTGGATGAGTTTAGAATTTTCACATAGTTTTGTCACTCAAGCAGGGGGAGATTGAAGAGTTGGTGATATTTGATTGAGGGGGAGTTTGAGATGATCTACTGCTGGGTGTTGTGGACTGTATACGTGATATTATGTATTTTTAACATATTTTGATTTGTTTTTAGTATTCGGTTTGAGTTTTTATTTGTATCTTTCGTTAGTTTTTCGAGTCTTTTCTATTGTTTCGAGTCTTTTTACAGATTTCATGGAGTTCCGATGGAGTTTGGCGCTTACGGACATGTTCGAGTCAAGTTCAGGTGGAAAAACACGAGAAAATGATCAAATGAAGAGAACGACCATTCTCCTACAGAACGGTCGTTCTTGCTCCCACCTACTCTGCTGACAAAAGTGAAGGAACGACCGTTCTCTCCCAGAACGATCGTTCCCCGTCTCACCTACACCCACCTACTCTACCGACAAAAGGGCAAAGGAACGACCGTTCTCTCCCAGAACGATCATTCCCTGTCTCACCTACACCCACCTACTTCGCGATCGACCACTTAGAACGACCGTTCTCCTCCAGAACGGTCGTTCCCCGTCTCACCTACTCCCCTACACCTTGGCCTATATATTGGACTCACACTTGAAGCTACAAACACACCATCTTCTTCTCTCAGTCTTTTCTTGCTTCTAAACATTGTTTCTCTTCTCTTTTAAGCTTTAAACATTTATGCTTTGATCAAGTTCTTATTAGTTTCTTTTCAGCTTTTGTTATCTATTCAAGCTTTTATGATGATTTCTATAACCTCTCTTCTTGTTTCTTTCAATATGATTGAGTAGTTTTATTTTGGATTCTTGGTTTGGCAGACATGGGTGTTTGGAAGATTGATTAAGTAAGTTTTGATAAATGATATATGCTTGTGTTCATGTATTTATTATTCTTAATGCTTGGATTGAACGTCAAAAGAGAGAATCCAAAGATCTTAGGTTGTTCAGCACTCAAAAGGTATTCTGTTTCAACCTGACTATTTCTTGCATGCTCCTTATCTTAACCATTGGAAACTTGAGTCTAAGATAAGGATGATGATATTTATGGGTTTGTGTTCATTGTTTACATAAGGTTTGGTTGCATTTGAGAAATCTATAGCTAGCCAAAACTGTTAGTAAAAGGGTTAGTATCATCAAAAGTGAACTAATATAAATTAAGTAACCCATGTCATAAGATAGAACATAGATTTCTTGTTAAACCATCACTTATCAATCCGAAATTCACCCTTGTCAAATTGTCTCACCAAGGATCCATCTTCGTCATTAAAAGTCTTATCTGTTTGTTGCTCTTGCTTTCAATCTTTATTATTATCTTATTTTGCAAGAGCTTGTAGTTGAATCTTGTTTATTTACTGTTCTTAATTTTATTAGAATTCTGCTTTGTGATATTTTTACTAAATTATTACTTTATTCTGTTTATTTTTCATGCTTTTAAACTTTGAAACCAAAACAAAAACAATCTTTGAATCGTTTAGCTCGATTAGAATCATGTACTCTTGGTGTGCTTATTCTTGTTTTCCCTGTGGATCGATAAAATAACATTTGTTTGTTTTTTTCACACCCGAAAATACGCAGCATCAATATGATGTTTAGTAACTTGTGAGCTTGAGTTGAAAACTCAGTGAAAAAGGGGGAGATTGTTAGGTTCTGGATTCTGCAGCTGAACACCTAAGTTCGTGTGTGATGAAAACTGCAGAGTGTCACATTTAATGAAGAAGCTGCTGATGTGTCTTGTCTTGATTGGAGAGAGTTAAAAGACACAAAGTGAAGGAGCAAGAGTATTTAAATGGCATCTCTGCATAATATTAGGGTTGGCCGTCAAGAGAGAAGTGAGAGGAAGCTAGAGATTAGCTAAGGCTCTTATGGTGAGTGAGCACAAGATAGTTCTGCAACTTATGCTGTGAGTGTACGGGTTCCTTGGTGAGTGAATCAAGAGAGCTGTGCAGTTGTTGCAGTGCTTGTAAGGTTGGGTAGATTTGAAATTGGTCAGTGTTGAATCACAGATGGTGATGTCGTTTAATTCTGATTAAACAAGTCTGTAATGATTGTTTAAGTGATTTCTAATAAGAGCAACCGATATTGAAAGGAATCTTGTGTTTTGTTTCCTTGTGTTCTGTTGTTGCCTGTGTTCTGGAACTTACATATGCAACCACTATGGTGATGCTCCTCTACTGTATTCCCTTCTAGACTGCGATCCGAACTGCATCTCCTGATTCTCAAACGCTTGCTGACCAAACTGAGAGTTTTTACCAAAAGTAACAGAGATTAGTCACAAGAGAGGTTGAGTAGGTGGTGATACACGAGTTTTAAACCCTTATTTCCTACTGCAAGTGCACAGCATACGAAGTAGTATTTAGGGGTCGATCCCACGAAGACCAGTTTTCACACTTTGATATATTGAGCTAAATTAAAAGCTAAGACAATTCAAATATGTTTTTGGTTTTTTTAATAACTAGTAATGAAAGTGAATCGGTTGTAAGATAATTTTAACAAGCGTTAGGTCAAGGAATATCGCAGGAGATTCAGAGCAACGGATTAAACAACTATTCAGGCAATGATTGAGCATAAATCTAGAACTTAAACACTAAGATAATATCAATCCACTCTCGTGGTACCAATATCTTTGTCTATCAACCTAGAAATCCTAGCTCTCGCTGGTACTAGAAATCGTAGACAAGCATTAAGGATAGGTTTAATATGTTCACAATTCTCAATACATCTGCTCTCGCAGGTAATGGTTAAATTGCTCACCAATGTTCTTTCTAGCAACCTAGCAACTCTCGCTGTCTAAGTTAAACCAAATTTCATAAGATCAAGTGATCAATTCGATCTAAGCATTAAGAACAACAAGGGTGAAGATATTGATTTGAATAGCCTATTTGTGTTTAAAGGCTGCCTTGGCTGATTCCCTCCTTGGAAACGGTTCTGATTAGGAATGAATGGTCGGTTCTGGTAGTTGTTAGAGTAGTTGTTGGAGTAGTTCTTTTGAAAACCCATCTGCGGTTGATTTCCTCCTTGCTTAGGATAGACTTGATCCTGCGGATTCTCCACATTGGTGCTCCTATAGGACAGGTTCGGATGAGTGTTGAAGCCTTGGTTGTTGAAACCGCGGTTCTGCCCGAAACTCTGTCCCGTCACATAATTCACCTCCATCTGATCATTCCCGGTTTCTTCCTCGTAGGCTTGAGCGATAGGTGCTTCCCCATTCTCGTCCACAAAGTGGACTGACTTCTGGTTCTTTTTTAGCAAAAGGTTAACCATGGCCGCGAGCTCATCAATCTTTTTGGAGTCCACACTGTTGACCTTCTTCCTGTCGTACTCCGGGCTTTCGTTGCTGGAACTTGCGGCTAGGTTCTCGATCAGCTCCAGGGCTCCTTCCTTTGACTTAGTGTAGAAGTCACCGTTACTAGCTGCATTCAGGGCATTTCTGTAGTCCCAATCTACTCCGTCATAGAAGGTGCTGAGCAGCTGCTCATCGCTAAACCCATGGTGAGGGCACTCGCGCTTGTACTCCTTAAACCGCTCCCATGCTTCATTGAAGGATTCGCCGGACTGTTGCTCGAATGAGGAGATCTTGTTCCTCAAGGCTGCGGTCTTGGACTTCGTGTAGAACTTATCCAAGAAGGCTGCTCGTGCACTAGCCCAAGTCGGTAGAGAGCCTGGTGGTAAAGATTTTAACCACCGTGATGCTTTTCCCGTAAGAGAGAAAGGGAAGAGCTTGCACTTCAGGAAATCTGGATGCACACCATTGGAGCCGGTTGTGCTACAGATCTCTTCAAAGTTCTCGATGTGATCCATCGGAATCTCAGCAGGCAGACCGTGGAACAGATGTTGCTTCACGAGGCCGATCATTTGAGGTTTGATTTCGTAATCTTGCCTATGGATGGTCGGGGTAACGATCGCAGATCGATCCTGGTAGTATGTGTGGGCCGCATCTTTGTCCCCGAAAGCAGGTTGTGCAACGAGTTGCCTCTCCTGTTGCAAACGAAGCTGCTCCATGGCTGTCTGAAGTTGTAGCAGCTGAGCTGCGATGTCTATTTGTCCGCCCATCTCTGAGTTGGCGGTGTCAGTTGTTTCTGGTTCCGGAACAGGTATGTTACGTCTCTGCCTGTTCCCTCGTTCTGCTCTTGCTAACTCCTCGTTTGATAAGCTAACAAGATCCTCGTTATTTCTGCTCCTTGTGCTCCTTGGGGACATGCACCTGAAACACAAAAACAAAGAAGAAAAGAAAACGAGTTTAGTAAAGTTCTTAGTCTGATAATTCAGCCGTAAACCAAGGCGAAAAATTTGGTCCCCGGCAACGGCGCCAAAAACTTGATACACGAGTTTTAAACCCTTATTTCCTACTGCAAGTGCACAGCATACGAAGTAGTATTTAGGGGTCGATCCCACGAAGACCAGTTTTCACACTTTGATATATTGAGCTAAATTAAAAGCTAAGACAATTCAATATGTTTTTGGTTTTTTTAATACTAGTAATGAAAGTGAATCAGTTGTAAGATAATTTTAACAAGCGTTAGGTCAAGGAATATCGCAGGAGATTCAGAGCAACGGATTAAACAACTATTCAGGCATGATTGAGCGTAAATCTAGAACTTAAACACTAAGATAATATCAATCCACTCTCGTGGTACCAATATCTTTGTCTATCAACCTAGAAATCCTAGCTCTCGCTGGTACTAGAAATCGTAGACAAGCATTAAGGATAGGTTTAATATGTTCACAATTCTCAATACATCTGCTCTCGCAGGTAATGGTTAAATTGCTCACCAATGTTCTTTCTAGCAACCTAGCAACTCTCGCTGTCTAAGTTAAACCAAATTTCATAAGATCAAGTGATCAATTCGATCTAAGCATTAAGAACAACAAGGGTGAAGATATTGATTTGAATAGCCTATTTGTGTTTAACCTAAAGCTCATGAATTCCTTTGACAAACCTTAACCTAACTAAGAGGTCTACTCAGACATGATTAAAGAAGAAAACAAAGAGATTATAAAGTTCATCATAAAAGCTTGAATAGATAATGAAAGCTGAATATAAACTTATAAGAACTTAATTAAAGCATAAACATAAAGACTGAAGGTAAAGCATAAATATAAAGACTAAAAGTAAAGCATAAATATAAAGACTGAAAGTAAAACTTAATTAAGCATAAAGATAAGAACTGAAAGTAAAGCATAAGATTAAAAGCATAAGATTAAAGCTTAAAGAAACTTAACAAGAACTAGATAAAAGCATAAACATAAAACTTAAAACTAAAGAAGAAGCTATGCTTTGAAGCTAGAGAAGAGAGGAGGAAGAAGAAGGTGTGTTTTGAGAGTGATGTTGTGAGTCCATTATATAGGCCAAGGTGAAGGGGAGTAGGTGAAGCGGGGAACGGTCGTTCTTGGTGTAGAACGATCGTTCTCCTTGGTCGATCGAAGTAGGTGAAGTAGGTGAGCTTGGGAACGATCGTTCTAGGTGGAGAACGGTCGTTCCGTGCATGGTTGTTGGTGAAGTAGGTGAGACCGGGAACGGTCGTTCCTTGCATGGATCGGTCGTTCCTCTGCTTTGTCGGCAAGGTTGGTGAAATGGAGAACGATCGTTCCCTTGGGGGAACGGTCGTTCTTGTCTGGTCGTTCTTCTCAAAGAACGGTCGTTCTTCACTTTGTCCTTTTCTCGTGTTTTCCCGGCTCGAACATCTCCGTAAACGCCAAACTCCTTCGGAACTCCATGAAATCTGTAAAAGACTCAAAACAAAAGAAAAGACTCGAAAAACTAACGAAAGATGCAAATCAAAACTCAAACCGAATACTAAAAACGAATCAAAATACGTTAAAAACACATAATATCAACTCTCCCCAACAAAAACCTTTGCTTGTCCTCAAGCAAAACAAGATATCTTACAAAGAGGAGAGGTTAGAAAAACGTGTGAAATTCGTAAAACTTATAGGACCATACTCTAAGTCAATTGCCCGTAAACCGCATTCGCAAAGTTCAGATCAAACCGTACTTCATTGTACTTCTCCATAACCGTAGCAAATAAATGAAATCTCATGATCAAGCAGAACTTAATATTTAACATTCATTATCAAATGCGTGTACTCTCACAAAGGGAATATCTAACACGTTATGGTCTAGGTATCAAGGTTGGTATTTGGTGGCTCAAGTGTTTCGGTTTCTTTTAGTAGTATAAACAGATGCAAATCATTATGCAAAATCACCGTGAGACACAGACCAATTAGGAGGTACACAACTCTCCTTAACTCTAATCCTTCTACCCTTTTTTAACAAGTCACAAATCAAGAACATGATTAATTTCTTTTAACATTTTATGGAATTTAACGATATTACCTAGACTTTCCCGGTTCCTTCCGTTTTCTTTTCTGTAATGCAAATAATTTTTATTCTTCTTTTTTCTTCTTTTTTCTTTCTTTTTTTTTTTTTTTATATATATCGGAGAATGGAACCGGTTAGTCTCTAAGATCTGCATCAAAAGAACATCAACAATGTAAGCTTATTTCTTGAATGTGAATAAAACCTTCTACCCTTTAAAAGTTCACCCTCTTTTGAAACGAAAATTTTCAATGAATATGTTCAAAGAGAGAGATCACATTTCTAGACACATCCCATGAGTTTAATCAGAAAGAGACCACCTATCTAGACACAATCCTAAAGAAAAGTTGTGTCGGTCCGTATACTCCATAGTTTTTGCACATGAATGCAATGACAGTAAACGAAGAAAAGTGGGTTTCAACATGGAAATGGTATGGGTGTGGTACTAGACTAAGGATAAGTCTAGCCATTTGGAGTTAGCAAAGATTGGTAAAAATTGATGCAAAGAAAACTCCAAATGTAAAATCCAATACATGATTATCAACCCCCTAAGTGAGATAAATTAAGTCCATATTAAGTTCCGATAATTCGATTAAGTTCAGATGATTTGAGAAATTCACTAAATGATCAAGTTATGGATTTTTCTGCGTTTCCAAACTATCCTCAAACAATGCTAAGCAGTCCTAAGGCAATTACATCGAACATGTTGCAATTCCAAAAAGTTTTAACAAAATCACACACTGTTTTGACTCGATAAAAAATTTTTTTTTTTTTTTAGTTTTTGAAAATCTAAACACACCAAAATAAAACATAAGAAGTAAACATCAATAAAACAATGTTAGTACACAAATAAATCCCTCCTCCAGACTTGTTTTTAACCGTCCCGGTTGAAACAAAACTGAAAGAGAAACCCGTAAAATAAAATAAAAGTAGCATAAATAAAATGGATATAACAAGGGTGATAGAAATAACCACAGCTCAGTGGTCGCTGGTGGAGCTATCGGTGCTGCTCTCTATCCGCTCAACCGATCAACACTTAATAAAAACCTGCAAAAACAATCTAAAACAAAACAAGAAACGTAAATAGAATAAGAAAAAAACTTCACGCTATTTTACATGTTACCTGGTGGGTTGCCTCCCACGAAAGCGCTTGTTTTACGTCGCTAAGCTTGACGTTGGTGCCATGTATCAGTGAGGCTTGGTTTGGGAGCTTGCTCCAAAACAGGCTCCGAAATCAGACATCCTTATGTTCAGAACTCTACTCAGCATTCCATTCACAACACTAATATCCTTCTCTTTCAACTCTGATGGAAGAATAGCTCTAACTGTAGAGAAAGGTTTAGGACGACCTTTGCACTTGACCTTGTAGTCAACCGAGTTTCCATCATATCCTTGAGGGATCAAAGTCATTTGAGGACCTCCCGTAATCTTTTTGTACGGCACATTTTCTTGCGTTTTTGCCTCCTCCCTAAATTTCCCGGGTGGTGGAGTAGGTGCTTGCGGAATTGGAGCGGGTGCTTCCTCTTTATCCACTGCTGAGATGCAAGAGGAGCGTGTGGTTGTTCCTATGGGAACGGCTTCGTAGAAGACATTCTTGTCAATCTTGGAAAAGCAAACTTGCCTATTCGGCATATCGATGATTGCACCCACTGTAGCCATGAATGGTCTTCCAAGAAGTAAGGGTGTGCCATAACCTCCTCTCATCTCCAAAACCTGAAAATCAGTTGGAACTAGGCAATCCCCTATTCGGACAGGTAGATCGTGAATGCTGCCTGACGATGTTGTTGAGGAGGTTTTGCAAATTGAAGAGTCATATGGCTAGGTTTTACCTCATAAGTTTTCAGCTTCTCTGCAATCGCCTTTGACATGAGATTAACAGTAGACCCGGAATCACAAAGAGCGTCCTTGAATTCCATTCCAGCAATCGAGCATGGGACCAAGAATTTTCCCGGATCTTCAACTTTAGGCAATACCCTCAATGCTGGTGGTGTACTCCTTGCTTCTACAAAGCTGCCTTAATCTCCTTCTGATCTCTAGGTGGAACTGGGTAGGGCACCTTAGGAATATAAACCCTTGCTGGAAGATTTTCTGCGGGTTTGGTGGGAGCATCTCGGGGGAGCATGTGCTCTGGGGTAACGAGCAGGTGCTCTATCGCCACTCCTTTTCCTTTTGCCGATTTTGAAGTTGAGGTCGTGGTATGGTGGAGCGTCTTTCCGCTTCTCAATTCAATGGCGTTGATGAAATCCCTCCTTGGTGTTTCAGCCCTTCCAGGCAGAGTTCCTGGTGTCCTCTTGATAGCCTCAGCCGTCTGTGCAATCTGAACGTCGAGCTGCTTCATATGAATCCATACAGCTTCATATTTTTCATTGAGGTCCACGTACATTGTATCAACCTTAGCATTGATTTCAGATGCTGCCTTTTGCTGACTCGCCAGTAGTTGTTGCATCATGTTCTTCAGCTCGTCTTGGTCGTTAGACGCATGAGCTTGAAAGCTCTGATTCTTCACATAGTCTTCATTCACATAGTTAACCTCTGCGTTAGTACCTTGTGTCCTCTTAACTGATTCAGCGGTTTGTGCAATCTGAGTGTCAAGCTGCTTCAAGTGAGTCCGTACAGCCTCATACTTCCCATTAAGATCAACATACATAGTGCCAACTTTGGAGTTGATCTCTGCTGTCGCCTTTTGTTGACTCGCCATCATCTGCTGCATCATGTTCTTCAGCTCGTCTTGGGAGCCGGTTGCTGAAGATGAAGGCTGTGAGTTTGTGAAAGACTGGGGCTGCGAGTTCGTGAAAGGCTGCCTTGGCTGATTCCCTCCTTGGAAACGGTTCTGATTAGGAATGAATGGTCGGTTCTGGTAGTTGTTAGAGTAGTTGTTGGAGTAGTTCTTTTGAAAACCCATCTGCGGTTGATTTCCTCCTTGCTTAGGATAGACTTGATCCTGTGGATTCTCCACATTGGTGCTCCTATAGGACAGGTTCGGATGAGTGTTGAAGCCTTGGTTGTTGAAACCACGGTTCTGCCCGAAACTCTGTCCCGTCACATAATTCACCTCCATCTGATCATTCCCGGTTTCTTCCTCGTAGGCTTGAGCGATAGGTGCTTCCCCATTCTCGTCCACAAAGTGGACTGACTTCTGGTTCTTTTTTAGCAAAAGGTTAACCATGGCCGCGAGCTCATCAATCTTTTTGGAGTCCACACTGTTGACCTTCTTCCTGTCGTACTCCGGGCTTTTGTTGCTGGAACTTGCGGTTAGGTTCTCGATCAGCTCCAGGGCTCCTTCCTTTGACTTAGTGTAGAAGTCACCGTTACTAGCTGCATTCAGGGCATTTCTGTAGTCCCAATCTACTCCGTCATAGAAGGTGCTGAGCAGCTGCTCATCGCTAAACCCATGGTGAGGGCACTCGCGCTTGTACTCCTTAAACCGCTCCCATGCTTCATTGAAGGATTCGCTGGACTGTTGCTCGAATGAGGAGATCTTGTTCCTCAAGGCTGCGGTCTTGGACTTCGTGTAGAACTTATCCAAGAAGGCTGCTCGTGCACTAGCCCAAGTCGGTAGAGAGCCTGGTGGTAAAGATTTTAACCACCGTGATGCTTTTCCCGTAAGAGAGAAAGGGAAGAGCTTGCACTTCAGGAAATCTGGATGCACACCATTGGAGCCGGTTGTGCTACAGATCTCTTCAAAGTTCTCGATGTGATCCATCGGAATCTCAGCAGGGACCGTGGAACAGATGTTGCTTCACGAGGCCGATCATTTGAGGTTTGATTTCGTAATCTTGCCTCTGGATGGTCGGGGTAACGATCGCAGATCGATCCTGGTAGTATGTGTGGGCCGCATCTTTGTCCCCGAAAGCAGGTTTGCAACGAGTTGCCTCTCCTGTTGCAAACGAAGCTGCTCCATGGCTGTCTGAAGTTGTAGCAGCTGAGCTGCGATGTCTATGTTGCCCATCTCTGAGTTGGCGCGGTGTCAGTGTTTCTGGTTCCGGAACAGGTATGTTACGTCTCTGCCTGTTCCCTCGTTCTGCTCTTGCTAACTCCTCGTTTGATAAGCTAACAAGATCCTCGTTATTTCTGCTCCTTGTGCTCCTTGGGGACATGCACCTGAAACACAAAAACAAAGAAGAAAAGAAAACGAGTTTAGTAAAGTTCTTAGTCTGATAATTCAGCCGTAAACCAAAGGCGAAAAATTTGGTCCCCGGCAACGGCGCCAAAAACTTGATACACGACTTTTAAACCCTTATTTCCTACTGCAAGTGCACAGCATACGAAGTAGTATTTAGGGGTCGATCCCACGAAGACCAGTTTTCACACTTTGATATATTGAGCTAAATTAAAAGCTAAGACAATTCAAATATGTTTTTGGTTTTTTTAATAACTAGTAATGAAAGTGAATCAGTTGTAAGATAATTTTAACAAGCGTTAGGTCAAGGAATATCGCAGGAGATTCAGAGCAACGGATTAAACAACTATTCAGGCAATGATTGAGCGTAAATCTAGAACTTAAACACTAAGATAATATCAATCCACTCTCGTGGTACCAATATCTTTGTCTATCAACCTAGAAATCCTAGCTCTCGCTGGTACTAAATCGTAGACAAGCATTAAGGATAGGTTTAATATGTTCACAATTCTCAATACATCTGCTCTCGCAGGTAATGGTTAAATTGCTCACCAATGTTCTTTTTAGCAACCTAGCAACTCTCGCTGTCTAAGTTAAACCAAATTTCATAAGATCAAGTGATCAATTCGATCTAAGCATTAAGAACAACAAGGGTGAAGATATTGATTTGAATAGCCTATTTGTGTTTAACCTAAAGCTCATGAATTCCTTTGACAAACCTTAACCTAACTAAGAGGTCTACTCAGACATGATTAAAGAAGAAAACAAAGAGATTATAAAGTTCATCATAAAAGCTTGAATAGATAATGAAAGCTGAATATAAACTTATAAGAACTTAATTAAAGCATAAACATAAAGACTGAAGGTAAAGCATAAATATAAAGACTAAAAGTAAAGCATAAATATAAAGACTGAAAGTAAAACTTAATTAAGCATAAAGATAAGAACTGAAAGTAAAGCATAAGATTAAAAGCATAAGATTAAAGCTTAAAAGAAACTTAACAAGAACTAGATAAAAGCATAAACATAAAACTTAAAACTAAAGAAGAAGCTATGCTTTGAAGCTAGAGAAGAGAGGAGGAAGAAGAGAATGTGTGTTTTGAGAGTGATGTTGTGAGTCCATTATATAGGCCAAGGTGAAGGGGAGTAGGTGAAGCGGGGAACGGTCGTTCTTGGTGTAGAACGATCGTTCTCCTTGGTCGATCGAAGTAGGTGAAGTAGGTGAGCTTGGGAACGATCTTTCTAGGTGGAGAACGGTCGTTCCGTGCATGGTTGTTGGTGAAGTAGGTGAGACCGGAACGGTCGTTCCTTGCATGGATCGGTCGTTCCTCTGCTTTGTCGGCAAGGTTGGTGAAATGGAGAACGATCGTTCCCTTGGGGGAACGGTCGTTCTTGTCTGGTCGTTCTTCTCAAAGAACGGTCGTTCTTCACTTTGTCCTTTTCTCGTGTTTTCCCGGCTCGAACATCTCCGTAAACGCCAAACTCCTTCGGAACTCCATGAAATCTGTAAAAGACTCAAAACAAAAGAAAAGACTCGAAAAACTAACGAAAGATGCAAATCAAAACTCAAACCGAATACTAAAAACGAATCAAAATACGTTAAAAACACATAATATCAACTCTCCCCAACTAAAACCTTTGCTTGTCCTCAAGCAAAACAAGATATCTTACAAAGAGGAGAGGTTAGAAAAACGTGTGAAATTCGTAAAACTTATAGGACCATATTCTAAGTCAATTGCCCGTAAACCGCATTCGCAAAGTTCAGATCAAACCGTACTTCATTGTACTTCTCCATAACCGTAGCAAATAAATGAAATCTCATGATCAAGCAGAACTTAATATTTAACATTCATTATCAAATGCGTGTACTCTCACAAAGGGAATATCTAACACGTTATGGTCTAGGTATCAAGGTTGGTATTTGGTGGCTCAAGTGTTTCGGTTTCTTTTAGTAGTATAAACAGATGCAAATCATTATGCAAAATCACCGTGAGACACAGACCAATTAGGAGGTACACAACTCTCCTTAACTCTAATCCTTCTACCCTTTTTTAACAAGTCACAAATCAAGAACATGATTAATTTCTTTTAACATTTTATGGAATTTAACGATATTACCTAGACTTTCCCGGTTCCTTCCGTTTTCTTTTCTGTAATGCAAATAATTTTTATTCTTCTTTTTTCTTTCTTTTTCTTTCTTTTTTTTTTTTTTATATATATCGGAGAATGGAACCGGTTAGTCTCTAAGATCTGCATCAAAAGAACATCAACAATGTAAGCTTATTTCTTGAATGTGAATAAAACCTTCTACCCTTTAAAAGTTCACCCTCTTTTGAAACGAAAATTTTCAATGAATATGTTCAAAGAGAGAGATCACATTTCTAGACACATCCCATGAGTTTAATCAGAAAGAGACCACCTATCTAGACACAATCCTAAAGAAAAGTTGTGTCAGTCCGTATACTCCATAGTTTTTGCACATGAATGCAATGACAGTAAACGAAGAAAAGTGGGTTTCAACATGGAAATGGTAAGGGTGTGGTACTAGACTAAGGATAAGTCTAGCCATTTGGAGTTAGCAAAGATTGGTAAAAATTGATGCAAAGAAAACTCCAAATGTAAAATCCAATACATGATTATCAACCCCCTAAGTGAGATAAATTAAGTCCATATTAAGTTCCGATAATTCGATTAAGTTCAGATGATTTGAGAAATTCACTAAATGATCAAGTTATGGATTTTTCTGCGTTTCCAAACTATCCTCAAACAATGCTAAGCAGTCCTAAGGCAATTACATCGAACATGTTGCAATTCCAAAAAGTTTTAACAAAATCACACACTGTTTTGACTCGATAAAAATATTTTTTTTTTTTTTTTTTTTTTAGTTTTTGAAAATCTAAACACACCAAAATAAAACATAAGAAGTAAACATCAATAAAACACAATGTTAGTACACAAATAAATCCCTCCTCCAGACTTGTTTTTAACCGTCCCGGTTGAAACAAAACTGAAAGAGAACCCGTAAAATAAAATAAAAGTAGCATAAAATAAATGGATATAACAAGGGTGATAGAAATAACCACAGCTCAGTGGTCGCTGGTGGAGCTATCGGTGCTGCTCTCTATCCGCTCAACCGATCAACACTTAATAAAAACCTGCAAAAACAATCTAAAACAAAACAAGAAACGTAAATAGAATAAGAAAAAAAACTTCACGCTATTTTACATGTTACCTGGTGGGTTGCCTCCCACGAAAGCGCTGTTTTTACGTCGCTAAGCTTGACGTTGGTGCCATGTATCAGTGAGGCTTGGTTTGGGAGCTTGCTCCAAAACAGGCTCCGAAATCAGACATCCTTATGTTCAGAACTCTACTCAGCATTCCATTCACAACACTAATATCCTTCTCTTTCAACTCTGATGGAAGAATAGCTCTAACTGTAGAGAAAGGTTTAGGACGACCTTTGCACTTGACCTTGTAGTCAACCGAGTTTCCATCATATCCTTGAGGGATCAAAGTCATTTGAGGACCTCCCGTAATCTTTTTGTACGGCACATTTTCTTGCGTTTTTGCCTCCTCCCTAAATTTCCCGGGTGGTGGAGTAGGTGCTTGCGGAATTGGAGCGGGTGCTTCCTCTTTATCCACTGCTGAGATGCAAGAGGAGCGTGTGGTTGTTCCTATGGGAACGGCTTCGTAGAAGACATTCTTGTCAATCTTGGAAAAGCAAACTTGCCTATTCGGCATATCGATGATTGCACCCACTGTAGCCATGAATGGTCTTCCAAGAAGTAAGGGTGTGCCATAACCTCCTCTCATCTCCAAAACCTGAAAATCAGTTGGAACTAGGCAATCCCCTATTCGGACAGGTAGATCGTGAATGCTGCCTGACGATGTTGTTGAGGAGGTGTTTGCAAATTGAAGAGTCATATGGCTAGGTTTTACCTCATAAGTTTTCAGCTTCTCTGCAATCGCCTTTGACATGAGATTAACAGTAGACCCGGAATCACAAAGAGCGTCCTTGAATTCCATTCCAGCAATCGAGCATGGGACCAAGAATTTTCCCGGATCTTCAACTTTAGGCAATACCCTCAATGCTGGTGGTGTACTCCTTGCTTCTACAAAGGCTGCCTTAATCTCCTTCTGATCTCTAGGTGGAACTGGGTAGGGCACCTTAGGAATATAAACCCTTGCTGGAAGATTTTCTGCGGGTTTGGTGGGAGCATCTCGGGGGAGCATGTGCTCTGGGGTAACGAGCAGGTGCTCTATCGCCACTCCTTTTCCTTTTGCCGATTTTGAAGTTGAGGTCGTGGTATGGTGGAGCGTCTTTCCGCTTCTCAATTCAATGGTGTTGATGAAATCCCTCCTTGGTGTTTCAGCCCTTCCAGGCAGAGTTCCTGGTGTCCTCTTGATAGCCTCAGCCGTCTGTGCAATCTGAACGTCGAGCTGCTTCATATGAATCCATACAGCTTCATATTTTTCATTGAGGTCCACGTACATTGTATCAACCTTAGCATTGATTTTAGATGCTGCCTTTTGCTGACTCGCCAGTAGTTGTTGCATCATGTTCTTCAGCTCGTCTTGGTCGTTAGACGCATGAGCTTGAAAGCTCTGATTCTTCACATAGTCTTCATTCACATAGTTAACCTCTGCGTTAGTACCTTGTGTCCTCTTAACTGATTCAGCGGTTTGTGCAATCTGAGTGTCAAGCTGCTTCAAGTGAGTCCGTACAGCCTCATACTTCCCATTAAGATCAACATACATAGTGCCAACTTTGGAGTTGATCTCTGCTGTCGCCTTTTGTTGACTCGCCATCTTCTGATGCATCATGTTCTTCAGCTCGTCTTGGGAGCCGGTTGCTGAAGATGAAGGCTGTGAGTTTGTGAAAGACTGGGGCTGCGAGTTCGTGAAAGGCTGCCTTGGCTGATTCCCTCCTTGGAAACGGTTCTGATTAGGAATGAATGGTCGGTTCTGGTAGTTGTTAGAGTAGTTCTTTTGAAAACCCATCTGCGGTTGATTTCCTCCTTGCTTAGGATAGACTTGATCCTGCGGATTCTCCACATTGGTGCTCCTATAGGACAGGTTCGGATGAGTGTTGAAGCCTTGGTTGTTGAAACCGCGGTTCTGCCCGAAACTCTGTCCCGTCACATAATTCACCTCCATCTGATCATTCCCGGTTTCTTCCTCGTAGGCTTGAGCGATAGGTGCTTCCCCATTCTCGTCCACAAAGTGGACTGACTTCTGGTTCTTTTTTAGCAAAAGGTTAACCATGGCCGCGAGCTCATCAATCTTTTTGGAGTCCACACTGTTGACCTTCTTCCTGTCGTACTCCGGGCTTTTGTTGCTGGAACTTGCGGCTAGGTTCTCGATCAGCTCCAGGGCTCCTTCCTTTGACTTAGTGTAGAAGTCACCGTTACTAGCTGCATTCAGGGCATTTCTGTAGTCCCAATCTACTCCGTCATAGAAGGTGCTGAGCAGCTGCTCATCGCTAAACCCATGGTGAGGGCACTCGCGCTTGTACTCCTTAAACCGCTCCCATGCTTCATTGAAGGATTCGCCGGACTGTTGCTCGAATGAGGAGATCTTGTTCCTCAAGGCTGCGGTCTTGGACTTCGTGTAGAACTTATCCAAGAAGGCTGCTCGTGCACTAGCCCAAGTCGGTAGAGAGCCTGGTGGTAAAGATTTTAACCACCGTGATGCTTTTCCCGTAAGAGAGAAAGGGAAGAGCTTGCACTTCAGGAAATCTGGATGCACACCATTGGAGCCGGTTGTGCTACAAATCTCTTCAAAGTTCTCGATGTGATCCATCGGAATCTCAGCAGGCAGACCGTGGAACAGATGTTGCTTCACGAGGCCGATCATTTGAGGTTTGATTTCGTAATCTTGCCTCTGGATGGTCGGGGTAACGATCGCAGATCGATCCTGGTAGTATGTGTGGGCCGCATCTTTGTCCCCGAAAGCAGGTTGTGCAACGAGTTGCCTCTCCTGTTGCAAACGAAGCTGCTCCATGGCTGTCTGAAGTTGTAGCAGCTGAGCTGCGATGTCTATTTGTCCGCCCATCTCTGAGTTGGCGGTGTCAGTTGTTTCTGGCTCCAGAACAGGTATGTTACGTCTCTGCCTGTTCCCTCGTTCTGCTCTTGCTAACTCCTCCTTTGATAAGCTAACAAGATCCTCGTTATTTCTGCTCCTTGTGCTCCTTGGGGACATGCACCTGAAACACAAAAACAAAGAAGAAAAGAAAACGAGTTTAGTAAAGTTCTTAGTCTGATAATTCAGCCGTAAACCAAAGGCGAAAAATTTGGTCCTCGGCAACGGCGCCAAAAACTTGATACACGAGTTTTAAACCCTTATTTCCTACTGCAAGTGCACAGCATACGAAGTAGTATTTAGGGGTCGATCCCACGAAGACCAGTTTTCACACTTTGATATATTGAGCTAAATTAAAAGCTAAGACAATTCAAATATGTTTTTGGTTTTTTTAATAACTAGTAATGAAAGTGAATCAGTTGTAAGGTAATTTTAACAAGCGTTAGGTCAAGGAATATCGCAGGAGATTCAGAGCAACGGATTAAACAACTATTCAGGCAATGATTGAGCGTAAATCTAGAACTTAAACACTAAGATAATATCAATCCACTCTCGTGGTACCAATATCTTTGTCTATCAACCTAGAAATCCTAGCTCTCGCTGGTACTAGAAATCGTAGACAAGCATTAAGGATAGGTTTAATATGTTCACAATTCTCAATACATCTGCTCTCGCAGGTAATGGTTAAATTGCTCACCAATGTTCTTTTTAGCAACCTAGCAACTCTCGCTGTCTAAGTTAAACCAAATTTCATAAGATCAAGTGATCAATTCGATCTAAGCATTAAGAACAACAAGGGTGAAGATATTGATTTGAATAGCCTATTTGTGTTTAACCCTAAAGCTCATGAATTCCTTTGACAAACCTTAACCTAACTAAGAGGTCTACTCAGACATGATTAAAGAAGAAAACAAAGAGATTATAAAGTTCATCATAAAAGCTTGAATAGATAATGAAAGCTGAATATAAACTTATAAGAACTTAATTAAAGCATAAACATAAAGACTGAAGGTAAAGCATAAATATAAAGACTAAAAGTAAAGCATAAATATAAAGACTGAAAGTAAAACTTAATTAAGCATAAAGATAAGAACTGAAAGTAAAGCATAAGATTAAAAGCATAAGATTAAAGCTTAAAAGAAACTTAACAAGAACTAGATAAAAGCATAAACATAAAACTTAAAACTAAAGAAGAAGCTATGCTTTGAAGCTAGAGAAGAGAGGAGGAAGAAGAAGGTGTGTTTTGAGAGTGATGTTGTGAGTCCATTATATAGGCCAAGGTGAAGGGGAGTAGGTGAAGCGGGGAACGGTCGTTCTTGGTGTAGAACGATCGTTCTCCTTGGTCGATCGAAGTAGGTGAAGTAGGTGAGCTTGGGAACGATCTTTCTAGGTGGAGAACGGTCGTTCCGTGCATGGTTGTTGGTGAAGTAGGTGAGACCGGGAACGGTCGTTCCTTGCATGGATCGGTCGTTCCTCTGCTTTGTCGGCAAGGTTGGTGAAATGGAGAACGATCGTTCCCTTGGGGGACGGTCGTTCTTGTCTGGTCGTTCTTCTCAAAGAACGGTCGTTCTTCACTTTGTCCTTTTCTCGTGTTTTCCCGACTCGAACATCTCCGTAAACGCAAACTCCTTCGGAACTCCATGAAATCTGTAAAAGACTCAAAACAAAAGAAAAGACTCGAAAAACTAACGAAAGATGCAAATCAAAACTCAAACCGAATACTAAAAACGAATCAAAATACGTTAAAAACACATAATATCAACTCTCCCCAACTAAAACCTTTGCTTGTCCTCAAGCAAAACAAGATATCTTACAAAGAGGAGAGGTTAGAAAAACGTGTGAAATTCGTAAAACTTATAGGACCATATTCTAAGTCAATTGCCCGTAAACCGCATTCGCAAAGTTCAGATCAAACCGTACTTCATTGTACTTCTCCATAACCGTAGCAAATAAATGAAATCTCATGATCAAGCAGAACTTAATATTTAACATTCATTATCAAATGCGTGTACTCTCACAAAGGGAATATCTAACACGTTATGGTCTAGGTATCAAGGTTGGTATTTGGTGGCTCAAGTGTTTCGGTTTCTTTTAGTAGTATAAACAGATGCAAATCATTATGCAAAATCACCGTGAGACACAGACCAATTAGGAGGTACACAACTCTCCTTAACTCTAATCCTTCTACCCTTTTTTAACAAGTCACAAATCAAGAACATGATTAATTTCTTTTAACATTTTATGGAATTTAACGATATTACCTAGACTTTCCCGGTTCCTTCCGTTTTCTTTTCTGTAATGCAAATAATTTTTATTCTTCTTTTTTCTTTCTTTTTCTTTCTTTTTTTTTTTTATATATATCGGAGAATGGAACCGGTTAGTCTCTAAGATCTGCATCAAAAGAACATCAACAATGTAAGCTTATTTCTTGAATGTGAATAAAACCTTCTACCCTTTAAAAGTTCACCCTCTTTTGAAACGAAAATTTTCAATGAATATGTTCAAAGAGAGAGATCACATTTCTAGACACATCCCATGAGTTTAATCAGAAAGAGACCACCTATCTAGACACAATCCTAAAGAAAAGTTGTGTCGGTCCGTATACTCCATAGTTTTTGCACATGAATGCAATGACAGTAAACGAAGAAAAGTGGGTTTCAACATGGAAATGGTAAGGGTGTGGTACTAGACTAAGGATAAGTCTAGCCATTTGGAGTTAGCAAAGATTGGTAAAAATTGATGCAAAGAAAACTCCAAATGTAAAATCCAATACATGATTATCAACCCCCTAAGTGAGATAAATTAAGTCCATATTAAGTTCCGATAATTCGATTAAGTTCAGATGATTTGAGAAATTCACTAAATGATCAAGTTATGGATTTTTCTGCGTTTCCAAACTATCCTCAAACAATGCTAAGCAGTCCTAAGGTAATTACATCGAACATGTTGCAATTCCAAAAAGTTTTAACAAAATCACACACTGTTTTGACTCGATAAAAATATTTTTTTTTTTTTTTTTTTTAGTTTTTGAAAATCTAAACACACCAAAATAAAACATAAGAAGTAAACATCAATAAAACACAATGTTAGTACACAAATAAATCCCTCCTCCAGACTTGTTTTTAACCGTCCCGGTTGAAACAAAACTGAAAGAGAAACCCGTAAAATAAAATAAAAGTAGCATAAAATAAAAATGGATATAACAAGGGTGATAGAAATAACCACAGCTCAGTGGTCGCTGGTGGAGCTATCGGTGCTGCTCTCTATCCGCTCAACCGATCAACACTTAATAAAAACCTGCAAAAACAATCTAAAACAAAACAAGAAACGTAAATAGAATAAGAAAAAAAACTTCACGCTATTTTACATGTTACCTGGTGGGTTGCCTCCCACGAAAGCGCTTGTTTTACGTCGCTAAGCTTGACGTTGGTGCCATGTATCAGTGAGGCTTGGTTTGGGAGCTTGCTCCAAAACAGGCTCCGAAATCAGACATCCTTATGTTCAGAACTCTACTCAGCATTCCATTCACAACACTAATATCCTTCTCTTTCAACTCTGATGGAAGAATAGCTCTAACTGTAGAGAAAGGTTTAGGACGACCTTTGCACTTGACCTTGTAGTCAACCGAGTTTCCATCATATCCTTGAGGGATCAAAGTCATTTTAGGACCTCCCGTAATCTTTTTGTACGGCACATTTTCTTGCGTTTTTGCCTCCTCCCTAAATTTCCCGGGTGGTGGAGTAGGTGCTTGCGGATGCAAGAGGAGCGTGTGGTTGTTCCTATGGGAACGACTTCGTAGAAGACATTCTTGTCAATCTTGGAAAAGCAAACTTGCCTATTCGGCATATCGATGATTGCTCCCACTGTAGCCATGAATGGTCTTCCAAGAAGTAAGGGTGTGCCATAACCTCCTCTCATCTCCAAAACCTGAAAATCAGTTGGAACTAGGCAATCCCCTATTCGGACAGGTAGATCGTGAATGCTGCCTGACGATGTTGTTGAGGAGGTGTTTGCAAATTGAAGAGTCATATGGCTAGGTTTTACCTCATAAGTTTTCAGCTTCTCTGCAATCGCCTTTGACATGAGATTAACAGTAGACCCGGAATCACAAAGAGCGTCCTAGAATTCCATTCCAGCAATCGAGCATGGGAACAAGAATTTTCCCGGATCTTCAACTTTAGGCAATACCCTCAATGCTGGTGGTGTACTCCTTGCTTCTACAAAGGCTGCCTTAATCTCCTTCTGATCTCTAGGTGGAACTGGGTAGGGCACCTTAGGAATATAAACCCTTGCTGGAAGATTTTCTGCGGGTTTGGTGGGAGCATCTCGGGGGAGCATGTGCTCTGGGGTAACGAGCAGGTGCTCTATCGCCACTCCTTTTCCTTTTGCCGATTTTGAAGTTGAGGTCGTGGTATGGTGGAGCGTCTTTCCGCTTCTCAATTCAATGGCGTTGATGAAATCCCTCCTTGGTGTTTCAGCCCTTCCAGGCAGAGTTCCTGGTGTCCTCTTGATAGCCTCAGCCGTCTGTGCAATCTGAACGTCGAGCTGCTTCATATGAATCCATACAGCTTCATATTTTTCATTGAGGTCCACGTACATTGTATCAACCTTAGCATTGATTTTAGATGCTGCCTTTTGCTGACTCGCCAGTAGTTGTTGCATCATGTTCTTCAGCTCGTCTTGGTCGTTAGACGCATGAGCTTGAAAGCTCTGATTCTTCACATAGTCTTCATTCACATAGTTAACCTCTGCGTTAGTACCTTGTGTCCTCTTAACTGATTCAGCGGTTTGTGCAATCTGAGTGTCAAGCTGCTTCAAGTGAGTCCGTACAGCCTCATACTTCCCATTAAGATCAACATACATAGTGCCAACTTTGGAGTTGATCTCTGCTGTCGCCTTTTGTTGACTCGCCATCATCTGCTGCATCATGTTCTTCAGCTCGTCTTGGGAGCCGGTTGCTGAAGATGAAGGCTGTGAGTTTGTGAAAGACTGGGGCTGCGAGTTCGTGAAAGGCTGCCTTGGCTGATTCCCTCCTTGGAAACGGTTCTGATTAGGAATGAATGGTCGGTTCTGATAGTTGTTAGAGTAGTTGTTGGAGTAGTTCTTTTGAAAACCCATCTGCGGTTGATTTCCTCCTTGCTTAGGATAGACTTGATCCTGCGGATTCTCCACATTGGTGCTCCTATAGGACAGGTTCGGATGAGTGTTGAAGCCTTGGTTGTTGAAACCGCGGTTCTGCCCGAAACTCTGTCCCGTCACATAATTCACCTCCATCTGATCATTCCCGGTTTCTTCCTCGTAGGCTTGAGCGATAGGTGCTTCCCCATTCTCGTCCACAAAGTGGACTGACTTCTGGTTCTTTTTTAGCAAAAGGTTAACCATGGCCGCGAGCTCATCAATCTTTTTGGAGTCCACACTGTTGACCTTCTTCCTGTCGTACTCCGGGCTAAACCCATGGTGAGGGCACTCGCGCTTGTACTCCTTAAACCGCTCCCATGCTTCATTGAAGGGTTCGCCGGACTGTTGCTCGAATGAGGAGATCTTGTTCCTCAAGGCTGCGGTCTTGGACTTCGTGTAGAACTTATCCAAGAAGGCTGCTCGTGCACTAGCCCAAGTCGGTAGAGAGCCTGGTGGTAAAGATTTTAACCACCGTGATGCTTTTCCCGTAAGAGAGAAAGGGAAGAGCTTGCACTTCAGGAAATCTGGATGCACACCATTGGAGCCGGTTGTGCTACAGATCTCTTCAAAGTTCTCGATGTGATCCATCGGAATCTCAGCAGGCAGACCGTGGAACAGATGTTGCTTCACGAGGCCGATCATTTGAGGTTTGATTTCGTAATCTTGCCTCTGGATGGTCGGGGTAACGATCGCAGATCGATCCTGGTAGTATGTGTGGGCCGCATCTTTGTCCCCGAAAGCAGGTTGTGCAACGAGTTGCCTCTCCTGTTGCAAACGAAGCTGCTCCATGGCTGTCTGAAGTTGTAGCAGCTGAGCTGCGATGTCCATTTGTCCGCCCATCTCTGAGTTGGCGGTGTCAGTTGTTTCTGGTTCCGGAATAGGTATGTTACGTCTCTGCCTGTTCCCTCGTTCTGCTCTTGCTAACTCCTCGTTTGATAAGCTAACAAGATCCTCGTTATTTCTGCTCCTTGTGCTCCTTGGGGACATGCACCTGAAACACAAAAACAAAGAAGAAAAGAAAACGAGTTTAGTAAAGTTCTTAGTCTGATAATTCAGCCGTAAACCAAAGGCGAAAAATTTGGTCCCCGGCAACGGCGCCAAAAACTTGATACACGAGTTTTAAACCCTTATTTCCTACTGCAAGTGCACAGCATACGAAGTAGTATTTAGGGGTCGATCCCACGAAGACCAGTTTTCACACTTTGATATATTGAGCTAAATTAAAAGCTAAGACAATTCAAATATGTTTTTGGTTTTTTTAATAACTAGTAATGAAAGTGAATCGGTTGTAAGATAATTTTAACAAGCGTTAGGTCAAGGAATATCGCAGGAGATTCAGAGCAACGGATTAAACAACTATTCAGGCAATGATTGAGCGTAAATCTAGAACTTAAACACTAAGATAATATCAATCCACTCTCGTGGTACCAATATCTTTGTCTATCAACCTAGAAATCCTAGCTCTCGCTGGTACTAGAAATCTTAGACAAGCATTAAGGATAGGTTTAATATGTTCACAATTCTCAATACATCTGCTCTCGCAGGTAATGGTTAAATTGCTCACCAATGTTCTTTCTAGCAACCTAGCAACTCTCGCTGTCTAAGTTAAACCAAATTTCATAAGATCAAGTGATCAATTCGATCTAAGCATTAAGAACAACAAGGGTGAAGATATTGATTTGAATAGCCTATTTGTGTTTAACCCTAAAGCTCATGAATTCCTTTGACAAACCTTAACCTAACTAAGAGGTCTACTCAGACATGATTAAAGAAGAAAACAAAGAGATTATAAAGTTCATCATAAAAGCTTGAATAGATAATGAAAGCTGAATATAAACTTATAAGAACTTAATTAAAGCATAAACATAAAGACTGAAGGTAAAGCATAAATATAAAGACTAAAAGTAAAGCATAAATATAAAGACTGAAAGTAAAACTTAATTAAGCATAAAGATAAGAACTGAAAGTAAAGCATAAGATTAAAAGCATAAGATTAAAGCTTAAAAAAAACTTAACAAGAACTAGATAAAAGCATAAACATAAAACTTAAAACTAAAGAAGAAGCTATGCTTTGAAGCTAGAGAAGAGAGGAGGAAGAAGAAGGTGTGTTTTGAGAGTGATGTTGTGAGTCCATTATATAGGCCAAGGTGAAGGGGAGTAGGTGAAGCGGGGAACGGTCGTTCTTGGTGTAGAACGATCGTTCTCCTTGGTCGATCGAAGTAGGTGAAGTAGGTGAGCTTGGGAACGATCGTTCTAGGTGGAGAACGGTCGTTCCGTGCATGGTTGTTGGTGAAGTAGGTGAGACCGAGAACGGTCGTTCCTTGCATGGATCGGTCGTTCCTCTGCTTTGTCGGCAAGGTTGGTGAAATGGAGAACGATCGTTTCCTTGGGGGAACGGTCGTTCTTGTCTGGTCGTTCTTCTCAAAGAACGGTCGTTCTTCACTTTGTCCTTTTCTCGTGTTTTCCCGACTCGAACATTTCCGTAAACGCCAAACTCCTTCGGAACTCCATGAAATCTGTAAAAGACTCAAAACAAAAGAAAAGACTCGAAAAACTAACGAAAGATGCAAATCAAAACTCAAACCGAATACTAAAAACGAATCAAAATACGTTAAGAACACATAATATCAGGTGGGTCATGATAAGAATCACAACAGTTTCATTACCTCTTTCGGTGGAAATACCTCTATGCCAGGGTTCATTCTTGAGTTGACTGCTTCGAGCTTCATTGATAGGAACTGAAAACCGCAAGGACTCTTATGAGACGCACGCACATGTACGTCGTCGAGTAAACAAAACGATAGACACAAGAGATAAAGTAGGTTTTACCTCATCTAATTTCATCTAAAACAAAGTGCTTTTCCAATTACCTTGCATTCTGCAGAAGTTATAAAATTTCAGTTCTGTTATCTCTCTGCAAACAGACGAAAAATGCAGAACAGAGTTTTATGATTATTATTTATTAAAACCTTGTTACACTTACATTATGGCACAAGATCTTGCAAAATTTTTATCCGTTCGCTTATCTTTTCTCTTCTTGCCTGACAAAATCAAAGAAAGATTGTTTTAAAAACTCCAAATCAAGTTTTACTCATTCAGCCAAAGAAACAGAGTTTATAATAGTTTTCTGGATGATTATTCAGGGACATGATTTTGGTTCTTATGTAAACTATGAACTCTCCGATTCTTTTCTTACATGCACAGACTCCAGGGTAAATCTCAAATAGTGCAGGACGAATTAGCAAGGCTTTGTGAACAACTGGTTAGCAGTGCTGAAGGTACAAGGGCTATAGCTTTGGAGCTTTGCCGTGAGTTTGAAGACAAATTTCTTCTCCACTTGGCTGGTGGTGAAGTTAGTATTTTCCTACATAAGCTGAACAATATTTTTAGTCTGGAAATTTTGAATAAGAGCTAACCACCATCATTGTCACGGAAAATATCACTGATCAGCCTTTTCATTATTCTACTTGTAACGGAAAAAGTGTGGTGCTGTTTTTGAATTGCATGTCTTGTGGTTGTCTTTACCCGAGTAAACTATTTTCTGACAAATTTTTGAAGGCATTTTCCCAACCGTATCAAGCAGCTTCCAATGGACAGATATTTTGACTTGAATAATGTGAAAAAGGTGGGCTTCTATTCTTTTTTTTTTTTTGCCTCAAATGAACAAGTAAAATATTTAGATGGGAGTTTGACAGATTTATTTTCTAACCGTTTCAGATTGTATTATAGGCAGATGGTTATCAACCTTATCTTTTAATGTATAACGGTTTTGGACATGTCAAATGGATCTAATTTTGTGGGTGTCCTGCCTTTCCTTTTGTGTATGTTTACCTGTAAATTGAACATCTATGTTTCTGCTTGCTTTCATTACCGTTACAAATTCACTTTCTTGTTAGTCCCATATCTGCATCATTTCTCAGTTACAATATACACATTATCACAAGCTGTATTGTTTTCTTTTAATTGAAGATACACATTATCACAAGATAACAGCAGGTCCTTATTCTAATATACTTTTTGCTATTTACATAAATTAATTTCATTTTCTTCTCTTGTTATTAAATTGCAGAAAGCAGCCCGAGAACTAATGGGAGATCTAGTGCCTACTGGGGAGGATTGAATGAATGCGTTTAACGCTGCTGCTAGTGGACTGGACTCGTAAGAGGTATGGTTCTGGTGGTCATAGCCGACGGTACAGTGATCCAGCTCAGAACGGTGACGATTCTTCTGCTTCTGGTGAGCAAACGTCGCACCACACCGAAAAGCAGGGGCGGAGCTACTCTATGAATAGTGGGGTCAGCGCCCCCAGTGTTAAAAAAAATTTATGTAATTTCTACGTAGAGCGGCTAACCTTGCACATATACGGAGTGGTGTACCGTTGGTTATATTTTTAGTTTCTTCGTATTATATTTAGTATCAATAAAATTACACAATTTAGAGTATTTTAATACTTATTTGTCTGTTTATGCATATTTTAAAAATTAGGATACCATTATTATATATGTATTCTACCAAAATCCCCCATGGAAGATAATATTTGTGAAAAGTAAAGTGAAATATTAAACAAATAAATTAAAACATTCTGTTTATTTTTTTTAAAAAAGGAAGTCATTGAAAACGTTTGATTACTTGCTTTTGTCTTCTGCTAGGCGGTTGTTTTTTTGTTTCATTGGGGTTCCTGTGTGAAGTGTGTAACTTATCAGTTAAAAACATGTATGTTTTATGAACCTTGCATTTAAATGTTTTTTTTTGTAATTTGCGTTTTTACTTTCTTTTGCGTTTTTGCACCCATTGGTTACACATCATTCTTCTGTGTTGATAGCTCTTTATCTTATTCGTACTTTGTAGGTGAGGATTTATAATTATGAATTTTTAAATTTTCAATAAGCAAATATATTATGGATTTACATACTTACTTTCAGCTACTTTCAGCTGAAAGCAGCCCGCTGAAAGCTTCAGATTAAAGAAAAATATCAAGATATACAGTTTTATAAAATATATTTGGAATAAAATGTCAAACAAATATGATAGTCTAGTGGTTGTGGCAATTTTAATGAGTTTAGTGATTGTAGTTCGAACCCATAGATGCAATTTTGGTGGTTTTTTTTCTGTTTTTATTTATTACAAGGATATAATTGTTATTTACTCGAAAAAAAGACAGGTGTCGCTCGCAAAAAAAGACAGGTGTCGCATAGAATGAGAGAAAATTGGCTAATTATATATAAGATTTTTTTGTTTACCCAACAAAAATTTGTATTTCTGCCCCCCCCCCCCCCCCCCCCCCCATGATGGACCAAAGTAAAAGAATTATATGAAAGCCCAAAACACTTTTATTTTAATAAACCCAAAACATTTAAACTTAAATTAAATAATTAGTATTAATTGATATCTAGAAAATATGCTAACACATAAGTCTATAGCATTATTTGTTTTTCTATTGTAAAATCATTAAACTTATGTGGTAACTATCTATTTACTAACCACTTAATCGCTATTTCTTATTTATTAATTTGTAACATCTTCTCTCTATATTATTATTTCTAGAATGATATACATTAGTTTTTTAACCATGCTTTTTGTATATCCATTCTAAAAATCATCAAGTAAATTATTTTTCCTGTTAGTTTTATTACTAGATTTCTACCCGCGCTTTGAAAACACATAATTATTTCCTTTGACATTATTTCAATTCAAGGGAAAGAATAATTTTTATTTTTAGTTTTTTTAATTTGTTTGGAAATTTTTAATTTGTTTTTATCATATTGAGTTTTTTCTTTGGAAAAGAACTACTTATAAATGTAAAAGTTTAACTTGTGTTTGCAATTTTAGATATGAAATAAATATATTATATATTTTACTAAATTTAGCCCGTTTCGAATGCAGACAATTTTATTTAATTTTTTTACTTTGTAGAAGTTATAATTTAAGATATGTTGATGATTTATTTTCGTGATAATGATATTATATAATTTTTATTTTATTAGCTTTTTATAGTATCATTATATAATATGATTAGAGATTTTATTATATATATATATACTTATATTTTTAATATATTATATATTTTATTATTTTATTTTATACAATATGTTATTTCATATAACTTTATTTTAATTTAAAATATATGCAATTTTAAATGTATGAAAATTAAAAAAACTAACTCATTAATTTAAATTTATAAAAATTTAAAAAACTAACCCGTTAAATTAGTATTTAAATGAATGTAATTTTTTTAAATGAAAGATAACAAATATATATATTTTAGATATTATATTGTAACTAAAAAGGAAATATATCTTTATGTTAAAGATACTAAGAGATATTTAAAGATATTATTAGGTATTATGGATAAATTTATTAATAATTGATTTGACCATTTTGCCATTAATGAAATTACAATATGTTAATAATTCTAGTGGCATTTTATGTAATATAACACATAACTAAAGTTTTTTTTTAAATATAGCCTGAATTAATAGTATAGATGTGATGTAGGTCGTCACTTGTTACTGTTAATTTGTATATATTTGTATGTAATTTATGCAGATGGATAATTGGTGTTTTAGTAATTTGAAAATAATGATAAATTTTCTTTGTTTTTGTTATAAAATGATACATTTTTATCAATAAGTAATGACAATACTTTTAAGCAAAATAAATGATAACTATATATATTATAAAAGTAATATATACATTTAGTAATTACAAAAAATTCTAAACTAATATATATATATATATAGATCCGAGTGAAATTAATTTCTAGATCCGCCACTGCAGAACGGGCTCCCACCGGCACCACCGCCACAGTCTGGATCTCCTTATAGGTATTAGTAGAACCTGCTTGGTTTCACAGGTTTGTTATTGGAGAACCAAACCGTAAAACAAATTTCTTTTTTTTTTTTGTCCTTTTTGGCATTGGTCTCCATTTCTGGGACTAGCTTCTTTCTTATGTCTTCACTAGTTTTTTATAAAAGGAATGATTATGATATGATGATGATGTACTTGCGTGTGTTTGTAGATAAAAGAATATTGTTAGAGATACACACATATCATGAGTTTCCTCCATGGGTTCATTTGTTTTTCTTTTTCTTCAAAGCAAACTGTGTTATTTTTCGCATTTTGAGCAGAGCTTCTATATTTGATAGATTTATTATGTCTCTCTCCCTACAGAATGATACACATATGCTGCATCTAGTCGAATCACCTAAAACGCAAATTAAAAACTATTATCATACGTTAAGATAATATACGAAGTCGTACACTTATCGAGTTCGTCATTCTACAATGGATAAAAAATGAAATGTGGCGATGAAGCAAAACACACAGAATAAAAAGCTATTGGAAGATAGAGGAGAAGGTCACTACAAAACGCAACATATTCACCGATCTTGACACAATTAAAATTTTATTTTTTGATAAAAACTATTCTTGTAATATATTATTTATATAAATGTGTTATGGTGAGTGATCGTACTAAAGGAGAGAAAGCAAATAGTGAAGGAGCTAGACAGAAGCAATGTTCGGAAAATCGCTAGGCGTTAGTCGGGCGGTGAATCTGGGTCTAGCGAGTTATCGAAAAATCGGGGATTACTCGGGGATTAATCGGGGAGGAATTTTAAGATATTTTTACTATAATATCGTATATATATTAGTTTTGGTAAGTATTCTCAAAAAATTAATGTGGTCCAGTGGTTAGAGGTGTGATAGAAACTTTCCATACTCGGGTTCGAAGCCAAGAGGCAACCTTTAACTCTTTTTTTATTAATTTTTCGTTAACTATGAAATTACCAAATTGACCTCATGTCTTCTTCTTCTCCTCTGCAACCCTAAAAATGGCGGCTGCGTTTTTTTCTTCCTTTTTTACAGCGATTTCTTCGTTCTTTGGTTAGATCTATGGTAGATATAGGTAAATCTATGAAGGATTTTTCGATTTTAGGAGTTTAAACTCACAAAACCAAAGTTTTTTTAAAGGAACCGATTTTTTGACCGATTACAACCTAATCCCGGCGGCTCCAGTCCGCCGCACGACTTTCCGGCGATTAAGCGGTGCTAGTCGCCGCGTTTTAGAACACGGGACAGAAGAGAGCAAATCACGAAGGTGGAGCTTAGTTATTTGTGTTGTTGTTGTTTTCATTTACAATGTGACCAACTTTTATAGGAAACAAAAGATAACAACATGGTGACACTTGGTAAATAACATGGTGACACTTGATGACTAATCTTCTTCATAAGATGACACTTAGCTAACACTTGTATCTTTATAGAGAGTCATGTGTGATGAATAATCATATGTTATTTAACACTCCCCTTTGAGTATTCATCATACTGATGTATTACGTACTGCCTCGTTAAAAAACTCATTATGGAAAAACCCGTTTTGGGATAAAAACCATAACAAGGAAAAGAATACAGTAACGTAATCTCCCCCTCAAATATATGATCTTCATAAATCTCGTAAATGACGCATCCCGTTACTCTGAATACGCTTTCGAAATGTTCAAATGGGAAGCGCCTTTGTGAAAAGGTCTGCGGCATTATCTCTTGAGCGGATGTATCGGATATCGACTTCTTGATTCTTTTCGAGTTCTTTAGCATAGGAGAAAAACTTCGGAGGGATATGTTTCTTCCTATCGCTTTTAATGTATCCATCTTTGAGATGAGCAACACAAGCCGCATTATCTTCGTATATCCTCGTAGGCTCTTTTCTGGTGTTTAGTCCGCTATCTTCTTGTATATGATATATCATCGATCTAAGCGACACGCATTCTCTACATGCTTCATGGAGTGCAATGACTTCTGCATGATTTGAAGAAGTGGCAACCAAAGTCTGCTTTTGAGAACGCCACGAGATCGCAGTACCTCCCATTGTGAAAACGTATCCGGTTTGCGACCGAGCTTTATGGGGGTCTGATAAGTATCCTGCATCTGCAAAACCAACTAGACCACATGCAGAGTTTCTAGGGTAATATAATCCCAGGTCTAACGTACCTTGAAGATATCGAAAGATTTGCTTTATTCCAGTCCAGTGCCTCCGTGTAGGTGCTAAGCTATACCTTGCAAGTAAGTTAGTAGCAAAAGCTATATTTGGTCTAGTACAATTTGCAAGGTACATTAATGCACCAATAGCACTCATATATGGCACTCATATATGGTACTTCAGGACCTAATATTTCCTCATTATCTTCACAAGGTCGAAATGGATCTTTATCAACATTAAGTGATCTATTGACCATTGGGGTACTCAAAGGGTTTGCCTTATCCATATAAAAACGCTTTAACATTCTTGTGGTGTAATTTGATTGATGCAAAAATATACCATTTTTGATATTTTCTATTTGAAGCCCGAGACAAAACTTTGTCTTTCCAAGGTCTTTCATTTCAAACTCTTCTTTCATATGAGTTCTTGCATCATCAACTTCCTTTTGAGTCCCAATGATGTTTAGGTCATCAACATAAATAGCAATGATCACAAATCATGATGATGTTTTCTTTATAAACACGCAAGGGCATATCGCATTATTTATATATCCCTTTTTCATCAAAAATTCACTCAAGCGATTATACCACATGCGACCGGATTGCTTTAATCCAAAGTGATCGCTGTAATTTGACCGAACACACATTTTCGGATCCTTTTGGGATTTTTGATCCTTCGGAGATTTTGAATCCTTCCGGAATTTTCATGTATATGTCACTATCAAGTGATCCATATAGGTATGCAGTCACAACATCTATAAGGTACATGTCTAAATTTTTAGATGCCGTTAAGCTCATCAAGTACCTGAATGTGATTGCATCCATTACCGGGGAATATGTTTCATCATAATCAATTCCCGGTCTTTGAGAGAATTCTTGTGCCACAAGTCTAGCTTTATATCTTGTGACTTCATTTTTCTCATTTATTTTTCTTGTAAAGACCCATTTGTATCCGACTGGTTTTATATCTTCAGGTGTAATAACAACATTTCCAAACACATTTCTTTTATTGAGGGAGTATAATTCATTTCTTATGGCCTCCTGCCATTTATCCCAGTCGAGCCTTTTATGGCACTCAGATATAGATCTTGGGTCTGGATCATTATTGTCATTTTCAAGTTCTTTTGATACAGAAAAAGAGAATATTCCATCATCATCCTCTATTTCATTTCTAACCCGGATTCTTCCATCTTGGGCGTAATTAATGGAAATCTCACACATTTCTTTTTCTTGATCATTCTCTTGACTGGTCTCTTTGTTGGGTTCTTCTAGAATATTTTCATAATTATCTTCTCGGCATTTCTCATGATGTAGTTCTTCTTGAACCAATTCATTTTGTTCTCCCAACTTCTTTTTCTTTCGGGGATTTTTATCTTTAGAGCCCATCGGCCTCCCCCTTTTCAGTTGAACCCTAGGTTCAATTATTTTACTCCCATCAATTTGTACTTTTGGAATTTCAATTCTTGATGGAGCATTCGCGGCGGGTATATATGATTTTGTCACCTTTCTTGTATATGTGAACGTATCTGGTAGTTGATTTGCCAAACTTTGCAAATATATAATTTTCTGAACTTCTAGTTCACGTTGATTCGTAGGAGGGTCAAGATGTACTGAAGTTGGTGAAAACCATGTAACATCTTGTGAGACTTGCTTAATTCCTCCCCCAAATGCTGGAAATTCATCTTCATTAAAATGACAATCGGCAAAACGTGCCGTAAACATATCGCTAGTTTGCGGTTCAAGATATTTTATTATACTCGGGGATGTGTACCCAACATATATTCCCAATCTCCATTGTGGCCCCATTTTTGTTCTTTGCGATGGCGCTATCGGAACATAAACTGCACACGCAAAAACATGGAGATGGGATATAATTGGTTCTTGACCAGAAGCTAACTGTAATGGGGAATATTGATTATATGCATTTGGTCTAATTTGGACCAATGCGGCCGCATTCAATATAGCATGTCCCCATATAGAAATTGGGAGCTTTGTTCTCAAGATTAGTGGCCTTGCAATCAATTGCAGCCGTTTTATCAAGCTTTCAGCCATACCATTTTGTGTATGCATATGGGGCACTGGATGCTCAACATCGATCCCCATTGACAAACAATAATTTTTTAAAGCTTGGGAAGTCAATTCACCAGCATTATCAAGTCTCACTTTGTTTATGGCATAATCAGGGAACTGTACTCTCAATCTGATTATTTGGGCAATGAATTTTATGAAAGCCGTATTTCGTGTGGTCAAAAGACACACATGTGACCATCTACTAGATGCGTCAATCAATACAATAAAATACCGAAATGGCCCGCAAGGTGGATGTATCGGTCCACAAATATCACCATGTATTCTTTCTAAAAATACAAGGGATTCATTCCCAATTTTAGCTGGTGATGGCCGGGTTATGAGTTTTCCTTGAGAACATGCATTACACGAAAACTCCCCCACTTGAAGAACCTTTTCGTTTTTCAATGGGTGACCATTAGAATTTTGCACAATTCTTCTCATCATGACTGATCCTGGATGACCTAGCCTTTCATGCCATACTTTAAAAGTACTGGTAAACTTTTGGTTTACTGTAATATATGATTCAGTCATGTTTATCTTTGTGCAATATAATCCGGAGGATAACATTGGCAACTTTTCTAATATATGTTTCCTCTCTGTTGTAATGCAAAGATATTTAATTTTATTCTTGTTCATAGTCTCTATATGATATCCATTTTTTCGAATATCTTTAAAACTCAACAAATTTATGTAAGACTTTGGGGAATATAGAGCATTGTGTATTTTAAACTTTGTCCCATTTGGCATTATAAAATTAGCCTTTCCAAAGCCTATTATAATCTTTGCATTACCGGATACGGTACTCACGCTACCGGCGGATTCCTTTATTTTGAGACAGGAGAAATATCGTCTATCTTTAAAGATAGAGTGAGTTGTAGCACTATCTGCTAGACATATATCTCCATCCTGAATCTCGGCTTGCGACATCTTCTGTGTCATAATATTCATAAAAATGCATTATTAAAAGTTACTTCATATTATAACAAGAACCAATATTTTACAAGTTATTCTGAAAGTTGTATATTACACAAACTACATAAAAGCTTTCATTATTATACAGAAACTTTAAGTTCTTAATATAAGAAACACATCATACTTCATCGATCTAAGTTGGTTTATTCTCTATTGATCTCTCCAGGACCAATGATGAAATCAGCGATATCCAGATGAGTATCATCATTTAGGCCATGGAAGGAAGGTCCGACATCATCCGTGTTGAATTTTGTTTCAACATTATTAACCTTGGCCTTTTGTGATGCTTGATACAGATCAACAAAATGCTTTGGCGTACGACATATACGTTCCAATGTCCTCTTAGGCCGCATCTGTAACAAGCATTTTCGGTCGTCTTTCTTATAGCTCGACCATCTTCATTGATTTGGAAATTCTTGTTTTTGCCAGGATTAAAACCCCTTCCTTGTCCATGTCCATGTCCACGACTACGTCCACGACCACGACCACGACCACGACCACGGCCTCTACAGCATTCATATCTTCGTCCTTGATATTGATTATTGTTATCGCCGGACGCTACAACATTCGCTTCTAGAAATGGAGCCGAACCAGCGGGACAAATTTGATGGTTTAACATCACGAGTTCATTATTCTGCTCTGCTACAAGGAGGACTTGCATCAACTCCGAGTAACGAGTGTATCCTTTCACGCGATATTGTTCCTGCAACATTACATTTCCAGGATGGAATGCGGGGAGTGTTTTTTCAATCATATCATAATCACTCACATTTTCACCACATAACATCATTCTGGAGGTGATTCCGAACAAAGCGGAGTTATATTCACCAACACTTTTATAATCCAAGAAACGGAGATTTAACCACTCATGTTTAGCCTTTGGCAAGATCACATACTTTTGGTGATCAAATCTATCTTTAAGCGATTGCCAAAGATCTGCAGGATCTTCTTTTGTGATGTATTCATTTTTCAAGTTATCGTGGAGGTGATGGCGTAAAACACATAGCCTTAGCTTTAGCCTCATCTGAAGTCGGTTCCGACTGATCGATGGTTTGGAGAAGCCCATTTGATCTCAAATGCATTTTTGCATGAGATGCTCATGTCATATAATTATTTTCTCTTATATTGAGGGCAACGATATCGAGCTTTGCCAAGTTTGACATGATATCTATATAAACAATTAAATCATTCGTTAATTATGAATTTATATGGTTTCGAGGAGGCAAAGCCTACCACTCGATTAAGGAGGAGGTATAACCTTCCACTCCGTATAATTTAATATGAATTTAACGAAATGATATATAACATTATTTCATATATATATATATATATATATATTGGTATAAATTCAACATAAATTAAATATTACCTTTTTCGATATTTGGATGGGCCAACGGTAAAGTGATCGGACAGAGTGACGGGTGGCGAGACGATCGTGCTGATAACGTGATAAAACTATTTTTGTAATATATTATTTTTATAGATGTGTTATGGTGAGTGATCGTACTAGAGGAGAGAAAGCAAAGTTGTATCTTTATAGAGAGTCATGTGTGATAAATAATCATATGTTATTTAACATTTTTAAAGAAGATTGTAACATTTTCACAATGTTTCTATAGAAGATTATTAAACTTTTATTTTATTCTATCTTTATCAAGTCATAAGTGGCTGGCTACAATAGATTCCTTCTACACATCATCGTGAATACAGCTACTTGTGTCGGTTAGTGTTGACCTGGAGTCAATTTACTCGTGGAATGGGTCTTCTTCAGCTTGAGTTCTAACTAAAACACTAAACACAGAGAGAGAAAACACATTCGCATATTTCTTTTCACAGAATCTGTTGGACGAAAAGCGATTTCCAGGAGGTATTATTTTTATATTTCCTTAGTTTTTTTTTTTTTTTTTGTCGTGGAAGGTGCTTCGATCTCTCTCTCTTTTAACTTTTCATATCTCAATATTGTTCATATCTTTGTACATAGATCTGTGAATTAAACTCCCTAAAATAGTATACTAATTTTGTAAATTTTGCTAAAAATATATTATCAGAATTTTAACTCATGGATCTTCCTTTAGTGATTATTGAATAATTGTTGCATGGGTTAAGCAGGAGACTTATGGCTGATACTTTTTTGTCGTTTGGAGTCGAGAAGCTTTGGGACCTCCTTGTCCGAGAATCTGAGCGGCTTCAGGGAGTTGATGAGCAACTGAATGGGTTAAAGCGAGATCTGAATATGTTAAGGTGCTTTTTGGAGGATGCAGATGCCAAGAAACACACAAGTGCCATGGTGAGAAACACTGTGAAAGAGATCAAAGAAATTGTTTTGGACGCTGAAGATATAATCGAGACATTTCTTCTAAAGGAAGAACTCGGAAAAACAAGTGGCATCAGGAAGTGTGTGAGAAGATTTTCTTGCGTTATTTTCGAACGCAGAAGACTTGCTTTTGATATGGAAACCATAAGTACGAAGATCTCTAAGGTGGTCGACGATATGAAGATTCTTGGCGTACAACAAATCATCGGCAAGGAAAATTATATGCAGTCTATAGTGGAAAGACAAAGGAGAATGCGACAAACGTTTTCTAGCGATAACGAAGATCATCTTGTGGGGTTGGACGAAAAGGTTCATCAATTGGTTGGCTATCTGATGGAGGAAGATAGCAGGAGTCAAGTGATTTCTATAACCGGGATGGGCGGTATTGGTAAAACCACCCTCGCAAAACAAGTTTTCAATCATGAGACTATAAAAAATCATTTTGCAGGACTCGCGTGAGTATGTGTTTCGCAAGAGTTTACAAGGAAGTATGTGTGGGAGACGATCTTGCGGAAACTTAGGCCAGACTACAAGGTGTCAGAGATGTCAGAAGACGAACTTCAAGAAAAGCTCATTCGAGTATTGGAAACACAAAAGACTTTGATTGTCATTGATGATATATGGAGAGAAGGAGACTGGGACATGATAAAACCAATGCTTCCATTGGATAGCTCTCCATTTAATATTTTACCGCTTGGGTAAAAAGTAAAGAGAAAGATCACATATTGGTCATGAAACGTTATGGTCTTTTTCTTTTATATATAAAAAGAGATATTTTTGCATAGGTTGGAAGATACTACTTACTTCTCGCAACGAGGGTGTGGCATTACGAGCAGATCCTAAATGTTTCACCTTTAAACCAGATTGCCTAACAGGTGAAGAAAGCTGGACACTTTTTCGAAGGATAGCATTTCCTAACACTACCGGTAATCTTTTAAGACAGCTTAATTAGTCGAAGACTTTTTAGTTTTTACTTAGGATGATCACAATCTGAATTTTTCTTAATGATATCTCGCCAACAAGTCTAATCCTTACGGTCATTAACGTAATTGCACCATATTTTGATGATGTCGTGTAGAAAATAAGGTTGATGTTGAGATGGAAGAGATGGGAAAGGAGATGATCAAACATTGTGGAGGACTACCCTTGGCTGTTAAAGTGCTCGGAGGGTTGTTAGCGGAGCAGTACACATTGCATGAGTGGGAAAGGGTTTACGAAAATATTAAACCTCACATTACTGGAGGGACTAGCTTCAACGACAAAAATATAAGTTCTGTGTACAATATATTATACCTGAGCTATGAAGAGCTTCCCGTTTATTTGAAGTACTGCTTCCTCTACTTAGCTCATTTTCCAGAAGATTATGCAATATCTGTGAGGGATTTGTCCCATTACTGGGCCGCAGAAGGAATACCAAAGCCAAGGTATTACGATGGAGCGAGCACTCGAGATGTTGGAGATGGATACAAAGAAGAATTGGTAAAGAGAAACATGGTCATTTCAAAAAGAGATGCTATGACTTCAAGATATGAAACATGTCAGTTGCATGACATGATGAGAGAAGTTTGTGTGCTTAAGGCTGAAGAAGAGAGTTTCGTACAAATTGTTGATACAAGTTCTCAACTTCCTTGTAAATCGCGCAGACTCGTCGTACCAAAACTTAGATCTCTTTTGCGTTTGGAGCATTCAGGGTTGACGCCATTTGATTTACGCTTTACAAGTCTGCAGTTGATGAGGGTTTTAGATCTCTCTGGGACCAAGTTTGTAGGGAAGTTACCCTCTAGCATTGGGAAGCTCATCCATTTGAGATATCTGAGTTTACTTGGGGCATATTTTACTCATCTACCTTCTTCTATGCGGAATCTGAAGCAGCTGATCTATTTAAACCTATGTGTATTTGAGGGATTTTCAGTCTACATGCCCAATTTCTTGAAAGAGATACAAAAATTGGCATACCTGTATTTGCCGGAGAGACTACATGATAAGGTAAATTGGCATACCTGTATTTGCCGGAGTGTCTAAAGAGAGACTTGATCAGCAGCACAGCTTTCTTTTTGTGGAGAGAGATAGAGCGAGAGGGCATCTGTACCTTTATTGATTGAGAGAGATAGAACCTGTTATATTCTTGAATTAGTATTTCTGTTTATACGTACTTTGATAGAAAATAAATAAAATAAATTATGGAATAGTACCCTGGCACATTAAATTAACAATTTAAGTTTGGTTTGTTTGCAATTGTTGAGTGTGTCATGTTTTTCAATTAATTTGTTAGGAACAGAGCAATATGTTTATATTGTATGCTTTGTATTTCCTTGCATCACATATTCACATGTATTGTTTCGTTAAAGGATCCGAGTATGGGAGAGGAATGGAAGAAGAGAGAGGAGGAGATTACTACAAAGTCCAACACATCCCTTCTGTCTTGACTATGTAGGCGGTAAGATATTATTACCACACATCTAAATATTATGTACAAGGAAAGCTTGTTGTCTTTTTTTTTTTGTAACAAGAAAGCTTGTTGTCTTGTTGTCTTGATGTGTTTGTTGTGGTCTTCAGGTCTGGGAGATTGTCTTGCGTCCATTTAGACAGCCGAAGCTCATGTTTACTGACTGGGTATTATCTCCATCCACCTCTACATTAAAACTACGTACTGAAGCGTCTTGTAGCTCAAGCAATTATTTTCTACCTCTGGAAATTAAAGAAAGAAATAGCAACATATTAGATCATTCTTTATATGTTAACTCGTTCTGTATATCTCTGTTTTTCTCAGGATTTTTATTTTGGGGGGCCTAAAGCAACATAATTAGATCATTCCTTCTTAATATTGTATCAGACCTCAAGATAGTTCAATGTTTTTTTTTTTTTCTCATATCTTTCTTACTGTTATTTTTCTTTTTGCTTTCTTCATAATAAATAAGACGTGACTATATATTCACATCCATGAAATGTATACCTATAACGAGAGACAGATTTATATATGTATGTATGCCTTCCTTCTCGATCGGGATTTCAGGTAGTAAGAAGATGACGAAGTGTTTCTTTGTTCTTTATGAGGATGCTCTTTCGAAACCACCTGATCCTATCTGCATATGCAACCACTCTGGTGATGCTCCTCTACTGTATTCCCTTGTAGTCCGCGATCCCAAATGCATCTCCTGATTCTCAAACGTTTGCTGACCAAACTGAGAGTTTCATCAAAAATAACAGAGATTAGTCACAAGAGAGATTGAGTAGGTGGGTCATGATAAGAATCACAACAGTTTCATTACCTCTTTCGGTGGAAAAACCTCAATGCCAGGGTTCATTCTTGAGCTGACTGCTTCGAGCTTCATCGATAAAAACTGAAAATCGCAAAGACTCTTATGAGACGAACATGTACGTTGAGTAAACAAAACGATAGACACAAGAGAGGAAAGTACGTTTTACCTCAACTTGACGTTGCAATGATTGTATATAGTTAATAATCTCATCTAAAACAAGTGCTTTTCCAATTACCTTGCAAAAGTTATACAATTTCGTCAGTTCTGTTAAATCTCTCCAAATACATGAGAAATGAAGAACAGAGTTTAATGATTATTAAAACCTTGTTACATCCTGGAACAAGATCTTGCAAGATTTTCATCCGATCGCTTATCTTTTCTCTTCTCGCCTGACAAAACCAAAGATAAAATTTATCTTCAAAACTCCAAATAAAGTTTTACTCATTCAGCCAAAGAAAGAGAGAGTTATAATGCTAATATAATCCTTACTCTTTCAGCTAGACTGTGACTATCAGTAGCTTGACCTCTTCTTGCTCGAACATGAATATAATCTTTCATTGGTTCAATCCGCTGCTTCTTTTGATCCATGTTCGTCTCCAGCGACCCTTCTTCACCTTTCCCATCACACACTTCATCTATCTTCCGTCTTTTATTGTCACATTCGTTCTGATCAAAAAGCCAAAGACTTTTTGAGTTGAAAGTGAAACTCAACAAAATGAAGAATTTGAGAAAAATCACACTAACCAATCAATCTACTACAGAACTTAAAAGAATTGTAATAACAATTCGAACTGTACACATCAGGAACATATTGTCTGAAACTGTTTCAAACTTAGTCCAAAAAAAAAATTCAAATTATTTTCACAGAAACCATCAAACGAATCGAATACAGAAAACAGAGAAAATTTTATTATCCCGTACCGCGCCATTGCAGTTGCCGACCTTCGCCGAGTCGGACTCGTCCTCTCGCCGCTTCCATGCGCAGGAGATACCTTCAATCACCGCCTGCGATAGCGCGTGGCTCACACGCGCATGATCGCCGGCGACTGTGGCGGTGGCGGTTAGATTCGAGTGGGGGACAGCGAAAGCCCTAGCCGAAGAATCTCTGTTCATCGGAAACTGCCAGATCTCCGACAGGTTAAACGGTGCTCCTTCGTTCATCATCCCGCTCGAATCCATCAAATCACTTGAAAACACATACGCAGATTTCAAACGGTAACGTCCACCGAGTTGACTCAGTCACCGGCGATCCCGAATCGGAGTGTATGCAAAGCACTTTGGACTGTGGATTCTGATTGTGTTACTGTGTTTGTTCCTTCTTCTTCTTCGCTATTTTCTTTTATTATATATTTTCAAATTTTATATATTTTTAAATTAAAATATAAAAATATGTTTATCTTCTCTTCTCTTTCCACCTCGGGAGCTACGGGGTTTTTAATTCATGGCGAGGTTTTGCTCAGACAATCGTTGATTATTTATCTTCTGCGACGCGGGTGTATTTACGCTGCTATTATGTTTACCGTTCGATCATCTGCGATTGAGTTTAACGGCGGGGAAGAAAACCACGTAAGCTAGGCTTTGATACGGAAACATAATATACAGTTTGGGGAAAATGGAAAAGGACTTGGGGAAGTGGGGTCCCACTAATCCGATTTGGGTTTATCGGAGTAGTTGTTTATGGATTAGTGATGGGCAATGATGAGGTTGTGGATTTTAATGTTGTGGAAGTCGATGATGAAATAGGATGATCCTATGTAGCAGTTTTTCTTCCAATTGACTAATTGATTTTTAAAGTACTCTCTCGTAGGTTGGGCATTCGGGTATTCGGTTCGGTTCCGCGTAAGAACCATTCGGTTCCGGGTCTTTCGGGTAGAGGAGTTTTGGATCCAATGGGTACTTCTAAAATTTCAGTTCGGTTCCGGTTCGGTTCCTTCCGGTTCCGAGTCGGTTCGGTTCTAAATTTTGAGAACCGTTAACTTTTCGGTTCCTATTCGGTTCCGGTTCGGTTTGGATATTATTATCCAAAATACTTAAAATATATCCAAAAACCCAAAAATATACTAAAAAATCCAAACTTATTCGCCAAAATCTAATAAAAACAAAAAAAATCTCAAAATACTAAATTATACATTAAAACCTGAAGAACTAAAAATAGCAAATAACAGAAATACTTAAAATATATATTTAATACTAAAAAAATAATTAATACCTTCAATATTTTCGGGTATTCGGGTATCCCATTGGATATCGGTTCGGTTCCAGGTATTACCCGATATCCACGAGTATCAACATATAGGAACCATCGGGTATTTTAGAGTTTTTCGGATCAGTTTCGGATCCACTTTTTCGGTTCGGTTCCGGTTCGGGTTTTCGGTTCCGGATTTTTTGCCCAGGGCTACTCTCTCGGTTCTATTTATAAGATATTTTTATGCAAATAAAAATTCTTTTTAATGTTTTGTAATCATTTATATATGATAAGTAACATATCAAAGTTTTATCGATCTTTGAACCATAATATCCATTGTTTTATTAAATTTTTCAAACTTTAAAAAAGTTTTTATGCATTTATACAGATTATAACATAAATTGAGTGATTCTAACGTATTTTAAAGTTTTTAGAGTCTTCGATACTTGAAGGAAGCGAAAAGAAATTAAATACTATATGATAACATATTTTTATTGGCTTGTTTTTAGTTATATAAACAATATATATATATATATGTGTAAATTTAAAATTATATAATTTGTGTTGTTTCTTAGTTTTTACCAATTCATCCAAAGTTATGAAATTTATGGAGTGAGAATTTATCATAATTATAAGTTAGCATAGCTTGAAGATTCAGTGATGAGGTTGAACTCCAGGAATCAAATAGGATTGAAGATTTGTACGACATGCCTTTGCACCAGCCCGTGGCTGCAAATATGATTCTTTATATATGAACCAGAATACAGCGACATTTATACGGTGAGAAGCAATTTAGACTTATTCATCAATATAACAGTTGAGTATTAAATATTGAAGTAACAATTAGGTATTGCAGTTATATGAAATCTATAAAAACTTATCTTAGAGATGTCACGCTATGGTGGAATACACTTTTTTTTATACTAGCAGTTGTAAAGGTTCTAGAGAAGTGGGTTGCTCTTGTGAAGCTGAGCCATGAAAAAAGAGCTGGTGCACCCAAGTTACATGTACATTTCCCTGACCAAGTTGATCATCAATGTCCAGTACTTGATCGACCAAAATCTTCTTCGTCACCTCAAACCTGATAAAGTTGACCCCATAGCTGAACTAACTGCTCCAAGATTTTACGGGTGTGAAATATGGTAATAGTCAGAAAAAATGTGTAACTTGGTTGTTTCTCATTTATGGGTTTGTTTTAGGTGTTGGTTTGATGCTACTCTTCTTTTGTTGCAGGAACAAGTAAAAAGAGGAAGAGTATCTGAAATCAGGGCTAAACTAAAATGAGAAATGATTTGAACTCGAAGTGTTGAAACCAGTGTCAGTGCAACGTTTTGGATTGTCTAAGCGAGTTCAAAAATTGTGCATTTCTATTAAAGATCATAAAATGATAACAATATATTAAAAGATATGTTAAAATTTCATAAGATTAATCCAACTTAATAAACTATTTATAAAAAGAAAAGTTTTAAAAGTTACTATTGAAATATAACTCTTTTCGCATTTTTTCCTCCATAATCAGTTACTAAACTCGGATAGTCAAGTTTTTCGACCATAGCTATCTCAATTGACAACAAAGTCAACTAATTTAGGAGGTGTTATTAAATTTGTGTTATAGTGTGTTTTGATCTAATTGAATTATGAAATATTTTGTTGGATTTTGATGAATTTATTGGTGATGTATTTTGAAATACAAGACAAAACTCATGTATTTATTTTTTAGGAGAAAGAATACATTGAAATTCACTGAAACTGAATTCTAAAAATAATCAAAAGAAAAATGAATAACACTGACTTTTAATGTATTTTTAAATACATCAAACAATTATTTAATCCAATAACACTTGTTTTCAATGATTTTAATGTACCTTTAAAAAAAAAGATTCAATAACATTGAATTTAGTTGTGCATTTAAAATACACTCAAATACATTAAAATTCAATCTTATAACACATCATTAATCTCTTGTAGACCGCAAATATTTTTTTATTAACTTCACTTTTGAAAAACTTATTTGAGCTATGGCGACTGATACCGGAATAGTCAACAATATGTAATAATCAATTATTGTGTTCTGATAACAATCCTCCATTTCTTTTCAAAAAAATCAAGCATTTCAATAGAGTTTCATTGATATTGATTCTTGGAAAATATTTAATTTCATAAACAAATCATCATCAACAATGTCAGACATGATACCCTCAAAGTATCCTCATTTGCGGCTGCTAGTTGTTAAAACTTTTTTTTTTTTTTTTGGTATGAATGTCAAATTTTATACCATTTTAATTTTTTAGAGTTGCTGCAAGCAGCTTATTACAAGAAGAAGGAGAAGGGGAAGATACAAGAGCAAGAGCCTTACTAGCTAGCTAGACACCATATCAAAGTAGAGTTCCAAAAGAGAAGGAACACTATCGTTTGAGGCTGGAAATGAGAGGAGACGATCTCTGACAAGGCGATCCACTTCGGCACGGAGGGAGAGGACCGGGAGAGCAACATCTGTGAAGATTCGCCTATTGCGTTCTTTCCAAATAAAGTACACCACACCCTGCAACATAAGTCTTCCGATAGTAGATTCATCTGCCGAGGTGAAGGTACCATCAAGAAGAAAAACATCTAGCAACTCATGCAGGTTAGAAGTCTGGCTGAGGCGAAGCGATCGAAGGAAGAAGCCCCATAATTCAGAGGCATAAGCGCAGTCGAAGAACAGGTGACGGTGAGATTCTTTTTCTGCAAGGCATAGAACACAGACCTCGGGAACAAGAAGACCCCATCGAAAAAGTCGGTCACGCGTGGGGAGACGTCCGAGTGTGGCAAGCCACACAATAAAAGAACATCGAGGAATTTCATGTTTAAACCAAACCACTGTACTCCAGCGGACCTTTGGAGCTCTAACACGCAGGAAATCCCACGTTGCCTTAGAGGAGAAAGAGGGGGCAAACTTACCGGAAGCAGTACGCCACAAAAAACAGTCCCGGCCTTTACCAGGTTGAGGGGAGGTCATGGTTGATAGCACTGTGTGCAGAGTTTCTTCATCCTCAGATCGAGGATCTGGCAAACACCATGAGTTGTTCTGTACAACAGCACTAACAGGCGAATCTATTGCAATGCGGAGACTCCTTGGACCACTTGTGCCAAGCATTGAAAATAATGGTCCCAAATCCGTCCAGTAGTCATGCCAAAAGGAGGCTAATTCCCCATCTCTTATTGTACAACGCAGTAGATCAGTAAGTAACGGCTTAACTCGGAGCATGCTTCGCACTGTATAAGAGAACCGCGGAGTGTCCTGAGTAGCCCAAAAGGATTTGCGATGGAAAACATTTGATTTCAGCCATGCAACCCACAGAGAACCTGCATTAGTGAAAAAATTCCATACTAGTTTCAAGCGAAACGTTTTCTCAGATTCCTCCAACAATCTTATGCCCAGCCCACCCTCACATTTTGGCTTGCAGACGTCATGCCACGAAACCCGAGCCCCTCTGGCAGAATCCACCGTGTTTTTCCACAAGAAACCAGCGCAAAGGGAATCCACATTTGCGTAAAAGTGTTTCGGTAGATTGAAGACAGCACTCCAAAAATTTACCATACCATAAATCACAGAAGAGATCAACCGAATCTTACCCGCAAAGGATAAGAACTTTGTCGTCCAAGAGTGAAGTTTTGAAGTAATTTTTTCCAAGAATGGTTGCAAAGTGGATGCCGTAATTCGTTTTGGGTTAAGGGGCAACCCCAGATAACGAGTTGGCAAAGAGCCCACTGTGAATCCAGTAATGCCACTCAACACTGCCACTTCAATCTCATTATACCCTCCAAAGAAGATCTCAGATTTTCCTTGATTCACCTTAAGACCAGACATATCCTTAAATTCATCCATTACCGCACATATGCCTGTAAGTGAATGCCGTGAGCCATCCGTAAATACCAGTAGATCATCTGCAAATAACAAATTGATAAGAGGATTTTGCAATCAAATATCAATTACTCAACCCACTCATGTCATTGTAGTGTTGAGGTTCAATCCACCTAGGAAGTTAACACACTAAAGATGCAGGAAATTTCTCAATCCAAGTACAATCAGATTTTGGTTTTAGTGACTTAACTAACAAGAAACTAAGTAACCTCAAGGTAAACAAGATAAAAGCAAGTAATCTAACAAACAAATAAGTTGCAAATATTAAACAAGGTGATTCAAACAGAAACAGAATGATTTATAGAAAAGCAGAGCAATAGCAAAAGATTAAGATTAAGATTCAATATTTAAAAGCATTAGACCCTGGGATTAGGTTTTAAGACTTTGGATGATCTTTTGGAGACTAAAGGGTAACTAGGAGCCTTACTAGATCATTTCTAAACTAAGAACACAATGGTGCATTGATTCACTCTCATGACATCAATCCTATACTATCAAGCAGTTTGTAAACTCAATTCTCACTGGAAACTACAAGATAATATGCATTCAATCAAGTCTCTTCTAGTCTATCCAGCAACCTAGCATCAACTCTCATTGGCTAAGTGAGTACTAGACTCTCCAAGAATCAGTTCTAGCACTTTGAACACTTTTGATGTACAAAGATGCCTAAGATCATAGTTCTAAGCAATCAAGACTTATAACTATGGTTCAATCCTCTCTAGGAGAAGAAATAACTTAGAAACCTCTAATCAAACTCTAAACTCCTTCAGATCATCCTTGATCAACCCATCCCAGAATCTAATTAAGAAACTACTCCATACTAGAACAAGTTAAACTCAAGGTAATCAAGAAAGAAGACATGATCATAAGAAAATATGAGATGATAAAAAGAAGATTTAATGATTCATACAAAGATAAGAATCTAGATGTTGTTCTACAATACAAAGCTTAGTTTTTTCAGATCTAAAAACATCCTCTCCCATAATGGTCGAAATCCAGGCTTTTCAAGGGTGAGAGAACACTTTTTGGGAGTTGGTATAGTGGAAAACAGGCTGTTTAGTGAGTGGGATGCTCGTAGCGACTTGATCCAGGCGCTATTTCCAGTCGCTGCGAGTTCTTGATTTTGTAGCAACCGAAATCGAGTCGCTAGGACAAGTCGCTATGGACTCTTCTTCTCGAGCTTCATCTTCTTAGCGACTCGATCACGTCGCTATATCCAGGCGCCATATGAACGCTGTAATGTTTTAAACTTCGTAGCGAGAGGATCAAGTCGCTATATCTGGTGGCTATCTCTGGTTGATTTGTAACGACCCAAATCCACACGCTACATCCAGTCGCTACAGTGACTCCGAGTTGTTTTCTTTGTTTTCTTGACTTATCTCTTCTTGACTCCCCCCCCAATTCCACAATGCAGCTACTCCAGAACCTGATTGGGACAACGTACACAAATGCAATCCTAAACAAACCTAAATGCAACTAAAATGATCAAAAAGAGGTGAGAAAACATGATTAAAAACATGAAAATTCTATAAACATCAACTCCCCCAAACTTATCCTTTGCTTGCCCTCAAGCAAAGCCAAAGAAAAATTATGAGAAAGAGGTTTGAAAGTGGGGACTCAGAGCCACAAAATTCACACAAGAGATTCAGCCTAAGGTCCTTCCAAGTAGTTACAAATTGCATGAACTATACATCATAGACTTTGTAATACTTCAATGCTATCAAAACTTAACCCCTAGTCCACTAAGCCAATTGGAACTCAAGCAATCAAACCAATACAACCTCTTACATTCATTAAGTTGTTTCAAGTGCATTCTTGCAAAGGGGAAATCAATCACTCTCATTTGGTTAAGGGATAATGGCTTTTTAAGGTGGCTTAAGGTTTCTTTTTCTTTTGGTGGTAGCTATCTCTCAAAACAAGGAGCATTTGACATTATACAAAATTTATCTAAGAAAGGGAACAATTCATGCATACGAAGATTGATCCTCATTGTTCTACCCAATCCTAGAATGATCTTGGTACTAAACTTTTTCTAAACCAATGTCTACTCTTTTTAATTCACTCACCACCCCAAACTCTTTCCCAAAACCAAACCTCATCAAATGAACTTTCACCTTTGGATTGTTAGTCAACTAGAGAACTTTTAACTCAACTTTTTACTTAGCTCATTTCATCTCTTCTCTTCCCTTTTTTTTTTATTCTCTTTTTCTCTTCAAACACTAAGGAAGGGTTCTTTCTTTTCTAATGATTTTAGACTTAGAGCTTTTCTTAGACTAGTTCCCTAGAGACTCTCTTTTCTTTTTCATTTCACACTTAGTTCATTTATACTTTCCTTTTGATACACTCCCAAATCCCAAAAATAACACCATTAAGAACATCTCATCTCACTTCCCAACCTAAATGCTAGCACAAATGATGTCCTATTGCTAGCCAAAATGAGGATCAGCCCTTGTCGTTCCCAATACTCTCAATATTTTGCACATGTAAACACTATCAGGAAAATGCCTCACTCAATCAAAACAATGCAGGCTTGAAAGGAAGCTAAGGGTTTAAAGGTAGGGAGAGGTGCTTGGATTAACACAAGAGTGGTGCAAGGAAAAAGGAAACCCAAGCAAAATCCACAAGAGTGTATATCAAGCCCCTGAGCAAGAGAAATTAAGTCCATATTCAACTTTAATAGTTCATGAGGTTGAATTGAAGATCATGCAAGGTTCACTCAGGCCAGAGTTTTCAAGGCAAGCATTTTTAACAATGAATTTTCCTTTTTCTTAGAGGAAGTCCAAGCAACTTATAACTACTAACAAGGGCATTATTCTCAATCTCCAATGTGAACTCTTACAAGACAAACTCATCATTATCCACTATGCATATGCAAATGCAACCTAGAATGAAGCTAAACTCAATCCTAAAATCAAAAGAAAGATGATGATCTAAATGCATTTTTTTGTATTTTTGAAATATTTTTTTCAAAATTTTTTTTTTTTCAATTTTTTTTTTTGGGTTTTTAAGCAAACTTAACTATGTGCAATGCAAATGAGACTCAATGAAGAAACCAAAAGAAAACACATGGTCAAATACTAGGCCTCTCCCCCAAACTTACTTCACACAGTCCCTTGTGTGAGAGTAGACTTGAGAGAGAAGACCTAAATACAAAAGAAAACTAATGCAAATAGGGTTTGGAGTGTTACCTGAAGTTGGCTTAGCTGAAGGGGGAAAGTGAGAGAAGAATGAAGCTTGAAGGCTCCCCCAAACTTGGTTTTGCCAGCATTGACCTAAGTGTTTTTCAAAACACTTGAAAAACACACAAAACAAGATAAAAAGATAGGGATAGAGATATATATACAAAGGATACCATGGGACTTCCTCCCAAGTGAGCTTGTTTAAAGTCCCTAGCTTGACTCTTCTTCCATTTGCTAGTGAGGGTTTGGATTTGGCCTGCCTTCAAAGGTGAGGGTCAGGACTTGAGAAAGAAGCTCTTGCAGCTTGATTGGATCTCCTTGAAGTTCAGGACTGATGATGGCTTTGACACATGAGAATGGTTTGGACTTTCCCTTGCACTTGGTCTTGTATTCAATGTATCCATCCTTAAGCTTCAAGGGGTGAAGGCTAAGAGTGTTTGGAGATGGATCAAGTGAGGGAGGCTGAGGTTCTTTCATCTTCTTCTTGTCCTTAAGAGTAGCCTTTGTAGCTCTACCCAACTTTTCCTTTTTAGCACATCCAATGTGGTCATCAAACTCACCTTGTAGACATTCACCATCTAAAACTTGTTCTGCACACTCAACTTTTGGAGGCTGTTCCTTCACCACATTCATAACTTCAACCTTTTCAGCTCTGTCTGATTTTTTTCCAAACTCTCCAATGGTTATTGTTCCACAATAGTCAGAAGTGGAAGAAAGCAGTGGGTAGGAGGCCTTGCTGTTGATATGATGAAGAGTTGCTCTCTTGTTAGGGAAGTCAATAACCGCACCAACAGTGTAAAGGAATGGTCTACCAAGGATCAAAGGGACTTTCCTATTTTCAGCCATTTCCACAACAGTGAGATCTATTGGGACTGTGCAATCTTCAACCTTCATAGGATAATCCTGGATGATTCCAATTGGAGACTTAGCAGAAGCATCCCCAAGCATGATAGAAGATGTGAGAGCCTTTATTTCAGTGATCCCTAGACTCTGAACCATCTCAAGAGAGATCACATTCACAGTAGCACCAGTATCAGCAAGTGCATCATCAAGCTTTAAAGGTCCAAGAGAACAAGGTATTGTGAACTTCCCTTGGTCTTCAAGCTTGGGAATGGAGGTGGGGTTGGCTGGTGGCTTTTTGGGTAATGTAGAGATTCCCAGCAGTTCTTCTACCTTCTCCTTGTTTGCTAGAATATCCTTAATAAGCATCATTTGGAGATGAGCTTCATGCATATTCCCCATATTAGGCAACTCAACACCAATATCACTCATATCTTTCCTAAACTTGGAGATGACTTTCTTTTGAGCTTTAGTGAGGAATCTAGCTGGAAATGGAAGCTTGGGCTCATAAGGAGAAGGTTCAACCTCAGTAGATTCTGCCTTTTCAATGTTCTTTGTGACCTCTTTCCTTTCCTTAGGTTTCCCTTCAACTTTCACAGCCTTCTCAACAACATAATTCTCAGCACTTGAACCATGAAGAAGCCTGGAGATCTCCTCTATTGCTTGTTCATTCTCATCAGATTTGATGTCTCTCATAGCTTTGGGAGGAGGAGTGGATTTTACCTCATTTCCATCATTGGAGAATATGGCATTGCAATACTCCTTGGGGTTAACCACATATTTTCCAGGAAGTTGACCACTTGTTCTTGTAGAAGTTGATGATAGTTGAGCCAATTGATTGTCCAAGGTTTTGATATGTTGTTGCAAGCTGTCCACTTTGGCATTGAAGTCATTCTTCATTGTGGAGATCTCAATAGCTGACTTGCCTTGCCCTTCCAATATCTGTCTAAGTAAGGACTGAGTGGTATCATTTTGAGAGTTGGAAGAACTGCCCTGAACTTGTTGCTGGTGGTTCATCCCTTGGTTAGGGTAAACCGTCTGTTGGTTAGGTTGTTGATGTTGGGGCTGGAAAACCTGATTATTGTAGAGAGGCTTTTGTTGGTAGGCTCCTTGTTGTTGATTGGGAGGTTGGGGTCTAGGTTGGGGGTAATTCTGCTCTTGAGGGTTCTCCACATTGTTACTTCTATAGGACAGATTGGGGTGATTCCTATAGTTGTTGTTAAAGCCTCTTTGATACCCTTGATTCCCAATGTAGTTCAGCTCTTCTTGTGAATCATGGAGCATGTCCAAATTGCAGACTTGATAACTTTGAGTAGGATCATGATCACCTACATAGTTGACAGCTCTTTGGTTTGCCTTCAGCAACTTATCCATCTTCTCATTAAGGGCTAGAATCTGCTTCCTCTGATCATCACCTCCTGTCCTGGATGTTCTGTCATAATCATCCCCATAAGCTGAGTTGCTTTGGTAGAGATTCTCCAAAAGTTTTAGACCATCAGCTTCAGAAAGCCCTAGAAAGTTTCCATTGCTAGCAGTGTCCAACATCATCCTGTATTTTGGGAGAACTCCCCTATACAGAGTTGTAAGTAGACTTTCTTTTGAGAATCCATGGTGTGGACACTGTAAAGTGTAGCCATGAAATCTTTCCCAAGCCTCTCCAAAATTTTCATTCTCCTTCTGAGCAAAGCTGGAGATTTCATTCCTTAGCCTGGCTGTCCTTGAAGTAGAGAAGAACTTGGCTAGGAATTCCTTCTTGCACTGATCCCAAGTGGTGATCTTTCCTTCAGGTAGACTCTTTTCCCAGAGGTGAGCCTTATCTCCAAGGGAGAATGGAAAGAGTCTGAGTTTGAATGCATCTTCAGATACTCCATTCGTCTTGACTGTGCTACAGAGCATGTCAAACTTGTCAAGATGATCTAGGGGATCCTCCAAAGGTAGCCCATGAAATTTGTTGCTTTGAATCATGTTGAGGAGGCTCCCTTTGATTTCAAAGTTGTTGTTCTCAATTGGGGGTGGTCTGATACCACATCTATTGCCATAGATGCTAGGTGCATCTATCTCTCCAATTGGTCTTGCTGCTCTTCCTTGAGCTCCATGAGCTTCTTGTTGATTAGCCATATTGTGACCCAACCTTTGTAAATGAGCAGCTCTTTCTTGATCCCTTCTTTCTCTTGCAATGTTTCTCTCTAAAGCTCTGATGTCTTCAGCTCTAGGAACTAAGTCTGTTGGACCTCTGCTCCTAGTGATCATACACCTTGCAAAACAGAGAAAACTCAAAGAAAAAGTTAGAGTTCAAGGTAGAAGAAGACTTAGTCTCAAACAATTTCCAAACTCTAATGGCTAAACAATCCTAGGATGGCAACGGCGCCAAATTGATAAGAGGATTTTGCAATCAAATATCAATTACTCAACCCACTCATGTCATTTTAGTGTTGAGGTTCAATCCACCTAGGAAGTTAACACACTAAAGATGCAGGAAATTTCTCAATCCAAGAACAATCAGATTTTGGTTTTAGTGACTTAACTAACAAGAAACTAAGTAACCTCAAGGTGAACAAGATAAAAGCAAGTAATCTAACAAACAAATAAGTTGCAAATATTAAACAAGGTGATTCAAACAGAAACAGAATGATTTATAGAAAAGCAGAGCAATAGCAAAAGATTAAGATTAAGATTCAATATTTAAAAGCATTAGACCCTGGGATTAGGTTTTAAGACTTTGGATGATCTTTTGGAGACTAAAGGGTAACTAGGAGCCTTACTAGATCATTTCTAAACTAAGAACACAATGGTGCATTGATTCACTCTCATGACATCAATCCTATACTATCAAGCAGTTTGTAAACTCAATTCTCACTGGAAACTACAAGATAATATGCATTCAATCAAGTCTCTTCTAGTCTATCCAGCAACCTAGCATCAACTCTCATTGGCTAAGTGAGTACTAGACTCTCCAAGAATCAGTTCTAGCACTTTGAACACTTTTGATGTACAAAGATGCCTAAGATCATAGTTCTAAGCAATCAAGACTTATAACTATGGTTCAATCCTCTCTAGGAGAAGAAATAACTTAGAAACCTCTAATCAAACTCTAAACTCCTTCAGATCATCCTTGATCAACCCATCCCAGAATCTAATTAAGAAACTACTCCATACTAGAACAAGTTAAACTCAAGGTAATCAAGAAAGAAGACATGATCATAAGAAAATATGAGATGATAAAAAGAAGATTTAATGATTCATACAAAGATAAGAATCTAGATGTTGTTCTACAATACAAAGCTTAGTTTTTTCAGATCTAAAAACATCCTCTCCCATAATGGTCGAAATCCAGGCTTTTCAAGGGTGAGAGAACACTTTTTTGGGAGTTGGTATAGTGGAAAACAGGCTGTTTAGTGAGTGGGATGCTCGTAGCGACTTGATCCAGGCGCTATTTCCAGTCGCTGCGAGTTCTTGATTTTGTAGCGACCGAAATCGAGTCGCTAGGACAAGTCGCTATGGACTCTTCTTCTCGAGCTTCATCTTCTTAGCGACTCGATCACGTCGCTATATCCATGCGCCATATGAACGCTGTAATGTTTTAAACTTCGTAGCGAGAGGATCAAGTCGCTATATCTGGTCGCTATCTCCGGTTGATTTGTAACGACCCAAATCCACACGCTACATCCAGTCGCTACAGTGACTCCGAGTTGTTTTCTTTGTTTTCTTGACTTATCTCTTCTTGACTCCCCCCCAATTCCACAATGCAGCTACTCCAGAACCTGATTGGGACAACGTACACAAATGCAATCCTAAACAAACCTAAATGCAACTAAAATGATCAAAAAGAGGTGAGAAAACATGATTAAAAACATGAAAATTCTATATGCGTCACCCTTGGAGATGAGCAATTCGGATGTAGCCTAAACCACCCCTGCTCAACAGCCTGGTCTAGAAGTTTTGATAAAGCATCCATAACCATAATAAAGAGATAAGGGGAGATGCAGTCTCCTTGACGAAGGCCCTGCTTTCCACGAAAAAAACCAGCCAACTCACCGTTGATGGCAACAGAGAATCTAGGGGATGAAATACATTCTTGAATCCAGGTTATGAACACTGATGGGAAGTGCTGCGCTTCCATGATTTTCAGAACGAAATCCCAGTTTACCGTGTCAAAAGCCTTCCGTATGTCAAGCTTGAGCATGCAGCTTCTAGGGCAAGAAACCTTATGGTAGTTGCGGATGAGTTCTGCTGAGAGAAGAACATTTTCACCTAAACTTCTGCCTTTCAGGAATGCAGCTTGATTGGGACTTATATACTCCATGAGGATAGGCTTGAGGCGATTTGCAATAATCTTGGAAATGATTTTATACACCAGGTTGCAGCAGCTAATAGGCCGGAAGTCTCCCAACTTTGATGCTTGCGGCTTCTTCGGAATTAGCGTTATGGCAGTTGTATTCAAATCCCTTAGAAGACGTCCATTCCTGAAAAATTCATGAACAGCGGCAATGACATGACTTCCAACGGTGGTCCATGATGCGCGAAAGAACTCCACCGAATACCCATCCGGTCCCGGACTTTTACTTAGTGGCATTGCAAAAAGAGTACTTCGGACATAAAACCCAACATAAAACCCAAAGTTTATTCATACCTTTAAAATTAATACATATATATATAACTTAGTTTTTAAATAAAATGGATACCTCTAATAAATAGATGTTTTCAACATTTGCTTCACCTACTTGCCATATAACCCGGGTCTGGCTCCATGTTAAAGAAGTACATGAATTAGTTGGCAAAAAAAAAGTTTACATGAAAACCTCTCTCGTCGTGCTTCACTTTGACGTTGCAAAACCATGGTTCAAATCTTCCTAGTAGTATGATATTACTAAGTTTGTATATAGTTTGTTTACATGACAAGTGTATCATCGTTTTACAAATATTAAAGATTAGTTGTATATCGATCCATAATTCTTTCATTTTATTTTTTAAAAGGAAATTCATGAATATTTTTGGATTGTTGTTAATTGTATTAAACCTAAATGACTAAAGTTTAAATTATTAGAGATGTCTATTCGGAGTCTATGGCGCCTAAAGGACTAGAAGACTTCCAAAAACCATATATTTGCATATCTTGAAACAAAATTAATTTGTTGCTTGATTTAATATAGTATCTCAAAACAACAATGGCGTTCGAATCTGTTTCTTGTATAAACTTTGTAATTTGCAGCTTTATGGTTGAGAAAAAGGAGTAGACGAATAGTAGTTTGTGCCAAACTCTTTGCTTGTGACCACCTCTTATGTTTAAGATTCGTTAGGTTTCACTTTCACCTATAAAGCTCAATGTTTCTCCTTCCTACTTCTATTCCGTAACGTAGTACCGCCCATGTCTCCGTCCTATGAGTACTCGACACGTGCCATGATTCCCGACAAGTACGTGAATAAGTGAACATCACGCAATCATCGCCGTACCATGTTCCGCCTAAGTAAACTCTTTTCAGACGGATAAAGTGTGCCGGAACAACATTTAATCATATGAATACGAATATACCTCATCGTTGCTATTGCTAGGAAATTTAGCATCTTCTTTTTTCTAATTGTGTTTTCAATTTCTAGCTACGAAATCTTCTGTTATTTCATTTTGTGGTTTGACAAATTCGTGAACTCGTATAAAGAAATTAGGCATGTGTATTAATACTGTTGGTAGTTAAGTTTTATATTAGTGTAAGAAGTCTGTTACTTTGTGTTCCAAATTAAACCATTTTTAGTGTGAAGAATTATTTTTTAAATCGAAATTTCCAAAACTAATTTTAATTTGTATCTAAAGTTTGGAGTCTCTACAAATTAAAAAAAAAAAAAACAGACATGTGAAAAATACATAATTTGTGGTTACAATGAACCGTCTGCATCTCTAAATGGACAAAAACAATGCTCTCACGTGATTAATTTCTCTACAAGCTAATGTTTTCATTCCCTTCATTTGAGGCATCTTGGAATTGTAGTGGCAATGATTCTCATTTTATATGTATATATTTTTATAATTTTATTTTATAAATTTTTTTGTTTTTAAAAAAACAGCAAATCTCAAATAACATATCCTTCTAAAAATCAATTAAAGTAGTTTATAATGTTTTTGTCGGATCATTTCATATTTAAGCTTTGTCATTTATTTTTCGATGAAATAGTATTTCAAATTTTGAAATTTTAGAATATGGACTAGAGTATAAAAACTTTAATATTTGAAAGATATAAAGTATGGATTGGAAATAAAAAATCAATTTAAATGGATACTAAATGAGGTTAACAAATGAGGAAAAGTTTTTTAGTTAGTGATTTGTTAGGAAAAAATTAACAGAACATGTAGTTTGTTTTAACTTTAAGGATCTCACTAAAATATAAGGATCTCTTTAACTTCAATAGACATGAACTATGCAAAAACACCATGAATTTTAATCTTGTGTTTTTTTACTAAAACTCTTCTTATAAAGTATCTTATAACTTTTTGAATAAAAAAGAATCTTATAACTTTTATGTTTCTAACATATTATTTTCTTTCTCATCTTTTTTCCTTCCCATTTTTTCTTGGAATGGAAAATTTTAATTTTTAGTATGTATCTTCAATTTCTAATGGAAGAAAGTTATTAGCATAGTGTTAAGAGCTATATAAGAAAGCTTCTATACGAACGAATTTAATCTGGCTGCTAATTGTAGGTAGATTTTGAAGTCATTGTCCATCAAACGAACAAAGCCCAAAAATGACAAATCAAAATTTTTTGTTTAGAGAATGTATTTGTCACTCCATCACTATGATGAGGGGACGTTTGGTACCTTTATAAAAATTGGTAATATGAAATCCTTTTTAAGGTAGAAAACGATGGTACACTACAACAGATCAACATCAATTTCTATCAAAGTAATGATCTACTTTACAACAATATTTCATCAACTTATTGCTGAAACAATTTATTTCATAATTATATCGACTATGCATATATATATCATAGCGTTTTCCAATTTGTACGTTTATATTTCTTATGAAAATAATAGAGAAGCATATACATATGAATACATACTGGGCTCGAAATAATCCATATAGCTCATGCAAATATACTGCAGCTTTCGTTTGACACTAAAAAAGTTTCGAGTCAACCTAAAAATAGAATTACTGAAATCAGACTGCAAGCTCTCAGAAACCCAAACCGTTGAACAAGAGTTTGCGGTTGCCTAGTTGAGGTCTGTGTTCAATAACTTTCATCCTATCTCATAAGTCTCTGATTTTCCTTTCCCAAAAGACTACCTACTGTATATTGGCAAAAACTCATCATAAAAAAAAAATTATCGAAAATAATTAAGTACAAAGCAGAGTCAAAATACGGTTCAGGAATCAGCACAGTGAATAAACAGAGTTCAACCTTGGTTAAACTTATCAACATCGATTTAAGCAAACGAATAATATAAAAGGAATTAATGTATTTTGATTCGGAGTGGCTGAATCTACCAGAATATAGCTCATAAATACAGAATCGAATGGATTAAATAAGAGATATTAGGCCATCCGCAACGCTATACTCAGCTCGAATCCTTAGCCATTTTTTTGTTTTTTTTTTTTTTTAATAGTGACAACCAATCAGAGGTTGCCACGTCATGAAGGATTCAATCCTTAAATCTCTTCGGGACGGATCGATCCTTGGCGTTGCAGGTGCCCTTAAACATGTTTTGAAGTTATGAAAAAATAGGAAAGATGGACAATTCTTCACACACGCTATGTTTCTCAACCCAATTTTTCTAAAATTGTATCTCAGTTCCTGTAAAAAATCTCTAAAATCATAAATATTATAGCTCGTTTGCTCGTATATTTTTCTTCTTTTTCGCTTTTAACAATAAATTTATCATTAGAACGATAAATTAATTTTATAAATATTTTGCCGATGTGATATATATGTTTTGGTGTGGTAGATTTATTTTACATGATAGACTAATTGGTCGAGTGATAGCTTTATCACTATAGATTAGTATTTTTATTTTGTGTGAAGTAGATTAATTAAGTTGTGGTATATTTATGAATATGTAATGATGGTGATAGACTTTCAATTTGTTAGTATATATGTCTATGGCCCAAAAGGGGTTCTCCCTGACCAAAAGCATGGTATGTATATTTTTAGTAATGATAGATGTATAATAAAGTGGTAAAATTATTTATTTCGGAGATGGAATTTTTTTTTTTTTTAGTTTACTCAAATAAAGTATAGTTGGTAAATTTATTGTTTATTGTGATGATATATCTATTGGTTACTATGATGATATATTTGGTAGAATTGTTTCATTTATCAAACTGATGATAGACTTTTGTGTTTACATATAATAATGGTATAATTGTATTATTACTGGTAAACTTGTATCTTTACATTATTGGTAGACTTAAATGTTTATATACAGTGATGAAAGACTTGAATGTTATTTGTATAATATATACAACAAATTTCTAATTGCAAACAGCTCAAATATGAGATTATATAAGTTTATCATCATTTAGAAATATGTCTATATATAATTCTATCTTCGTTAAAACGATAAGTTAATTAATCACAAATGTTAATTGCAAACATTAATTGTGTATAAAAATTACAAACTGATAAAATAAAATAGATTTGAATTGTTTTACTAACATTTTATATTTTATTATCAGTATTATTATTTATTTATTTTTAATGTTAATTTTTTAGTAAAATTAGCACCAGTTAATCTGTTTTTTTTTTTGTCAACGATCTGTTTTTTTTTTTGAAACATCATTCTAATAGTTTCTCACCTTTCCACTATTATTTTAGTAATTATTTTAGTAATTGTCTCTTGTACTGATGGGCTGTAGTATAATTAGTTTATATAAAAATTGTTTGATAGATCATAACATTGTAATTTTACTGAAATATATTGATAAAAATATATAAGCGGATCTAATTCGTAAACGACCATATGTTTGACCTGGAAAATATACAAGTAATCAACTAAGAATGAATACATTTTTGTTCCCATCATTGGATTGTTGAAAAGTACCGCATATATACATTATTTTCAACAAAGTAACATGTTCTGACCAAAAACCATCATAATTACGAACCTAATTTTGTAGGAGAAGACTATAAATAGAAAAACGAATTCTATTGAAAGAACAAACACTACAAGAAAACAAGTGAATACCGAGGGACGAAATCCTCGGTATTCCGTCGGAATAACGTTATTCCGACGAAATACCGTGGATTTTTTCCCTCGGAATAATTTCCTCGGAATTTTGTAGGTCCTCGGAATTTCCTCGGAAATTTCCGACGGAAATCCGAGGAACACACATTCCGAGGACATAGCGAGGACGGGCAGTCGTCGGAGAGGTCGTCGGAAAAAACCGACGGATAGTTGCGTCGGAATAAACCGAGGAACATTCCGACGGAACAAATCGTCGGAATGTGGATGAAAATTCCGAGGGAAATCATCCCTCGGAATATTCCGAGGGAAATCGTCTCTCGGAATATTCCGAGGAAATCATCCCTCGGAATATTCCGACGATGCCTTCCCTCAGAAATTTCCGAGGAACCATTCGTCGGAATATTCCGAGGGACGATTTCCTCGGAAATTTTAAAAATATAATTTTTTAAAAATTTAAAATTAGAAATGTAAAAATCGAAAATAAAAATTAAAATTAAAATCGAAAATTGAAAATTAAAATTTAGAAATTTAATTTCGAAAATATAAATTTAAAATTAAAAGTTGTACAAATAAAAAAAAAACATTCAATGTTGTTTGAGAAAAATAAAAAGCTACGGGTTTTGTGTGTTGGGATCTTGCATGGTCGTGAAATCGACGTTCGGGTGCAACCTCCTCATCATTTCCATCATCTGCTCGTTCATCTTCCTATGTGCCTCGAAGCTAGCCTGTTGACTTGCCATCTGAGTCTCCAACGCAGATATGCGTTGGTCCTTGTCCTGCAACTGACCCATAAGTGCTTCTGGATCAACAAAAGGAGGGGCTGCAGAAGAAGACGTAACCGACCGGGACCGACGAGCCAAACCCAACATTCGGCCCTTCTTCTTTGGAACCGACTGAAATATAAGAAATGAAAATGTAAATAATAATTTAGATGAAATGAAAATTTTTTTAAAAAAAAACTTACCTTTGCAACGATTTCGTTGATCTGATCCCGGGGCAATTGGGAACCCGTAGAATCTTCGTCTTCGGTTTGCAGCTGAGACGCTGCTTCTTCCACCTGACTGTGGATGAGGTCGACGACACCCGCCACAACACCATCATCAATCTGGCCGGTCTTCTTGTTCGTATACGCCATCTTCATTAAGGTGAAATCATCAACCGGCTCACCATCATTTGCTTCGACCTTTATATGAATATAAAAATTAGTAGTTAGAAGAAATAATGAGAGTTTAAAAATTTTAAAAATTTAAAATAGAATAAAAAGGGATTGAAATTACCATGCGATCCCTCAGAGTGGCTTGGGACTGAGCACCCAAGTTGTGCTTGTAGACGCCCTTCCCTTTACGTTCGCTCTTGCGGTTGGTGGAGTTGGTGGTAGAAGTCGATTTCGTATCTTCCTTACTCCAATGCAAAATCAACTCCTGCCAGACGTCGAGGTTGATATTCTTTGGGATCTTTAAAAAAAAAAAAATTTGTTAGATGAATTAAAAAATAATTTAATAAATTTTAAATTTGTTTTAAAAATAAAAAAGCAAACCTTGTTCTTTAGCCACTTCTGCTTCCACTCGTAAATTTGATACCCATAGTTGGTCATAAGTTTGTGCACGAAGTGGTAATAGACGAACGCCGTATAATCAGGATTCCAGTTGAATTCTTGCTGAAAAAATAAAACACAATTAGTATAAAATTTATATTAAAAAATAAATTAAAAGAAAATTAAGAATTTTTACCGCAAACTGTTCAAACCATAGGACTTGTTTGGCTCTTGGGAAGTCGGTGAAAGTCGGATGTCCCGCGTCCAAAACACGATACATCATACGGTTGATCCAAGCGCTCAGTAATGTTTTTAAATCAGAAAAACTATTTATAGAAGAGTAAAAACCTTTTTTGACTTCATTGAAAAACGTTTTTTTAAATCAGAAAAGGTTTTAAAAATTTAAAAAAACGTTTTTAAAAATCATAAAAAGTTTTTAAAAATCGAAAACTTTTTAAAAAATCGAAAAACGTTTTTCAAACTACATATAATTCCATAGAAAAATAAAACAAGAACCTAAAATCCGAAATTCAATCCTAAACTATCCATCTAACAACCTAAAATCCGAAACTATACTTCTAAGAACCTAAAATCCGAAATAGTAATCCGAAATATTACAATCCAAGAGAAATATAAAGGTTTTGTTGATTCTTACATGATTATTGAAGTGCAGGAGAGATTCCGACGGCGAGATGAGATAGAACCGGCGGCGTGAGAAGTTTCCGGCGGAGAGGATCGAGACGAGAGAGAGAATCGCGAGGAGAGAGAGAGGATCGAGTGCTTTTGGTCAAGCGGCGGAGAAGAAGAAGAAGAAGGAAGCTAGGTATTATTTAATAATTCCGACGGATAATAGTCGTCGGAATTCCGTCGGACTTATTAAATATAATACCAACACGCGGTTCGCGAAATAATTCAATGTTTTGGTTTTCCCGGTAAGACTTCTCCGACGGATATGTCGTTCCTCGGTATTTCCTCGGAAATTTCCGAGGAAATACCGAGGACCAACAGTATCGCCTCGGAATTTCCTCGGAAATTCCGAGGAAATACCGAGGAAACGTGGTTTAGGGTTTCGAAATCCTATTTTTTTCGGTATTTCATTTTTAATACAATGCAATTCATATCATTAAGGATACTTTGTGTAGATGATCATAAACCATGAAATAACAAAATTTCAAAAAAAAATTGTAAGTAAGTCCTTTAACGTATGTTAAAGTGTATAAGTGTTTATTATAATGTGTAATTTTTATTGGACCAATCGTAAAAGTGTTTGTTATTTTGTAAAACACTGAGGTTTGACTTCATAATGTTGGTAAGAAACTCAATGAAGGTTATATATGTGTTATTCGATCCGCAAAACGTCGATATCGGTTTAAAAACCCCATCTCCTCGGAATTCCGTCGGAAATTTCCGAGGAAATTCCGAGGAAATTCCCAAAATCAGAATTTTCCTCGGAATTTCCTCGGAAATTTCCGACGGAATTCCGAGGATTTGGGGTTTTTAGCAGTTTTCCTCGGAATTCCGTCGGAAATTTCCGAGGAAATTCCGAGGAAAATCATTATTAATCAAAATACCTAAATCGATTATTTGATTTGCGACGGAATTCCGATGAAACCCTAAATTCCCTCGGAAATTCGTCGGAATTTTCTTGTTTTTTTTAAAAAAAAAAAAAAAAACTCTACTCTGACTCGGAATCATCATCACCAGATGAATCAGAATCTGGATCTTGGTGAAACTCTCCAATAACGGGTTCATCTTCTGTGTAAACGACGGCGTCCTCTGCGAAGTCGGTCAAATCGACTACAAGGCCACCTTCCGCTACATCTTCTGCTGCACTTAAGTTGCCGGATGTAATTGGTTGCAGTGGGTCTTCCAGCTCTGAAGTTCCCTGAACTCGGCTCTCGGGTTGACTCTTGTAACCGTAACCCATGGATCATCTCTGTTCCTTACCCGTGGGTACTTGATATAAGAAACCTGTAACATTTAAAAAAATATTAGCAAAAGTATGAATTATGATCAATCATTCTGAATTCGTACAACATTAACTTACCTGATCGGCCTGAGAAGCAAGAATGAAAGGATCATAATATTGGAGCTTTCGCCTCGAATGTACTGATGTAACACCAAATGCATCTGTTCTCACACCACGATCTGGAGTGTTGTCGTGCCAATCACAATAGAAAACAGTACAGCGCAATCCAAGTAAGCCCAAATACTTGATTTCCAAAATCTCATGTATGTGTCCGTAGTATACATCATCTCCTGATGCAGAACAAACGCCAGCATCATAGGTTGTACGCGAATGTCTCCTCTTTTCAGTTGCGAATGCATATCCTCGAGTACAAAATCTCGGATATGACTTTACAACACAGATTGGGCCAACCACCATCTCGCGTATCCAATCGTCCAATTTTTCACCTCTGGCCAAACGAGAAGACACCTATTAATTGCACATATGTAGGTTATATCAATAAATATGAATTAGTAAAAATATATGGTAAATTTAATTTTAATTTGTTTAAGGCACTCACATAGGTAAACATCCATCCAGCAAATTCTCTCTGCTTCATTTCTTCTAGTTCCGCCTCTGTGGCGTATCTATATTCGGACCGCTTCGCTTCCATGAATATCCTGTACATATGAATTAATTAGATTAAAATGTCAATTGTTAAAATAGAATTTTGTTAGATAATAAACTTACCTCTCATATGGAAGAACGTCTTCGCAGTTCGTCAGCAAATATGTCTGCAAATGACTTCGCTCGTGCTCAGTAAGTCGACGGTCCTTTGGTTTTCCGCTAAGTCGTCCAACATCTGTGAAAATGTCTGGAACCTTAACATGATATGTTGCCCGTTCACCTCTATCATCATGTCGAGCAGATCTTCTGTTCTTGGTCTGAACTTCTGCTGGAAAGTAGTGCTCCGCAAAGTTTGAAATTTCTTCATTGATCATCTGTGCGACTATAGAACCTTCCACCCTACTTAAATTTTTCACCTTCTTCTTCAAATGGAACATATACCGCTCATACAGATACATCCATCTATACTGCACAGGACCACCAAGTTCCAATTCTCTTGCAAGGTGAATAGCAAGATGCTCCATAACATCAAAAAATGAGGGAGGAAATATCTTCTCAAGGTTGCACTGAATCACGGCAATGTTAGTCTTCAAATTTGTAATACCTTCAAGAGTCACTGATCTGCTGCATAAATCGCGGAAAAAAGCACTTATCCCTGCAACAGCTTCATGAACTTTTCTTCGTAATAGTTCCTTGAAGGCAAACGGAAGGAGGCGCTGCATCATCACATGGCAATCATGACTTTTCAAGCCAATAAACTTTCCTTCCTTTCTGTCGATACAGTTTCGCAAATTAGATGCGTAACCATCTGGAAACTCCACATCGTTTGAAATCCAATCAAAGAACGCATTTTTCCCCTCTGTATCAAGCCGGTATATGGGAAAAGGAGCCCTACCATTCTCATCAACATGAAGTTCTGGACGAGCACATATATCGACTAAATCCAGTCTTGACTTCAAATTATCCTTTGTTTTACCTTTAACGTTAAGGATCGTGTTCATGAGATTGTCAAAAAAGTTCTTCTCAATATGCATGACATCTAAATTATGCCTTAGCAGATGATCCTCCCAGTATGGCAAATCAAAGAAAATACTTTTGTGCCAGTTATGTAGTTCTCCAACAGCATCTACAGGAAACTGCTCATGTCCACCGACGTCTGGCGTCCTTTCTGCACCAAAATCTCTTAGTTGTGTCTTCAAAACTTTCCCACTAACTTCCTCAGGTGGACCATCAAACACCTGTTTGTTCTTCCTAAAGAAATTCTTACTCCGACGGTATGGATGATCATGTGGTAGGAATCGTCTGTGACAGTCAAACAAACACGTTTTTCTTCCGTTCTTTAGTTGGAAAGCATCTGTGTCATCTTGACAATATGGACATGATAGCCTCCCATGCGTTGTCCATCCAGATAACATACCATATGCTGGAAAATCACTTATTGTCCACATTAGTACTGCCCGCATTTGAAAGTTTTCTTTACACGAAATGTCGTACGTTTCAGCACCTTCACCCCATAGCTGTTGCAACTCATATATTAGTGGCTGAAGAAACACATCAAGCGATCTCTTAGGATGCTCTGGTCCGGGAACGAGAATGGAGAGAAACAAAAACTCTCGTCGCAAGCACAAGTTGGGGGTAAGTTATATGGTGTAACAATGACTGGCCATAGAGAATATTGTCTTCCACTCTTCCCATACGGGCTGAAACCATCGGTACATAATCCAAGGTAGACATTTCTTCTCTCATATGCAAAGTCGGGATACTTTGATTGGAAATGCTTCCACGCTTTTGCATCTGAAGGATGTCTAATCTCACCATCTGTTGAGTGCTCCGCATGCCATCTTATTCGTTGCGCTGTCCGTTCCGAAAGATACAACCTCTGCAACCTTTCCTTCAAAGGCAAATACCACATCCTTTTATATGGCACTCTAACTCTTCCACTCGTATCTTTGTAACGAGGCTTCCCACAAAATTTGCATGTAATCCGCTGGTCATCCGCCCTCCAATAAATCATGCAGTTATCGCTGCATACATCTATTACCTCATACGGTAAACTAACACCAGATACAAGTTTCTGAACCTCATAGTATGAACCTGGAGCTACGTTATCCTCAGGTAGAATACCTTTTACAAATTCAGCTATCGCATCCACACAGTCTTCAGCCAAGTTATAATCTGTTTTAATGGACATCAGTCTTGTAGCATATGATAAAGCTGAATGACCATCTCTGCAACCTTCATACAAAGGTTTCTTTCCAGCATCCAACATATCATAAAATCTCCTAGCTTCTGCATTGGGTAAATCTTCCCCTCTAAAATGATCATTAACCATCTGCTCAACACCTACACCATAGTCTAAATCCGTTCTAATTGGTTCTTCTAATCTAACTGCCGGCCGAGGTCGCTAGTACTACCAGGTTCATATCCTGTTCCCCGTGATGATACCAAATTTTGTAACTTCGTGTAAACCCATTTAAAAAAATATGTGTCCAAACATCCAACTCTTTAATAACCTTTCTATTTTTACAATTAGAGCAAGGACATATTAACTTACCTGTTTCGGCTTCCGGTTGTCGTTTAACTAACCCCATGAATTCCTTTAGACCTCGTTCGTATTCTTTCGTAAGCAATTTCGTGTTCGGATCCAAATGAGGTCGATCCATCCAAGAACGATAATAATTTGAAGAAGACATGTTTTTTTGAAAGGAAAATCGTGTCTAAAGATAGTGGGAGGAGAGAAGAAGAAATGGAGTGAATGAAGAGGAAGAGGGGTGAGTGTATTTATAGATGAAATCCTGCCGACAATACTGACGAAATTCCAAGGAAATTCCGAGGAAAAACCCCGTTCCTCGGAATTTCCTCGGAATTATTGAAATACCACAACGGCTCGCCCAACGGGTCTCTAACGGCTTCTGCCGACAATACTGACGAAATTCCAAGGAAATTCCGAGGAAAAACCACCGTTCCTCGGTATTTCCTCGGAATTATTGAAATCCCACAACGGCTCCCCAACGGGTCTCTAACGGCTTCTAACTTTCCTCGGTATTTTAGAAATATCCGTCGGTTTATTCCGACGGACCCTGTTTCCTCGGAATTTCGTCGGAAAATTCCGAGGACCACATGTTTCCTCGGAATTTTCCGACGAAATTCCGAGGAAACAGTGTCCGTCGGAATTTCCTCGGTTTTTCGTCGGAAAATTCCGAGGAAATCATTTTCCCTCGGAATTTCCCTCAGAATATCAACGTTTTCTTGTAGTGAAAAGAAGAACACAAATTTTGACTTAGCCTTGTTCGGATATAGACATATAGTGCATCTACGTAGAAATGTTTCTGATTCTTTTTCTTGCTCCGTTGCTTATGTCTACATTGGGCTGCTTGCACGCGGACACTAGTCTCGTTTCTGAAAAATAAAATAAAAGGCTAATATTCTATGCATCAAATCTAATTAAATAAAATGTATAACCGATTAATAAATTTTTACAATTATGAATATATATAGAGATTTTTAGTGAAAATATGTAGGTATGACGAACTATTTCCTCATAAAAAGTATAGTATTTTGCTAAATTCACACAAAGTTTAAGTCTCTTTTAAATTCCACCAAAACCAAAATTACAAATTTATTTCCACGTGAAACAAAATTGTATGCCATATACCAATTTAGTTTTGGTGAACCTTGTATTTTCTTTTTTCAATGGCGAGTAAATTAAAATAAATTTTAATGGTTGAAAAAAAGAAAAAACAAAAGAAGGACAAGACAACAATACGGACGTGTGAAAATCGCGTCACGCGCTCATCGAGCTGCGTCGACGGTCGACCCAGCTACCCGAGCTACGAACAGTTTCACCACTAACATTTAAACACGTGTAATAATATTAACTGGCCCTACTTCTCTCGTAGTGACGTTGGTTCGGTGTTCACCACCACCACGACTGCCTAACTAATCAAATTAACATTCGCCAAATTATTTTCACAAATTATATATTTTTGGTTAAGACACACAGATAATTACGTATGTCTTCTAGTTCTACGATAGATGTTAATTTATGTTTCCCTTTTCTTACATTTTTCAGTTTTCACATAAATATTTGTCATATATGAATTTTTTTGTGCAAGTCATATATGATGATGTATGTTTACCAAAAAGAAAAGAAAAGAAAAGTCATAAATGATGTGTTATGTACATAGGGTTGACTAGATAGTTTACTGGCTTGTCGTCCACCTGTTTTCCAACGTACGTCTTGGTTTAAGTTCCATGTGTGAGGTTAAAAATATTGTTAAAAACTTAATAAAGTAAATAAAGATATGCTTTTATGAAGAGAACAAAATATATAGATTTTGTTTAGAGAGGTTAACAATAAAAGTGACTTTTCAAAGTTTGTGTGCAAAAAAAGTGACCTTGTGTGCTTGGTGCACTTTTTATGGGTGAATTGACGGTTTAAACCCTCAGCATATGAAGTTCAAGTGTGGATGAACATTCGAACATCTGAAGTTCAAGTGTGGATGTACATTGTAAGATATGTGTGTGATTGTAACATTAAATAGGAGACGTTATCGTGGACGACGAATGCATGTCTCTCAGGGAGCTTTGATGTATTTATAATTTTACGTGTTCGACCACGATAAATCTGTATGGTTAATTGTGTTTTGTTGTATTCTTCGTGTTGGACCACGATAAGTCTATATGAGAAGTGAGAAGAATAAAGCTTTTCATTTAATAAACATTGTTCGACCATGACTCTCGACATTGTTTGGGGCATGTATTTGTGGTTGTACATGGAGTTCATTAGTGTTTTGGGCATGTATTTGTGGTTGTACATGGAGTACGATGTGGTTGTCCATGGAATTCATTAGTGTTGTGTTTGAGATAAGGGGCAATTGTGGGATAAAATTTTCGAAAACTGTGCATAAGTCACCAATAACATGTAAGTACTTTTTTTTGATAATAGAAACATATAAGGTCACCTATACAGCAATTATCTCTTTTGTTTAACAACTGAACAAGAAAACTATGAAACAACAATATTTTGTGTTAATGATACTAATCTCATTATTGAATGTATATATTGCATAATTGATAACCAGAATTTGATATATCTCCATTTAGCATTGTTGTCATTCCTTAATCTACTCAGACCTAAAAGAGAAAACTATTTGAAATTTCTTGAGAATGGTAGCACAAGAATGCAAGACATAAAAAAAAAAATTTGACTTAAAAGTTTTTCATTCTCAAGTCATACCAATCGAACCAAACCACAAACAAAATTATAAAATAAATCAGTTTCAATATTTTTTTTTGTTAAATTTCATTTTAAGTAAAATATATTGTTAGAATATCCAATATAATTTCTATAAACTAAACTCGGTAAAACTAATATCTAGATAAATTAATAAAATTTTCAAGTCTTAGATTAAATTTTCAATACATAAATTTCTTGATAAATTAATATTTCTCTAAATTAATATATTATGGTTTTAACATCATATATTTTAAAAAGTTATACTTTATAACTTTTAGTATTCAAAACACACAAAATAAAAAAGGGAAAAAAACTCCAAACCAAAGAGAGACAAAATAGAAAACACATAATAAAATAAAACAATCGAATTCAAAAAAAAAAAATACTACCATGTAGATTGGAAATGAAGTGAAATTCTGGAAAATAGCAAAAAGTCAGAAAAGAGCAGTAAAAGCGACATTGTAGAGCTCATCATTCATAGTCGAGAAAACTTTTAAATAAAAAAAAAAATTGAAGAAAAAAAAATGAAAACAACGAAGACAGCAACTGAGAAGCTAACTAAACACTAAATCTAAGACTTTGCATTTTCACAAAAACCATTTGGCACAGCCTTGATCATCTAAAATAAACAAATATTTACCACCCTAATCTATGTATCTTCTCACTGTCCATGAGATGAAGTGCTACATTATTAAGAAAAACCCCAAATAAGCATTGAAATTTACTAATTACAGATTAGTACAAATCCATAAGAAAATCCATTTTGTTGCTTCAATCGTAAACTCCTAAATAAGTGACCATAATTGCTTTATAGAGAGATGCCGTTAACGCACCGGATATGCGATAACTATTAACAACTTGTCATTTGATAAAACTTTCCAAATCTCATTGACTTCCTAATCCCAATAATTAAACCAAAGAAAGGATTTTACCAACTTTTTTTCCTTCATCTTCTTCTTCTCCTATTTACTGATTATTGTTCGGAAGTAAAGAAGAAGAAAAAAGCAGCTCTTTCTTCATCTTCCTCACCAAATTGTTTGTCTAGTTGTCTGTGTCTCATTCTTCTATCTCTCTCTCTCCTCGTGAAAAAGGAACCACATTTCTCTCTAAAACTTTCTGGGTTTTTCCTAATTAGTGGATTTGAGGATCGTGCCTGGCAGATTCTATCTGATTTTTTGATCAGAGAGAGGAGAGAGAGAAAAAAAGAAAACAGCTTTCTCTCTCTAAAAGTTCTGGGCTTTACACGGTTGAAGAGAGTATTTGGGGATCTCTTATGTGCTTGATATTGTGATCAGAGGAGAGAGAGAAAGAGATGGGAGGTTGCGTGTCAACGCCTAAGAGCTGCGTTGGAGGGAAAGTGAGGTCAAGCAAGAGGAGAAAGAATCGGACAAGACGGAAGATTCAGAAGAAACGAGTTGTGTCTTCTTCTCGCTTATCTGATGGATCTTTCGACAATCACGATCGTTCCTTCTCCAATCCCACTTTCCGAGGTCTCTAATCTCTCTTCTGTGGTTTTTAGCTTCTTTTTTTCTTCTTTCGCGCTGCATTTTCTTGATCTTGGTTTAATGATCGATTTGGCTTTCGTGTGCGTTGTCTCTCTCTCTCTCTTGCGTGTCTTAAAGGTTTAAACTTTTAGCTTTTGATCGATTGGATTGTCATGTTGGTCTTTTGGTTTTGGTTGTGTCATTTGGATTAGAGTGTTAGATTAGCTAACAATTTGTGATCATTGTTGACAAATTTGACCAAAAAACTGAATCTTTCTCTTGTGAGCATCAATCAAACTAAGAAACAACATTCATGTGTTTTAATAACTCTTTAGACTTGCGTCACTTAGCTCACCTTGTCTCACTGTTTTGTCAAACAGCAAGCGTTGATGAAGCATGGTTTGATTCCAACCTCGCCTTTGAAACAGATTGTGATGATGATTTTCACAGTGTCGAAGGTAGAATTCTTGAAACACACTTTTGATTCGTCATAGGATCAATATATTACTTTGTTTTTCATTTTCTATGGGTTTTGGTTTCAGATATTTTGTCAGTAAACGGAGCTGAGCGTATCTCAGTCTCGAGTATGTCATCTGTTAAAGACTCTAACCTTGGAGGTTCAGCTCGTAATTCACTAAGCGTGGATGAAGTCATCTCACAGTCGAAATTAGAGAGTGCTTTGACTGACACTAAGCAGCCTGTTTATATCGACGAGATATCTTCAAATATTGGTGATAGCTCTAGAAAAGATGAAGGATTGTTGGAAAGCTGTGGGATTCTTCCGAGCAATTGTTTGCCTTGTCTTCATTCTACTGTTCCTTCGATTGAAAAGAGAAGGTCTTTAAGCTCTAGCCCTCCGAGTACAAGGAAAAAAGCTGCGCTTAAACTATCTTTCAAGTGGAGAGAAGGACACCCTACAGGTCCTTTATGTAAGTATCAATCTTTCTGTCTCCATTGCATTTGATCTGAAGAGATTCCAAACCAAGAAAACTCACTTTCTTTCTCTACAATGTTTCAGTTTCTACAAAAATGCAGTTGCAGAGACCTATTGCAGGTACTCAGGTTCCTTTTTGTCCGCTTGAAAAGAAAATGTTTGATTGTTGGTCAATCATCGAGCCAAGTAGTTTCCGGGTTCGTGGCAAAACTTATTTCAGGTAAAACAAAACGAAGAGAGCTTGTTGTTTTTGAGTACCTCTGATTGTTACCAACTCAAACTGATATATTTGTTTGTTTCGGTAGAGAAAAGAAGAAAGAGTTTGCACCAAACTATGCTGCATATAATCCATTCGGTGTCGATGTATTCTTATCGCAACGTAAAGTAAACCATATAGCACAATACGTGGAGCTTCCTGTTATTAACACTACCTCGACCAAGCTCCCATCTATACTCGTTGTAAATGTTCAGGTACATTGTCTAAAGCCATGGTTGAATCCTTCTTCTTTTACACTATTTTCGATCTTTTGGTTTTGACTTTGGTGTCTCCTCAGATTCCTTTATATCCAGCTGCAATCTTTCAAGGTGAAACTGATGGAGAAGGAATGAATTTTGTTTTATACTTTAAACTTTCGGATAATTATTTAAAAGAGCTTCCACCTCATTTTCAAGAAAGCATTCAGGTAGTTTTAATCTTCTGCCACTTCTTGATTCTGTTTTTTTCTTTTTGCTCTCTGCTCATAAAATCTCTTGTATATATTGCAGAGATTAATAGATGATGAGGTTGAGAAAGTTAGAGGCTTTGCTATGGATGCGAATGTGCCATTTAGAGAACGGTTAAAGATATTGGGTCGTGTTGCAAATGTAGACGATCTGCAATTGAATGGTGCAGAGAAAAAGCTCATGAATGCTTATAATGAAAAACCTGTGCTTTCTCGCCCACAGCATGAGTTTTATTCGGTATGTCACAAACAAAGTATCATAACAAAACTGAAACATGCAATAATTCTTATTATATGACTGAAATTTTGATCTTTGTAGGGTGAAAATTACTTTGAGATTGATATTGATATGCATAGATTCAGTTATATATCTCGGAAAGGATTTGAAGCGTTTTTAGATAGGCTGAAGCACTGTGTTCTTGATGTCGGACTTACAATTCAGGTAATGAGTTGCAAAATTTGTTTTCTTTCTTGGAGGAAATGTTGGCAATGTCTATATGGTTATTTAACTGTAAAATCTCAATTTCAGGGGAATAAACCGGAGGAGTTACCGGAGCAGATTCTGTGTTGCGTCCGGTTAAACGGAATTGATTACATGAATTATCATCAGTTAGCTCTTAGTCAAGAATGTCTATGATAAAAAGAAAAAATAATTGATTTTCTTTTTAATTGTTTTTTCTTTCTTTTTTCCTTTTGTTCCTTAAGAACACAAAATCCAAGAGCTTTTTTTCCTTTTTGAAGAAAAACTCAATAATGAAACGATGATAATGATGATGATGATGATGATGATGATGATCTGGTGAAGCATCTCTAATCCAATTTATACAAAAAAAAATTTAAAAAAAATATTTGCTTACAAAAAAAAAAAGAGACATTATTCACAAGTATTAAGCGAACCAATCGAAAAAAAAAAAAAGCGAACCAAAAAGTCGTTTACAAAAAAATGTAAAAGGAATAACAATAAGGATTTATAACAAAATTAGGGAATTGCACATATGTAGGAAAAATCAAACTCGTACCCGGTTTAGGAAACAGTGACGTAAGACCATCCTTAACGCAGGATCTTATAGGAATATCTTAGTGTAAATAGTTATTAAAATAAATCAAAAATAGCTAATAAGTGAAAAGCCGATTCCTAAATAAGATATACAAGAATCGGCTTTTAGAAGACAGGTGTCAATTGCATAGAATTTGGAGAAGACAAACAGCTCCTCCTTTCGTTTTTTTTTTGTTCACCACTCCGACGATTTCTCCGACGATGGGAGAGATACCTCATCCTTCGATTTCTCCGATGATGAGAGAGACAGCTCCTCCTTCGATTTCTTTTTTTTTTGTTCACCACTCCTTCGATTTCTCCGACTATGAGAGAGAGAGACAGCTTTTTTTTTTTTTTTTTTTTTTTTTTTTTTGAACATCGAGAGAGACAGCTCCTCCTTCGATTTCGTAAAGAAACAATTGTTGATTTGTTCGCTGATGAATTTTAAGGGATACCTCGTGAATACTATGTATGTTCCTGCTCTTGCTTTAAATCTGAATCCAATTTTGTAAATGTAATTATCTGATGATTAAAAAGTTGGTGTTTTTGGAATTTTGATTTTTTTTGCTCAAACATGGCAGGTTGGTGCAGTCAAAAGTGGAATGATCAAAGTTGATGGAGAAACTGTACCTTGCAGGTTCGGCGTTTTATATTTCTCGATCAAAAGGATGTTTAGTTGAATAGTCAAGCTTGTGAAGTGGGTTTTCATTTTAGTCTATGGTCGATTGGTGATGATGATGATGTAGGCTTCTGATTTTTCTTACTATTGAAATTGCCTTTATCAAGTATTTGTCTTTGTAGTATCTGGTCGAGTTATTAGCTTAAAGAATGATCTTTGATACGAGTTATAGTAAGCTCAATCGTTAACATCTTCTGGTCCCATTTTTAGTTTGATGATATAGAAAAAAGTTTATGTGTTTCTTCTCTGTTGTTGGTCTATGCGGTATTTGACATATTTGTACTCTCTTTTAATGTCGCAGAAGCTGCAACATATGGTTAGGATGACCGATGCGTGTAGAATTCCAACAGTTGCTTAAAGCCAAAGCATAGAAAGAACTCGATTTTCCTTGCATAGCAGATCTGCCTAATGTTACTTGCAGGTCTCAGTTAACCATTGCTTTGTCATGAGCACAGAAGAAAAGGTAATCTCATGGTCATAAACATTGATGATAGTTGGTATTTTTCGTTTTGGATATTTAAAATGAGAGAGTTTTAGAGAGGATATTGGATATCTAAAACATTGATGATAGTTGGTCCCTTTAGTTTTTACATTTTGGATTTTTTTTAAGAACCCTATTAGAGCTTATACCATTGGAGTAGATGAAACAAAATTATATTGACAAGGGTTCTTAAAACAAATTTTATAGTTAAATATTAGGTAAGATCCTCATAATAGGTTTTTGCGTTGATGATGCTCTAAGTTAATTAGAGTTTGAGAAGGATAGGAATAAGATTTTTAGAATCTCTCCCTATATATATATATATAAATAAACCTCGGAGAAGAAGAAAGAAACCCAAAAACCATACATAGGTACGCTTGTTTTGCAAGATCGACGATGCCTAAGAGAAAGAGAGGCGTTGACGACACCATGATTCGTCTTAGTTCGATAATAAATATACCCCACGATGTGGTGGTGGAAGAGATTCTTGAGAAACTTCCGGTGCAATCACTATTGAGATTCAGAGCAGTGTCCAAGCTATGGAGAAGGGTAATAGATTCCCAGCGTTTCAGGAGAAACATATGAGGCATCAGCAAAATTCTCAAGACCCGAGCATCCTCGTAAGCCAACCTTCGCTTGACGACGTTGGACAAGCTTCTCTTAGGACATTGAGTCTGGGAGCAACGTCGGTTTCTATGACGAACCATACTTTTTACCCTGTCCATTCGGAGAAAGATCGTTTCGTTGAAATAACACAGAGCTGCGACGGTCTGACTTGCCTATATTCAAAAACCTCCTTCATCTATGTGGTCAATCCCGCAACCAGATGGTACCGTAAGCTCCCCGAGGCGAGATTTCAGGCACTGGTTCGGTTGAAGCTCATTCCCGACCCATATCTTGGGTTCGGTAAAGACAATGTGACAGGGCGTACAAGATAGTTTGGTTGTATAACTCTGGTTGGTCAAACCTAGGCGGCCAAGTTAACACATGTGAGATTTTCTCTTGTTGGAACCAAAAGGTTTAGAAAAGAAAGTGATGGAGAAAATTTTTAAGAATTTAGGAGACAAAAGAGAATTAGGAAGAACAAAGCTTTTTATTTCTTAGATGATCACTTAGAACAACTCACAACTTCTTAACTTAACTTGGTTACAAATGAGGAGGGAGGTGGAGGTATTTATAGCCTCCACATTACAAAATATTTTACATATTTTAATCATAAATCTAGAAAATTCTAACATAATATCTTAATTTTATATCATAAATATCTAGATTTTTCTCACAAAATATCTAGATTAAGGAGGTGGAGAAAACCTTCTAGAAGTTGGATCACATTATTGGGTTTAACCCGATAATTAAACTTGACTCAAATCAAGTTTAACTTTCAACACCCCCTTTTAAACTTGATTTTGTCACTCCAAGCAAACTCCTCATCTTGATAAAGTCTTCGCGCTTCAGTGGCTTGGTGAAGATATCGGCTACTGAAGGGAATGTCCTGAAATCATACTTGTATTTACTCTAGTAGAGTCGTGATGTCGAGATAAGACAATCATATGATATTGGATGGTTATAATGTTTTGCTAGAAGCCGCTTATAACTTATGAGTTATGAACTCATTACCATTATCATATGATCCTATAAGATCACACACCTAAGCAAACTGGATAATATAAATTGGGTTTGATCATTAGAGTAATGATCATGATCAATGTATATGAGATATACGTCAATATCGTTTTTCTGTGAGGGTGTCGACCGACACCAAAGGTGAGTGTCGATCGACACCACTCGGGATCAAAGAACCGGATTTTAATTTAATTGAAATCAAATCGGTTTGGTCCGTCGGTCAACTAGGTTTCGGTAAGTCGCCTATATATAGGATATAGGGCACGACTTGAAATATATCAGAAGTTCCTGGCCGTCACAGAAACGCAGAGAGAACCCTAAGGCGAACCGTTCGCGAAGGCACTAGCATCCCTGTCGTCCAGTTTGTGTGTGTGTGGACTTCTGTAGAGGCGCAGCACTTGAGGCACTCCTAATCTTGTTGTACCTGATCATCTTCCGCTGCTTTATCTCCAGGTATCTTCGAGATCTATTGAGATTCAATTGACACATGACCCGTGGCTTAGGATTTGTTGTTAGGACTGTTTTAATAAGATTAAAACCTGTACAAATTCCTTCAGTTGTATCAGAGCCTTGTGTTTTTATTGAATCTGAAGCATGTTAATGAATTAGTTGAATTCAAATCGATATATCTGATATATAGGATTGCATGCTAGAGTTTAAAATCGTTTTTGCTCTTGAAATCGTTTGTTCTAGGGTTCATGCGAAACGGGTGTTGATCGACACCAAGTGAGTGTCGATCGACACCAAGTGAGTGTCGATCGACACCGATCAGGTTTCCGCGTGAATCTTTAAGGTCACGATCGAAGATCGTGTTTCCTCAAACCACTGGTGTCGACCGACACCAGTGGTTTGTCGATCGACACCACTCGGTTTATCGCGATTGGTTCAATTGGATTGGACCGAGTTATCGCGATCGGTTCAAGCGATAAATCGGTTATCGTCTTTTGATCTGATTCGGTTGGTGTCGACCGACACTAATGTAGTGTCGATCGACACCGGTCGGTTATTGCGATTGGTTCGATCGGTTTAATCGGTTAAATTGTTTTCGCGATTGAACCGGATCGGAGTCTGTCGGTCAACACAAACCAGTTGTGTCGATCGACACTGAGCTGGTGTCGATCGACACTAGTTCAGAATCCGCGTTCCTAGCTTGTTTAACTTAAGAAAATTGATAAGTATATAACAAGTTGAAATATCTGGAATATATAAGTGATATAAACTAGATTTAAGGTTCCGTTCCTCAAACCTAATATTAAGCTTTTGATATTTTTCCAATCTTGTCAACTGTCAAGGCTCATTTCATTGTGTGATGGGTCTGCCAAAGCAGGGTGTCCGCAATTACACGAGTGAGGCAGGTTGTAATCGTTACTGCGTGACTTAAAAGATTGGTTTGCTTAACTGGGCTATCAAAATAGTTTTGGGCCTAGAGATATAGGATTGGATTTGATATAAGATATCAATCCGAGACCAAGAATTATATATGATATAATTAGCAAAGAGTTGTTTACCTAAATAGCTAAAGTTTGGGCGATGGGCCAAAGCTCACTCAAATTTTTTGTGAAATATGGATCTTGGATCATTATATTCAATTGAGGAAAATTGTTTTGAATATAATGTGAGTTTCTTAATTGTTAAGATTTCTCACTTCTTGAACATCAAAACTAAAACTCTCGTTTTTGTGTATTTCAGTTATGTCTGCCTCCACTCACTCCAACACATTCTCGCTTCGATCCGTCCTTGAGAAGGACAAGCTTAATGGATCGAACTTCCTTGAATGGTATCGGAACTTGAGAATTGTTCTCAAGCAGGAGAAAAAAGAATATGTCCTTGAGAAGGCTCTCCTTGAGAAACCAAAACCCAATGCCGGACACACTGAGAAGAATGCTTGGGAGAAGCATTCTAATGATGTGGTCGATGTGAGTTGTCTCATGCTGGCTACCATGAACTCGGACTTGCAGAAGCAATACGAGAACGTGGCGTCGCCAATTGAGATGATCACTAGCCTGAAAGGCATGTTTCAGGAGCAAGCACGAACTGAGAGATACCAGACAGTTAAATCTCTCATTGAATGCAAGCTACCAAAGGATGGTCCAGTTAGCCCACATGTCATCAAGATGATGGGTTATATTGATAACCTGGCAAAACTGGATTGTCCTCTTAGCCAAGAGTTGGCTACGGACATCATTCTGCAGTCGTTGCCGTCAAGCTTTGATCAGTTTATCATGAACTATAACATGAACAGCATGACAAAGACTTTGACTGAACTGCATGGCATGCTCAAGACAGCTGAGCCAAGCATCAAGAAGGGCACTCCTAATGTACTTTTGGTACAAGGGGGTAAAAGGTTTAAGAAACCCGCTAAGGGCAAAGGAAAGGCTAAGGCAATCCAAATTGAGAATCAGGATAAGCCTGAAGCCTCTTCCAAGCCCAAACGCGGCCCTACTGATGCTGATAAATGCCATTACTACAATAAGTCTGGGCATTGGAAGAGAAATTGCAAAGAGTATCTGGGAGATCTAAAGAACTCTACGAAGACGTTTGAAACGACTTCTCCAGGTATTTATGTTATAGAAGTAAATGTTACTACTTCAGGTTCTAACTCTTGGGTATTGGATACCGGCTGTGGCGCTCATATTTGTACGAATATGCAGGGTCTAAGCAACAGTAGAACGCTAGAAAAAGGACAAGTGGACCTGCGCGTTGGGAATGGAGCAAGAGTTGCTGCATTAGCCGTAGGAACTTATCATTTATCTCTGCCATCAGGCTTGGTTTTAGAATTAAATAATTGCTACTATGTACCTGCTATAAGCAGAAACATCATTTCTATTTCTGTTTTGGATTTAGAAGATTTTCATTTTTCGATTAAAAACAAGTGTTGTTCTTTTGATCGTAATGAAATGTTTTATGGTAGCGCTCCATTAGAGAATGGGCTTTATATTCTTAACCAATCAATGCCTGTCTATAACATAAGTACCAAACGGTTAAGAACCAATGACTCGAACCCCACTTTTCTCTGGCATTGTCGTTTGGGCCACATCAATGAGAAAATGATTCAGAAGCTTCATAAAGATGGGCTTTTAGACTCATTTGATTTTGAATCATTTGAGAAATGTGAATCCTGCTTATTGGGCAAAATGACAAAGGCCCCTTTCAACAAATTTAATGAAAGGGCCGTGACCTATTGGGTCTTATACATACCGATGTATGTGGTCCAATGAGTGTTAGTGCTAGAGGAAATTTTCAGTACTTCATCACGTTTACTGATGACTTCAGTAGATTTGGTTATGTCTATTTAATGAGACATAAATCGGAATCCTTTGAAAAGTTCAAGGAGTTCCAGAATGAAGTACAGAACCAACTTGGCAAAAGTATCAAAGCTCTTTGATCAGATCGTGGAGGTGAGTACTTAAGCCAAGAGTTCAGTGATCATCTGAGTAATTGTGGAATTGTTTCACAACTCACTCCTCCCGGAACACCTCAGTGGAACGGTGTGTCTGAAAGGAGGAATCAAACTTTATTAGATATGGTCCAATCGATGATGAGTCAAGTAGATCTTCCATTATCCTTTTGGGGATACGCTCTAGAAACGTCTGCGTTTACGCTAAACAAAGTTCCATCAAAAGCAGTTGAAAAGACGCCATATGAGATGTGGACTGGAAAAGTTCCAAGTTTGTCTTTTCTCAAAATTTGGGGTTGTGAAGCTTATGTCAAGCGGTTGATATCTGATAAGCTTGCACCCAAATCTGTTAAGTGCTACTTCGTTGGTTATCCTAAGGAAACCAAGGCTTACTACTTTTACAACCGATCTGAGAACAAAGTGTTTGTTGCTAAGAACTGTGTTTTTCTTGAGAGAGAATTTCTTTCCAAGAAGAACAGTGGGAGTAAAGTACAACTCGAAGAAATTCGAGAATCACAAGAGCCTGCTCAACCTATCGAGGAAGAGCAGCGGCTGGATCTGCAAAGAATTGTAGAGTCTGAACCTATGATGCCTGAAGTTCGCAGATCCGAAAGGATTCGTCATGAGCCCGAGAGATATGGATTTCTTGTGACTAATTGTCATGATCTCTTGATTATTGACAGTGACGAACCTGCGACTTTCGAAGAAGCAATGATGGGCCCTGACTCAGAAAAGTGGCTTAAGGCCGCTGAATCCGAAATGGGTTCCATGTCACAAAACCAAGTATGGACCTTGGGTGATTTACCTGATGGTGTAAAAGCCATCGAGTGTAAATGGGTCTTCAAGAAGAAGATCGATGTGGATGGAAACGTTCAGATTTACAAAGCTAGGTTGGTGGCAAAAGGTTTCAAACAAGTTCAAGGTGTTGACTATGATGAAACCTATTCCCCAGTCGCTATGCTTAAAACTATTCGGATTCTCCTAGCAACAGCCGCTCATCATGATTATGAGATTTGGCAAATGGATGTGAAAACAGCTTTCCTTAACGAGATTCTGGAAGAGGATGTGTACATGACACAACCTCCGGGTTTCATTGATCCTAAAGCTGCTGGGATGGTATGCAAGCTTCACAAATCCATTTATGGATTGAAGCAAGCATCTCGGAGTTGGAACCTTCGTTTTGATGAAGCAGTTAAAGAGTTTAACTTCATCAGAAACGAAGAGGAACCTTGCGTTTACAAGATGACTAGTGGGAGCGCAGTTGCATTTCTCGTACTGTATGTAGACGACATACTTCTCATTGGAGATGATATTCCGCTACTTCAGTCAGTAAAGGACTGGCTAGGAAGTTGTTTCTCGATGAAAGACATGGGCGAAGCCGCCTATATTCTTGGAATAAGGATCTATAGAGATAGATCAAAGAGGCTGATTGGACTGTGTCAGGACACTTATATCGATAAGGTTTTACACAGGTTCAACATGCATGATTCCAAGAAGGGCTTGCTTCCGATGTCTCATGGCATTACTCTCAGCAAGAAGCAGTGTCCTTCGACAGCTGCTGAGCGAGAACGCATGAGTAGGATTCCTTTTGCTTCTGCGATAGGATCTATTATGTATGCCATGCTCTGTACTCGTCCAGATGTTGCTTGTGCATTAAGCATGACGAGTCGATACCAATCGGATCCCGGTGAGAGTCATTGGACTGCCGTCAAGACAATCCTGAAGTATTTGAGAAATACCAAGGATAAGTTCTTGGTGTACGGAGGAAGTGATGAGCTTGTAGTGAGCGGTTATACGGACGCTAGTTTTCAGACAGATAAAGACGATTTCCGATCTCAGTCTGGTTACGTCTTCTGTCTGAATGGAGGTGCAGTTAGTTGGAAGAGTTCCAAGCAGAGCACCGTGGCGGACTCAACGACCGAGGCTGAATACATCGCTGCTTCTGAAGCGGCAAAGGAGGCTGTTTGGATCAGGAAGTTCATTATTGAGCTCGGTGTGATTCCCAGCATTTCTGAGCCTGTGGCATTGTTTTGTGACAACAATGGAGCCATAGCTCAGTGTCACGGGCTTTTCTCCAGAAGACCGTGCGGCACTCGATATCCCTCTTGGACATCGAGTCAGCCTTCTCCATACGGGACACTTCGACTGGTTTCGCCCTGCCTTGGGCTCATCAGGGAAACGGCTCCAGTTCCCGACCAGTTTGTGCAGGGATGGCCTAGTCCCTTCTTCAAGGTCAGATCCACGATCAGCGGAAGATACCCCGAACTCAACCGGGTCGGTCTTCCTAACTCCAAAGGGACTTCCAACTCTCGGCCTGCACTCCCCTTCGAACCGAGCCTCGAACCCTCCAGTCTTGGTGTCCTAGCGGATAAAGCGTGACAGTCACGACCCTCAGAAAAAGGGGCGTGACATCCTCCACCACCCAAAATCGTGCACGCCCTCGTGCACGGGTGATGTTCCCACGATCGTACGTTGCGACATTGTGGAGCGACACTCACTCACTCGCTCCCACTCTTCATCGGTAACTCGGCCCCCTTGGCCTCAGTCTTCGGCAGCCTGGCTCCCCTCGAGCACTCCTCTCTGCCCTCTCGACTCTCCGTCGCCACCGATAGAGGTTTCCACTACCCACCTCGGGTCCTCGGGAAAACAACACGCAACGTTCCTGCTCTGATACCACTTGTCACGCGCTTTTCTCCAGAAGACCGTGCGGCACTCGATATCCCTCTTGGACATCGAGTCAGCCTTCTCCATACGGGACACTTCGACTGGTTTCGCCCTGCCTTGGGCTCATCAGGGAAACGGCTCCAGTTCCCGACCAGTTTGTGCAGGGATGGCCTAGTCCCTTCTTCAAGGTCAGATCCACGATCAGCGGAAGATACCCCGAACTCAACCGGGTCGGTCTTCCTAACTCCAAAGGGACTTCCAACTCTCGGCCTGCACTCCCCTTCGAACCGAGCCTCGAACCCTCCAGTCTTGGTGTCCTAGCGGATAAAGCGTGACAGTCACGACCCTCAGAAAAAGGGGCGTGACATCCTCCACCACCCAAAATCGTGCACGCCCTCGTGCACGGGTGATGTTCCCACGATCGTACGTTGCGACATTGTGGAGCGACACTCACTCACTCGCTCCCACTCTTCATCGGTAACTCGGCCCCCTTGGCCTCAGTCTTCGGCAGCCTGGCTCCCCTCGAGCACTCCTCTCTGCCCTCTCGACTCTCCGTCGCCACCGATAGAGGTTTCCACTACCCACCTCGGGTCCTCGGGAGAACAACACGCAACGTTCCTGCTCTGATACCACTTGTCACGGGCTTTTCTCCAGAAGACCGTGCGGCACTCGATATCCCTCTTGGACATCGAGTCAGCCTTCTCCATACGGGACACTTCGACTGGTTTCGCCCTGCCTTGGGCTCATCAGGGAAACGACTCCAGTTCCCGACCAGTTTGTGCAGGGATGGCCTAGTCCCTTCTTCAAGGTCAGATCCACGATCAGCGGAAGATACCCCGAACTCAACCGGGTCGGTCTTCCTAACTCCAAAGGGACTTCCAACTCTCGGCCTGCACTCCCCTTCGAACCGAGCCTCGAACCCTCCAGTCTTGGTGTCCTAGCGGATAAAGCGTGACAGTCACGACCCTCAGAAAAAGGGGCGTGACATCAGGCTAAGGAGCCCAGATCACACCAGAAATCCAAACACATAGAGAGGAGATATCATCTGATTCGTGATATCATTGAGAGAGGTGACGTCAAGATCAGCAGAGTTCCGATAGACGAGAACGTCGCTGACCCTTTGACCTAGCCACTCCCACGACCGAAGCATGAGAGTCATGCAGCTGCTATAGGCATTAGATTCCTTAAGCAGTAATCTTGTTTTTAGTGGGAGTTATCACATTTATGTTTTGATGTTCATGTAAACATACATTTGGTTATGTTTTAATGAAATTGTTTCAGTATTATTTAATGGTGTTATTAAATAGTTGTCCAAAAGGTAATTTGTGGCATTCTTACAGATCATCAAATACGTGATTTGATCATGAAACTCTATAAGTGATAGATGACATAAATTATTTGTGTCCATAGTCGAGGTTATTAAAGTTGGACATTAATAACCGCGTGAGACTAGTATGTGAGGTGACTGATGACTAAGTTTCATGGAGTCATTAATAGGAGTATTAAAGTCAATCACATAGATATGTGTTAGAGAACACATGATCGGACATGACCCGCTAATGAGAACTCTACAAGATTGTTATATGAGTGTCATAAGAGTTTCTCATTGTGACTATAGAGTATAGTCCTTAGACCTGAGTTCATCATGTTTTTCTTGCATATGAATTGGTATGTTTTGACTTTGTCAAACGTCAGCCATAACAGGTGACTACAAAGGCATTGATTGGGCATATTATGAAGTGTGTAGGGAACAGGGATGGAACAAGATGGAATTTGTCCCTCCCATATAACGGGAGATAGATATCTCTGGGCCTATCGAAGATTTGATACTGGAAATGCGTGGCCGCGCTCAAACGGATTGAATGTCAATCGTTTGTCTTTTATCAGTATAAATCGGAGTTCGATAAACATGGTTTGGTTGATTAAGGATGACACGAGTTCTTGCCTTATGCCAGATCGAGATATATAGACAAAGGGATTATGGGAATAGTTGATTCCAGTACAAGTGGGAGACTGAAGGGAATGTCCTGAAATCATACTTGTATTTACTCTAGTAGAGTCGTGATGTCGAGATAAGACAATCATATGATATTGGATGGTTATAATGTTTTGCTAGAAGCCGCTTATAACTTATGAGTTGTGAACTCATTACCATTATCATATGATCCTATAGGGTCACACACCTAAGCAAACTGGATAATATAAATTGGGTTTGATCATTAGAGTAATGATCATGATCAATGTATATGAGATATACGTCAATATCGTTTTTCTGTGAGGGTGTCGATCGACACCAAAGGTGAGTGTCGATCGACACCACTCGGGATCAAAGAACCGAATTTTAATTTAATTGAAATCAAATCGGTTTGGTCCGTCGGTCAACTAGGTTTCGGTAAGTTGCCGATATATAGGATATAGGGCACGACTTGAAATATATCAGAAGTTCCTGGCCGTCACAGAAACGCAGAGAGAACCCTTAGGCGAACCGTTCGCGAAGGCACTAGCATCCCTCTCGTCCAGTTTGTGTGCGTGTGGACTTCTGTAGAGGCGCAGCACTTGAGGCGCTCCTAATCTCGTTGTACCTGATCATCTTCCGCTGCTTTATCTCCAGGTATCTTCGAGATCTATTGAGATTCAATTGACACATGATCCGTGGCTTAGGATTTGTTGTTAGGACTGTTTTAATTAGATTAAAACCTGTAAAAATTCCTTCAGCTTCTTGATCGTTTGTCTTCACATACTCCAATTGCACTTCCAACTTAGTAACACACTCTCTAATGTAATGATAGCGAGTGTCAATGTGCTTACTTCGATCATGGAAGACAGGATTCTTTGCCAATGCTATTGCTGACTTGTTGTCCACAAGAATTTTTGTTGGCTCTTCTTTTGGCAAGCTCAACTGTTTCACCAGATTCCTTAGCCAGATAGCATGACACACACATGAAGTAACCGCTACATACTCTGCTTCACAAGTAGAAAGGGTGACAATTGGCTGCTTCTTTGACATCCATGTGAAAGCGGTTTCTCCAATGAAAAACACAAATCCACTTGTGCTTTTCCGGTCATCAACGTCTCCTCCCTAATCGCTATCGCTATATCCAACAAGCTTGTAATCATCAGAAACAGAGTAATACAAGCCAAATTTTATGGTACCTTTGATATAACGAAGGATCCTCTTGGCTGCCTTGAAGTGAGTTGTTGTTGGATGCTCCATGTATTAGCTCACAACTCCAGCTGCATATAGGATGTCTGGTCTTGTGCAAGTCAGATAACGTAGGCTTCCAACCAAGCTCTTAAAGAGTGTTGGATCCACACTCTCTCCTTCTTCTTGCTTTGACAACTTGGCTCCACATTCCGTTGGCGTGCAAACTGGATTTGAATCATCCATCTTAAACTTCTTAAGCACCTCTTTAGCATAGCCTTCTTGAGTAATGAAGATTCCATTTTCTTCTTGCCTCACTTCAATTCCAAGGTAGTAGGACATCAATCCAATATCGGTCATCTCGAACTCCTTCGTCATCTCCATCTTGAAATCTTCAAACATACTTGGATTGTTACCTGTAAATATCAAGTCATCTACATATAAGCATGCAATCAGTATATCATTTCCTGTGTTTTGATATAGAGCACATGTTCATATGGACACGTGATGAAGTTTTTCTCCTTGAAATACTTATCAATCCGAGTGTTCCATGCTCTTGGTGCTTGTTTTAGCCCATAAAGTGCCTTCTTCGACCTCAACACTTTGTCTTCTTCTCCCTTGACTATGTAGCCTTGTGGTTGTTTAATGTAAACTTCTTCTTCAAGGTCTCCATTCAAGAAGGCTGATTTGACATTCATTTGATGTATCCTCCAACTCTTTTGGGCTGCCAATGAAATTATTATTCTAACAGTTTCTAAACGAGCAACGAGAGCAAATACATTGTCATAGTTGATTCCAGCTCTTTGACTATATCCTTTTTGCCACCAATCTTGCCTTGTATCTTTCAACTTCTCCTTTAGAGTTCTTCTTTGCTTTGTACACCCATTTCACACCAATTTATTTATGCCCATTTGGAAGTGAAGCTAACTCCCATGTCTCATTCTTTTGTATCACCTTGATTTCTTCATCCATTGCATCTTTCCATGTCTTCTTTTCCATAGCTTCTTGGAAATTCATGGGCTCGCAATCCGCAAATAGACAAAATAAAGTGAGATTATCTTGATTTTCAGTTACCTCATAAATCTCTTGAAGACTTCTAAAACGTGGAGTCCTTTCACTTGAGCTCTCATCTCCTTGAGAACTTGGTGTTGGTGAAGTTGGTGGGGTAACTGGTGGATCCACTACAAGAAAACGCTGATATTCTGAGGGATATTCCGAGGGAAAATGACTTCCTCGGAATTTTCTGACGAGAAACCGAGGAAACTCCGAGAAATGTGAGTTCCTCGGAATTTCCTTGGAATTTTCCGAGGAAGTCAGTTTCCGTCGGAATTTTCTGAGGAAATTCCGAGGAAACAGGGTCCGTGGGAAAAAACCGACGGATATTTCTAAAATACCGAGGAATGTTTGTTGCCGTTAGAGACCCGTTGGGGGGAGCCGTTGGGCGAGTTCAATAATTCCGAGGAAATACCGAGGAATGATGGTTTTTCCTCTGAATTTCCTCGGAATTTCCTCAGTATGTAGGCAGGATTTCATCTATAAATACAACCACCCCTCTTCCTCTTCATTCACTCCATTTCTTCTTCTTTCCTCCCACTATCTTTACACACGATTTTGCTTTCAAAAAAACATGTCTTCTTCAAATTATTATCGTTCTTGGATGGATCGACCTCGTTTGGATCCGAATACGAAATTGCTTACGAAAGAATACGAAAGAGGTCTAAAGGAATTCATGGGGTTAGTTAAACGACAACCGGAAGCCGAAACAGGTAAGTTAAGATGTCCTTGCTCTAATTGTAAAAATAGAAAGGTTATTAAAGAGTTGGATGTTTGGACACATATTTTTTTAAATAGGTTTACACGAAGTTACAAAATTTGGTATCATCACGGGGAAACAGGATATGAACCTGGTAGTACTAGCGAACCTCGGCCGGCGGTTAGATTAGAAGAACCAATTAGAACGGATTTAGATTATGGTGTAGGTATTGAGCAGATGGTAAATGATCATTTTAGAGGGGAAGATTTACCCAATGCAGAAGCTATGAGATTTTATGATATGTTGGATGCTGGAAAGCAACCTTTGTATAAATGTTGCAGAGATGGTCATTCAACTTTATCATACGCTACAAGACTGATGGGCATTAAAACAAATTATAACTTGGCTGAAGACCTATGTTTATGCGATAGCTGATTTTGTAAAACAGATTATAGTTTTTTTTTTTTTTTAAACAAGAAATTCCGACGGATTTCCGAGGGAATTTAGGGTTTCCTCGGAATTTACTCGGAATTCGATTACTCGATTTAGGGATTTGATTAATAGTGCTATTCATCGGAATTTCTTCAGAATTGTCCGAGGAAATTCCGAGGACAATACATAAAAAACATATTTCCTCGGAATTTCCTCGGAAATTTTCGAGGAAATTCCGAGGAATCTGATGATTTTTGAAATTTCTTCGGTATATCCTCGGAAATTTCCGAGGAAATTCCGAGGAATAAGATGATTTTTGCAATTTCCTCCGAATTTCCTCGGGAATTTCCGAGGAAATGGGGTTTTATAACCGAGAACGACGTTTTGCGGATCGAATAACACATATATAACCTTCATTGAGTGTCTTAACTAGATTATGAAGTCAAAGCTTAGTGTTTTACACAATAATAAACACTTTTACGATTGCTCGAACAAAAATCACACAACATAAGATAAACACTTATACACTTTAACAAACGTTAAAAGAAATACTTACTATTATTTTTGAAATTTTGTTATTTCATGGTTTATGATCATCTATACAAAGTATTATCAATGGTATGAATTGCATTTGTATTAAAAATGAAATACCGGGAAAAAAAATTGGAATTTGAAACCCCAAACCTTGTTTCCTCGGTATTTCCTCGGAATTCTGTAGGTCCTTGGAATTTCCTCGGAAAGTTCCGAGGAAATACCAACGAGATATATAGCCGTCGGAATGTTCGTACCCGGGAAAACCAAACCGCTTGAATTATTGCGAGATCCGCGGGTTAGATTTATATTCAATGATTTCGACGGAATTCCGACGAACCTATTCCGTCGGAATCATTAAATATAATACCTAACAAGTTTTCTTCTTCTTCTCCGCTGCAACATATCATCTTCGCGATCCTCTCTCTCCTCTCCTCCTCTCTCGATCCTCTCTCTCATCTCCTCCTCTCTCGATCCTCTCCCTCATCTCGTCCTCCCTCGATCCTCGCCGTCCTCTCTCGCCGTCCTCCCTCGCCGTCCGCTCTCGCCATCCTCTCTCGATCCTCTCTCTCAAATCATGTAAGAATCGATTTGAAGTTCATATTTTAGGTGGATAGTTTCGGATTTTAGGTTGTTAGATGGATGTTTTCGGATTTTAGGTCGGTAGATAGATAGTTTCGGATTTTAGGTTGTTAGATCGATAGTTTAGGATTGAATTTCGGATTTTAGGTTCTTCTTTTAGTTTTCTTTGGAATTATTTTATGTTTAAAAACGTTTTTTGATTTTTAAAAATGTTTTTTGATTTTTAAAAACATGCATATGATTTAAAAAAACGTTTTTACTATTTTTAAACACGTTTTTTGATTTTTAAAAACGTGTATATGATTTTTAAAAAGGTTTTTACTATGTCTAAAAACGTGTATATGATTTTTAAAAATGTGTATATAATTTTAAAAAATGTTTTTACGATTTTAAAAATCGTTTTTCAAGTTTCCAGGAACAATAAAACATATTTAATTTTTTTTTTAAATTTTTATATATTAAAACAATTTTTCTGATATTAAAACTTTTTGTATATATTAAAACTATTTTTATATGTATTAAAACATTTTTATATATTAAAACTATTTTTCTGATATTACAACTATTTTTATATATTAAAACTATTTTTCTGATATTAAAACTATTTTTATAACTATTAAAACATTTTTTTATTTTTAAGAACGTGTATATGATTTTTAAATAGTTTTTTCTATTTTTAAAATCATTTTTCACGTTTCCAGGAACAATAAAACATATTTAAAAAATCATCTATACTAACAAATTATAAATTTTTTTCTGATATTATAACTTTTTTTCGATATTATAACTATTTTTATATCTTTAAACTACAAGTCTTTTGATGATCAGACCCCGCCTCCTCGACAGCGTCGTGGTCGTGGCTCGGGGAGCTACTCCGTTCAGGATTCCCCATCGCCCAGCAGCTCCCACCAGACATCTCCCTCTCTATTTCCCGAGGCTCCTTCTGGATCCGGTGCTGCGCCCCCTATTCCTCCGAACTTTCAGGGTCCTCCGGAACTGACGAGGGTTGCGGAGTTTGTTCGACAGCCGGGTCGTCACCATCTTCCGTTTCTCACTCCGTATCCATCTGGACAGGGTCAGACATGGTTCGATCGATCCGCAAACGGTATCAGCTCATGGATCAACCGTATGATGTATCTCTCTTTGGACCATGGCCATCCGACTTTCACCGACTTCCCTAGAACCAAACAAGTTCTGTGGTTTGAACAGTTTGTGGTAAATATCCTTATTTTTTTAAAAAAAAAAATTTTGATATAAATTTTCTACTAATTGTGTTTTTTTTTTCAGCAAGAATTCAACTGGAATCCCGATTATACGTTGTTTGTCTATTACCACTTCGTGCATAAAGTTATGACCAACTATGCGTATCAAATTCACGAGTGGAAGAAGAAGTGGCAAATGGGCAAGGTTTGGTTTTTTTTTTTTAAATTTTTTTAAATTTATTAATTTATTTTTTAATTCATCTAACAATTTTTTTTTAAAAGGTTCCAAAGTCGACGAACCTCGAGATCTGGGAGCAGTTGATTGTCCATTGGCGTAAGGATGAGACGAAATCGACTTCTTCCACCAACTCCACCAACCGCAAGAGCGAGCGTAAAGGGAAGGGCATCTATAAGCACAACTTGGGTGCTCAGTCCCAAGCCACTCTGAGGGATCGCATGGTAATTGCAGTCGCTTTTTATTCTATTTTAAAATTCTTGAAATTTTAAATTCTCATTATTTCTTCTGATTACTAATATTTATATTGATATCAAGGTGGAAGAAAATGATGGTGAGCCGGTTGATGATTTCAGCCTATTGAAGAAGGCATATACGAACAAGAAGACCGGCCAGATTGATGATGGTGTTGTGAGGGGTGTCGTCGACCTCATCCACAGTCAGGTGGAAGAAGCAGCGTCCCAGCTTCATACCGAGGACAAATATTCGAAGGGTTCCCAATTGCCTCGGGATCAGATCAACGAAATCGTTGAAAAGGTAAGTTTTTTTTTTTTAAATTTCATTTCATCTTAATTATTATTTACATTTGCCTATTTTCTATTTCAGTCGGTTCCAAAGAAGAAGGGCCGAATGTTGGGTTTGGCTCGTCGGTCCCGGTCGGCTACGTCTTGTGCTGCAGCCCCGCCCTTTGTTGATCCCGAAGCACTTATGTGTCAGTTGCAGGACAAGGATCATCGCATATCTGCGTTGGAGTCTCAGATGGCAACTCAACAGGCGAGCTTCGAGGCACAACAGGCGAGCTTCGAGGCACAGAGGAAGCTGAACCAGCAGATGATGGACATGATGAGGACGTTGCACCCGAACATCGATTTCCCGACCCTGCAAGAGCCGAACACCCAAAACCCGTAGCTTTTTTTTTTCAAAACATTTAGATTTTTTCTTTTCATTTGTACGACTTTCAATTTTAATTTTATATTTTCGATATAAAATTTCTGAATTTAATTTTATATTTTGAAATTTAAATTTCTAATATTAATTTTTTTTTTTAAATAATTTTTTTTAAAAAATAAGTTTTTTAATAATTCCGAGGACGTGAGTCGTCGGATTATTCCGAGGAAACCGTTCCTCGGAAATTTCCGAGGACCACTTTCCTCGGAATGTTCCGATGGTGGTGGTCTCCTCGGAAATTTCCGAGGAACGGTTTCCTCGGAATTTTTCTCCGCAATCCGACTAGTTCTTCCGTGGGGATGGTCCTCGGTTTATACCGACGAAACAATCTGTCGGAATTTTCCGACGACCTCTCCGATGAATGGCATTCCTCGCTATTTCCTCGAAAGTTGTTGTCCTCGGAATTCCGTCGGAAATTTCAGAGGAAATTCCGACGACATACAATATTCCGAGGAGTTTTCCTCGGTATTCCGTCGGAATACCCTTATTCCGACGGGATACCGAGGAATTTTTCCCTCGGTATATGCTTGTTTTCTTGTAGTGATCCTCTCTTGGTTGTTCATCTTCTTCAATATGTGGAAAGAAGTTGTAGTCTTCATCAATTGATCTCCAATCCCATTCTCCTTCTTCGTCAAAGATGACATTCCGACTAATTATTGTCTTCTTTGTTTCAGGATTATAGAGCTTGTAGCCTTTGGAGTTAGCGTCATACCCAATGAAGATGTACTTCTCACTTTTATCATCTAGCTTGCTCCGCTTCTCTTCTGGAACATGAGCATGAGCAAGACTTCCAAATACTCTTAGATGTGAGACACCAGGCTTCCTTCCACTCCATGCTTCTTGTGGTGTCTTTCCCAAGATGCTTCTTGTTGGAGATCGGTTTGATAGATAAACCGCACACGCAACTGCTTCTGCCCAAAACTCCTTTGGCAGCTTCTTACTTTTGAGCATGCTTCTTGCCATCTCAAGGATTGTCCTATATTTCCTTTCCGCTACTCCATTTTGTTGAGGGGATCTAGGCACCGTCAATTGTCTTCTAATGCCATTATCTTCACAATACTTCAGAAACTCTTTGGACATGAACTCTCCTCCACGATAAGATCTCATAGCTTTGATCATAAGGCCACTTTCCTTCTCAACATGGGCTTTGAACTTTTTGAAGTTTTCAAATGCTTCTGATTTTTCTTTCAAAAAGTAAACCCATGTCTTTCTTGAGAAATCATCAATAAAGAGAAGGAAGTAGTTACTCTTACGAGTGAACTTGGTTTGATCGGGCCACATACATCTGTATGTATGAGTTCCAATGGCTTCCGTGCTCTTGTCTCTGACTCCTTTGGAAAGCTCATTTTGAATTGCTTTCCAAGTAAACATCCTTCACAAACTTGATTTGGATGATTGATGCAAGGTAATCCTCTCACCATTTCCTTCTTGGAAAGTTGCTCTAATCCTCCAAAATTGAGATGTCCAAATCGAAGATGCCAAAGCCAAGACTCATCTTTGTAGCACATCTTGAGGCATTGTGCGATGTCATTTTGAATGTTTAGGACAAACATTCGATTCCTTGTCATCGGCACCTTGGTGATGAGATTGTCTTCATGATCTCTTATAGAAAGGTTGTTATCCTTTAAACGAATATCATAACCTTTCTCTAAGAGTTGTCCTAGGCTCAAGATGTTGGTCTTCATGTTTGGAATATAGTAAACATTGGAAATGAATTGATGATCTCCATTCTTCAATCGAATGAGAATATTTCCTTTACCTTTCACCTCCATCTTCGATTCATCTCCTAAAGCCACGTTTCCTTTCACCGGTTCATTAAGCTCCACAAACATGCTTCTTTTCCCGCACATGTGATTGCTTGCACCACTATTGAGGTACCATTTGTGAATATCCTCTGGTTCATTTTTATTGTAAGCCATCAATAACATATCATCTTCTTTGCTCCTTTCTTCAACATAGTTGGACTTCTCTTCAACTCTATTATTGTTCGGAGCTTTGCATTCGGAAGCATAATGTCCAAACTTTCCACAATTGTAACATTTAACACTTGACTTATCGTACCTTTGTTTTGGGCTTCCTCTTCCACGGCCTCTTGATGAGCTTTCTCCTCTTTGGTTTGTATGGTCTTCATTGGATCTCCAACCACGTCCATGTACATAACCACGACCTCTTCCTCGGGCTTGACCACCACCACGTCTTTGATAACTTCGGCCAGTTTCTTCTTTAGTATCAATCCGCATCTTGAGTACTTGCTCTGCGATGTCTTCCTTTTTTCTTCTTCTTTTCTTCATATGCTTGCAGTGATCCATGAAGTTGCTCCATCGTCATAGTCTCCAAGTCTTTTGTCTCTTCAATCACCGTGACAATATGCTCAAATTTTGAATCCAACGATCTAAGAACTTTCTCCATGATTCTCACCTCATCTAACTTCTCACCGTTTCTTTTTTAGGTTATTAGTAACCGTTAAGACTCTTGAGAAGTAATCAGAGATGAGTTCACCTTCCTTCATATGCAAGGCTTCAAATTCTCCTCTTAAAGTTTGAAGACGTACCTTCTTAACTTGTTCAGCTCCTTTGTAAGAAGTTTGAAGCTTCTCCCATGCTTCTTTGGCTGACTTTGCTCCAGCGACCTTCTCGAATGTGTCTTCATCTAATCCTTGATAGATTAGACAGAGAGCCTTCTTTTCTCTCTTCCTTGAGTCTATCAAACCATCCCTTTGAGTTTGAGATAACCCACCATCATTCTCCGGTTCAATGAAGCCTTTCTCGACTATCTCCCACACATCATGTGCTCCTAGGATAGCCATCATCCTTAAGCTTCAATTGTCATAGTTGCTCTTTGTGAGCATTGGGACTTGGAAGGGAACACCATTGTTTGACATTTTTAAGAGAAATAACTAGCTCTGATACCACTTTGTTGGAACCAAAAGGTTTAGAAAAGAAAGTGATGGAGAAAGTTTTTAAGAATTTAGGAGACAAAAGATAATTAGGAAGAACAAAGCTTTTTATTTCTTAGATGATCACTTAGAACAACTCACAACTTCTTAACTTAACTTGGTTACAAATGAGGAAGGGGGTAGAGGTATTTATAGCCTCCACATTACAAAATATCTTACATATTTTAATCATAAATCTAGAAAATTTTAACATAATATCTTAATTTTATATCATAATTAATATCTAGATTTTTCTCACAAAATATATAGATTAAGGAGGTGGAGAAAACCTTTTAGAAATTGGATCACATTATTGAGTTTAACCCAATAATTAAACTGGACCCAAATCAAGTTTAACTTTCAACATCTCTTTCGACACCAACAACACTTGGAGGCATGATGTGATTGTTTCTTGTCCTCATCCAATACTACATGTAAAGCCCCAGCATGCGCACATGGATCCCTCCATTGGTTCATTAATGCCGTCACTGAACCCAAGTCTTGTCTTTAGATCTTCACACTGAAACTTTTAAGGTTATGGAAAAAATACCGGTTGCATTTGCTCCCCATCAACTGATCACCATGTGCACCTTGAATAACCGTACCGTCTATGCTTATCGGAGGACAAGGGAGACACACTAACTATATGGTCGTTAAATCAAGACAGTGTGACTTGGGATAAAGCTTATTCCATAGATCGCTTTTCAACTATCAATTGTATTGAAGAAGAATATCTTTTCTCACCGCTGCCGATCGCATCACTTTTGGCCAACAGGCTATTGCTTTATGATAGCACCGACTTCAAGCTGGTGATATACAATTTTAGATTAAAATCATATGGTAAATTTTTTAGGGCTCGCTATTATTTGGGAAGTGTCGTTTCTTATTCCCAAAGTTTGTTGGCTCTTCCGTAATCTCTTTATTTATTGTCTAGTTCCTTTCATCAGTGTGTCAATAAATATTTGTATGTATAAGTTTCATTTAGACCACTCAGGATTTGCATCTTTCAGCGAATTACATGTGAAGACTGGGATAATGTTGATCTCCAAACGATGATGGAGGAATATTTTGTGCCGGTCTGTCATGAAGATAGGCAGTCTTCTGTTAACTTAGATTATATGCCCATAGCTAACGAATAATGTCACACATCCAAAGCAAAGCGTGAGGCTTCACACCAATGTCTCATCAAGCGGTGCAGCAGAGGAGGTTGAAGTTTTTGAAACTGTACAGCAGAACTCTACAGTAGTAGCTGTATAGAATGCATGATACGGAAGTGATGAGCCTGAGGAAAACTCAGAGTCCCGATATCGACCAAAGTGAAAAAACCATGGAACATTCGAATGGAGCTCTGACTGCTCAGTCTGCTCCGGATGAAAATGTGACCAAAGAAGCCAGGTTTACCGAGGAAGAAGTTCCAGTTTTGGTCCCCAGATTGATTCCTCTGCCGCCTGACTTGGAAAATGAAGAAGTGAGGGGACCAACCACTCATGTGTCTGTGGAAGTTATTAGCGAAGGTAAAGCCGAAACGTTCGTAGTCTACCCGCTGACTGCTGAGAAGCTGACCCTTTCATTTCTGTAGCTAAGGAACGCCAATCATCTCTCTTCTTCAAAGGTCGACAGTGAGAGAGTGTCTTCGGAGGTGACTCATTTCGTTTCTTATTGATTTTATTTGAAACTTCTGCTTCTTCCTTGGAGACTTTCTTCATTTTTTTTTTGTTAAGAAATTGCTCTTTATTATTCCAAAATATATTTTCACTCGAATCTGCTGAAAATCTAAAAGAAAAAATTTGAAAGTTTTAGTCCAGCCGAGCCTTTAAATGGGTTTCCTCAGATTTGAGAAGGCATCTCTGTCTTCATAGAGAGAGTGCAGAACTTGAAAAACGGTAGAGATGCTTATCTTTTCTCATGCATCATCGTATTTCATGTTCTTAGTTATGCATCAAAGTCCTTGAGAATATCGACCTAAACAAGCATAACCAACATTCTTGGTCTCACAATCAGATGAGAAAATGCATTTTAGGCATTTGTGGATTTCTATTTTTATCTCATCAATGATAGATATTTCACTCTTATTCTTATACTACTGGAGCAGATTATGTCTGAGGCAATTGTGTCGTTTGGAGTTTAGAAGCTGTGGGAGCTCCTAAGCCGAGAATATGAGCGCTTGAAGGGAGTTGATGAGCAAGTTATTACTGAACCTAAAAGTGATCTGAACATGTTAAGGTCGTTTTTAAACTGTGTGGAAGAGATAAAGGAAATAGTTTGTGAACGCAGAGGATATTGTGGAGACGTTTCTTTTACAGCAAGTAGTCGAAAAAACAAGTGGCATCATGATGCGTATGAGAAGACTTGCTTGCATTGATGCGTATGGAAGTTTCTTTAGACATGGGAGGCATAAGTAAGAGAATCTCCAAGGTAACCCGTGACATGCAAAGTTTTGGGGTGCAACAGATGATTGTTGATAATGGGTATTCACAGCTTCTACATCAAAGACAAAGGGAAATGCGACAAACCTTTTCTAGTGACATTGAAAGTGATCTTGTGGGATTGGAGGAAGATGTTGAGATATTGGTTGGCTATTTGGTGGATGAAGATTGCTTTCAAGTGGTTTCTATAACTGGGATGGGTGGTATTGGTATAACCACCCTTGCAAGACATGATAAAACATCATTTTGATAGACTTGCGTGGGTGTGTGTTTCTCAGCAGTTTACACGGAATTATGTATGGCAGACGATGTTAGGGAAGCTTAACCCTGAATATGATGAACATAGGGATTCAGAGATGACAGAAGAGGAACTCCAAGACAAACTTGTGCAATTGTTGGAAACCAAAAATTGTTTGATTGTCCTTGATGATGTATGGAGAAGAGAAGATTGGGACAGAATCAAGCCTGTATTTCCACCCAAAAAAGGTAGCTTTTTAATCTCTTATGGTACTAATATTAGAGAGTTCCTTTTATAAGTTTCACTACTTTCACTCAGAAATATAAAGATCAGGACAACACACATAATTAAGTTATGAAGCTTTATGACACCTTTTCTTTGTGTGAATCATGTAACAGGTTGGAAAGTACTAATTACTTATCGCAAAGAGGACATTATACCATTACTCCCACAAACAACATATGGCACCTTAAAATCAAAGTGCCTAACTCTTGAAGAAAGTTGGACAATTTTTCAAAAGATAGCATTTGTAAGGAAAGAAGCAACCGGTAAGCTTTTAAGAGAGAGTTATGTTTTCACTTCGATAGGAAAATTAATGAAGAATGATTATTATTATCCGCTGATGTTGTGTAGAATGTAAGGTTGATGAGAAAATGAAAGACATGGCCCATGGGCATGCAAATGATCAAACACTGTGGAGGACTACACTTGTTAGCTACGCAATACACATTGCGAGAGTGGACAAGGATACATTGTGCGAAAAGCTAGTTTCAGTGATGAGGACAGCAGTTCAGTTTACTATGTACTGTCTCTCCGCTTTGAAGAGTTACCTATTCATTTGAAGCATTGCTTCCTCTACCTAGCCCATTTTCCAGAAGATAAGTTTTCATATTACTTGGTTGCAGAAGGAATACCAAAGCCTAGTTATTACGATGGAGCAACCGTTCGTGATGTTGCAGAGGGCTACGTAGAAGAGTTAATGAAGAGAAACATGGTTATATCTGAAAGAGATGTTACAACTTGGAGATTTCAAACTTGTCAGTTGCATGACTTGATGAGAGAAGTTTGTCTTCTTAAAGCCAAAGAAGAGAACTTTCTACAGATAGTTAAGTGCTCCTCATCTGTAGACTCTCAATCTCCTTATAAATCTCGTAGACTCGTGGTTCATTGGTCTGATGCATTTCATGACGAGGGGGAAATAAACAATCCAAAGCTTAGATCTCTTTTGCTCGTGTGGGAGTCAGCTAAAGAAGGTTGGAAGTTATCTGGTTTGTGCTTAGCAAGGTTACAAATGTTGAGGGTGTTAGATTTTTCTAGAGCCAAGTTTCATGGAGAGAAGTTGCCCTATAACATTGGAAAGCTCATCCACTTGAGATACTTGAGCTTATACAAAGCTCGGTTTTCTCACATACCTTCTTCTTTGCGAAAACTAAGATTACTGCTATATTTGAATATGCAACTGAATGGTGCAGAGAAAAAGCTCATGAATGCTTATAATGAAAAACCTGTGCTTTCCCGCCCACAGCATGAGTTCTATTCGGTATGTCACAACAAAGTATCATAACAAAACTGAAACAGGCAATAATTCTTACTATATGACTCTGAAATTTTGATCTTTGTAGGGTGAAAATTACTTTGAGATTGATATCGATATGCATAGATTCGGTTATATATCTCGGAAAGGATTTGAAGCGTTTTTAGATAGACTCAAGCACTGTGTTCTTGCTGTTGGACTTACAATTCAGGTCATGAGTTGCAAATTTTTTTTTATTTCCTGGAGGATAATGTTGACAATGTTTATATGGTTATTTAACTGTAAAATCTCAATTTCAGGGGAATAAACCGGAGGAGTTACCGGAGCAGATTCTGTCTTGTGTCCGGTTAAACGAAATTGATTACATGAATTATCATCAGTTAGCTCTTGGGCAAGAATGTCATTGATAAAAAGAAAAAGAAAATTGATTTTCTTTTTAATTGTTTTTTTTTTCTTTTGTTCCTTAAGAACACAAAATCTAAGAGCTTTTTTTCCTTTTGAAGAAAAACTCAATAATGAAAGGAAGATGATGATAATCTGGTGAGTATATAAAATGCATCACTCGTCGTCTATGGAAACATCTCTAATCCAATTTATACAAAAAAAAATTGCTTAAAAAAATGACGATTATTCACAAGTATTAAGCTAAATAAAAAATGGTTTAAAAAATGTAAAAAGGAATAACAAAATTAGGAAAGGAAAAACCAAACTCGTACCGGTATAGGAAACAGTTAGGACATGACATAAGTTAATTGGAATTTGAGAAAGATTAGGAATATGATTTTTAGAATCTCTCCCTATATATAGACCTTAGAGAAGAAGAAAGAAACCCAAAAACCCTACATAGGTACGCTTGTTTTGCAATATCGACGATGCCTAAAAGAAAGATAGGCGTTGACGATACCATGACTCGTCCTAGTTCGGTAGTAAATATACCCCACGATGTGGTGGTGGGAGAGATTCTTGAGAAACTTCCGGTGCAATCACTATTGAGATTCAGATCAGTGTCAAAGCTATGGAGAAGGGAAATAGATTCCCGGCGTTTCAAGGAGAGACATCTGAGCCATCAACAAAAATCTCAAGACCCGAGCATCCTAGTAAGCCAAACTCGGCTTGACGACATTGGACAAGCTTCTCTTATGACATTGAGTTTGGGAGCAACGTCGGTTTCAATGGTGAAACATAATTTTTACCCTGTCCATTCGAAGACAGATTATTTCGTTGAAATAACACAGAGCTGCGACGGTTTGACTTGCCTATATTCAAAAACCTCCTTCATCTATGTGGTCAATCCCGCAACCAGATGGTACCGTAAGCTCCCCGAGGCGAGATTTCAGGCACTGGTTGGCTTTAAGCACATTCCCTACCCATATCTTGGGTTCGGTAAAGACAATGTCACAGGGACGTACAAGATAGTTTGGTTGTATAACTCTCGTTGGTTAAACCTAAGCGGCCAAGTTAACACATGCGAGATTTTCTCTTTCGACACCAACAACACTTGGAGGCATGATCTGATTGTTTCTTGTCCTCATCCAATACTACATGATAAAATCCCAGCATGCGCATATGGATCCCTCCATTGGTTCATTGATGCCGTCACTGAAACCCAAGTCTTGTCTTTAGATCTTCACACTGAAACTTTTAAGGTTATGGAAAAAGTACCGGTTGCCTTTGCTCCCCATCATCTCATCACCATGTGCACCTTGAATAACCGTCTATGCTTATCGGAGGACAAGGGAAACACACTAACTATATGGTCGTTAAATCAAGACAGTGTGACTTGGGATAAAGCTTATTCCATAGATCGCTTTTCAACTCTCAACTGTATTGAAGAATATCTTTTCTCACCGCTGCCGATCGCATCACTTTTCGCCAACAGGCTATTGCTTTATGATAGCACCGACTACGTAGGCAAGCTGGTGCTATACAATTCTAGATTAAAATCATATGGTAAATTTTTTAGGGCTAGCTACTATTCGGGAGGTGTCGTTTCTTATTCTCAAAGCTTGTTGGCTCTTCCCTAATCTCTTTATGTATTGTCTAGTACCTTTCATTAGTGTGTCGATAAATATTTATATGTATAAGTTTCATTTAGCCACTCAGGATTTGTCCATGCCATGCAAATCTTTTATCGAATTACATGTGATCGACTGTGATAATATAATGCTGATCTCCAAATGATGATGGAGGAAGATTTTGTGCCGGTCTGTCATGAAAATTGCTCTTTATTATTCCATACTAGTAACAGATCCGCGGTATTGCGGAACAATTTTTGATTAAATGTTTCATCGTAGTGGAAAGTTACAATTACTAAGATTAATTTATTTTGCTTGAATGATTAATATATTAACGAAACTGGTTTGTTGTATGAGTGGAAGCGAACCCGAACCGAAATTCATAAAATACCTGAACAAATCCTAAATTTATATATCCGAAAACCCGAAACTAAACCCGACCCAAATCGAGAACCAAACGGGTACCCGAAAATAACCTAAATACAATTATATACCTAAAATAATAATTATATTTAGACTTGATATAACTTATTTATATCCCCTATATATTAATTGAGAAGACAGAGAGAGAAAATTCAGCCACGTGTCTCACTCAGAGTAATTTTAGGAGAAATTAATCAATGAAATATTTACATTCAGACACATCAACAAAAAAATAATACATTTTTTAATATATGGAAATATAGATATTCTTTCAGATTTTTTCTCTATTTTTATGGTATCAATAAATTCAAACATTTAAAGACATATAATTAAGAGATTTAATGGCTTGTGTGACATTTAAATTTTAGGAATTATATAAATACAAGTTTTGTCCCACATGGACTATAAAATGAAAGGGTGACATGTATATTTCTTATAAATAATTAAAATTACTCAGAATTTTGAATTACATATATGAAGTATTTAATAGACGCCAAAATTTGAAAGTTTTTATTTGATTTAATAAAGCTTTATTTAAACTACGTTATTAAACTGATTATCCAAATATTTATGTACTTTTGTTTGATGGAAATCCAAGTATTAGTTACTTGATAAATTGTGAAAATATTAAAATTATTTTAAATTTATGAAAATTATAATATTATAAGTATTTTTATTTTAATAAAATTTATATTATATTTGATGATATATTAATATTGTTTATTAGATTAAATACTGATAGTATATTAGTCATAAAAAACTTACTACTATGATACCATGGTAACAATTTATATAATAATTAATTATATACCAAATATTATACCCGCACATGGTGCGGGCTATCATCTAGTTAAGTTATAATTATAAATCCAAATATATGAATTAATTTTAGACTAAAATAAATAAAGTATAAAAAATAATAGAAATATGAAATTTTAGCTATTAGTCAAATTTAATTAAATTAAAATTTAACTAATTTGTATTTTATTTCTATAAATTTCGGATACTCGAACCTAACCCGAATGGAATCGAACCGAACCTGAACCGAAATTCTGAAATACCCGAATGGGTTCTAGATATTCAAACCCGAAAACCCAAACGTCCATGCCTAATTTTGAGAAGACATCTCTGTCTTCCTAGAATGCCGAACTTGGAAATCGTTAGAATCGCTTATCTTTTCTCATCTATATATTATCGTATCTGATCATGTGCTTCTCTTGTTTGTTATGCATAAAAGTCCTTGAGAATATCGACCCTATACACGCATAACCAACATTCTTGGTCTCACAATCAGATGAGCAAATGCATGTTAGGCATTTGTGGATTTCTATTTTTATCTCGTCATTTTGACTTATACTACTTGAACAGATTATGTCTGAGGCAATTGTGTCGTTTGGAGTTCAGAAGCTGTGAAAGCTCCTAAGCCGAGAAGCGAGAATATGAGAGCTTGAAGGGAGTTGATGAGCAAGTTATTACTGAACTTCAAAGTGATCTGAACTTGTTACGGTCGTTTTTAAACGATACAGATGCCAAAAAACACACAAATGCAGTGGTGAGAAACTGTGTGGAAGAGATCAAGGAAATCGTTTGTGACGCAGAGGATATTGTGGAGACGTTTCTTTTAAAGGAAGAACTTGAAAAAGAAAGTGGCATCATGATGCGTATCAGAAGACTTGCTTGCATTGTACCAGATCGTATGGAAGTTTCTTTAGACATGAGAGGTATAAGTGAGAGGATCTCCAAGTCACCTTATTACAAATTCAAGATGGCTTGTCTGAAGCAGAGATAAACACACATGACGTCATACTTATCCTAACGCTTCTCAACCGAAACGGTGAGTCTCCGTTCCGTGACTGTTTGACTAAACTGTTGCAATCTGCAGATTCTTCAGAAACAGGGGAAGAGAAGAAGCAGAGGATTAGCTGTTTGATCCATGACTCCGTATGGATTTTCACACAACCCATCGCTCAGAGTTTGAAACTCCCAAGATTTGCCCAGAATACCTATAATGTCTCGTTCTTTCGGAGCCATTTTACGCTTCCTCAGCTCCAACGTGAAAGGTTTCTTTCACTACAAGGTACCTCACTTTATATAGAAACTGTCTTATATGATTGTCGATATTTCCCTATAACTTTCATGGTCCGATCATGTTTGGAAATAAAATAAAAAGATTAACTAGATTCTAACCTGCGCTCAGCGCGGGATTTAAGTTAAATTTTTTATAATATTTAATTTTTTATTAAATATTTATTTAATTATATATAAGTTTAAAATAAATAATATTGTATACAATAATATAAAATTTTAGTGTTATGTATATAACTAGATGATACCCCGCACCTTGTGCGGATAAAATATATGATTTATATTTGATAATTATATAAACTGTTATTATAGTATCATAGTAGTCAAAGTTTTTTATGGCTAATATATTATCTATAAATATAATATTCAGTAGAATATCTAATCTAATAAACAATAACAATATATCATCAAACAAAATATAAAATTTATTAAAATAAAAATATTTATAATAGTATAATTTTGATAAATTTAAAATAATTCTAGTATTTTCACAATTTATGAAGTTGCTAATATTTAAACTTCTATCAAACAAAAGTATATAAATATTTTTATATTCAATTTAATAACGTAGTTCAAATAAAACTTGATTAAATCAAATAAAAATTTTCAAATTTCGGCGTTTATTAAATACTTCATATACGTTATTCAAAATTCTGAGTAAATTTAATTATTTATAAGCAATATGCATGTCATCCCTTTCATTTTGTAGTCCATGTGGGATAAAAATTTGCATTTATATAATTTCTAAAATTTAAATGTCATACAATCCATTAAATCTCTTAATTATATGTTTCTAAATGTTTGAATCTAATGATACAATAAAAAGAGAGAAAAAATCTAATGGAATATCTATATTTCCATATATTAAAAAGTATATTAATTTTTTGTTGACGTGTCTGAATGTAACTATTTTATTGGTTAGCTTCCCCTAAAACTACTCTGAGTGAGACACGTGTCTAAATTTTCTCTCTCCGTCTTCTCAATTAATATATAGGGGATTGTTAGACATATTTTTAGAAAGTAAAATTTAAAATATGTTGTTTATTTATATGTATATATTCGTTAGAACGTATTTAAAAAATTATAATTTTTTTATTATATTTTTGTATTGTAAATATTTGTTATTATTTGTCGTCATTATCAATAAAATGTAAGTATTGATTTGTTAACAAAAATCTGGTAAATTTAATTGAATCTAAGGTGGTGTTATTCAATACATGAATTAAAATCAACTCTATAGGTTTTATAAATCATTGTTATTCAATGATTTATTTTAAATTCTTTATTAAAATCTGTTGTTATTGGTTATTGTATTTTAAATATATGTATTAAAAGATTTTCTAATATAGTGTTATTTGTTTTTGTATTTACAATCTGATTATTAATAAGTTTAAAATCTATTGTTATTCAATTAAAGATTTGGATATAAGAATTGAATTCTTGTGTTATTTATGTTTGAAAAATTCTTACAGTTCATTTGATTTGAAAAGTTTGAATGGATTTAAATCCAATTTCATGTGTAAATTATAGTAATCAAAATCTAACCATTTATCCTCATATTTTGAAATCCTTCACTATTAATATATACTAGGTGACTCACCCGCGCATATGCGCGGACATGAATATTTATAACTAATTAATATTGTTGTTATGTTTTAAATTTCTGTTTGATTTTTGTGCATTTTTTTGTTTCAAGATCAAATATGAAATAATTTTATATAGTATTTAGTTGTTGTTTTAATTATGGTTGCTGTTTTGGATCAAATTATAATGATGTGCATTGTGTTGGATTACTTCATTTTTCAAAATTTTCTATTTTCAGTCATTTGAAAACAAAAATTATTGTTTGTTTTAAATCTAGTAAATATGGTTAATTACGATTAGTTTGATTATTTTATGTTAACTTGATAAAAAAATTATATACACATGTTTAGTTTTCTAAATCTATTGATCACTTAAAAAATTGAATAAAAAACTATGTTTTTATTTAGTGTGTTTAAACCTATTTAGACCCATTAAAATTAGGTTAGAGTTACATAATTATAAATTGATCTTTTTATTTTCTAAATCACTGTATTTACAAACCTAACTATTGTAGAATAAAGCTGCATATATCTTAGAAATATTATGTATATTTTTATTGGAAAAGGTAGTTCATCTGCCGTAGATGTATATTTGTAATTGTAAAACAAAGGACCTTAAAGATCATGTTGGATACTGATCTAGGCAATCGTAAACATGTATTATCAAATTTGATAGTCTAAAACAAACTATTTCTTTGTTTAAGAAAACATAAACAACAACATAATTTAAATTATTTAAGCTTTGAATGGTGACCATAATTGAGAAAATGAATGATAAGGAATATTACATTCTTCTTCATTCCTATTTTTTTTTACAATTTGCAAGAAATATTTGTTACATATAATTCTTTTTCATTCCTTGCCATTACTCATTTTTAAAAGGAATTAATGAACAACTATATTCCTTATCAAATTTCTCAAGGAACAAAGAGTATTTTTTTCATTCATTCACTGCGATTATTCCTTAAAAAATTTTCCATATCATTCCTCTTCATTATTTTTTCACATTGTTCCTATTATTCCTTAATGTTTTAGAATACTTCCTTGTAAACAACATTTTTTGTTTTCTTTTTTGGATTCCCTTCTTTTTCAGTAGTAAGAATCTTCAGACCGGATATTGATTTAACTCTGAAAACTGACCTTGACACTTGTTTATGGTCATGGCGAAGGCAACAGTAAATAGAAACTGCCTACGCCACATTCTAAATGAAAATCTTGTTTCCGACGGAGTAATAAACATTCTAGCTATTAGTACCTTTTTTTACTTTTAATTAATATTGAGATATTATTTTTTTATTCTTGTAAACACGTTTAAAAATTAATAATGGCATTGAATATAATTATTTTAACTAAAAAAATAAATTCAAAATAAAAAGAAAATTTCAAAAACTTTGAACTTTTTTTAAAAAGTAAAAATTCCTTTTATTTTTATAAATACGTTTTTAATTTATAAAAAGTTACTTTATAAAAAAAGAAATTAAAAAAAAACTTTCTTTTATTGCAAAAAATAAAATAAAAATTGGATAGTTATCAAAAAGTAAAATAAAATATATTTGTAAATAAGAAAAAGGAAATTCCATAAAATAAAAAAAAATAAAAATAAAACTTTTCTTTATTTTATTAAATACGTTTTTAATATATAAAAATAGATAAAATTTATTTTATAAATTGAAATTAGAAAACTAAAACTTTCATTTCTTTATATAAATAGAAAAAATTGCGGAAAATTTATTTAAAAATAAAAATTAAAGCTTTCTTTTATTTTATCTTATTAAGGGTACGTTTGTAATCAACCACGTTAACAATCAAATCGAGCGCGACACATATGCATGTGACTTCTCAAATAATAATATTAAGATTTTTTCTCTTACAAAAAAATGTCATGGTTAATTTTTCTAAAAAAACATTTTGTTGAAATACAAATGGTTGAAAGACATATTTCTCTCAAGAAAAATTTACTTCTAAATTGATCAAACCCAGATTTTATCCATCTAACATCTTTTTTTTTCTTTGGAATTTCAAAGGAAACACAAATTCCATCTTGTTGAAATACATATTTCTCTTAAAAAAAATTTTACTTCGAAATTAATCAAACCCAGATTTATCCATATATCTCTTTTTTTTCTTCTTCGGAATTTCAATGGAAACACAATTCCAATTTTTAAGTTTTTGATTTCATTATTTTGATTACATGAATTGGCTGATTCATCATGTATATATTTGATTCTAACATTTTTAGGTTTTTTTTTTCATTTTCTCTTTTGTTTTGTTTGGATACATACATAGTTTTTTGTAGCTTTTTTTTTGTATTCATTTTCATTTATAAAATTGTTTTGAAAGAGTGTAATTCTAATCACAATATGTTGTAAATATCAAATTATATTATATTGATTTTATAAATACTTTGATACATATTTGATATTAAAAGTCATATATCTGAAAATTTCAAAAGAATCAATTTTTTTTAAATTTGATATATTCTAAATTTAGTGGAGTTGATTTCAAATTATACAACCAATAACACCCTTAAATGAGTTGGCTTTGTTGTCAATTGAGACAGTTATGGTTGAAAAACTTACTATCCGAGTTTAATAAATGATTTTGCAGGAAAAAATGCAAAAAGAGTAAGATTTTTTTATAAACAGTTTATGGAGTTGGATTATCTTATGAAACTTTAACCCATTTTTCCTATTTTGTTATCATTTATGATCTTTATAAAAATGCACAATTTTTGAACTTGCTTATGGCATTCTAAAACGTTACACCGGCACTGTTTCTGCTCTTACTCTCTCATCATTTCAACAAATTTCTTAGATTTTCAACAAATTTCTTAGATTTGTTTTTGTTTTTGTCAGAACAAGAATCTGAATTTTGTTTGGCTAGACTAAAGGACACACGGTATAGACTTTTGGCTGCATTCCGGGAAGGTGCTTCTAAATCAGCTACCGTGAACGACATTGTCAAGGATTCATGGTTGTGGAGACAGTTATTAGACCTTCAATACGAGGTAGACGTAGTGGCAGCAGAGAAGATCAAGGGTAGTAGTAAAAGGAAGCAGAGAGGTAACGAAAGCTTTAACCAAATGTATTATGAGGTTTCTGAAGAATCCAGTCTTCCTGTTCTTGCTCAGTTCTTGAGATTGCGTCCCAAATCAAAGATCATGGTGAAGTTTTTCAGCTGTTCTACAACGCAGCTAGTTGATAGAGTCTTGAGAGATGAGGGGTTGCAATGCTCAGTTATACATGGGAGTAAACCTTTGGCTGAAAACCTTGAGGTGTACCAAGATTTCAAGACAGTAACAAGTGGAATTTTTCTTTGCAGTGACAGTGTATGTCTTGTTCGTTCTATTGACTCGGTGACCTGGATCATTTGCTATGAATTCCCCAGTGATGTAAAGACATACGTTCACCAAGTGGTGAAACCAGCTGTAGGAAATGGTTCTGAGTTACTTCTCATTATCAACCATGGACAACAGAGCATCCTTGGATACTTCACTGTAAGAATTAAATGTTTTCCTTTGTTTGTTTTTCTCTTGTTACAATTTTGTGTGTACTAATTTGCTAATTTTTTCCTTCAAAACATACAGCGAGAGCCAAGTTTGACGCTAACAATGTTGGATACTCCAACCGATATGGAACCGACAGCCGACTGGAAAACCATTCAAAATTTGGAGTTTACTGAATCCTGCTATCATTTGTACCGACAGTATTTAGATCATCTAAGCGATAAAAAAAAGCTGAGCTACGAGAAAGAACGCCATGCAGTCACCTCTACTTCTTTTGGCTGGTAAGAAAAAGAATCTAGGAGATCAATTTGAATGAATGTGTTTGGTTAATAACTTTAGAATATTTTTATGTGTTTTGTAGCACGGAGGGAGCTGAGGAAAGAGTTGAGGAAAGAGTTGAAAAAATCTTAAAAGAAGAGGCTGAGGCTAAGAGAAAGAAGAAAGAAGAGGATGAGGCTAAGAGAAAGAAGAAAGAAGAAAGATGAGGTAAAGTAGAAAAACTAGAGTCAAATCCTTTATGGGAACGTTGGAATATTTTTGTGTGTTTTGTAGGATCATTAGAAGAAGAGGCTAAGAAGAAAGAAGAGGTGGAGGAGAAAAACTAGAGTCATTCTGCATTTTAGCATTTTGGTTGTAGTGTAAGGAACAGATTTTAGCATTTTGGTTGTATCATGTGAATGAGACTAGTAGCACTTGACAAGGTAGCGTCGCTATCGATGAGGCTAGATGCAGTCTCAAAGTAATCAAAAAAGTCTGGAGCAATTTCCATATAATCTGTTCAAGAGAAAGACAAAACCCTTTAAGCACTACATTCACCCGCAAGGTGTAGTTATGTTGAAAAGTAAAAATGTGTCACCTTCTAGTAAAATACTTGGTTAAATTTATGTTTGTAAAACAGCCGGTGCCCACTTGTAGTCATGGAGTTGGTAGGGACAAGACAGAGAAAGGAGAAACCAGTCCTTACGTGATGTTGCAGAGGGCTATGTAGAGAGTTAATGACAATAAACATGGTTATATCTGAAAGAGATGTTACAAGTTGGAGATTTCAAACTTGTCAGTTGCATGACTTGATGAGGGAAGTTTGTCTTCTTAAAGCTAAAGAAGAGAACTTTCTACAGATAGTTAAGTGCTCCTCATCTGTAGACTCTCAATCTCCTTATAAATCTCGTAGACTCGTGGTTCATTGGTCTGATGCATTTCATGACGAGGGGGAAATAAACAATCCAAAGCTTAGATCTCTTTTGCTCGTGTGGGAGTCAGCTAAAGAAGGTTGGAAGCTGTCTGGTTTGTGCTTAGCAAGGTTACAAATGTTGAGGGTGTTAGATTTTTCTAGAGCCAAGTTTCATGGAGAGAAGTTGCTTTCTAACATTGGAAAGCTCATCCACTTGAGATACTTGAGCTTATACAAAGCTCGGTTTTCTCACATTACTTCTTCTATTACTCCTATATTTGAATCTATATGTATTTTCAAAAACTCCAATTTACGTGCCTAATGTCTTGAAGGAGATGCGAGAACTAAGATACCTTTCGTTACCTCGACGAATGCATGAAAAGACAAAGTTGGAATTGAGTAATCTAGTGAAACTTGAGACCTTGGAGTATTTTGATAAGCAAACAAACACGATTTATTCACTTATCAAAGTTAGATTACAATCTACACCAAGAATTACAGATTCCGAATGTAAATTGCAATCTCAGATTCAAGATCAATCTCTTGAATCTGCTCAAGTTTCTTTCTCTCTCAAAATATCTCGATAAGTTCAAATAACAAACCCCCAAAGCTATTTATAACGAGCTAAGCCTAAACGACGTAGTCCGCCAACGGCTCGCTTCCTTCCTCTGCGTTTGACTTCTGGTTTAGCTCGTGTTGACCAATCAATTCTCGGTTCAACTCATCCGAATTAATTGGTCTTGGTTTACTCCAACAGCTCTCTTCTTCTTTCGAAAATACGATCTCAGTGGCCTATCAATACCTTCCCCTCCAAAACGAAGCTAGTCCTCAAGCTTCAGATGAGGAAATTGCGAGATCAAAGACGTTGCTTGATACACGAGTTTTAAACCCTATTTCCTACTGCAAGTGCACAACAATTCGTAGCAGTACTTAGGGGTCGATCCCACGAAGACCAAGTTCACACTTTGATTTAATGAGATAAAGTAAAAGCTAAGAGATTCAATAATGATTGGTTCGAAATCGTGACTAGCAAGAAACAATAAAATCGGTTGTAAATAATATTAAAGCAAACGTTAGGTCAAGGCAATTCGCAGGAGATTCAGAGCAAAGGTCAAACAACTATTCAGACAATTACTAAGAACAAGTCCAGAACTCAAACACGAAGATAATATTAATTCACTCTCGTGATACTAATATCTTTATCTAGCAACCTAAAAATCCTAACTCTCGTTGGTATTAGAATCGCAGATAAGCCTTATCGAATAGGTTTGATTTGTTCACAATTTTCCAATACATCTACTCTCGCAGGTAATGAATAAATCGCTCATCAAGGTTTCTTCTAGCAACCTAGCAACTCTCGCTGTCTTGATAAACCTAAAATCAGGAACAGATTGGCCAAATCGATTCAAGCAATAAGAACAACCTAGATGAAGACAATCGATTTTGATATCCTATTTGTGTTTAACCCGAGCTCATGAATTCCCTTGAAAACCTTAACCTAACTATTGGATCTACTCAAACATAATTAAAGATGAAAGAAACAAAACAGAAGAATCAAAAGAATGCATGAAATCGATATTAAAAATTAGAAGTACTAGGGTTCAGAAATCTTCTCCAAATTGTAGCAGAGATCCTCTCCCTTACAAGTAGAAAGCTCTAGGTATTGAAAAGCTAAAAGCCAAAAGCAAAGATAAAAGATCATAAAACCTAAGACTAAGAGGAGTATTTATATTAGAAGAGATAGGCGGCTGCTCTCCTTCCTTTTGGCGGCGGGATTAGGTCAGGTCGGCCCCCCTTAATTTTCTCCGCGGCGAGCAGGTGCTCGCTTGGTGGCCAAAATTCGGGAGCATGTGCTCGCTGATTGGAGTTGGTGATACTTCGCAGGATTTTCCTTCTTTTCTTCAATTCTGGTTCTTTTCTGTTCCAAAGGTTCCAAATGCTCTAAACTCCAATAACAGCTCCAAAGCTACCTAAAATCTCCTGATACATACTCAAAAACTCTAGAAAACAATTAGATACAGGGGTTCGTAAGGGTAAAAGTCCCAACATATCATTGCTCTTTCCCATGAATTCTCATGTGTTTGTAGACCCTTCCAAGCAATCAAAGCCTCCAAATGGCCATCCTCAGTATAACGAGTATCGATCACTGCTGCTGGTTCAATAACCAGCTCATCCTCGACTGTTAACTCTGTTGGCAACGGTGAAACCAGGTGATTGCGTCCCAACACGGGCTTTAACTGAGACACATGAAAGACATTATGTATTTTTGAACCATCCGGTAGGCGCAATTTATAAGCCACAGCACCAATCTTTTCCAACACCTCATATGGCCCATAATATCGAGCTGCCAATTTCTGATGTAGCCTTTGAGCCACTGAACGCTGACGGTAAGGACGAAGTTTAAGAAACACCATATCTCCCACCTGAAAACCAGCTCACGACGATGTTTGTTGGCATTCGTTTTCATCCACTCCTGAGCTAGGACCAGATGATGTCCAACTCGAAATTTTCAGTGGATCCAGCCTCAAATTTTAACAAATCTGGCAGATCCCTGCCATACACAAATGGAGTCGTAGCTAACACCGAATGAAAGCTAGTGTTGTACCACAACTCAGCCCACGGTAAGAACTTGGCCCATGTTTTTGGTTGAGTAGATGCAAAGCAACGAAGATAGGTCTCCAAACAATGATTGAGTACCTCTGTCTGAGACCATCGGTTTGTGGATGAAAGGCAGTACTGTACTTCAAGTGAGTACCGCCCAGTTTGAATAATTGTTTCCAAAAGGTACTCAGAAATATCCTGTCTCGATCAGACACAATAGACTTTTGATACCCATGAAGCCTAATAATCTCTTGGATGAACACTTGTGCGACATCCACAGCCGTGAAAGGGTGTTTCAAGCGTAGGAAATGACCGCACTTACTCAACCGATCCACCACGACTAAGATGACATTGCAACCCATAGATGTAGGCAAACCTTCAATAAAATCCATGGAAATGTCCTCCATCACTTGTTTTGGAATAGGCAAAGGTTGAAGAAGTCCTGATGGAGACAGAGTAGAGTATTTCTGTCTCTGACAGATATCACACATAGAAACATAGGATTGCACAGCCCGAATCATCTTTTTCCAATGAAAAACAGTTTGAATTCGTCGCAGTGTCTTTAATACTCTGGAATGACCGCCCAACAAACTATCATGATACTCAGCCAAAATCATTGGAATAGCAGCTGATTTATCCGAGATGAACAACCGGCCTTTATATAGCAAAGTCCCATTCACCACTGAATATCTTTCCTTTTGACACGTTCCATCTGTAACAGCCTTTTTTAAGCTTTGTATAACCGGATCTTTATCATTTCCACAAGCAAGTCCTGCATGTTAAGACTTGTTGGTATAGTTAAGGAGGCAACCATCTGTGTGTCTGACGATGAGGATCCTGGAGTTATACGGGAAAGACCATCTGCAGCTGTATTCTGTATTCCCGGTTTGTAGATGATGTCAAAATCATACCCCAACAACTTAGAAAGCCAACGTTGATAATCCAGAGATACTTCACGTTGTTCTAACAGGAACTTCAAACTCTTCTGATCTGTACGAACCACAAACTTCCGGCCCAACAGATAATGACGCCACTTCTGAATTGCACAAACAATAGCCATGAGCTCTCTTTCGTAGATTGGCTTTATCTGTTCCCTAGCTGTGAGAGCTGAGCTGAAATACGCAATATGTCTGTCCTTCTGCATCAAAACTACTCCCAACCCATACCCTGAAGCATCGGACTCAACGATGAATGTGCAAGAAAAATCCGGTAAAGCTAGTACCGGGGCACAAATCATGGCAACTTTCAACTGCTCAAACGCTGCTTGTGCTTTCTCAGACCAATCAAACGCATCATTTTTCAATAGTTCTGTGAGTGGTCTAGCAATGACCCATATCCTTTGACAAATTTTCGATAATAACCGGTCAGACCCAAAAAACCTCTGAGATCTTTGACTGTCTTTGGCGTAGGCCATTTCTTCATTGCTTCTGTCTTAGATGGATCTGTAGCGACACCATTCGAACTGATCAAATGTCCCAAATATTCCACTTGTTGTTGTGCAAACAGACATTTCTTCTTATTTGCAGACAATTGATGTTTGTCAAATATCTGAAAAACAGTCTCCAGTTGTTGCACATGCTCATCCAGCGTTTTTCTATACACAAGTATATCATAAAAAAAACCAGAATAAACTTTCATAAATATGGCCGAAACAACTCATTCATCATGGCCTGGAAAGTAGCTGGAGCATTCGTAAGACCAAATGGCATGACAACAAACTCATAATGACCATCAGCTGTACGAAATGCGGTCTTGTGAATGTCTTGCTCGTGCATTCGTATTTGATGATATCCAGCTCTCAAATCCAGTTTTGAAAACACCTTAGCTCCGTGCAACTCATCCAACAGTTGGTCAATCATAGGAATTGGAAATTTATCCAAAACTGTTGCTTTGTTAAGAGCTCTATAGTCGATGCAAAACCTCCAACTCCCATCTTTTTTCTTTACCAGCAAAACAGGGCTTGAAAACGGACTCCTACTAGGCCTGATCAATCCCGCATTCAACATTTGCGAAAGCATTTTTTCCATTTCTTCCTTATAAACATGAGGATATCTATAAGGACGAACACTTATTGGCCCAGTGCCTGCTATTAAGTTTATAGCATGCTCCCTATCACGCAAGGGCGGCAACTGAGTGGGTTCTGCAAAAATTCTCAAATACCTTTCCAATAAGTGCTCTACCGGAATTGGAATCTCATGTTTCAATGCGGACTGTTGGACTTGAAAAAGTTCAACGTCGAAACCCAAGCCTGTAGTTGTGTCCAACTGTTGCAACTGATTCATAGCTGAGAAACTGTTGTGAAGAGTAGGATTTCCAACTAAGTGTACTCTACGTCCCTGATAGAGGAAAGAGTACTCATGTGTTTCCCAATCTACCTCCACTTTCCCTAATGTTCGCAACCATTGAATGCCAAGTATCACATCAACGTTGCCCAATTCCAATACAATAAAGTCATTATTGAAGGAAGTTTCTTGTAATGAGAACTGAATGTTGGAACAAACTCTCGCTCCTTAACCGTCACTCCAGTTCCAAGCAAGACATCTAGGGATGAACGTTGCTCACTTTTTAGCTTCAGTAACTATACCACTCCTGGTGCTATGAAGTTGTGAGTAGCTCCGCTGTCTAACATGACCACTACGGTGTGTTTCTTCATTACACCTTTCAGTTTTGTCGTGTGAGGGGAAGATAGTCCCAAAAACGACCTTAAGGAGATCGCCATCACTTGCGGTGCCCATACTATCTCATCTTCATCACCCTCTTCTAAATCAAATCCGGTGATCTCCATTTCCAGCCCATTCATAACTGTGATTACCTTGAGAGTGGCATTCGGAAATTGATGTTGTCTAGACCACTTGCCATCACACTTGAAACATAATCCCAATTTCCTTTTCTCTGCTAACTGCATTGGAGACAAACGAGTTTGTAGCTTCTGATTTATATTAGGTACTGTATTTTTCCACGTGTCAGAGGATGTTGAAGCGTTAGCTCCCAACACAGACGAAATCTTAAACCCTTTGTACCCATACTGCTTTTCTTTCTTCACCATTCGATGCAACGCACTAGACTCCATCTGATAGGCTGTGGAAATCATTTCTGCCAAGTCATATGGTTTACAAGTATCCACCACTTCACGCATTTCCTGTGTTAAACCATTCATGAAGATCCATTCTAGTGTTTATCATACAAACCAATAACTTGCGTTGATAGATCTTCAAAGAGGTGAATGTATTCAGCCACTGAGCCCGTTTGTTTAACCGCAAAAAACGGCTGACTAGGATCTCGTATTCGGACCTTGCTGAATCTTGCAATAAGCCTTTCTTTGAATTGCGTCCAGCTCAGAAAAGGTCGTCGATGTAACTGACTGTTGAACCAGCTCAAGACGTCCCCCTTTAAACTCACTGAGACAATTTTCATCTTCGCAAACTCACTGTAACCTCCCAATCTAAAGAAACGTTCGGCTAATGCAATCCAAGCAAAAGCATCATCGCCATCGAACACAGGAAGTTCAACGCGTTTGATCATCTTTTCACGCGAGGCAACGAAAGCGTTCCTATCATTTCCATCATCATCCCTATGACTACGGCCATGTTCCGAGGAATGTGTACCTGGCGAGGGATGTGTGGATGTTCGTTCTCTGCTTCCTCATTGCTCGCCGAGCTACCACGAAACAGCTTCAGGATTTCGTCGAACTTCGAGTCCATCTTTTGCTCGAGCTTCGAAACTCGTGAGTTTAGACTTCGATCCTTCTCGCTTTGAGCTGCGATCTGTTCCGATAACAGCTCCAAATTCAACCGCGGCGTTGATCGCGTTTCCATTCCTCCGGTTTGACCATTCTTCGGCGGCATCTTCGTTCTCTGATTTGCGTGGTTCGATCCAAACGTTACTCGCACCAATTTGATAAGAAAACAAAACACGATTTATTCACTTATCAAAGTTAGATTACAATCTACACCAAGAATTACAGATTCTGAATGTAAATTGCAATCTCAGATTCAAGATCAATCTCTTGAATCTGCCCAAGTTTCTTTCTCTCTCAAAATATCTCGATAAGATCAAATAACAAACCCCCAAAGCTATTTATAAAGAGCTAAGTCTAAACGACGTCGTCCGCCAACGGCTCGCTTCCTTCCTCCGCGTTTGACTTCTGGTTTAGCTCGTGTTGACCAATCAATTCCCGGTTCAGCTCATCCAAATTAATTGGCTCTTGGTTTACTCCAACGACTCTCTTCTTCTTTCGAAAATACGATCTCAGTGGCCTATCAATTTTCTCAACGGAACATAGCAATGTGAGTGACCTCTACGGTATGACAAGGCTCGAGACTCTCTCTATCTATGTAAGAGGCGAATCCGAATGTAACACGGAGACTCTATCTTCATCTCTCCGTGTATCGAGGTATCTCAAAGAACTTACTATACATGATAGCAGGGATCATGGCTTGACGGGTGATGCAGGAGAGTTTGTATTGGATTGTACTCATCTCAACAAGCTAAATTTGGGTTTGTATATGCCAAAGTTTCCTGATGAACAACACTTCCCTTGTCACCTTACAAGAATCACTCTTAGTCATTGTTGTTTGGAGGAGGATCCAATGCCGGTTTTGGAGAAGTTACTTCATTTGAATGAGGTCAGTCTAGGAGGTCGAGCTTTTGATGGTTTGCTCGAGAAGTGGGTTTCCTAAATTGGAACATCTTGTGTTAACTCAACAACTTGAGTTGGAAGAATGGATAGTAGAAGAAGGGTCCATGCCACATCTACATACTATGTTTATTAGTCAATGTGGAAACTTGAAGGAGCTTCCTCATGGACTTAGGTACATAACTTCTTTAAAAGAACTGGAAATTGAAATGATGGAAAAGGAATTTAAAGAGAGACTAGAGATTAGAGGCGAAGATTACCACAAAGTTCAACACATTCCTATGTTGTATTTATAATGTGCGAATGAAGAATGAAGACTCTTCAGCAAGAGTAGACTAACAGGTAAAATAGTCTCCTCTCTCTCTCTTTTAATCCATTATCTTAGGAAAGAAAAATCTTTGAAGTGTGGTCGAGAATTCTTCAATATTGCCTTCCTTATAAAGTTTGTTTGCTCTTTTGGTTTTTATTTTCAGGAAATTCTCTTTTGAAGCGAATGTCTTCTTGTGTTGATCGTCCAAGCAATCTTCACGAAGTTTTCTTTGATGTGTCTGTTGTGTAATCAGCCATAGGCTTGTGTTTCATCTATTTCTCATGGAGGAAGTATCATTGACAAGGTTTTATGATTTCTTTCCAATTTGCTATGCATTAAAGGGCTCTGTAAACCAAATATGGAAGCCCTAATGATTCAGTTATATTGTTTTCTAAAGGCATATGTAGATTTTATGATTTAAATTTGGTAAAAGAGTATATTTATTTTCCACTTGATTCAGTTAGGAGTGGGTAAAATATCCGTTATATTTGATTCGATACGAATCTATTATCCACTTTGATTCCATCCAAAAAATTCGGATATTCGTAACACTAGAGAGTAAAGTAAATACTAAAATTCAATCTGTTCAAAATGGAACAAATCGACAGTACAAGAATTTTAAGAGGCGAATATTTGCTTCGGTCTGATATATGTATATAAAGAATTATATATATAATTATTATGAATCTAGACAATTTTATGATTTTTATTCATTAAATTAATTATTTAGTTATTAAAGTTTAAAATAAGAAATTTTTTATTTATTTTTTTTGGAAATTTTGGAATTTTTAATAAAAAATTTAATTGTTTCTTAATTTATACGGAGCAGATCGGATAGAGAAATACCCCCAAATACCACACTTTCATGTTTTTGTGACAAAAATACCATACCAAGGTGAAAATGACAAAAATAACATTTATTTAATGGTTTAAAGATAATTAAACTAATAAATTTGGGTTTAAAAGTCATTAATTAGGGTTTAGGTTTTGGGTTTTAGGGTTTAAGTTTAAGAGATTGGGAAGAAACATATGAAAATAAATTTATAATAGTCTTTTTCTATTCAAAAAATGTTATTTTTGTCATTTTCACTTTGGTGTGGTATTTTTGTCACAAAAACATGAAAGTGTGGTATTTTTGAGAATTGCCCGATCGGATATCCGGTTGTAAATACATAATTTATCGGATATGCAGACAGTTACAGAATATATATAAAGATAAAAAGTGCTGATTTAGACAGAAAGGAGCATATCACGAATATCTCTAAAATTTCGAATATATGTTCAATTTCATTCCGGTCAGCATATTTTTTATTTGTATCCGCTCCGCAACTATCCGGATATCGAGGAAAATATATAGGCTCCGAATGGTGACGTTAAAACCGCACCTGCACCGCACTTAACAGTACCAAAAATCTCTACATATACATATATCTATACATTTTTATAACTGTAAAACCGCACCGCAGTTGTCCCGCACCGCTTTACCCGCCGTTACCATTCGGAGCCATTAATGAGGTACATATACATAGAAATTTTATTTATTAGGCGACACAGAGAAAAATTATTTAATTAGATCCATGTAGCGATCGTAGGGGAAATGACATTTCACCCCTCTTCTATATATACATCATTACTTATATAATTATTAATCTCTACATATATTATATACATACATATAATATCTGTATCTATTACATTAGATATTTGTTGTTTTTTTATATATAGAGATGTATCATCAACGAATGCGATAGATAATTGTCTTCCTTTCCATAATTTTTTTCACTTAGTCTTCAAAATACATTTTTTTTACTAGTTCTTGCCTAACTTTGTTTTCACCCGGAATCCAAATCCAATTTTGTTTCAAGTTAGTCCATATCAACTTTCTCTGTTGTTTTTTCTCTCTCTCTTTCTTCTTTGTCAGTGTTCCTCATGAAAAACATCTAAAATCCCACTTATGCAACCAATTGTCTAATCAAAATAAGAAACAATTAAAATTTTTATTAAAAAATAATTAAATTTTTTAAGAAACAATTAAAATTTTTATTAAAAATATTAAAATTTTTGATAAATTTTTTTATTATTAATTAAAAAAAATCAGTGAAATTAATTTATATATTGCATGAGTCAAGTAATTTCAAATCTTACTTCTTGTTCTCCTATCGTTGGATTCTACCTTAAAATTTGGAGATCTATAAAAAAATATCTTCAGATGATGAATCTAGAAGCTGTAGAGATATGGGGAGCAAAAAACAACATGAAGTTTATCAAGTTAAAGTATATTAGATTATTCAATGATATAGTGAGACAAGTTAAATTTTTTTATATATATAATGACAGAGTTTTTATAGTTTCTATTATTAAAATATTTAAATAACAATAATATGAGTTAAGATATATAATTAATCTGTTTTGATTCGGTGACATTAAAAATAACTAATAAATTAACGGGTTAGCATATTTTTTGTATAAATGTGAAATTACATTCAAATATATATATAATGGGTCTGCCAATTTTCTCAAACTATAATATTCATATATTAAAATAGTTAAAACTATATATATATATATATATATAAATCGATAGATATATTATATAATCATACTATGAATATGAAATTAATATAAGTTATACATATTGTAGTCAATTCAAAATAAAATTAGCAACACTTCTCAAATTATGACTTACAAAAATATGTATTTATCCAAAATAGAAAATATAAAAACAAAAATCAAAATATCTTTATCCATGTGTTATATTACATGTAATGCCACTGAATATTAGTTATTTTGTAAAATTTCATTAAGAGTAATTATGGATTATGAAAATTAACATTATCTCTATTAAATAAGTATCCAAACAATATAAAATAATGGGTCCCACTTTTTTTACTAATTAAAAATGAAAATAAAATAAAATCATACATATTAAATTATTAAATCAAATAATAAATATAAGTAAATAATATAACACATCAATTATTTTTATAAATCACAAAATAAAAATAAATAAATAGCTTTTGAACATACTTCAATTATTAAAAAATAAAATCATACATAAATAATTCAAATATAATATTAATAAAATATAATTTATAAAATATAAACTTTTAACCTGGAAAATAAAATTCTTAAATTAGATTGATATATTTTAACTTGATAAAATGAAAATATTAAAACTAAGTCTATATATATATATTAGATTATTCAATGATATAGTGAGACAAGTTAATTTTTTATATATATATATAATTACAGGGCTTTTATAGTTTCTGTTAATAAAATATTTAAATAACACTAATATGGGTTAAAATATTTAATTAATCTGTTTTGATTCTATGACACTAAAAATTACTAATAAATTAAGGGTTAGCATATTTTTTTTATAAATGTGAAATTACATTCAAATCTATATATAATGGGTTTGTCAATTTTCTCAAACTATAATATTCATATATTAATAAAGTTAAAACTATATATATATATATATATATATATATAAATCGATAGATATATTATATAATTATACTATAAATATGAAATTAATATAAATTATATATTATTGTTGTTTATACTATTAAAGAAGGAAACAAAATTGAAATAAACTTTTATCCATGTGTTATATTACATGTAATGCCACTGAATATTAGTTATTTTGTAAAATTTCATTAAGGGTAATTATGGATTATGGAAATTAACATTATCTCTATTAAATAAGTATCCAAACAATATAAAATAATGGGTCTCACTTTCCAAATATGAATATATTAAGCTAAACATTTTTATAAATATTAGTATCTTAAATTTTCTATTTTTAAATTAACTTTGACTTGTCTTTCATTCACATTGATGTAAGTCATAATTTTTTTGCTTTGTAAAACTAATTTCTTTCTCTAAATTTCTAATCCAGCCATACAAAAAAATTCACAAAATAATACATACCACAACTTTATGTAATTGTTTACTTTTAATAATTTTATAAATTCTAATTATATCTCAAAAGTGGAAAAAAATTCATAAAAGTATGTATTTCATTGCAAAAATATTAATCATATCCCGCCCGCCGAAGCGCGGATCCAGATCTAATTCAAATGTAAAAGGCATTTTCGGAATATACAGTGCCGCATACAGTGAATCTTTAGTTAGCTAATTTCATAAATTTTTTTTTGTATATGTAGTGCAATTTCTCAAATATATATCTTTAATAGATATTCAATTTGCTCTTTAGAAATTTTTAAAGAATCAAAATTTAATATAACATAACAATAAAATTATTTGGTCCAGTATAAAATAATAACATTTTCAATAAAAATTGGTTAGTTCATCTCAACGCCAGGGAACCGGTTAAGGCAGAAATCATGGTAGTATCGATCAGATAAGCCAATTATAACCGGTTCACAAACGGTCGAAAAGACGCAGGCTTGACGCAACCGGCCATATTATACAATTCATCTCAACGTTAGCGAACCGGGTAAGGAAGAATTCACCATTGGGTCGGTCGGATCCGCCAACGGAAACCGGGTCTCAAGGCGTCGAAGAAACGCTAAGCTTAGACTTGACGCACTTGAAAACAACGCAACCGGTCAGTTTATATATACTCCGCCTCTTTTCCACCTTCTTCATTTTTTTTTCCGTTCAAACATTAAAACCAACTTTTCGGCAGCAGACGGTGGTCGCTTTCGAGTTCCGGTGAGAATCTCTCTCTCTCTCTCTTCCCTCGTCTCCGTCGATTCCATATCGTACTTCAGGTTCGATTCCCTATTCCTTTCTTTTTTTTCAATTCGTAAAAGAACTACATTGTTTTCCAATTAACAGTTTCCCCGGTTTTCACGCCTGAACCCTAATTTTTTTCCGATATTCAGACAAACGATTAGAGCAGCTTTCGGTTTCTATAGTTTTTCGTGTATTGTCTTGTATCCTAGAGGAGTATTTTGTTTGATTGTTTAGACTTTTTTGATTGGGAGATATATATATTCGTGTAGGTTTCGATTAGTATCGTTTTGAATTTCGTTCGAGATTTTAAAGTTGATGATTCGCATCTTGTAATGTCGCGTTGTTCAGTTTTGAGTAGTTTTGTATGGTTAATGGTTGTTGTTTGCTTTTTGGTTCTGCTTATAACTATTCCTGATATCTCTTGAGTTGATGTACGAAACAGTCTCTTTGGCTAAGCTCGGAGTTCTGAATATATAGAAGATGTTTGGTGGTTCTAATCGTAAGTGATCATACTCTAGCTTCGTTTGTGGTCTTGCACGGATGTTTTATAGCTTTTACAATGCTAACCTGACCCGCTTAATGTTTTGTTTACAGCTTTTGGACAGGCATCTACCAGCAATCCTTTTGGGACACAAACTCAATCTGTGTTTGGTCAGAATAATAGCGCGAATAGTAATCCCTTTGGTACTTCTAGTCCTTTTGGTGCACAAACGTGGAGTTCCATGTTTGGGGGTACTTCAACCGGTGTGTTTGGTGCACAAACGGGAAGTTCTATGTTTGGGGGCACTTCAACGGGTGTGTTTGGCGCAACTCAGGCTTCATCCCCTTTTGGTGCTTCATCGCAAGGGTTTGGGAGCTCTACTCCGGCCTTTGGAGCATCTTCGTCTCCTGCATTTGGCAATTCGGCTTCACCTTTTGGTGGTAAGTGCCTCTTATGTATTTTCATTGCCTTGTTTTTTGTCAATCGTCTCTGTGGTTTATTGTTTGACCAGGCATGCAATAAACTATATGTCTTCGTATCATGTGATTTAATACATAGATAGGCCTCCTCGTGGAATAGGAACTTATTTTCTCACATTAGGCGGAGATTGTAACATTTTATGTCTTCAAGCGTTTCATTGTAGTTTCAGGGTAGCGAATAACCAAGTTTTATGGTGTTCAAAATATCTGTTACTACTTCCAAAACTTGTGATGACTGATAAGTATTTTTCTTCTCCTCTTACAGGCACTTCTACTTTTGGGCAGAAGACTTTTGGCTTCTCAACGCCTCAGGCAAGTCCTTTCGGAAGCACCACACAGCAATCACAGCCTGCATTTGGAAACAGCACTTTTGGGTCATCTACACCTTTTGGTGCCTCTAGCACGTCTGCCTTTGGTTCCTCTAGCACGCCTGCCTTTGGTGCTTCTAGCACGCCCGCCTTTGGCTCTACAAACACGCCTGCCTTTGGCTCTACAAACACGCCTGCCTTTGGCTCTACAAACACACCTGCCTTCGGTGCTTCAAGCACTCCTGCGTTTGGCGCCTCGACCTCACCTGCATTTGGCGCGTCACCCACTCCTGCATTTGGTAACTCTGGCACATTTGGGAACAATGCTTTTGGTTCTGGAGGTGCTTTTGGTACACCTGCGTTTGGGGCATCGAGCACTCCTGCGTTTGGGGCATCGAGCACTCCTGCTTTCGGGGCATCGAGCACTCCTGCTTTCGGGGCATCGAGCACTCCTGCTTTTGGGGCACCAAGCACTCCATCATTTAGTTTTGGCTCCTCCCCAGCTTTCGCACAGTCTACCTCCGCAGCATTTAATAGCGGTTCCTTAGGTCTTACGCAATCTCCGTTTGGAGTTCAAGGTTCTCCTTTAGCTAGTCTTATTCAGTTACAGAATTAGAAGTCGAAACTTCCCTTCCGATAAATGGTTACTAATTACGTTCACATGTCTTGTTTTGCAGGGGCACAGGCTTCGACCTCAACATTTGGGAATCAACAAGGCGGTAGTAGGGTCATGCCTTATACATCTACACCTGAGGCGGCAGAGCAGGGCACTGCTAACCCTGGGAAGCTACAATCTATATCTGCCATGCCTATTCACAAAGATAAGTGCCATGAGGAGCTTAGGTGGGCGGACTATCAGCGTGGAGATAAAGGTCCTATGCCTAACAAATCCCTTTGTCTTAAGATGTTTGTATCTTGTTTTTTTTCAAAATATTGATTTCTTGTTGTTCGATTTTCAGGTGGACAATCTACTGGACTTGGTTTACCAAATTCTCAGCCAAGTGTATTCTCTCAGCCGCCAGCAAACCCCTTCGGCACGAAATCTGCAAATCCAACAAACACCTTTCCAAGCCCAATAGCCTCAAATTCTTTCAGTCAGAACCTTTTCAACCAGAAGACTCCAACAACTAACACAAATTTTCCGTCGCCCTTTAGCCAAAACAATTCCCCATCAAATACCACATCCGTTTTTGGACCATCCTCTGGTTTTGCAACAACCACAACTCAGACATTTGGTCCATCAAGCACTCCTGGATTTGCCTCTTCGTCAATTTTTAGTTCATCAAGCACTCCTGGATTTGCCCCCTCTTCGTCAATTTTTAGTTCGGCACCTGCACAAGGGTCAACTCCAGCATTTAGCACGGGTGGAATTTTTAACAACACTCAGCCAGCTCCGCTGTTTGGCTCAAACCCCTCATTTGCACAGAATACCAGTCCTTCATTTCCCCAAACGAGCAATTTCAGCACACCTTCTACTGGATTCGCCAACAACATGTTTGCAAGCTCTCCATCCTTGATTACAAACAGCTCTCCCTTTAGTCAAACAAAGGTAACTTACTTATTCTCTTCTGAGTCGATGTCTCTTTCACTTCTTTATGTGCTATAGAAGGCATTCTAATATTGGTTTATTCTTGTAGCCTGCCGGATTGGCACCCTACCAATCAACTCAGCCAACTCAATCGCCTTTTAGTTTCAACAACTCAAATCAGACCCAAGCACCCTTCCAATCAACTCAGCCAACTCAACCGTCTCTTAATTTCAACAACTCTAGTCAGACCCAAGCACCTTACCAAGCAAATCAGCCAACTCAAACCTCTTTTAATTTCAACAACTCTGGTCAGACTCAAGCAGGTATGTTCATCAATCGAAATCATTTCGAATATTATCCTCTTGGATTCCAGTAGCTAACTCCTGTATGTTTATGTTGTAATACAACTTTCTTAGCAGGTGGAATGGGAATTAGTTTTGTCAAGCCTGCGACGGCTAACACTTCTGTTATGCAACCAAACCCTGTTGCAAACCCATTTGGAACGCTTCCTGCTTTACCTCAGATATCGATTGGCGGAAATTCACCTTCGATTCAGTATGGAATCTCCAGCTTGCCTGTAAGTTTATTCTGCTTTCTTCAACACAAACACCATATTTTTCCTCTTTTTTAATTTTCTTTCCCCCAAATTTAAAGCAAAAGCTTTATGTTATTAACCCGTTTTCTATCTTCTCAGGTCGTTGATAAAGCTGCGCCTGCTAGAGTATCACCAGTCCTGACTTCTCGACATCTTTTACAAAGACGGATCTTTCTCCCTGCAAGAAAGTACCGTCCTAATGATGATGGTCCAAAGGCATGTTTACTGTTTTCTGAATTTCGGCTTGGTCTTGAATTTAACTGCAATCTTTATATTTTGTTACTGAAGCTGTTTCTTAAATGTCATTTCAGGTTCCATTCTTCAGTGATGAAGAGAACTCCAATACACCGAAGGCTGATGCGTTTTTCATTCCAAGGGAAAACCCGAGAGCTTTGTTTATACGCCCAGTTACAAAGGAAACGTCAGCACCACCAAAGGATCAGCCGACTCCACTACAGGAGAATGGTAAGCTGCTTATTTACATTTATTGGCTTATTCATTTTATGCTTAGAACCTAGTTTTAAATGGCAAAGAAGTGAGAAGTTTTCACTTAGAACATAGCTGATCGGTTTTACATGTGAATTTCAGGTAAGAGATCGAATGGGGTTGTTACTAATGAAGCCAATTATGGGAACAATGATGAAACTCGCGATGCTCCTCCGGTCAAAGCCAATGAGAAACCAAACGAGACACATGAAAATCACGGAGGCGACATAAACGGCTCAAAGAGTTCACCTTCACCAAGTGGAGCAGATATCGAGTCATTGATGCCAAAGCTGCATCACGCTGAGTACTTCACAGAGCCTCGGATCCAAGAACTAGCTGCGAAGGAGAGGGCTAATCCTGGTTATTCCGGGCGGGTAAGGGACTTCGTTGTTGGAAGACACGGTTACGGCAGCATAAAGTTTCTTGGAGAGACGGATGTGCGTAAGCTCGACCTGGAAATGTTGGTTCAGTTCAATAACCGGGAAGTGATTGTGTACATGGACGAGAGCAAAAAGCCACCTGTTGGTCAAGGACTGAACAAGCCTGCGGAGGTTACTTTGCTCAACATAAAGTGTATCGACAAGAAGAGCGGGAAGCAAGTGAAGGAAGGCCCGAGGGTGGCCAAGTACGAGGAAATGCTCAAGAGGAAAGCTGATGAACAAGGAGCTCAGTTTGTGTCTTTTGATGCTGTCTATGGCGAGTGGAAGTTTAAGGTGGAACATTTTTAGTTCCTACAAGCTTGGAGATGACGATGATATGAGTTAGTAAGAACTCTTGAAGTCTTTTGTCGTGTTGGGATTGTGCACAGTATGTATAGCATACTAGTGTCGGTTTTTTGGGTCTGTCTATTAGTCTTTTTCTTTTACCTTGACCACTCTTTTAACAGTTTTATTAGGAATAAAAATAAGTTCGTTCTTCGGTTTATGATGGATGTGGTTCAGTGATTTTCTCTCCTGTTCTAAATCGGTGGAGTTTTCAAAATTTATTTTACAAAATTTTCTAAGTGTTTCTTTTAACAAAATGAATAGAAAGTGTAATATCCACCAATGCAAGCAGCATTATAATATTCTCATATTCATTAATCATTATGTTGTTTTCGCAAGTTAATATCTTCTTTGATCATACTTCATTGATCAAAGACAGACCGAGTAAAAATCTAATCTAAACAAAAGTAAAGAGATGGGGGAGAGAGAGAGAGAGAGAGAGAGAGTAAACGAGGCTGATGGGAAAATGGTACAGTCCGTACGCCATAAGCACAAAGATGGCTCTTTTTTTTTTTCAATTCGGTTGATTACGGTTAGTCAATTAAAATGAACAAGATTTGTTTGGTAATGTTATGGTAGTGAAGTATATAAAATAAATTACATAATTGTGTTTGTTTTAGGATTAATAATTCTCTATATAATTATTTTTATGGTAGTGTTTCTAATTTATGTATTTTTCATAGATTAGGCATCTAGTGAAGAACCATTAGATATAAGTATATAACATAATCCATGTTGGTGGATAAAAGAATACAAAAAGCACCACTATAACTGAAACAAAGAAATAAAATATAACTGAAACAAAAATCTATGTTTTGACTTTTTGTTTTTTTTTCCTTGACGTTCTGATATGTTCTCTTCCAATTCCGGCTACAAATCCGCACAACAATGGCACATATCCTTAACCATCGTCCAATCTCAAGCCGTCCCATCTCTCGCCTTTGTCGCAATCCTTTCTTCCTCTTCCTTCTCGCTCTCCTTGTTCTCCTCGGTGTATTCTTACCTTTGTTAGGATCTCCCTTATTCGCATTTCCATACAAAGCCTCCTCTTCTTCTTCTTTTCCTCCCTCCCTCTCCTATTGGCGCGAGTATTCCTTGGCTCAAGCCACCAAGTATGTGGCTAAGAACGGGTCTACGGTGATTGTCTGCGCCGTTAGCTATCCTTTCTTGCCTTTTCTCAACAACTGGTTGATTAGCGTTTCTAGACAGAATCATCAAGAAAATGTTCTTGTGATCGCTGAAGATTACGCTACTTTGTACAAAGTCAACGAGAAGTGGCCTGGTCATGCCGTTCTCATCCCTCCAGCATTAGATTCTCAAACCGCACAACATTTCGGTACCAAGGTATATAGTTTCACCTTTTAGTTCCGTAGCTCGAGATATAGCCTTAGCCTTCATTTGGATCTTGGACATGTTTTTTATTGTTATTTCAATTTTTTTTTTCCTTGATTACTTGGATCATAAGTTTGTCCATGAAAAAGAAACGACTTTTTTTACATGGTATCTGAACCCAAACGGATGTAACCGATAAAAAAAAGGTAAGATTGGGCTCGAGATGAACGAGTCTAGATGTCATCATATCGAGCGTGCATGATAAGATATTACATCTGAAGTTGAATAAGTCAAGACTAAAGTATCAACAAAATATGTTTATTTACTCATTACTAATTGGTTTTGAATTGGAAATTGTTGATTTCTTGGACTATATATAGTCAATCTTTCTATATGTGTTCATATGTGCAAACAACTTGTAATGTCCTACAGATCCCATCTTCTTACCTATTTTCCCATATATCCTCCCATCAGGGTTTCTTTAAGTTTACATCGCGGAGGCCGCAGCATCTCTTGGACATTTTGGAGCTAGGTTACAATGTTATGTACAACGATGTTGATATGGTTTGGCTGCAAGATCCGTTTAAATATTTGGAGGGAAGCCACGATGCATATTTCACGGATGACCTGGCTAAAGTAAGTGAACAATATTAGACATCCACCTGACATATCTGCAAGTTTTCAGTTTTTATTTGCCATCTTATTCTCAGTTTTTATTTTGGTTCCTAGATTAAGCCTTTCGGTTACTCCCATGATTTACCACCTCCGAATCGAAAGGGAGCCACTTATATATGTAGCTGCATGATTTTCTTGCGTCCCACTAATGGCGCAAAGCTTTTAATGAATAAATGGATTGAGGAACTTGAATCCCTATCTTGGGGTAGAGCTAAAGAAGGAAATGATCAACCTGCTTTTAACTGGGCACTTAACAAAACAGCTCATGAGGTATGTAGTGTTGCTTCCTCTAAGTTTCACAATAACTTAAACAAAAAAAGATTTTCACAAAAAATTATTTAGCCAATTATTGGATTTAATTATTTTAAGCTTAAAGTGTTAGGGATCTCACATCGAAAATTAAAATTAACATAGGATCAACACTAGTATATAAAAGATATATGTCAATCTACTAACTAGAAATTAATTTTGAGTTAGAAACCCATGAAATTTAACATAAAATCTCAAAAGACTTAAAAATTCCACCTAAAAAGTTAGAAAGATCTAAAATTAATAACAAATATGAGTAAATGTATTAAATGATAATAAGTGCTGACTAAAATTTAGAATCTAGCTTGTTGATCCAAGTAAGCGCGGCCAATGTATGGTCTACTCTCAGTTCTAGGATGAGATTTGGTTCGAAATTGACTGTCATATTCTCGAGGTCACACTTCAAAGGTCAATTCAACATTTTTAGTACTATATATGAGATACTAGCTTCATCTACTCATAACTCTAATCAACTCATATGAATGTTTGATTACGACTTATATATGTTTCAATCTCAAATGTAGCTTTTACTTGTTAGATTTAGTTCTTAAACTCTTTTATGATCTTTACGTTCTATGCAGGTAGATACATACTTGCTTCCACAAGCAGCTTTCCCATCAGGGGGCTTGTACTTCACGAACGAGACATGGGTTAAAGAGACAAAAGGAAAACATGCCATCATCCACAATAACTACATTATCGGTTACGACGAAAAGATGAAACGTTTCCGCGATTTTGGTTTATGGCTAGTCGATGATCATGCTCTTGAGTCTCCACTAGGAAAACTACTGTAAAACTCGAAAACGCGAGAAAATATTTTTTTTCTCTCTCTGTTTTCGTCCTGTTATCTTGAGATTAAAATTAATTTCAATTCTTTGCATCAGAGTAACTAGTAATTTATGTGTACGGGTTCTTTTTTATAAAATAACTATGTGTTATGATTCTTTAAAACAAGAGAAAGAAATTTGTTGACAGGAAGATATTTTCATTATATGCAGACTATTAGAGAGTGGCAACATCAGTTCCAAGAGATCCAATTCACTTGTCGCAAAAGATCATGTAACAATGGGCAGATATGTTAGCTAAAAATATTCTAAACATTGAGCCTGTGTGGCATATTTTCGATACTTATCCTACATTCTTATGTGGTGACTGGTTGTATTCTTTTTTTTTGTTTGGTAATGACCGGGTTGTTACCCCGTAGTTTTATTCAAAAGAAAAACCAGTTCTACAATCGTACTTGTCTAGTAATGGCTAGACCTTCTAAATCATCCTTACGTAAAGGATCCACAAACGCAGGTACAAAATCAAACAAATGAAAACCGAAAGGAAGTTCATAAGCATAATTCGCCAATCCGTCAACTAGACGATTGGCTTCCCTATAAACGTGACTAATACGGACTGTCCAGTCCCTTGCGATGAAGCCATGGCACAGATGCACCAGGAAAGACAGGGGGTGACTCTCGTCGATCCCTGTCGTCATAAACCTAACCACCAACTCAGAATCTAGCTCAATCTCCAACTTCTCCACACGTTTTTCCCATGCAACAACTAAGCCGTAGTACAGCACCCAGAGCTCAGCGAGTTGTGCCGTGCAGATTCCAATATTCAGTGCAAAACCACCATACCAATTACCCTTATCATCTCGCAATACCCCTCCAGTAGTTGCAAGACCCGGGTTTCCTTTAGATGCTCCGTCAGTATTTAATTTGATCCATCCTGTATTTGGTTTTTTCCAAATGACCAATCTCTCCTCCATTACTCTGCAGGTTGCTTGAGGTTTAAGTCTTGAGTGCGCCGTCACAACTTCTTTTGCCAGGTCTTTCACAAACGCCACTCTATCTCTACATCTCCCAGTTACCCCAAACACATAACCACACCTCCACTTCCAACTCCACCAAATCACCAACGCAAATAAGGTAGGCCACAAATCATCTTGACCATGAACATCAGTTACTAGGTTTAAAAACATCCATTCCCGAAGAGGTAATGCAAAAAACTCATGTTGCCGGTCATGATTTACAATCCGAGACCAAATACCTCGAGTTGCCGGGCAGTCTCGGACCACATGAAGGATCGATTCCTCGCCATTTTTACATAGCAAACACGAGCTATCTGCAGACAAATGTCTTCGTCGTCTTTCCATATTTTTCATGATCGCCATATTTGCAACAAGCCAAAGAAAAATCCGAACTCGCTCAGGCGCAACGACACGCCAGATACGGCGGAACAGAGCTTGCATATTCTGCCGAGGAATGGTGTTCCTAGTCAGGAACTTATACGCCGACTTCACCGAGAATTTTCCGTCATCACTTGCCCCCCAACACATGCGATCCCTAGCGCCGGTAATTTCGTCAATAATCACAGATGATAATTGCAACTTTATATCTCTTGAAACGAAAGGTTCGATTCTGGTAAAATCCCAGCCTACACCAGTCCGCCAAAATCCACGAACAGAGAGTTGATACTGCGTCTCCGGAATTTCCACTATCGTCATGTCTCTTAAAGCATCAGGTCCCAGCCATTTATCCTCCCAAAAGCGCACGTTACTCCCATTTCCCACAACCCATTTAACACCCGGAATCACGACTTCTCTCAATCCTCTTATTATGCTCCTCCATGTTGGCGACCATGTGCTTTTTGGAACTAACCAACTTGTATCTCTAATATCACCAACTCCAAACTTACACCGTAGCACATTGGACCATAATCCACCTGGTTCATTCATTAACCTCCAACCTAATTTAGCCAGCAAAGCAATATTCATCTCTTTCATAGCTCGTATTCCCAAACCACCCTCTGACTTTGGCTGACAAACTTTTTCCCAAGACAGCAGATGTTGCTTCCTCTGATCCGCTGTACTTCCCCACACAAAAGATTTCGAAATTCGTTCTAGGTGATCTAAAGTTGTGTGCGGTAAAACAATGGTACTCATTGTATGAATCGGTATTGAGGAGAGAACCGATTTGGTAAGAGTAATTCTGCCCGCAAGACTCAGAAATATACCCTTCCATCCAGCAAGCCGTGAAGAGACTTTATCAATCAGGTCTCCGAAGGTCTCTTTATTAATCCTCTTCTGTAGAACCGGCATACCTAAATATCTCCCGAGTTCCTTCGTTCCCTTAATACCACTCTCCGTACTGATTCGCTTAGCCAAATCCCGCTTCACATTCTCAGAAAAATAAATCAGAGATTTCTCCATATTCACTTTCTGGCCAGATGCTCTGCAAAAACTCTCAAGAACCTTCCTGATAATCCGAATTTGCGCTATCGAAGCTTCAGCAAATAAAATCAAATCATCCGCGAAACAGACATGGGAAACCGGGGACCCCTTTGTGATAGGCGTATCGGTTTCCATTAGTTTGAAGCCACCGATAATTCTATAAGATGGCATAAACGTTCCAAACAAAGCACAAACAGGTAAGGAGATAAAGGATCACCTTGCCTCAATCCACGCTGAGGTTTAAAGGAATTTGTCTTCTCCCCGTTCCACAGTAAGCTCATACCTGGATCCATGACACACTTCATTATCCAATTAATCCATGAACTCGGTAACTTCGCCACTTTAAGTGTATCCTCCAGGAAGTCCCACCGAATCCTATCATAAGCCTTTTCGAGATCAAGTTTTAGCAACATCCAACCCTTCCGTCCTTTTCTGCGTCTCATCGAATGTACCGCCTCCTGTACAATGACAATGTTATCAGCACTCAGCCGACCGGGAATGAAACTAGCCTGTGTTGGACCAATAAGTTTTGGCATGAGTTTGTTAAGATGCAGTACCAGTGTCTTAGTTATAATCTTGAACAAAACATTGCACAAACTGATCGGCCGGAACTGCTTAAGCGTCACAGGTGCTGCAACTTTCGGGAGTAGTACCACCATTGCATCATTCAGACCTTCAGGCAACACACCCGAAGTGAAAAACTGCAACACAAACTGAGTAACTGATTGTCCCACGGTATCCCAACAATCCTGATAAAATAATGGCTGATAGCCATCCGGTCCTGGCGCCTTATACTTTCCCATAGACTGAATCGCAAACTCAATCTCCGATGCCGTGAAAGGGGTATTCAAAACTCTCAATTCTTCACTATCCAGTTCCTTGAACCTAATGTGTGGTAGCATATCTGGTCCCAGATCAACGTCCGTCATAGAATATAATCGTTTGTAATAGGCAATTGCCATTGCTTCTAATTCCTGTGGCTGCTCAATCCATTTCCCATCATCGTCCTTCAGCAATTCAATTATGTTTCGTCTTCTCCGAATCACCGTAGAGGCATGGTAATATATAGTATTACGGTCTCCCATCACGATCCATTTCTCTCTGGATTTCTGGTACCAGAGGACTTCTTCCTGTTCAAGTATGATATCTAGCTCCTTCAGCATATCTACCTCACGAGCCAGAAGCGAATCCGATGGTGAATTATCAATCTGTCTTTGGATTTCATTTATCTCTGCCAATAAGTTATCTTTCCGCTTAGCAATATCCCTGAATACTTCTTTATTCCATTTCCTCAGCTTCTTTTGTAGAGCCAATAACGCTTCTGGGGTCGAGATTGCTCCATTCCACAAGGCACTCAACAGCTCCTTAAAACCTTCATGTTTCAACCACGCAGCTTCAAAACGGAATGGTCTCCGTCTCGGATTTCCTAATCTCTTTGGCTCTAACTGGACATAGACGGGGGCATGGTCAGAAGATAGAAAAGGCAGGTGCCTCACCGCAGCTTCTTGCCACCTTAGACGAAGTTGTGCACAGCATAAAACTCTGTCTAAACGCTTTGCGACGAAGTTTCGCTCCTGTTTCCCTCGTTTCCAAGTGAATTTATTTCCTGTGAACTCCATATCAATCAAGGCCAGTTCACTAATCCAGTTCCCAAATGATACAGAGTCAGGGGACAATTGTCCATTTCCACCCGAACGCTCATCTAAACGGAGAATTGTGTTAAAGTCGCCTCCCACCAACACTGGCTCATGTAAATTGGCAACCAGCTGTTTCAGTTGTCCCCACAAACCACTTCTCCTGCTCACTGAAGCTGCCGCGTATACAGCAATAATATGGATTGTGTCCTCGTTTCTATCCACCTTCGCGTGGATGAACTGCTCAGTTGATTCCAAAATCGTAATGTTACCTACTTGTAATTTCCACAATAGCCAAATACCTCCACTTTACCCCACTGCGTCGACTCGATACGAATTGTCAAAACCCATATTCTGACATATCTTCTTGGCTTTATCCCCTCCTGCGTGAGTCTCAAACAAAGCTACAATATCCGTATTAAACTTCTTCAGAATGTAACGTATGGACCTCCGAAAATTGGGTTTATTGACCCCCCGGCAATTCCAAAACAGACAATCCATTAAACACAGCGTGATGTATAGATACAGAATTACCGGGGCAACCCGTCAAGCTGGTAGAAACACCACATCACCCACCGGCGACTTGTCATAGACGACCAACTCCGTCCCCATACTCGGAACCAAAACCTCCATTGAAGCATCCTTATTTTTCGCATCCCTGTTCTCCCATCTATCTCGAGTCTCCATACACTTATTATTCACGACAAAATTTCCTCCCGGTCTCCCTTCCGACGACGCTTCAACTCGGAGACGTTTCCCGTTACTCGAAGATTCACGTTCCCCTTTCAAAGGTCCAAAAACCAGGCCTCTGGATGGTCCATCAAAATTTGGCTTTTTGGGCTTACCGAACCTTTGGCTTGGGCTTTCTCCACCAATAGATTAGGCCACGTGGGTCTTGTTTTTTGCAATGTTCTCTTTCTTGCTCGGTCCCGCCTCAAAAACCATAACTTGATCTTTCCTTGGATTCTTTTCTCTCGTAACCTGTTTCTCATTCACTTTTTCTCTCTCCACTACCTCATTATTCTCCTCAATTGACGGGGCAACATTTTCGAGATTAAAAAATCTGTTTGAAATTGAAATATTGTCCATAACAGAATGATTAAGAGGGTCCCACCCTTTACTTCTTTCCTTTTCACATTGGTTTTCCATATTCTGGTTCACGCCCATATCGATGCTCACCGGACTCGCCGTGCCTCCAGCCGCCGCAACACGCCTCGGTGTTTTACGGACCAGAGTAAAACCTTCATCATCTTGGGTATTCTCATCAGACGGAACCGAACTACTCTTCGCCATCGTGGCCCTCGCTCCACTTCGAGCCACATTTTCATCCGTGACTGTATCTTTAATCCCCGTGGGACAATTTTGGACCAGGTGACCAAACAAACCACAATGAGCACATATCTTTGCTAAGCCTTCATACGAAACGTAGTATCTTTCTCCATTGATGATGATAGATCCCTTCAATGGCTTTTTAAGATTCACTGACACGCAGACTCTTGCGAACCTTGCACGCTCAAAATTAAGCGTAGTTGTATCCACCTTAATCGGATCCCCAAGCCCTTTCGCGATCCCAAACAAGATTGTTGGATGATATAGATTCACCGGGATGTTCGCCAAACGAACCCAAACTGGCGTTGTTGATATCTCCTCCCGTAACGGATCAAAACTTGGAGACCAAGCCTGCACCATCAAGTAGCTTCCAAACATTCTCCAAGGCCCTCCTGTCAGAGCTGCTAAATACGCCTCCTCCTTTTCAAATCTCACCATATAGAATTATCTGGGTAAGTCCAGTACGTGCATAGCTCCCAAGGGTTTCCACATCTCTTTCAACTTCCTGGTCAGCAACGATAGAGTCGTAGTGATTCCTAGGACTTTCACGATCATACAGTTTTTCCAAAGGTCATTCATAGCCCTCAAGACTTCATCACCAATCGTAATCTCCGGTTCTCCATCCTCACCGTTTGGGAAATCGATACTTAGCCGCTCCATAATGAAACTCGCTTCGATCGCCTCCTCCGGTGCAACCATACCACAGGCTCTGCTACTCGATACCCGACTCGCCCACGTTTTGACTTTATCTGGTGGCTCCCCCAGTGACTTCTCCATTACCCTAACATCTTCCATGGTAGCATCCCTCTCCATAGTCTTTTTTTTTCCTGTTTACGGGTGGTTGTATTCTAACAGATTCTCAGTAGTAATAAAATATTTGGCCGACAAAAAAGAAAAGAAATTTGTTGACAGAGCAAAATAATAATTTAAATTAACTAAATGGCAACTTCACTAAAATAATAGACAACACAATAAATACTTATTCATAAAAAAATAGTTTGACAATAATTTTATTATTTTATTACTGTACTAGGTAAGTATCGGTGCTATGCTGCATGATCTTTTCGTATCGAATTATTTTTTTTTTTTGGTATCATCTTTTTGAAAAATAAAATTATATTTGTTGTGGTATTAAATTAGTGTTAGTCTAGAATACTTTTCTCTTATTTGTATGGTATGCTGTATGCAATGACAACATTTACTAAAATATTTGATTCGTAATCAATCAAGCACATGACACAGACGTGACAACAACTAAGTAGATTTTTTTATTTGTTTATCGTGATGAGTCATCTTCTATTCCTACAAACCATTGGAACACATCTCCGCTCATGGACATGGTTAATGTACTTGTTTCTTGGATCGTTGAACTTCGAAATAAAAAACATTTCCGCAAATCCCCTCTGTTTTCGCCGTATTGTAACATTTTATCTACACATACATATTAATACACACGACATGAAACATAGAACCCACATAACAATGTATATTGTTTATTAAAAAAACATATATATAATAGTGTAGGTTATCTCTTAACGTGTTATACATTATAATATAATAATAAAGATTGAGTACATCTACACGTTGTCATTCCTGAACCGTGTCGCTGACTTTTTTTTTGTTTCTCATTTCTGAATCCGATCCCAAGTTACGAGTATTTTCTCACCAATTTTGTTTCATCTCCGGCTGCAACAATGGCGCAGCAGCTACAACGTTTAATCTCAAACCGTCCCATTTCTCTACTAAACCGCAACGGTCTCCTCCTCCTCCTCCTTCTAACTCTCTTCGTTCTCCTCGGTGTATACTTACCTTTATCAGAATCTCCCTTATTCCTGTTTCCAAACAGAACCTCTTCTGCTTCTTCTTCTCCTCCTCCTTCTATCGTGGTCTCTGACTGGCGTGACTATTCCCTTGCTCAAGCGGCCAAGTTTGTGGCCAAGAACGGGACGGTGATCGTTTGTGCAGTTAGTTATCCTTTCTTGCCTTTTCTCAACAACTGGTTGATTAGCATTTCTAGACAGAATCATCATGAAAAAGTTCTCTTGATCGCTGAAGATTACGCTATTCTTTACAAAGTTAACGAGAAGTGGCCTGGTCATGCCGTTCTCATTCCTCCAGCGTTGGATCCTCAAACCGCACACAAATTTGGTTCCCAGGTACACTGAGAGCTTTAACCTTTTTTTGTATCCAATGTCTATCTCTAGCTCGTGATAATATGAGATTGGTCCTTACAAAGATCTTGGATGTTCGTTTATTAGCTTGTGTTATTTTACTGATTACTAGGATCATAAGTTTGTGAAATGATTTTGCATCCCCTGTTTTGATCGAATTTCTGAATGATTATGATTTATGAGCTCTCCTTTATGCCTTGCGGTAATAATTCCCTTGGAGTTACAACTATAACCCATATATAGATAGATAGAATTACGATTGAGCTAATAAGTTCTAAATAATGTATATGGTCATGGTAGTAAGTTTTTTTCTTTTTAAGAGGTAGAATAGAATAAGAGATCCGTTGAAGCGTACTGATCAATACATTTAGGGATGTTAATATAGGTTTTTAATAGAATTTGAGATAAATGTTTAAACGGAGAAATCCAATTAAAACTAATTTATTAAATAGAGATTTTGTTAACCGCTTATTTTTTTTCAATTAAAAATAACATTAAACCGGTCTAAATGGATTTTTGAGTTTTTAAACGAATTTAAATGGGTTAATCTAAATAAACACTCCTAATACACTCCTAAATGCTTCCTAAGTGATTGGTTTACCCATTGTAGCATCCCTAAATGCATTGTATGTCTCATATTAGGTCTTATTCCTCTAATATTTCTTAAAAAATTTACGAAATAAATATTCATAAATATTATATGCAGACAAAAGAAGTTCGATGACCCACTGTGATAATCTACGCAAATGACTTGTATATGAATAATCCGATCTTCTTACCAATTTTATTACATATGACTAGGGTTTTTACAATCTTACATCTCGGAGGCCACAACATCTCCTGAACATTTTGGAGCTAGGTTACAATGTCATGTACAATGATGTTGATATGGTCTGGCTACAAGATCCGTTTCAGTATTTACAGGGAAACCACGACGTATACTTCATGGACGACATGATTGCAGTATGTAACTGCACCTTCTTCTTCTTTTGCATTTTAGAATGCTTATACTACTTTTCGTCCAAAAAAAAAAAGAATGCTTATACTTTATCCTTATTCTGTGTTGATTTTGGTGCTGCCAGATTAAGCCTTTGAATCACTCCCATGCTTTACCACCTCTTGGTCGAAGCGGAGTGACTTATGTATGTAGCTGCATGATTTTCTTGCGTTCCACTAGTGGTGCAAAGCTTCTAATGAAGAAATGGGTTGAAGAAATTCGAGCTCAACCTTGGAATAACACCGAAGCAAAGAAACCACATGATCAACCTGCTTTTAATCGGGCACTTCACAAAACAACTCATGAGGTATGTAATCGCTTCCTCCAAGTTTCCACATTTACTTACGGTAGATTTGTCACAAACTATTCGTTTACCCAATTGTTGGGGTTTAATGATATTAAAGTTTTAAATTTCATAAATATATATATTATGATTCCAAAGTTAGATGCAAGCTTAAGTAAGATGAACCAACTAATCTACTCATTATCAATTGATTTTGAATTGGATGTCTATTAAATTTTACATAATATTTTAGTTTGTTAGGTCTGGTCAGGTAGACTAAGTAAGATATATTGTTGACCTTAAAATGTGATTCGGTTCAATATTGGTCGATGAAGTCATCACACAATAGAACTCAAACTATTTTTATAGGTACTTTGAGATTTCTAACTTTATCTACTTGATTATTAACTATTCGATTATGACTTAATTTCGTTTCAATCTCAAAAGAAAATATTCACTAGTTGTCCATACTCCGATTTCCCATGATTTAATTGAAATTATTAATATGAATAATAAGATGTTTTGCTCTAGATGACTGTCACAAAAATAAGATAAGTTAGTAATCTTTTGTGATTATATATCATCCAGGTGGATGCCTACTTGCTTCCACAATCAGCTTTCCCATCAGGAGGATTGTACTTCAAGAACGAGACATGGGTTCAAGAGACAAAGGGAAAACATGTAATAGTTCACAATAACTACATTGTTGGCTACGAAAGAAAGTTGAAACGCTTCCAAGATCGTGGTCTATGGCTAGTCGCTAATCATTCTCATGAGTCACCACTGGGAAAATTAGAGTAAAAATCGAATGCACCAAAACATTTTTCCTCTCTCTTTTTGTTGTTATCCCGAGGCCAAACACACAATATCAGTTCTTTGCTCTTTTGTTTTGTTACTCAGGTTATTCCAAGAGCAGAATATTGCAGAGAAGAAACAGAGGAAAACAGGGAGAAAACAGAGGAAAAACAGGGGTCCAAAACGGAACTTCCTCTAGAGAGGATTATTATTTTCTTCATAAAATACAACAAGTATTGGATCTTGAAAATGTTGCACGAAGATTAATAATGAAATAGTTAGGATTTACAAGAGCAAAACCTGATAAACTTGATGCATTGGCAAAAAATATTCAAACAGGATTAGTTAATATACGTTCGAAGTCTCTCTTCATAATGATAGCTCACCAAGCAACTCATCAGCCCTATTTCGCTAATCACTTTTACGTAAACGATGTTCAATACAAAAAAAAAAAAACATAGGAAAACTTTACGACGAAAGAAACAGTTGTGTTTCATAACAAAAACGAGATAGTCACGCTTTGTTTCTTTTAATTATTACAAATCACTCTTTTTTCTCTTGTTATATATGATAATATGAAGCACAAATCTTAATCTTTTTTGTGTACTGTTGAAGCTCTATCTTCATTTTTAATTCAACTGATGCACCTGGAAAAACTTAATCTTAGATAATATGTAAGGTTTTTCTGCGTGAGAATCTTTCTTTAGCTCTCATTTGTCGTACATTCTTTAAAAATGCCTTGTGACAGAAGGTGTTTTCTCTACTTAAACACTACTGAAACAAAAAAAAAAAAAAAAATTTGTCGTTCTTTTCAGGGACGAGTTATTGTGCAGATGTACTAAGGCTATTGTCTTTTTTTTTGTCTATTAGTCTGTCTTTATCCAGAGCCGACCCTGACTATAAGCCAATGAAGCATGGGCTTGAGGTCGGTTATGTATTATTAAATTTAAGAACCAACAACTATACGAAATATTACTTAGCTCTATTGGTAAATTCTCCATGTGAATAGGTTACCTAGGCTGGGTTCAATACATTTCATAGGCTACGGTCTAGTGATTATCTATCTATTGCAATGGGGGTTTCAGCATTTTGGGATGCCTTTGAACTGTTTCTTATAACAAAACTAAAGATGTGACTATTCAACATTGGACACTAAACCATCAAAAAGAGAAAATGCTCATATTCATTTTGTTTTTTTCGCAAACTATAATATCACTAAGAAGCAAACAAAAGCACAAGTCAGAAGAATTTTCTTTAAAGAGCCGTGGAGGAACACGAAACCGGCCTCAACCACTTATATCCTCTTCTATCTTCTTAGTCTTCATCACCGATTAATTAGATAACCGAATAAAAAGTTATCTAAGAGAGAGAAAAAATGGGAGAGAGAGAGGAAGTGAAACTTTTGGGAACAAGGTACAGTCCGGTCGTGGCAAGAGCCAAGATTGCTCTTCGTCTCAAATCGGTTGATTACGATTACTTTGAAGAAGATTTGTTCGGATGCAAGAGTGACCTTCTTCTCAAATCCAACCCGGTTCACAAGAAAGTTCCGGTTCTCATCCACAACAATAAACCGGTTTCCGAGTCTCTTAACATCGTTGAGTACATCGATGAGACGTGGAAATCATCTGGACCGTCCATTCTTCCTTCCCATCCTTATGATCGTGCCATCGCTCGCTTCTGGTCTTCCTTCGTTGATGACAAGGTCTGCAATTTTTTATTTTTTATTGGTAATAGTAGTATACTTAAGATTTTCTTTACTCTCTCTCTTTACAATATTGTGATTGTATAATTTCTATTATTAGTAAGGAGACTTGGGTTAAAACGTATCAAGGCAATTACATAATATACGTATACTAGTATTGTCTAGGTACGTGTGACTACTTTTAAGTATAGTGTATACATATATTTTTTCTTTTTGGTCAACCTTTCTAATTATATTCGATAATGTTATTATCGCTCAAACATGCATATTCAACCTCTTATTAATAATTTAATTTACAGATTCAGTAAGCTTAATTATCCAAGGATTTAGCCGTAATTTCTATGAAACTCTGAGACTAAATATATTTTCTCTAAATTATGTTTAAAAATGCAGTGGTTTCCAAGTCTGATTGCAACTATGACCACCAAATCAGAAGACGTGAAAGCGAAAGGCATGGAAGAAATGGGAGAAGGGTTGTTGCTACTCGAGGATGCATTTATTTTTATAAGCAAAGGGAAACCGTTTTTTGGCGGTGAAGCGATCGGGTTTATGGACATTTGCCTAGGAAGCTTTGTGGTTATCTTGAAAGCTAGAGAGAAGCTTAAAGGGGTAAAGCTTTTAGACGAATCAAGAACTCCGTCTCTTTGTAAATGGGCCAACGAGTTCTTGTCCGATGAAATTGTGAAGAATGTGGGACCGGAGATTGATAAAGTTTGCAAGTTTATGAGAGAGTTTGAAGCTAAAACTCAAACGGCGGCTTCAAAATCTTGAGATCATCTGAGAAATGTATTGCAATGCAAGTATTAATGTAAAAAATAAACAATGTGAAGTTTCAAGTGTTGTGTAACACTTCTTAAGTGGATGGTAGGATTTCTATAAATGATGCATTGTATGCTATATAAGAATATAAGTTACATTAAACCATGGATTTTTCATATCACAACAGAAGTACGTGGCATGACTTACTTGCTAAACCAGGCTACTTAGACTGCAAACCGGTGGACACACCAATTGTTCAGAATCATGGACTTACAGATTATCCAGAAAACACACCAACTTAAAAAGAGAACTACCAAAAATTGGTACATAAGCTTATATACCTATCTGACTATCTCATACACGATTGGACATCTCATATGGTGTAATTGCATGTTTTTAGTCTATAGACTATAGGAAATATAACTTATATAGATAAGGATATCTAGTCATCTACAGTATTTGATGTAATCTAACTATACGATTCTAACACATTCCTATTAAGTTTAAATTCGTATAAATACTTCTTGTGAATAGATACATTAATACACACTTTCAAATTCATCACATTGGTATCGAAGAAAAACGATCTTCGACCTAAAATTATCATCATGATTGTTTTCCTAGAATTTCTTTTTTCTTTACTACAATTATTGCTTCTCTCTATGGATGAAATCTTCATACGTTACAATGTAAGGCGGAGCCAGCCATACCATGTACTGGTTCAATATCAATTTGCTTAAAAAATAATGAATTCAAATCTCATTTTCAACCAATTTTACTGGAGTCAATAGGCTAATTTTATACAATTTTATCAAATTTTCTTCTAAAAATACAAATAAATTAATTTTCATTTTTTCAAAAATTCATAGGTGTCAACTGACCCCCTCTCTTGTACGTATTACATCCCTCTGATAATCCGGGTGCACCTATATATCACACAGATGTTACTTCGATAATTACTCTGACTGATTACAAAATGTCTTTAGGTAAGTATAAGGTCAAGAAGAGAATATTTACATCATAATTTATATACAAGTGCACAACACGCAGGTAACAATAAAAAAAGTAGGTTTTTGTGGATATGGTGACCACCAGAGTTTATTCAACTGAAAAATAAATATTAGGGAAATATTTTTTTAAAAAATTCTTTTCATTTTTGTTTATGTTATATTGATTCATTTTAGGAGCATTTGCACTGACCTTTTTGGAGATTTTAATTCCAAATATGACAATCTACAAAAAAAATTGTGAAAATGATCATTTTCTTTAAGAAAGAGCGTTGTCATTTTTCAAAATAGGTGATCATTTTTGGTAAATTTTAAGTAGGGGTTATGTTTGAGATTAAAATCTCCAAAAAGTCATTTCATAGTAACCCCTCATAATTATATTTGATTTTTGCTGTTTATCAACAAATACATAATTAAAAATAAGCTTCGAATATTAACAAATTTTTTTTTCAAAATAATATTATGTATTTTTTTATGATTTCAAAAGTTAAAATGTTTAAGTTAATTAAACTTAATCTACAAATACTTATAAGATGCAATGTCTATGTAGAAAAGTAACTTATAAATGGAAGATAATGAGTTCATTCGTTAAAAATATTAACGTTTAAAGAAAACTGTAGAATTATATATTTTTTAAACCATAAGAAAAGAGAACAAAACTTTATATGATGAAAATATGTGTGTAATTTATGAATAAAAACTATAAATTTAGAATATAATATTGTTGAATATACTAAAAAAGCAAACTAATCAATATTTATTAAATACAACTATAATAATTTGAAGTGACAAATATGTCAATTAAAATATTTATTTATATCTAAATATTTTCTTATACATATATAGTACAAATAAAATGATTTTAACACTATATAAAAAAAATTACGTACTAAAAAATTGAAAATTAATTGAATTTTTTTTTTAAAGTACACATATATAATACATAAATTATTTATTATCGATAATCAGTTTAATTTTACATAACTTTTCTAAATATTATATTTTACCTAAAAAATAAATAATTTATTGATAATATATAAATTGAAGAGATTATTTATTCCATTATAAATTTATTATTAATTTTATAAAATAAAATAGTACTTCTATAATAAATATTATTGATATTTTTAATAAATATATATTAAAATAATGAATAATCTAGTATACAGTATATTACAAATTGGGCTTTAAGAGAGGATTCAGTTATAGCATGCACTACGATGTCGTTTTTTGGCACCTCGGTTTCATCAAATATTAGTAGAACTCAGTTACACACAGGTTTTCAAAAGTATACGATAATTTGCAGAGCCAGATCCCTCGAAATTTTTTGATTGGACCAAATTAGTCCCTGAAGATTTTCTTTTGTTCGAAGCCGTTCATCTAGGGATTTGCTCCGAGTGCAGAGAAGCCAAATTGAGAAGAGACCCAAATCAGCTGATGCCAAATCGGAGAAGATGAGGTTTGCGATTGCTTCGACAGCGAAGAGATTCGTGTTGAAAGGTAATCATGGAACTGCTTCTCCCTCGTTTTCCATTTGCGGTTTCTGTTGCTTCAAGGGACATACAACATTATGTTGGATGGGCTTTGTAAAAAAGGGAAGCTAGAGAAAGCATTGGTCATATTCGGGGATATGCATAAGAGTGAAATGGAACTCGATAGTTACACATATAATATTATCATAGAAGGGATGTGTAAAGCCGGCAAGGTGGAAGCTGGGTGGGATTTATTTTCTCGCCTCAGCCTTAAAGGAGTGAAGCCTGATCTTGTAACCTACAACACAATGATCCGGGGATTTAGTATGAAAGGCTTAAAGCAGGAAGCGGATGCCTTGTTCAGGAAAATGAAAGAAGAGAGGCCTCTACCAGATAGCGGAACGTATAATACGCTGATCAGGGCACGACTTAGAGATGGTGACACAGCCGCATCAGCTGAACTCATCAATGAAATGAGGAGTTGTGGGTTTGAGGGAGATGCTTCAACCTTTGGCTTGGTGACTAATATGTTGCATGATGGGAGGTTGGAAAAAAGCTTTCTCGATATGCTCTCTTAAAACATTTTAGCCTTAGCAACCTTGAAGTCAGCACCTGTGAAGTGAACCAACTTTGAATGTTGCTGTTTTATTGATTACTTTTAAATCGCAGTTGATTTTCCTTACGTTCTTATGTTACTAAGATTTGTGTATATTCGATCACTGTTGTGGACTTGTGGCTGCTAAACACTCGTTGACGCAATTTCAGTGTTTGGAACTTAAAGAAGCTCCCTTTTATAAAGATCTCGGATTTCAAAAGACCTCTTCTGGCTTGAGGAAGAGGTTAGTTTCGTTTTGTTTCTCCACATCCTTCTGCTTTGAAAAAGGCGGAACTGATTCATGTCAGAAAGTTTTTAATCTTTTTGAAGTTTTGTTGTTCTTGTTTCAGCGTAACAGACTTCACCTATTAAACGAATAAAATATTTCAAAAAAAAAAAAAAAAGAACAGAAATGGGAGAGACATAGGAAGTGAAACTGTTGGGAGTATGGTACAGAACTACAGACCAAAGATCGCGCTTCGTCTCAAACCGGTCGATTATGATTACTTTGAAGAATATTTGTTTGGCTTCAAGAGTTAGCTTCTTCTCAAATCGAACCCGGTGCACAAGAAAGTCCCGGTTCTCATCCACAACAACAAACCGATTCTTGAGTCCCTAAACATTGTTGAGTACATCTTTGAGACATGGAACGCATCTGGAACGTCCATACTTTCTACATATCCACATGATCGCCTCAAGCTCCTTCTTGTCTGCCTTCGTTGATGACAAGGTACTTTTTTATCTTTTTTTTGTTGTTGTTGGCCAAATATTTACTTTCTTATTTTTAGGGGTTTTCTTCTGATTAATGTTTAATTTGTGATCAATTGTTTTTGTGCAATGGATTTTTATATCCTTTGGAGGATACTAATTAGATCTTCCTCTGTGAGTGACAAATAGTTATTTGTTATGCATATATGGCTAGACTATTGAAATTAAATGAAAAATGAGACCATGCATTGTGAAGTGTGAACAATTCATCTTAAATCAATTGTAAACTTAATCCCGACTTTTTATTGTTGCAGATTGCTGATCACTACATAGATTTTCTTATAAAGGAAATCCTATATAATTTTTAATCTTATCACCCAAAATTTAATCAAAGATGTTTGTGGTGCAAATTTTATTAAACGAGTTAAAGCTCGAGTCATTATAAACCTAGGAAGCTAGGATAATTCTATCTAGAGTGGAGATAATCTAAGAACTAAGGAGAAGGTTTTGTCTAAGAATTAAGTACTAACTCATATCACACTATCTTCACTAGACTTCTTTTCTAAAAATGCAGTGGTTTCCGGCTTTGAAAGCGGCTGCAATCACCAAATCCGAAAACGCGAAAGCAAAAGGCATGGAAGAAGTAGAAGAAGGGTTATTGCAACTCGAGGAAGCCTTTGTTTCTACAAGCAAAGGGAAACCGTTTTTTTGGCGGCGAATCTATTGGGTTTATGGACATTTGAACTGGGAAGCTTCTTGGTTTTCTTGAAAGCTAGAGAGAAGCTTAAAGGAGAAGAGCTTTTAGACGAATCAAAAGTTTCTTCTCTTTGTAAATGGGCGGACGAGTTCTTGTCTGATGACACGGTGAAGAATGTTGTACCGGAGATCCATAAAGTAGCTGAGTTTTTAGGAGCGCTTGAGGTTAAAGCTTCCGCAGCTTCAAGATCGTCGTAGAAAATGTACTTTCTTTTAATGCAAGTGTGAAAATAAGGTGAGCGTTGAAGTGTTTGTTCTGTTAAATGTATGGTAGGAGTTAGTCTATGGTCTATTTTCATTATACTGAATAATATTAAAAGGAAAATCACAACATTATCGATAATGCTTTCAATAAAAAAATTGCAGATTACACAAGGCCAAAGTTGACAATTAAACTACTTAACTTTTTGTTATTTTTTGAATAAATTAAACTAACTTGAGCAATGTTAATGTATTTGTTTTAATTTAATGTACTCCACTATACTGTTCCTCATATCCCTATTGGTGCATCTGCCCCTGCTAATAAGTCAAAAATCAACAAATTGAATTCTACAAACCAACGAATAAACAAACACTCATTTGGTTTTGGGTCAGAGATCTAGATCGTAATTAAAACATTTTATAACGAAAAACATAGTACTCTCTTCATTTCACACAAATTAAGAATTGTTTTGGTTATAATGCCATACATTCAGAAATAGTTAGCATTAATGTAGATGGATTTTTGGAGATGTCAAAAAAAAAAATGAAGAACTTTAAACAACTAATATTTGTTAAATTAAAACGTACCAAGAATTAATTAATTAACACAAAAGTAAAAAAAAAAAAAAAAAAAACGAAAGAAATGAAAGCGAGTAGAATTAAGAATATTAAATACCCTTTTATAAAGACAAGGTCTCCAAAGACCCAGCTAAAATCCAGCTCTGCATTCATTAAACACATATATAAACACACACTTTCACACCATCTTCAATCTCAAATGGATTTTTTTCACAAGGCCAAAGCTGTTCGTCTAAGGAGCCACCACGACAAGTACCTAGTCGCCGACGAAGACGAAGAATCCGTCACCCAAGAACGTAACGGCTCAGCAGGAGCAGCCAAATGGACCGTCGAGCCAGTCCCAGGCTCTACCAACCTCATCCGCTTCAAAAGCGCTTACGGCAAATACTTAACGGCGTCAAACAAACCGTTTCTCCTCGGAGCCACCGGAAGAAAAGTCCTACAGACGAACCCGAGCCGTCTCGACTCTTCTCTCGCTTGGGAACCGATCAGAGACGGTGCTCTCGTCAAGCTCAAGACTCGCTACGGTCACTTTCTTCGCGGTAACGGTGGTTTGCCTCCGTGGAGAAACTCCGTCACTCACGATATCCCTCACAGATCCGCCACTCAAGATTGGGTTCTTTGGCACGTCGACGTCGTCGAGATTCTTCCCACCGATCAACAGCACCAGCAGCCTCCGTCTCCGCTTCACCATTCGGATTCTCTAGACTTCGCACCTGGATCTCCTTCCAGATCTAACCGTTTCTCCAGACAAGAGGTGAGTTTTGTTTCTTCAGACAAGAGGTGAGTTTTCGAACCGACAACACTTTCGAAACTGACGACTCGTTGACTTGATGTTTTTGTCTGTAATAAGTCAACGGATTCAGTAGCGGCTGGATCTCCGCCGAAGTCGGAAGGGAGAGTGATATACTACCACGTGGCGGACGATGACGGCGAAGTTGAAGATGATTCAGTTGAGGTGAACTCGTTTACTTTCAAAGGCAATGGCGTTGAAGAGCTGACTAAGAGATTGAAAGAAGAGAGCAATGTGGAAGATGTTATCGTTTGTACTCGTAGTCCTTTGAACGGGAAGCTTTTCCCTTTGCGTCTTCAGCTTCCACCGAACAATGCCGACATGACTGTCGTCTTAGTACCAATCTCATCAAAAAGTGAGTTTTGTTCTGTCCTAAATCGAACTCAAAAATCGTTGCTTTGACACTGATGGGTTCTCTCTGTTTTCTTTGATGTTAACAGTAGCAGAAGAGTTCATCAAGTGAGTGAGCGATGTATATCTTTGAAGCTGAGCCGTGAAAATGAAGGCTATATATCTGCAAATGATTTGTTGTTGGTTACAGTATTTGCCTTAGAGAGATATGCTGCTTGATTACCAAACTTATGAATTATACAAAAATTGCTTGCAGCGGTTAGTGATTCTCGCTGCCTATTATTGTATTCTCAATCTCTTTCAATCGCTATAATGCTCTGCGACAAGTTCTTTCTTTTGCTACCAGTAGTCTGAACAAGAGCAGGATCCGTCTTTGAAGTGATGAAACCGAACACGATCTCTCACAATGATCTCAGTGCTGAAGACTTTTGAGATCAGTTTAGTAACCTCGTGGCAATCGCTGCAGACGCGTAGATTCTTGAATACACGGATTGGTGTTTGAGGTGGTAAGCTTATCAGACCATAAGCAATGGCGAGTCTCTCACTGTGCAGCCTGAGAGAATACTCTTTGCTACTATCGTTGGTTGCATTGACCAAAGGTGCTTGAGAGCGATCCGGCAAATAACCAATGAATCTCAGCTTGTCGTCAATCATCTCCAACTGTTGGTATATCTGTTTCGTGTAGGGGTGTGATGTGTCTCCTGCGAAGAACTCATGAGAGATACCATTTATCTCAATGGAACTGCATCCAGGCTCTTTTCTAACTCCATGTTCAGTCATAAGTCTTCTGACAATTCCAACATCGTTCCACCGACTAGCCGTTGCATAGACCCTAGACAACAAGACATAAGCGCCACTGGAACTTTGGTTATCTTCTCTGGTTTGAATTAAACGTGTAGCGATCTCTTCACTTAGCTCCACACTAGCACCCTTTTTGCAACAAGCATCAAGCAGACTTCTCCAGATCACTGCATCAGGTTTCATCGGCATGCTCGTCACCATGTCTATTGCTTCGTTAATGTAGCCTGCACGAGCAACTAAGTCGATGATGCAACCGTAATGCTCCAACGCAGGTTCGATACCGTAATCTCTGACCATCATGTCAAAATACTTCCGTCCTTTCTTCACCATGCCTCGGTGGTTGCAAGCGATGAGGAGAGCAACAAACGTGACCGAGTTTGGTCTAACGCTCTCGCCGTTTTTCACCATACGGTCGAAGCAATCCAGAGCTTCATCAGCTCTTCCGTGAGTAGCAAACCCTAGAATCATTGCGTTCCATGTAGCTAAGTCACGTTTTTGCATCCCTTGGAACACTTGCTCAGCCATTCTTAACGATCCGCATTTGCAGTACATTTCGATCAGCGAGTTCTTGATTAAAACATCCATAGCAACAACATCAACATGGCATCTTCGCAAGAGAAACGCGTGTGTCCAAGTACCAAGTGACAAAGATCCCAGACCAGCACAGGCACTCAAAACACTCTGCATCGTATAACCATCTGGTTGGAACGATCTCTGCATCTGTCTAAACAGCTCTAACGCAGAATCATACTCCCCGGCTCGAACCAGAGCATCAATCATCGAGTTCCACGAGACAAGACTTCTCTCAGGCATTTCATTAAACACTTTCTTTGCTAAATCTAAACATCCACAAGAACCATACAGATGAATCAAACCGTTGTTCACATACACATCTCCACTAAGCCCGTGTTTCACAACCTGACAATGAACCTGTTTCCCTTCCGACAACCCAAAGATATAAGCGCAAGCTTTCAAAACGAACGGGAAAGTGTGTTTATCCGGCGACGTTTTCCCTCTCTCTAACATTTTCCGGTAAAGCAGAAAGGCTTCTTCTTTTCTTGAAACGTCATGTGCACATGCTCTGATGAGTGAATTCCACATGAAGGAGCTGTGGTTTTCTTGCTGGACCGAGTCGAAGACCCGGAATGCGTAATTGACGTCGGAGAAGGAGGAAGAGAGCTGGAGGATTCTGCCGTAGAGGAACAGAGTGGCGGTTTCGTCAGGGAAAGTAGTGCGGAGAGTGAAGGCGTGGAGTTGCTTGAGCTGGGACATGCTTGTGCATGTTTCAGACAAGGAAAGAATGTGTCGGTGATGGTTACCGGCGGCGGAGAATGAGGGAGCTCCGGTAGAGTTGGAGGTTGCAGGTGAGACAGATAATGGGTGGAGGAGAAGACCGATAGACATTGGATGATAAGTTAGTTGTAAGTGGTGACATTAGTTGTACACTGTTTTTAAGTTTTGCTGTCATCTAAAAATTCTTGTACAATAAATATTTGAGTCTCAAATCACATACTCTTTGTTTTTCTTGATTTGCAACAATTATAATCTATTAAGTTTTGCATTTTCTTCAATTTCAGTAAACTTATTATCTACAAATAAACGAAAAATAGAAATTAGCTAACTAAAAGAAAATATATAATCCATTATATAATTAAAAAAAAGTTGTGATATTGCTCTATCTAAATTACAATATATTATATAGAGAAATTGTCACAAATACCACATTTAACATACCATTTTTCAATAATACACTCCTCGCAAAAATACACTTATTTTTAATGTGTATAATTACTTTATTACCCTCGATTACTAGTCTTTCTTCCCCAAATCCTCTCATCCCTGCCTCTTCCATTTTGCTCTTCCTCCGACGTCGACCAGTTCATAGCCGGTGACGGTGGCGCATGGATGTAAATCCGGACGAATGGAGCCGATAGTTACTCACATGGTCTTGGGTGAATGTGGCGCGTCCTGGAGATCGAATCGTTGCTCTTCACGTTCTCGACTACTCTCTCGGTTTGTAAACCCTTGTTTTCGTTGCTCCTTCTTTCGTGATCTGAGATCTTTTTTTAAATATGGTTTTTACTACATCTTTGTGCAGAAGGCTCAACGTCGCTTATTTCGCTGCTTAGGACTTTTGATACTATGCTTTTAGGGTCTATGAAAGCTTCTGCAACTTAAAACAGGCAAGTTTGTTCGAAGGCTTGTGAAGAACTGTAACAATTTAAGTGGAAATGTCTCTTCTTTTTAGAACGGAGGTTAAGTTTACAGGGTTAAGTATACTGAAAACGATGTTTGTAAACAGGTTGCTTTAAAGTTAAAGGTTTTCAGAGGCAAATCAGCTAGGAAAGTTCTTGTACAGGAAGTGAAATCGTCCGGAGCAACAAGTTTAATCGTCTGTTCTTCTAAGAGACATCACACAAGCCAAGTATTGTGCTAGGAATCTTGCCAAGGATGTCTGCGTTTTTGCTGTTAAGGGTGGCAAAATTATGTTCCGCAGAGTACCTAATAACAATGGTATGCTACGGATTAGTTTCTGATACTAATGATGGTGGTTTTATATTTTTATTTTCTGATTGGTAAACTGTTGATGTCTACTCTGGTTTGTTCTTTCTTACTTGTATTTTAGTTTTTGTTAACGAAAGTTCTGTGCTTTGTAAGTGCAGATGGAGCGCTTGTCCATAGAGCTCGTCTAACATCTGGTTAGGTAAAAGTCTCTGTCTTTCTCTGATTCAGTTTCTTGCTTGTTGCTGATTCTGAGTTTGTAAAGGTTGAGAGACACCATTGATTTTTTATGCAGGTCTTATTGGTTCTAGGCGCTGCGGGTGGCGGTTGACCAAAAAAAAGGCGCTGCGGGTGGCGTTGGCCTTGCTGCTGTTCAAATCGGCAAAATATGTGGAGCCGTTGTCATTGCAGTTGCTAGGTATTAAATTTATTCAGATTGGAGCTTTGCCAATCTGAGGTGGTGGAACCGATGGAGAAAGAGTCGGATCTCTTACCAATGCATGAAGCGTCTCCGTGACGCCGTCTTCATCATTGCCGAAAATGGGAGCATTGGATTGAGATTGTGGGAAGAAGAAGGTAGGAGAGTTCTCATGATGATGGAGGTGAGAGTGTGAGAAAGATGAAAGAAAGGAGAGTGAGGAGGAGGAAGATGAAGTGTTATAGGAAAAGAGAAGAAGAGCGTGGAGAAGAAGACTTCATGGAAGAGTTTATAAGGATTTATAAAAGTTTTACAAAGGATTTAATAAACCTTTATAAAAGATTTTATCTTTATAAAAAAATTTATAAACCTTTATAAAAAATTTATAAATCTTTATAAAATATTTATAAACCTTTATAAAAAGTTTATAAACCTTTATAAAAAGTTTATAAATTATTTATAAACGCCCACTTGCTGGCATTGGAGGAAGTCATCTTGTTAGTACAAGTGTTCTTGGACTCCCAGTTCCTTGTAAAATTCTTCAAATCATTTGAAGTCACCGTTGAGCAAATGAGAAGTCTGGTTGTTATCAGCTTTTTCTGTCTCCGGTTTATCTCTTTGTTGTTTGCCTTACTCTCTCGTACTGCTTTTAATTATGCAGTTTATTTAGCTAAGAGTGCTTTGTGCTTGGTGTTTTCTTATTACTCTTGTAATGGAGGTTAACTTTAGCTCATAAGCTATTATATAATCGTTTGTACAAAAAAAAGGGAAGAAGACATTGAATCTGCATTTATAACCTCTTATAAATACTATACAAACTCTTATAAATTATTAATAAAACTTTTGTAAAAGATATATAATAATCTTAAATTATGTTTCTCTACTTGTTTAAAAAGTTTTATATAATGTAAGATGATTATGGTTTCAGGATTGTTGATAATAGCCCTTATAGGATCATAAATAGATTTATAAGCTCTTATACAAGTTTTATAAACGTTTATAAATGATTTATAAGCCCTTACAAAAGTTTTATAAGGCTCTAAACATCATTGAGTAATGCTTTATAAGCTCTTACAAAATGTTTTATAAGACTTTAGAAATAATTTTATAAGGTTTTATAAACAATAGCTTTATAAATAGTTTTATAAAATTTTATAAAGCTTTATAAATTGTTTTATAAGGCTTGGTATTTAGTTCTAGGTTTTATAAGGTTATAGAAATAGTTTTGTAAGGCTTTATAAATGATTTTATATACCCTTACAAATGATTTATAAACCTTTATAAATAAGCTTTTTTTTTACAACAAATGAACTTATAAACCTTTATAAATTATTTACAAACCTTTATAAATAATTTTATAAACCCTTATAAATGATTTTATAAACTATATTATAATTAATAGATTTATAAACCCTTATAATAAGTCTGGTAAACCTCTCATAAATTTCACATAAGGTATATAGTTATTAAGTTACATGTAATATAGTTTTATATGGTTTCAGATAAATTGTAAGACTTTATAGTTCTGGTTATATAAGGTTTTATAAAGCCTTATAAAAACGGACGCTACTCTCATCAATCTAATTTGAATTAGTGTTAGTGTCTTAAATAGATTTATAAAGCTTTATAAATATTTGTATATTTCTGATTTTTATAAGGCTTCATAAACGGTTTTATAAAGGCTCCATAACCAGCTTCAGCTTTATAAGGGCTTTGTAAACAGTTTATAAACCTTTATAGTTTTGGTTTACAAAGCTTTATAAGCATTTTATAGATAATTTTATGAAGTTTCAAAAACATTTTTTTAAGGTTTTATAAATATTTTTAATAAAGCTTAATAGTTTTGGCTTTATAATGATTTAAAAGTCTTTATAAGGCTTTGAAGGCTGTGTCACACACCATCTCTTGAAATTGATGTCTGTGATTTTGTAAATATTACGATTCATCGCCATTATCTCTCGCTTTCTCATCAACCAAACACTCCCCAATCCACCTCTCCTTCTCACGCCGCTCCTTCTCCGCCGTCGCAATGTCCTCCTCGACTCCTCCTCCGAGCCAGATCATCGAGCACATCGTCCTCTTCAAAGTCAAAGACGAGACCGAATCCTTCAAAATCGACTCCATGATGAACGGTCTCAACGGTCTCGCCTCCCTCAGCCAAGTGACGCACCTCTCCGCCGCGTCAGATCCTCCGCCACCGCTTTCACTCATGTCCTCCATAGCCGGTACGGATCCAAGGAAGATCTCAATGCGTACGCTGCGCATCCAGATCACGTCCGCGTCGTCAAGGAATCTGTGCTGCCGATCTGCGAAGACGTCATGGCTGTTGATTGTATGAGGAAGAAGAGATAGATCGACGAAAGAAAATAAAATAATGATTAATTATTAAGGTTATTTTCGTCATTTTAAGATAAGAAGAAGTGTAAAAATGAAAATGACTTTTTTAGAAGTGTATAAGTAAAAAAGTGTATCAAACAAAGTGTATTATTGAAATTGTCCCTATTATATTCTACCTCTGCAAAATATAACACATCATCGTTTATTTGTTATGTTTTGTAGTGCTTTGTTATGTTCTGGTACGTTCTTTTTTTTAGTCCATTTCATCTTTTTCATTTCATCAATTACATATTAACAATGTATTAAATCTCACAATTTCGTTAAAAAGAAGATTTGTTTTTTTTGTGCTGCTAACATGATTTATATTTTTAAAAATGGACATTGCTGCTAACATGCATTTTTTGCTTAGATCTGTGTTTTTTCATAGTTCAAATCTATCGATTCGTTTCAAAAAAATTGTTTTCATAGATCTACAAGCATATGCATCTTCAGATTTTTTAAGGGTATATTTTTTTTTTTTTTGTCCTTGGATTTTTGTTTGCTCATCTATCTACAATTATGAGCTTAATTTTAAGCATATTTTTGGCCCTGTCGTTTTGGATCTGTTTGATCTCTAAATTAAATTTACAGATCGTCTGATTTCTGAGCTTTGATTGTTTGAGTTTGTTCTATTAATCAGTTTCTTCTTTGTCTTTTCATGGACAGTTTTTTCTTTATCAAAAATCCTACTGCCATTTCTGTTATGATATGTAATTTTGTGTAGGTTGATGATAACAAACATAACATGGATCTTCTACTTTTGGAGAAAGACAAATTGTTGTCCAAGTATAAGGAGGTTAATGCCTCTGTGGATGAATCCAACCAAGCACATAGGCGAGATCAGTCTGCTGCAGATGTCTATTCTTTAGCTGAAGTGAAGAAACGAGAAGAGAGTCTGAACAAGGACGTTCAGATTGCTAAAGAGTGTATCTCTAGTGTAAGACCTTAACTTTGAGAGTAGATAAGATAGGTTCTTCCAGCCTTTAATTTTTTCTTGATTTTATCTTCTTTGTTTTGTCCTCAGCTACAGAAGTGGTTGCATGAGATTGATTGTGCCGAGTCCAAAGTTTCTGCTGTGAGTAACATGTCTGAAGGCCAAGAGGCTATTCTCGTTTGGCAACCCATGTTTATCCTACGGTTCGAGAGAAGAGGGCCAAGACTGCTAAGCAAGAATTTGGATCGGGTTCTGTTCAAAAACCGAAGATACATAGGAATCTGAGGGAGGAGATAGACTTCACAAGACCCTCTAGTACGACATCTTTCATAAATGTTGCAGAGCATCCATGCTTGTTGTGGGATGTCAATGGGAAATACCCTAAGGAAGACTTGACTTCAAAGAACTGGAGAGATGAAGACCGTGGAGGCTCGGTTCAAAATCAGGAGAATCATAGTAATACCACTTCTTTAACTATGTAACTGAATTTATATTGGTTTAACTGATTTTTTTTTTGTTTGCTATTTGCCGATAACCAATGTTGAAAAAATCGCTAAGCGGTCACTAGAGGGGCCTAGCGTCTAGAACGACTGATTAGAACATAGTCGGAGCCTATGCGTACAAAAATAGTACACTGATTTACTATATATTTAGATTTTATATGTTTCATATTATATATTTCTACATAAAAGTTTAAAAACTCAACTTTAAAAGTGTAAATTATAAAGAAAAACTAAATTTATTTTCTCATAAACATATATACATTCATTATATAACTCAATAATTTTTCGTAATTAAATATTATGTATATTAAACCGAAATTTGAGAAATTTTGTTCAATTTTAGCTAAAACGGACCGTTAAGACCGAATACATGTTAAAACCATTTGAGCGATTTCTATAATTTAATATTTCTTCTTCAATTTTGTTTTTTTTTTAAACCTTTCCCTCTCCAAATTAAATTCTCTCTGGAACTCTACTTTCATCTCCAATGGCAGCTCTCGATATCGATCCTCCCCTTCTTAAGGAATCTGGTCCAGTACATAGGACTGGTCTCTACAACTTCTAAGGACTCTACAATGATCATCGTAAGTCGACTCACTTTTTCTGAGAACGGCTTTGCTTTCTGATAATGGCGGAATAAAATCCGAAGGTTTAGTATTGGTTCAGTTTTAGAATGGGTGAATAAACTGATAAGTTATAGAGTTACAGATTTATGGATAAGTAGAAGAAAAGCAGGTGTAAATTATTTAATTTCATCATGTATAGTTTTTACAGAGTAAAACCCCAAATGGAAGCCCAGCCCAGTAAAAGAAAACTTCATAACTTGAACAGATTAACAACCTGTGACTGGGCTTCTTTTTGGGCTTTAACGACTCGTGGCCCACCTGGAGCTACTCCTCTGTAAAACGCACCGCAATTTACGCAAGGTCTACTTATCTAGTGCTTATCCAAATAACAGCTCAGACAAGACTCAGAGACAGAACAGATGAATGTACAACTATCTATCTATCTAACTTGTGTACATACATGTACAAAGTACAATAATTGTTTTGAAATTCAACAAGGTTCCATTAAATGTTATTCAATATACACATTCTGCTTGTCATGTTCTATCACCTTACACGCACTCCACTCTCTCTTCTTCGTCTCCTTCCTCACGCCTTCTCTTCATTCTTTTTCTTCTCCTCAATATTCTCCTCTGCAACATCCTCCAAACTCAGGTCTAAACTCCGAAAGATTCGAATCCGATGGGGGTTGATTACTACAATGTACTAAACGTGAATCCAACCGCGAGCGAGGACGATCTGAAGAAATCGTACAGAAGACTAGCGATGAAATGGCATCCTGACAAGAACCCTACGACCAAGAAAGAAGCAGAAGCTAAGTTCAAGCAGATCTCCGAAGCTTACGATGTCTTGAGCGATCCCCACAAGCGTCAGATCTACGATCAATACGGAGAAGACGGGCTTAAGTCATCCGATTTGCCGACGGCGGCAGAGACGGCGGCTCAGCACCGGAGTTACTCCAACAACAACAACAACAACGCTGGGTTTCGGTACTATCCACGAGACGCTGAAGATATTTTCGCTGAGTTTTTCGGCGCATCGGGGGATGCATTCGGCGGAGGGAGGAGAAACAGTGACAACGGAGGAAGCAGATTCAAGAGCGCGGAGGCGGGAAGTCAGGCGAGTAGGAAAACGCCGGCGAGTAGGAAAGCTCCGGCGATTGAAAGCAAACTGGCTTGTACTCTTGAGGAGTTGTATAAAGGTGGAAGGAGGAAGATGCGTATCTCACGCGTTGTTCCCGATGGTCTTGGGTTAGTTATTCCATTAATCTCTCTCAGTTTCATCGTTAATTCATAGTTCTTTAATTTGGTTTTGGTAAATCAAGAATCGTGTCAAACGTTGATCCAAAGTTTCTTGAAATGCTCTGTTTTGTGTAGAGCTTACGTTCTTTGCCCAATTTTGTTTTCTCTGTGTGATTTCAATGGATAATGTTGTTACGTTTGATTTTGCATAGCTTAATTGTTTTAGATTTTGATTGTGTGACACTTTCTAATAATGGCTTTTCATCGTTTAATTCATAGTTCTTTAATTTGATTTGGTAAACTGATAGAAATCAAGAATCGTGTCAAATCGTTGATCCAAAGTTTCTTGAAATGCTCTGTTTTGTGTAGAGCTTATGTGTGTTTTCTCTGTGTGAATTCACTGGATGATGTTGTTACGTTTGATTTTGCATAGCTTAATTGTTTGTGTGACTATCTAATAATGGCATTTAATTGCAGAAAGCCAAAGCCAGTTGAAGAGATCTTGAAGATAGACATAACACCAGGATGGAAGAAAGGAACAAAGATAACATTCCCAGAGAAAGGAAACCAAGAACCAGGAGTGACTCCTGCAGATCTCATCTTCGTTATCGATGAGAAACCACATTCGGTTTACAAAAGAGACGGAAACGATTTGATTGTAGACAAGAAAGTCTCGCTTTTGGAAGCTCTAACAGGGCTCACTATTAGCCTTACAACACTAGATGGGAGGAACCTGACGATCCCGGTTTTGGATATAGTTAAACCGAGTCAGGAGATTGTGATCCCTAACGAAGGAATGCCTATCTCTAAAGAAATTGCCAAGAGAGGTGATCTCAGAATCAACTTCGAGATTTGTTTCCCTTCGAGGCTAACATCGGAACAGAAGACAGATCTTAAGAGAGTTCTTGGTGGAAGTGGAGTTGACAAGTAAGTTCTTGAATGTTGAGGAGAGTCAGTTGAGTGTGTACATATAAAACCCTCCGAATAAAGAGTTAAAGGTGAAAAATATCGGATCTTTTTGGGTCTTGATCTCGTCTGTTGATGGATAAAAGCTCTCTTTGATGCCATCAAATATATTTTCGAACTCTGATTTTGTAAGTTATATATATATAACTCTTTGACTTTTTAACAAGCCATTCGAAAACTGTATGTAACTTTTGGTTTTTCTGTTTACTATATTCACATATACTTCGACTCTTTTTGACGGTATAGTGTTTTTTTTGGTTACCATATAACTAAAACTTCACAAAAGCTTTTTACGTTAATGTGATTAAATTTCATATGAGAGTGGCTAAAACTTAAGAAGATTTTGTTAACTGTTTTCGTGTTGAAACACTAACCAAATCCTAACTGATGTCTCAAGAGTGTCCAAACGATTTGACATTTTTATTCATGATCTTTGATAAGATAACAAACCAAAAACTCAACATTAAAGTGAAACACACAAACAAACACTCAGAAGTATAATCTTTTGTTGTTTTAAAAACAAGGAAAATCTTAAACCCTATGTTTTTCAATCTTGTACACAAGTTCATCAGGTTTAGCTCCAACAACCCTATCAATCTCTTCTCCTCTCTTCACAAAAATAAAGGCTGGAAGTGTATTTGCTCTATATGTCCCAGCCACATCCTGCATACACATACCAATTAGCTTCTTGAGACTTAAAAACACATGGATTCGGTTACAATAAATTAAACCATTGATGATTATTCTTCAAATTAGAGAATGAGAGTACTTACCATGAGTCTATCCACATCAACCTTCGCAAAAACCGCCTCTGGGTACCTAGAAACGATCTCTTTAACTCTAGGTTCCATCGCTTTACAAGGTCCACACCATGCAGCTGTGAAATCAATCACCAGCTTCAAAACCACCACAATTTGTTTAGTTAGCTTAGAACAGAAACAAATTAAAAACATGTACACAAGATTAAAGTAACACTGATATAAAGAATAGTTATATAAGATTCACTAGAAACAATTTGGATGCGTTTTTTTTTTTAATGTCAAGCACACATTTATATTATAATAAAACTCCCGTATTGGTTGACCAAATCGCATAAACAACAGTTATAAAGATGACATCACCAAATCTATAGAAATGGGTGAAAAAGTGTGTGTTTTTCTTATATTATATGTACCAATTTATTTGAGCCTTTCATGGAATCAAAGAGAGATCTCCATTGTCTTCTTGATTCGACTTCCACAACCAAACCATTCTTGGTTTCCATTGATGAAGGAACATCATGCACAGAAGAAACATTGGAACCCATTATGTTCAGAATGTGTGTATATAGAGAAATGATTTTCACTTAATTGCTTATGGCTGATATGAAAAGAAAGAGAGAGAGGAGGAGATTTATATAGATTTTAGTCGGAGAAGTTTATTCATTATAATAAATAAATAAATAGCAATGGAATATGATTCAATTTGCATGCAGTCCTTCTCAAACCGTTGGTTTTGTTTTGTTTCTTTTTATCAAGAATATGGAGCTTATCCCAGTTTATTTTCTCTTTGTTTAGTTCCATTCAGTTGTTCAATATATATTCTCCACTACATAAAAGTAATCCGTATGGTATCAAATATTTATTTAACCCCAAAGAAATTACATACACCTCTTGAAACCCCAAAAGAGTTGCATACTACTTATCTTGCTAATCCATTTTTATTTTGTCGGCGATATATCTTTTGCTTATTAATGATGTTATTTTCTTATTTTGGGGTTTACTTACGTCTTTTGTAGAGTCCTTATTAGCATTCACATAAAAACTTACAAAGAGAAAATGAAAATATAACGAGAAAGGAAAAAGTGAACGACACGATGCAGCTCAATGTAATTTAGTTTGGCGTGGAAGATATTGAATGCATTAAGGAGCTGTCATCAACTCTTCCCCAATGCTTCTTCTTATTCCATTTGGGTACCTTAAGAAACGTGCAAAATAGGTATAACAAGTGAAAATGATTTTGGGAATTATGGTTTATTCGATATTGTAGGGAACATGCACGTACGTACACTATCTTTAACTTTTTTTCCCATAAACTTTCACATCATCCTCTCAGACTCAAAACTAGTCTGATTCTCAAGAAACCAAGAATAGTGATGCAAAATTCAGCTTGTGGGCAAGATCAAATACCTTTATTTCGGTTCGGATGGATTTAGGTCCTGATGAGAATCTATGGTTTATGGGTTTGGGCTCAAAACTCCTCGGTTAACCAATATTTTAATAACCAAATCTTAGAGCACTTTCAATGGTGAGAATTTGTATTGACTTTCTGAAAATTAAAATATTTATATTTTAATTAAGAAAATAACAAACCATTAAGAAGAAGACACATGATAGAAGAGTTTCTATACCAATATGCGAAGTTTCTTTCTTTTTATAATTCCCTTTCCTCGTTTTTCTTTTTCATTTTTGGATATCTCCATTGGACATACTATTTATTTTAGGAGAAAGTTTTATATCTCGATTCCTAAACAATACTTAAAATTCTAATTTATTTGCCACCGTCGAATTTTTTGATTGAAACTGAAGAAAATTATAACAATATTAACAAGCGGATGCTCTATAGAATAGTAATTGTCACTACAAGAAAAATCGCTCATAGCCACAAAATTAATCGTAGCTATAACCAAATTTTCGTGGCTATTTGACCAATAGCCACAAATTAATTCCGTAGCTATGAGCTTGTGGATATTATCCATTCGTAGCTAATTGTGTCTATCCGTAACTATTTTTTCCACAACAGGCCACAAACGATATTTGTAGCTATTTCCACGAAAAGTAACAAACTGTATTTGTAGCTATTTAAGCCACAATAAGCCACAATCTAATCCATAGCTTTATCCACAAATAACCACAAACAATACAATGAATATAGCTTTGTAACTATTAAAATTTTGTGGTTTTATTGTTACTTTAACCATGAATGGTCATAGATATATTTGTAGCTATTTTATTAATTTTATTAAAAAAATATACAAAACAATTTTTATAGATAATTACAAACTAATTATTAATATCTAAAAACTAAATCTCACTATCTCTGCCTCCGCCTCCGTCTCGGCACCCCGTCACTCTGCCTCTGCTTCCACGGTCACCGCCTCCACCATCAGCGCCTCCGTCTCAGCTCCCACCATCACTCCGTCTCTGCTCCCACCGTCACTGCCTCCACCTACGCCTCCACCGCCTCGGTCTACGCCTCCACCGTTACGGTCTCTAACTGCAATGTCTTAGCACAACAATGACTGAACTCAAGTAGCAGTAGTGATAATCCACGAAAGAAGTAAAATGTAGACAAACCTGTCTCAAACGCCAAAGCTAAAGAATCTTCTTTGTCTTTGGGTAAATGGCATTAATCCTGCAAATTTGAGGATCAAAAGATAAGAAAACAAACATAATATCTTTGGCAATGTTAAAACTCACACAAAACAGCAAATATACCAGCAAATACAAAACCAATCACAAGGCCCAGAAGATTTGTTCTTTAGTCATACACAATCGACAACGTCACTTGCATGTATATATATATATATATATATAGTTTCACTGTTAACTACACTAAACATATGTAAGAAGAATTGTAACTGAACTGACCATAAACTTACATTGAACCTTTGTGGATGGAGATGAGAATCTCTCTGGTTGATTCTCTGGTGAACTCATCAGAGCCGCTAGGTTGGGAAGTGGATATCGAGAAGCAGACGAAGCAGTTGGTCTCGTTGCTCCAGTAGGAAGGCAAGATTGGCGAGTTTGTTACCTCTCCCAGCTGAAGAACAGCCCCGGAGATTCATCTGAAAATTGAAATCAGAGATTAATACATAGAGAACTGGAAATCAAACTGGGAGAATCAAATTTACCGTAAACATCAAATCGGAATCAGAAGAGAGAATCACAAGAGCAAATCAACAGAGAATTGAAAGAGAACGAGAGAGAAAGGAAGAAGAATCGTAAGAGAAAAAAAAATGTGAGAGAAGATTTGTTGGCGGCGGCGGAACTAACGAGAAGGGAGGGTGAGTGGATTAGCTTTAGGGTTTTGAGATTTGTTATATCATTAAATCATGTGAGTATGAAATTAAGCCGCGAAATAATGAAAATAAGTGAAGCGGCAAAACTAAAAATTTACTTGAAACTTAAGCCGCGAATTGAAATTCTAATGGTGAAATGGTGAAATGTTTGATTTTAGATAGACACCAAACCATAAAAAGTTTGTGGTGGTTATATTGAAATATTAAACTTGAGTGTTTAGTTTTTTCAGAAACGTGATATTTATCTATAAACTTGAATATTCAATTGTAATATAATTTAAATTTGATATATTTTTATTTTAATAAAATTATATTGTAATATTTTTGTAAAAATAATAGTTTTTAAGTTAAGAATAAGACTCGTTCGTATGATTTCACTCTCTGAATTAATCAAGAGATTAGAGATGGATCAAGAAGAAACCATAAGGAAGGGAAGAGAAATAGAGACATGTTACTTTGTTGAGGGATTTTTAAAAAAAGATATTGCTGGATGAAACCAAAAAAGAAGAAAGAGAGACGTAACAAACAAGAGAATTGAGGTGAATTGTATGAGTGCAATGATCAGACTTTACAAAATTAAAATCTATTATATACGTTGGATTGTAGATATCTACATACTTAATATATATGTTGTTTAGGGTTTAAAAGTTTATGATTTGTAGGGTTTGAAGTTTAAGTTTTAACTCTAAAGTTTGAGATTAAAATTTGAAAAGTTTATATTTAGAATATAAGAATTTTTTCTATAAGTATTGGATCTTAATTTTTGAGTATATTGTAGTAATTATATCTTTTCTTAAATGTTACAAATGTTGGATTTTGAATATGTATAATAGCTATGTTTAGGGTTTAGAGTTTGGGATAGAAAATAATTATATTTCAAGTTTTTCATATTTGTGATAAGTGTTGAATTTTCTTTTTAGTATATTATTTGATGTCTATCTATAAGAGTTTATGATTTAAGATTTATAGTTGAAGATTTGAATGTAAAGGTTTAGAGTTTAGGGTATATTTAGGGTTTCAATCTTCTTCGGATAGCCACAAACAAAGTTGTGTCTATATATTTCCACAATTTTTTTCGTGGCTAATAGTGGATTTCGATTTCCACAAATTTTTTCGTGGCTAATCGCAGTTACATTTCTTCGAATAACGACGAACAATAATTCGTAGATATTTTAGCCACAAAAAGCTACACAATAACCACAAAAATTAAGTTCTTTTAAAATCGTGGCTGGGTTGTGGCTATTTGTAGCTACAAAATGTAACTATGGAAAATTTCATGGCTTATCTGTGGCTATGAACACTTTTTCTTGTAGTGTGTATATATATTCATTAGGAAATTTTTTACAATGTATATATACTAATACAAGAGGACCAATCTAAAATCAAGGGTAAATCTAAAATATGGAATATATACATAAGAGATATTCTGGAGAATATATATATATATGTGAAATATATCTAACAGACCCCTTCAAGATGAACCGCGAGTAGCGAAACCAATCTTTGAAAAAAAAGGTTTCCAAAACGAGTCTGAGCCTTAGTTACTGCATCAGCAAGTTGATCTCCTGATGAGACGTGAGAGACATGGAGTGAACCAGCTTGAACTTGTTCTTGAACATAATGATAATCTAATGCCAAATGCTTCATCTTTGAGTGAAAAACTAGATTGGCACTAAAATGTGTAGCCCCAATAATGTCACAGTAGAGAACCGGTGGGAATCAAACCGAATACAACATCTCCTTAAACAAAGATGCAACCCATCGAACTTGCAGCATCAGCAGTAAGAGCTCTATATTCCGCTTCCGTAGATAATCTAGCAACTCCGATTTGCTTCTTGGCGGATCATGATATAGAATGACTGCTAAGAAAAACGACATAAGATCTAGAAGAGGAATAATAATCCTTATTCATGGTCGTGCGTGTGTGGAGGGATTTGTTGAGCTGCATACACATGTAACATGTTTATTGTAATTTGCAACAACCTGAGTATAGATACGCATCACAGTGACCTTCTTTTCTATCTAAAACTTCAAATTGGGTTGTCCATTTGTAAAGTCGCATGAGTGGTAGCCACATACCCTTTTTATTCCTAATCCTACGTCAATTTGCAAAGATTCTGATATGTTTCTCCACAATCTAGAGAAATATTCCATGAAATGCCACCCACATCTTTATATAATTATAGGATTAAATGTAAGTTTTCAACGGTGATATTACTTTTTAGAGATGTTTGTTTTTTGTTTAAGTAAGTTGATGCTTTAGGTAACGAGAAGAAACAACGGCTCACATGCCATCTTTTTTTCAAAACCAGTTCTCAAATACCTTAGTTATAAAACACAATTTCTTTTCTACGTCTTTAAAATCGTAAAAGTGGTGATTACAATTCTAATCGATAAAAGCTTATAAATATTACTGCCCTACCAGCAAATTATCCACCCATGTCTGACATAATGGGGTTTGATTTGATTAACCGATCCATCCGGTTAAAACCTAAACGAAAACATCTCGAAGGGCACAAATTTCTTCAAGTATCAAATCAAATCCCCACGCTATTAGCTTTGACGGATACATAAATGAAACTAAGAAAAACTAAGGAGCAATCAGTTTACAGAGTCGAAACAAATCGAATAAATACATTGAAATCAGGTTGAGGTTTTCATGTTACTTCTTAGACTCGTGTCCATGTAGTGTATGATTTTGTATGATTCTTCAATTTTCAAATGACAATTGATTTATAACTTTATCCTAGAAATTGCAGTGGTTCGTACAAAAATGAGCATCATATGATGGAGATGAGACTGACCCGGATCAGTTTAAACCTCCACTATGTGCAATTAGACGGCAAGTTATGGACTCTCCAAATCCACAATAAGAAGGGAGCAATGGGGAAGATAGCAGTCGAGCCGTAAGACCCCTAGTTCCTGCACATGCATATGTTGTTTGATTCTTTGTTAAACAATCAGATAGCTTGGTAAAGCTATTTGATTGTCTATGCCTTAAAATTCTATAACGAAAAGGTAACACTTGGTAGTCCTGTGTACAACCCAATTTGTATTGCATGAAGCTGAGGAGGAAAGGAATCCATTGAAACCTATGCGGATGTACTTTGATCCCATAGAGTATAACAAGTTAATCAAGCTCTCTACAAGGTATTATATCACAAATGCGGTGAAGACACTAAATTTTTAAAGCTTAAAGAAGATGAGATGAGATGGTTTAAGACTCATTCGTATTTCAAACACTTCTTCCACATGCATCATGACAAAAATCACAAGGTTATAGGCACATGGATGCTCCTACTTTGTATGGTGTGTACTAAGAAGAGAAGAAAACTTTGTTTGTCATTAATGGTGTTCCCATTAGATATTCTATTCACTACAAGAAAACATTGATATTCTGACGGATTTTCCGAGGGAAAATGACGAAAAACCGAAGAAACTCCGAGAAACGTGAGTTCCTCGGCATTTCCTAGGAATTTTCCGAGGAAGTCATTTTCCGTCGGAAATTTCCGAGGAAATTCCGAGGAAACAGGGTCCGTGGGAAAAACCGACGGATATTTCTAAGATACCGAGGAAAGTTTGTACCCGTTAGAGACCCGGTGGGGCAGCCGTTGGGCAGTTCAATAATTCCTAGGAAATTCCGAGGACAATACATAAAAAACATATTTCCTCGGAATTTCCTCGGAAATTTCCGAGGAACCTGATGTTTTCTTGGAATTTCCTCGGAAATTTCCGAGGAAATTCCTAGGAAATGGGGTTTTATAACCGAGAACGACGTTTTGCGGATCGAATAACACATATATAACCTTCATTGAGTGTCCTAACTAGATTATGAAGTCAAACCTTAGTGTTTTACACAATAACAAACACTTTTACGATTGCTCGAACAAAAATCACACAACATAAGATAAACACTTCTACACTTTAACAAACGTTAAAGGAAATACTTACTATTATTTTTGAAATTTTGTTATTTCATGGTTTATGATCATCTATACAAAGTATACTCAATGGTATGAATTGCATTTGTATTAAAAATGAAATTCCGAAAAAAAAAATCGGAATTTGAAACCCCAAACCATGTTTCCTCGGAATTTCCTCGGAAAATTCCTAGGAAATTCCGAGGACAATACATAAAAAACATATTTCCGAGGAAATTCCGAGGAACATGATGTTTTTTGGAATTTCCTAGGAATTTCCGAGGAAAGTTCCGAGGAAATTCCTAGGAAATGGGGTTTTATAACAGAGAACGACGTTTTGCGGATCGAATAACACATATATAACCTTCATTGAGTGTCCTAACTAGATTATGAAGTCAAACCTTAGTGTTTTACACAATAACAAACACTATTACGATTGCTCGAACAAAAATCACACAACATAAGATAAACACTTCTACACTTTAACAAACGTTAAAGGAAATACTTACTATTATTTTTGAAATTTTGTTATTTCATGGTTTATGATCATCTATACAAAGTATCCTCAATGGTATGAATTGCATTTGTATTAAAAATGAAATTCCGAAGAAAAAAAAATCGGAATTTGAAACCTCAAACCATGTTTCCTCGGAATTTCCTCGGAAAATTCCTAGGAAATTCCGAGGACAATACATAAAAAACATATTTCCTTGGAATTTCCTCGGAAATTACATGATGTTTTTTGGAATTTCCTAGGAATTTCCTCGGAAATTTCCGAGGAAATTCCTAGGAAATGGGGTTCTATAACCGAGAACGATGTTTTGCGGATCGAATAACACATATATAACCTTCATTGAGTGTCCTAACTAGATTATGAAGTCAAACCTTAGTGTTTTACACAATAACAAACACTTTTACGATTGCTCGAACAAAAATCACACAACATAAGATAAACACTTCTACACTTTAACAAACGTTAAAGGAAATACTTACTATTTTTGAAATTTTGTTATTTCATGGTTTATGATCATCTATACAAAGTATCCTCAATGGTATGAATTGCATTGTATTAAAAATGAAATTCCGAAAAAAAAATCGGAATTTGAAACCCCAAACCATGTTTCCTCTTAATTTCCTCGGAAAATTCCAAGGAAATTCCGAGGACAATACATAAAAAACATATTTCCTCGGAAATTTCCGAGGAATTCCGAGGAACATGATGTTTTTTGGAATTTCCTAGGAATTTCCGAGGAAAGTTCCGAGGAAATTCCTAGGAAATGGGGTTTTATAACAGAGAACGACGTTTTGCGGATCGAATAACACATATATAACCTTCATTGAGTGTCCTAACTAGATTATGAAGTCAAACCTTAGTGTTTTACACAATAACAAACACTATTACGATTGCTCGAACAAAAATCACACAACATAAGATAAACACTTCTACACTTTAACAAACGTTAAAGGAAATACTTACTATTATTTTTGAAATTTTGTTATTTCATGGTTTATGATCATCTATACAAAGTATCCTCAATGGTATGAATTGCATTTGTATTAAAAATGAAATTCCGAAAAAAAAATCGGAATTTGAAACCCCAAACCATGTTTCCTCGGAATTTCCTCGGAAAATTCCTAGGAAATTCCGAGGACAATACATAAAAAACATATTTCCTCGGAAGTTCCTCGGAAATTTCCGAGGAAATTCCGAGGAACATGATGTTTTTTGGAATTTCCTAGGAATTTCCTCGGAGGAAATTTCCGAGGAAATTCCCGAGAACGACGTTTTGCGGATCGAATAACACATATATAACCTTCATTGAGTGTCCTAACTAGATTATGAAGTCAAACCTTAGTGTTTTACACAATAACAAACACTTTTACGATTGCTCGAACAAAAATCACACAACATAAGATAAACACTTCTACACTTTAACAAACGTTAAAGGAAATACTTACTATTATTTTTGAAATTTTGTTATTTCATGGTTTATGATCATCTATACAAAGTATCCTCAATGGTATGAATTGCATTTGTATTAAAAATGAAATTCCGAAGAAAAAAAAATCGGAATTTGAAACCTCAAACCATGTTTCCTCGGAATTTCCTCGGAAAATTCCTAGGAAATTCCGAGGACAATACATAAAAAACATATTTCCTTGGAATTTCCTCGGAAATTACATGATGTTTTTTGGAATTTCCTAGGAATTTCCTCGGAAATTTCCGAGGAAATTCCTAGGAAATGGGGTTCTATAACCGAGAACGATGTTTTGCGGATCGAATAACACATATATAACCTTCATTGAGTGTCCTAACTAGATTATGAAGTCAAACCTTAGTGTTTTACACAATAACAAACACTTTTACGATTGCTCGAACAAAAATCACACAACATAAGATAAACACTTCTACACTTTAACAAACGTTAAAGGAAATACTTACTATTATTTTTGAAATTTTGTTATTTCATGGTTTATGATCATCTATACAAAGTATCCTCAATGGTATGAATTGCATTTGTATTAAAAATGAAATTCCGAAAAAAAAATCGGAATTTGAAACCCCAAACCATGTTTCCTCTTAATTTCCTCGGAAAATTCCAAGGAAATTCCGAGGACAATACATAAAAAACATATTTCCTCGGAAGTTCCTCGGAAATTCCGAGGACAATACATAAAAAACATATTTCCTCGGAAGTTCCTCGGAAATTCCGAGGAACATGATGTTTTTTGGAATTTCCTAGGAATTTCCTCGGAAATTTCCGAGGAAATTCCTAGGAAATGGGGTTTTATAACCGAGAACGACGTTTTGCGGATCGAATAACACATATATAACCTTCATTGAGTGTCCTAACTAGATTATGAAGTCAAACCTTAGTGTTTTACACAATAACAAACACTTTTACGATTGCTCGAACAAAAATCACACAACATAAGATAAACACTTCTACACTTTAACAAACGTTAAAGGAAATACTTACTATTATTTTTGAAATTTTGTTATTTCATGGTATATGATCATCTATACAAAGTATCCTCAATGGTATGAATTGCATTTGTATTAAAAATGAAATTCTGAAAAAAAAAATCGGAATTTGAAACCCCAAACCATGTTTCCTCGGAATTTCCTCGGAAAATTCCTAGGAAATTCCGAGGACAGCACATAAAAAGCATATTTCCTCGGAAATTTCCGAGGAAATTCCGAGGAACATGATGTTTTTTGGAATTTCCTCGGAAATTTCCGAGGAAATTCCTAGGAAATGGGGTTTTATAACCGAGAACGACGTTTTGCGGATCGAATAACACATATATAACCTTCATTGAGTGTCCTAACTAGATTATGAAGTCAAACCTTAGTGTTTAACACAATAACAAACACTTTTACGATTGCTCGAACAAAAATCACACAACATAAGATAAACACTTCTACACTTTAACAAACGTTAAAGGAAATACTTACTATTATTTTTGAAATTTTGTTATTTCATGGTTTATGATCATCTATACAAAGTATCCTCAATGGTATGAATTGCATTTGTATTAAAAATGAAATTCCGAAAAAAATAATCGGAATTTGAAACCCCAAACCATGTTTCCTCGGAATTTCCTCGGAAAATTCCTAGGAAATTCCGAGGACAATACATAAAAAACATATTTCCTCGGAATTTCCTCGGAATTTTTTTTGGAATTTCCTAGGAATTTCCTCGGAAATTTCCGAGGAAATTCCTAGGAAATGGGGTTTTATAACCGAGAACGACGTTTTGCGGATCGAATAACACATATATAACCTTCATTGAGTGTCCTAACTAGATTATGAAGTCAAACCTTAGTGTTTTACACAATAACAAACACTTTTACGATTGCTCGAACAAAAATCACACAACATAAGATAAACACTTCTACACTTTAACAAACGTTAAAGGAAATACTTACTATTATTTTTGAAATTTTGTTATTTCATGGTTTATGATCATCTATACAAAGTATCCTCAATGGTATGAATTGCATTTGTATTAAAAATGAAATTCCGAAAATAAAAAATCGGAATTTGAAACCTCAAACCATGTTTCCTCGGAATTTCCTCGGAAAATTCCTAGGAAATTCCGAGGACAATACATAAAAAACATATTTCCTTGGAATTTCCTCGGAAATTACATGATGTTTTTTGGAATTTCCTAGGAATTTCCTCGGAAATTTCCGAGGAAATTCCTAGGAAATGGGGTTTTATAACCGAGAACGATATTTTGCGGATCGAATAACACATATATAACCTTCATTGAGTGTCCTAACTAGATTATGAAGTCAAACCTTAGTGTTTTACACAATAACAAACACTTTTACGATTGCTCGAACAAAAATCACACAACATAAGATAAACACTTCTACACTTTAACAAACGTTAAAGGAAATACTTACTATTATTTTTGAAATTTTGTTATTTCATGGTTTATGATCATCTATACAAAGTATCCTCAATGGTATGAATTGCATTTGTATTAAAAATGAAATTCCGAAAAAAAAATCGGAATTTGAAACCCCAAACCATGTTTCCTCGGAATTTCCTCGGAAAATTCCTAGGAAATTCCGAGGACAATACATAAAAAACATATTTCCGAGGAAATTCCGAGGAACATGATGTTTTTTGGAATTTCCTAGGAATTTCCGAGGAAAGTTCCGAGGAAATTCCTAGGAAATGGGGTTTTATAACAGAGAACGACGTTTTGCGAATCGAATAACACATATATAACCTTCATTGAGTGTCCTAACTAGATTATGAAGTCAAACCTTAGTGTTTTACACAATAACAAACACTTTTACGATTGCTCGAACAAAAATCACACAACATAAGATAAACACTTCTACACTTTAACAAACGTTAAAGGAAATACTTACTATTATTTTTGAAATTTTGTTATTTCATGGTTTATGATCATCTATACAAAGTATCCTCAATGGTATGAATTGCATTTGTATTAAAAATGAAATTCCGAAAAAAAAATCGGAATTTGAAACCCCAAACCATGTTTCCTCGGAATTTCCTCGGAAAATTCCTAGGAAATTCCGAGGACAGTACATAAAAAACATATTTCCTCGGAAGTTCCTCGGAAATTTCCGAGGAAATTCCGAGGAACACGATGTTTTTCGGAATTTCCTCGGAAATTTCCGAGGAAATTCCTAGGAAATGGGGTTTTGTAACCGAGAACGACGTTTTGCGGATCGAATAACACATATATAACCTTCATTGAGTGTCCTAACTAGATTATGAAGTCAAACCTTAGTGTTTAACACAATAACAAACACTTTTACGATTGCTCGAACAAAAATCACACAACATAAGATAAACACTTCTACACTTTAACAAACGTTAAAGGAAATACTTACTATTATTTTTGAAATTTTGTTATTTCATGGTTTATGATCATCTATACAAAGTATCCTCAATGGTATGAATTGCATTTGTATTAAAAATGAAATTCCGAAAATAAAAAATCGGAATTTGAAACCTCAAACCATGTTTCCTCGGAATTTCCTCGGAAAATTCCTAGGAAATTCCGAGGACAATACATAAAAAACATATTTCCTTGGAATTTCCTCGGAAATTACATGATGTTTTTTGGAATTTCCTAGGAAATGGGGTTTTATAACCGAGAACGATATTTTGCGGATCGAATAACACATATATAACCTTCATTGAGTGTCCTAACTAGATTATGAAGTCAAACCTTAGTGTTTTACACAATAACAAACACTTTTACGATTGCTCGAACAAAAATCACACAACATAAGATAAACACTTCTACACTTTAACAAACGTTAAAGGAAATACTTACTATTATTTTTGAAATTTTGTTATTTCATGGTTTATGATCATCTATACAAAGTATCCTCAATGGTATGAATTGCATTTGTATTAAAAATGAAATTCCGAAAAAAAAAATCGGAATTTGAAACCCCAAACCATGTTTCCTCGGAATTTCCTCGGAAAATTCCTAGGAAATTCCGAGGACAATACATAAAAAACATATTTCCTTGGAATTTCCTCGGAATTACATGATGTTTTTTGGAATTTCCTAGGAATTCCTCGGAAATTTCCGAGGAAATTCCTAGGAAATGGGGTTTTATACCGAGAACGATATTTTGCGGATCGAATAACACATATATAACCTTCATTGAGTGTCCTAACTAGATTATGAAGTCAAACCTTAGTGTTTTACACAATAACAAACACTTTTACGATTGCTCGAACAAAAATCACACAACATAAGATAACACTTCTACACTTTAACAAACGTTAAAGGAAATACTTACTATTATTTTTGAAATTTTGTTATTTCATGGTTTATGATCATCTATACAAAGTATCCTCAATGGTATGAATTGCATTTGTATTAAAAATGAAATTCCGAAAAAAAAAATCGGAATTTGAAACCCCAAACCATGTTTCCTCGGAATTTCCTCGGAAAATTCCTAGGAAATTCCGAGGACAATACATAAAAAACATATTTCCGAGGAAATTCCGAGGAACATGATGTTTTTTGGAATTTCCTAGGAATTTCCGAGGAAAGTTCCGAGGAAATTCCTAGGAAATGGGGTTTTATAACAGAGAACGACGTTTTGCGAATCGAATAACACATATATAACCTTCATTGAGTGTCCTAACTAGATTATGAAGTCAAACCTTAGTGTTTTACAATAACAAACACTTTTACGATTGCTCGAACAAAAATCACACAACATAAGATAAACACTTCTACACTTTAACAAACGTTAAAGGAAATACTTACTATTATTTTTGAAATTTTGTTATTTCATGGTTTATGATCATCTATACAAAGTATCCTCAATGGTATGAATTGCATTTGTATTAAAAATGAAATTCCGAAAAAAAAATCGGAATTTGAAACCCCAAACCATGTTTCCTCGGAATTTCCTCGGAAAATTCCTAGGAAATTCCGAGGACAGTACATAAAAAACATATTTCCTCGGAAGTTCCTCGGAAATTTCCGAGGAAATTCCGAGGAACACGATGTTTTTCGGAATTTCCTCGGAAATTTCCGAGGAAATTCCTAGGAAATGGGGTTTTGTAACCGAGAATGACGTTTTGCGGATCGAATAACACATATATAACCTTCATTGAGTGTCCTAACTAGATTATGAAGTCAAACCTTAGTGTTTTACACAATAACAAACACTTTTACGATTGCTCGAACAAAAATCACACAACATAAGATAAACACTTCTACACTTTAACAAACGTTAAAGGAAATACTTACTATATTTTTGAAATTTTGTTATTTCATGGTTTATGATCATCTATACAAAGTATCCTCAATGGTATGAATTGCATTTGTATTAAAAATGAAATTCCGAAAATAAAAAATCGGAATTTGAAACCTCAAACCATGTTTCCTCGGAATTTCCTCGGAAAATTCCTAGGAAATTCCGAGGACAATACATAAAAAACATATTTCCTTGGAATTTCCTCGGAAATTACATGATGTTTTTTGGAATTTCCTAGGAATTTCCTCGGAAATTTCCGAGGAAATTCCTAGGAAATGGGGTTTTATAACCGAGAACGATATTTTGCGGATCGAATAACACATATATAACCTTCATTGAGTGTCCTAACTAGATTATGAAGTCAAACCTTAGTGTTTTACACAATAACAAACACTTTTACGATTGCTCGAACAAAAATCACACAACATAAGATAAACACTTCTACACTTTAACAAACGTTAAAGGAAATACTTACTATTATTTTTGAAATTTTGTTATTTCATGGTTTATGATCATCTATACAAAGTATCCTCAATGGTATGAATTGCATTTGTATTAAAAATGAAATTCCGAAAAAAAAAATCGGAATTTGAAACCTCAAACCATGTTTCCTCGGAATTTCCTCGGAAAATCCTAGGAAATTCCGAGGACAATACATAAAAAACATATTTCCTTGGAATTTCCTCGGAATTACATGATGTTTTTTGGAATTTCCTAGGAATTCCTCGGAAATTTCCGAGGAAATTCCTAGGAAATGGGGTTTTATAACCGAGAACGACGTTTTGCGATCGAATAACACATATATAACCTTCATTGAGTGTCCTAACTAGATTATGAAGTCAAACTTAGTGTTTAACACAATAACAAACACTTTTACGATTGCTCGAACAAAAATCACACAACATAAGATAAACACTTCTACACTTTAACAAACGTTAAAGGAAATACTTACTATTATTTTTGAAATTTTGTTATTTCATGGTTTATGATCATCTATACAAAGTATCCTCAATGGTATGAATTGCATTTGTATTAAAAATGAAATTCCGAAAATAAAAAATCGGAATTTGAAACCCCAAACCATGTTTCCTCGGAATTTCCTCGGAAAATTCCTAGGAAATTCCGAGGACAATACATAAAAAACATATTTCCGAGGAAATTCCGAGGAACATGATGTTTTTTGGAATTTCCTAGGAATTTCCGAGGAAAGTTCCGAGGAAATTCCTAGGAAATGGGGTTTTGTAACCGAGAACGACGTTTTGCGGATCGAATAACACATATATAACCTTCATTGAGTGTCCTAACTAGATTATGAAGTCAAACCTTAGTGTTTTACACAATAACAAACACTTTTACGATTGCTCGAACAAAAATCACACAACATAAGATAAACACTTCTACACTTTAACAAACGTTAAAGGAAATACTTACTATTATTTTTGAAATTTTGTTATTTCATGGTATATGATCATCTATACAAAGTATCCTCAATGGTATGAATTGCATTTGTATTAAAAATGAAATTCCGAAAAAAAAAATCGGAATTTGAAACCCCAAACCATGTTTCCTCGGAATTTCCTCGGAAAATTCCTAGGAAATTCCGAGGAAATTCCGAGGAACATGATGTTTTTTGGAATTTCCTAGGAATTTCCGAGGAAAGTTCCGAGGAAATTCCTAGGAAATGGGGTTTTATAACAGAGAACGACGTTTTGCGGATCGAATAACACATATATAACCTTCATTGAGTGTCTGATATTTGTGCATTTTCATTGTTTTGATCATATCTTTTTAGCTTCATTTGCACTGTTTTCTTAGCATTTAGGCATGTTAGGTTGCATTTGTGTGCTAGTATCTCTTTTCAGGTGTTAATTAGGGAGCTGAGAAGATTTGGAGGCAATAGGAGCTAAAGAGAGGACAGAATTGAAGAAAATGCAAAGGAAGAGGGCGGAGTGCATCACAGCGGCCTCCCAAAGCGGTCAGAGGAGTGACCGCTGTGCTTTACCGTGACCACAGCGGACAGAAGAGGCGCATCCCAGCGGGCAAAGACGAACCGCGACGATTTTCTCTCAAAGCGGCCATTCAAAGCGGTCTCCCCATGACCGCTAGCGTCCAGCCAAAGCGGTTGGAAGGAAACCGCTACGACCAATCCGAGACTCAAAAATGTTGACCGCCTTTGACCTCTTTTGACTTCTCTGATTTTTCCTGGTTTAGCCCAGTTTTGTTGGGTAAACCAGGGTTTCTTTTTAGACTAGTATAAAAGGGTTTTAGACCTAATTTTAGAGACATTCTATTATCCTTTGTGTAAACCTAAAAACCCTTGTTCTTCATTTCTTAATCAAGTACTATTGCTTTGGTTAATCTTTTCTCCTTTCTTCTTTTCTTATTGTTTATTCTTGTTAATCTCTTGATTATGCATCTATCCTTCATGGGTTTGTGTATTTTCATGGAGATTAGTGAGTAGTCTCTTAGTTAGGTTTATGGATTAGGTAGATCTAGGGTGATTAAGGGGTGATTAAGGCTTAGCTAGTGTTTATCTGTTAGTTTCCTTCTCTTTAGGCTGTTCTTAATGCTTGAAATGAGGCAAAATCTCTGTTTCTAGATGTTAGGGTTTTGCATGCCCAAAAGGTGTTTGTTGAAATTCCTGAACCAAGTCTTTAGAGAGCTTTGCATGCTAGCCAATGAGAGTTGATGCTAGGATGTTTAGTTTGCTTGATTAGACTTATTCTTATTGCTGACTTCCATGATTTGATCCAATGAGAATTGATGATCAAATCATGGGTGTTTAGGATCATTGCATGAGAGTGTTATGATTAGTGAAGTTGTCTTTTGCTTAGGAAGGTTCTTTAGTGTGATTAGCTAGCCTTGGTTCCCCTCTTAGTCACTTAAAATCAATAACCTGTTTCCATAAGCCTAATGCCTTTTAGAATTTGAATTTCCCCTGTTCTTGTTATTGCTTGTTTTGATTTTCTTGTTCCTAGTTTGATCCTTGTTTTGTTTCTCTTTTGATTCTTGTTCTTGTTTTGTTTCTTGTTGCATTTTCTTGTTCCTTTTGTTTATCTTGTTAGGTTGTTGGAATTAGCAAAATCATTCCAAACTTTTGTTGCATTTAGCTTAAGTTGCTTTCTGCATTTTTAGTGAGTTTGATTACTTCCCAAGTGTGGTTTGATACCCTAAATGCTACAGGGAATTGTGTAAGCAGACTTCAAAAATCTGTTTATCAATTTGGCGCCGTTGCCATCTTGGGATTGTTAGTTAAACCATTAGAGATTGATAGCTTGCTTGAGACTAAATCAAATTTCTCCCTGAACTCTAATTCTCTTTGTGAGTGTTTCCTCTGTTTTGCAGGTTCAGTGTATGAACTTGAGGAGTAGAGGGCCTACCAATCTTGTTCCAAGAGCTGAAGACATAAGAGCCTTGGAAAGACAGATAGCAAGAGAAAGGAGAGAGCAGGAAAGACTTTATCATCTGCAAAGACTAGGTCACACTATGGCCAACAATCCAGCAGATCAAGGAGGAAATGGCAGAGCAGAAAGACCCATTGGGGAAATAGATGCACCTAGCATCTATGGCAACAGATGTGGAATCAGGCCACCTCCAATAGAAAACAACAATTTTGAAATCAAAGGCAGTCTCCTCAACATGATCCAGAGCAACAAGTTCCATGGCCTGCCTTTGGAGGATCCACTAGATCACCTGGATAAGTTTGACATGCTCTGCAGCACTGTCAAGACCAATGGAGTTTCAGAGGATGCTTTCAAGCTGAGGCTATTTCCATTCTCACTTGGAGACAAGGCCCATCTTTGGGAGAAGAGCTTGCCTGAAGGAAAGATAACCACATGGGATCAGTGCAAGAAGGAGTTCCTAGCCAAGTTCTTCTCTACTTCAAGGACAGCTAGGCTGAGAAATGAGATCTCCAGTTTTGCACAGAAGGAGAATGAGAACTTTGGAGAAGCTTGGGAGAGATTCCATGGTTACACACTTCAATGTCCACACCATGGATTCTCTAAGGAAAGCTTACTCACCACTCTATATAGAGATGTTCTACCAAAATACAGGATGATGCTGGACACTGCTAGCAATGGGAACTTTCTAGGCCTTCCTGAAGCTGCTGGACTCCAACTTGTGGAGAACGTATACCAAAGCAACTCTGCTTATGGTGATGACTATGATAGAACTTCAAGAGGAGGAAGTGATGATCAGAGGAAGCAGATTCTAGCCCTCAATGAGAAGATGAAGCAAAACCGAGAACGACGTTTTGCGGATCGAATAACACATATATAACCTTCATTGAGTGTCCTAACTAGATTATGAAGTCAAACCTTAGTGTTTTACACAATAACAAACACTTTTACGATTGCTCGAACAAAAATCACACAACATAAGATAAACACTTCTACACTTTAACAAACGTTAAAGGAAATACTTACTATTATTTTTGAAATTTTGTTATTTCATGGTTTATGATCATCTATACAAAGTATCCTCAATGGTATGAATTGCAATTGTATTAAAAATGAAATTCCGAAAAAAAAAATCCGAATTTGAAACCCCAAACCATGTTTCCTAGGAATTTCCTCGGAAAATTCCTAGGAAATTCCGAGGAATTACAGTTGGTCCTCGGAATTTTCCGAGGAAATTCCTAGGAAACATATAGCCGTCGGAATGTACGTACCTGGGAAAACCAAACCGCTTTAATTATTTTGAGATCCGCGGGTTAGGTTTACATTTAATGATTCCGACGGAATTCCGACGACCCTTGTCCGTCGGAATTATTAAACATAAACCTACCACTAAATCTTCTTCTTCTTCTCCGCCGCATACCTTATCTTCGCGTTTCTCTCTCTACCTCATCTCCTCCTCTCTAGATCCTCTCTCTCATCTCGTCCTCCCTCGATCGTCGCCGTTCGATCGTCGCCGTCCTCTGTCGCCGTCCTCTCTCGCCGTCCTCTCTCGCCGTCTTCCTCTCTCAAATCATGTATGGGTCGATTTGAACTTCATATTTTAGGTGGATAGTTTCGGATTTTAGGTTGTTAAATGGATAGTTTAGGATTTTAGGTTGTTAGATGGATAGCTTAGGATTGAATTTCGGATTTTAGGTTCTATTTTTAGTTTTCTTTGCAATTATTTGTAGTTTTAAAAACGTTATTTTATTTTTAAGTTCGTTTTTTACTTTTTTAAAATAGTTTCTCAATTTTTTAAAACGTTTTTCAATTTTTAAAATCGTTTTTCAATTTTTAAAATCTTTTTCACTATTTTTAAAAACGTTTCTTGATTTTTACAAACGTTTTTCAATGATTTTTCAAAACGTTTTTACTATTTTTAAAATCGTTTTTCTGATATTAAAACTTTTTTCCTGATTTAAAAACTATTTTTATAAGTATTAAAACATTTTTTTGATTTGATCAAAAACGTGTATATGATTTTAAAAAAGGTTTTTACTATTTTTAAAAAACATTTTTCAAGTTCTTAAAACGTTTTTTCTGATATTAAAACTATTTTTATAAGTATTAAAAAAAATTTGATTATTAAAAACGTGTATATGATTTTAAAAAAGTTTCCAGGAACAATAAAACATATTTATAAAATTTAAAATTTTTTAATAAAACCTTTTCTATATTACAATCATGTATACTAACAAATTATAATTTTTTAAAACGTTTTTCAATTTTTAAAATCGTTTTTCAATCTTTAAAATCGTTTTCACTATTTTTAAAAACGTTTCTTGATTTTTACAAACGTTTTTCAATGATTTTTCAAAACATTTTTACTATTTTTAAAATCGTTTTTCTGATATTAAAACTTTTTTCCTGATTTTAAAACTATTTTTTTATGTATTAAATTTTTTTTTTATTTTTAAAAACGTGTATATGATTTTTAAAAAAGTTTTTTCAAGTTTCCAGGAACAATAAAACATATTTATAAAATTTAAAATTTTTTATAAAACTTTTTCTATATTACAATCACGTATACTAACAAATTATAATTTTTTTTTTGATTTTTTTATATTTTTAAACTACAGGTCTTGTGATGATCAGACGCCTCCTCGACAGCGTCGTGGTCGTGGCTCATATAGCCACTCCTGTCAGGATTCCCGCAGCTCCCACCAGACATCTCCCTCTCCATTTCCGGAAGCTCCTTCTGGCTCCCGTGCTGCACCCATTATTCCTCCGAACTTTCAGGGTCCTCAGGAACTGACGAGGGTTGCGGAGTTTGTTCGACAGCCGGGTCGTCACCATCTTCCGTTTCTCACTCCGTATCCATCTGGACCGGGTCAAACATGGTTTGATCGATCTTCGAACGGGATCAGCTCATGGATCAACCGTATGATGTATCTGTGTTTGGACGTGGGACATCCGACTTTCACCGACTTCCCAAGAGCCAAACAAGTTCTATGGTTTGAACAATTTGCGGTAAATATTCTTAATTTTTTTTAAATTTATTTTTTAATATAAATTTTCTACTAATTGTGTTTTTTTTTTCAGCAAGAATTCAACTGGAATCCTGATTATACTCTCTTTATCTATTATCACTTCGTGCACAAAATTATGACCAATTATGCGCATCAAATTCACGAGTGGAAGAAGAAGTGGCTAGTGAACAAGGTTTGGTTTTTTATTTTTAATTTTTTTTTTAAATTTATTAAATTATTTTTAAATTAATCTAACAATTTTTTTTATAAAAGATCCCAAAGTCGATGAACCTCGAGGTCTGGCAGCAGCTGATTGAGCATTGGAGTAAGGATGACACGAAATCGATTTCTTCCACCAACTCCACCAACCGCAAGAGCGATCGTAAAGGGAAGGGCGTCTACAAGCACAACTTGGGTGCTCAGTCCCAAGCCACTCTGAGGGATCGCATGGTAATTTCATTCGCTTTTTATTCTATTTTAAAAATTTTGAAATTTTAAATTCTCATTTTTTCTTCTAATTACTAATATTTATATTGATATCAAGGTGGATGCAAATGATGGTGAGCCGGTTGATGAATTCACCCTAATGAAGACGGCGTATACGAACAAGAACACCGGCCAGATTGATGATGGTGTTGTGAAGGGTGTTGTCGACCTCATCCACAGTCAGCTGGATGAAGCATCGTCTCAGCTTCAAACCGAGGACGAAGATTCGACGGGTTTCCAATTGCCTCGGGATCAGATCAACGAAATCGTTGAAAAATTAAGTTTTTTTAATTAAAATTTTATTTCATCTTAATTATTATTTACATTTGTCCTATTTTCTATTTCAGTCGGTTCCAAAGAAGAAGGGCCGAATGTTGGGTTTGGCTCGTCGGTCCCGGTCGGCTACGTCTTCTGCTTCAGCCCCGCCTTTTGTTGATCTCGAAGCACTTGTGGGTCAGTTGCAGGACAAGGACTTACGCATATCTGTGTTGGAGACTCAGATGGCGACTCAACAGGCGAGCTTCGAAGCACAGAGGAAGCTGAACTGAACGAGCAGATGATGGAGATGATGAGGACGTTGCACCCGAACGTCGATTTCCCGACCCTGCAACACCCGAACACCCAAAACCCGTAGCTTTTTTTTCTTCAAAAACTTGGATTCTTTCCTTTTCTTTGTACTGAATTTTAATTTTATATATTCCAAATAAAATTTCTGAATTTCATTTTATATTTTCAAATTTAATTTTCTAATAATTATTTTTTTAAAAAAAATAATTTTTTTTTAATAATATTTTAAATAATTCCGACGAACGGGGTCCTCAGAAATTTCCGAGGACTTTAGTCGTTGGAATTTTCCGACGGAAACCGTTCCTCGGAAAATTCTGAAGGATCATTCCGTCGGAAAATTCCGACGAAAGGAATCTGTCGGAAATTTCCGATGGACGCCGTCCTCGGAATATTCCGACGGCGGTTTCCCTCGGAAATTTCCGACGACCTCTCCGACGAATGTCCATCCTCGCTATTTCCTCGGAATTTGTTTTCCTCGGAATTCCGTCGGAAATTTCCGAGGAAATTCCAAGGAAATACAAAATTCCGACGAGTTTTTTCCTACGGAAGAATTCCTCGGTATTCCGTCGGAATACACTAATTCCGACGGAATACTCAGGAATTCTTCCGTAGGAAAATGCTTGTTTTCTTGTAGTGATTTAAGTACACTCCCTGATATATATATATATATATATATATATATATATAGTACGACAGTCAGTCTTTCTCTAAGCAAGCTGTTTTCTGGCCTATACGGAAAGAGTTTTCAAGGAGGAACCCAGCTTATCCCCTCTCAGCGGAGAAGGAGGAACCCAGCTTCTCTTCTCTCAGAGGAGGAACCCCTTTCCTTCCGTCAGTCTCCAATTTTCGTTAGTTCTCTCTCTCTCTCTTAACAGAGCGGAATTCTCCCATACATATATATATAACTATCATATGTATCTAGAAAACTATGAACAATTGGATGGTCTAGGTTTTTTGGAAAGGGATTTTGCCAAAAAAGAAAGAATAACATATGAAGATGTGAAAGAAAATCTGCTGAAAAATGAAAGTTTGTCCAAATAGGTTGAAGATGTGTATCATCTACTTCTTATCGCCATAACTATAGGGAAGAGTAAGACAAGAAATGAAGCACCTTTTGTGGAGCCATTCTTTATTATAACGGTAAATGAGCTTGAGATGTGTAAGACATTTTCTTAGGATAGATTTTCAATTGATTAGAATATGAGAGATATCAAACATGCAATGGATCATTTTGAAGGGGTTGTTGGAAAAGTCCGATTCACGTTTCCAAGATTTTGTACTTTCTTGGAGATAGATATTATTCCCTCCATTTCACAAAAAAAAAATTCATTTTACAGGTTTATGTTTGTTTCACAAAGAATGTCGTTTTTAATTTTTAATGCAGAATTTAATGATTTTTTATGTTTTATGATTGGTTGAATTGTAGTTAGGTAGATAGTAATGATGTTTTTGTGTTGGAAAACTAATAAATTAAATATTTTTTAAATCTGTGTGCATATTCCAAAAACGACATTTTTTATAAAATGGAAGGAGTATGATTATTCGCTATTAATATCAATAAAGATTCATAAAATTTGAAAAGACATGAACTCTCTCTTTTTGGTATATATTTCTGATATTCGAGTCTATAAGAAGAAAGCAAGGCACATGTTTTGTCTTATGGCTGGGGTATACTGGCTGCAAAATCTGTGAGAATATATCCCACATCGGGAGTTGAAATGGGACTTGAGTGATATATAAGGGACTTGGGCCAATCCACTCATTGCCAATTGGTTTTGAGTTGGAAGCCCAGGAAACTTAACATGGTATCAGAGCCCGAACACACGCTCCCCCACCCGAACCGATCCGGCCCATTGAAAGAGGCCCAATTAAATTGACCCGAAATTGATCCTATAATGGATATTGTCGAGACTAATGGCTAGACGGGCCATTGTCTCGAGGGGGAGTGTGAGAATATATCCCACATCGGGAGTTGAAATGGGACTTGAGTGATATATAAGGGACTTGGGCCAATCCACTCATTGCCAATTGGTTTTGAGTTGGAAGCCCAGGAAACTTAACAAAATCATTGACCATGGCAGGTATAAAAAAAAAGGATTGGATCGAGTTGTAATACCCGAGTATAGAGTGACCTATGGATTCCAACAGTTGTTTCTCCTCATATAAAAGCATTGCTGGAAATGAATATAAATAGGCTTTGGATATTGCTGCTGTCTCATATAAGAGAATTGTTGGAAATGAATATTATGGGCTATAGATAAGAGCATTGATGGAAATAAATATAATGGGCTATACAGTAATCATCTTATTGATTTTGATACAAAGGAGTGGAAGCGTGATGTCCCGCATGCTTTTTGACCGAAGGGATGTTACTTTGATTTTGGGCATGAGGTCTACCCAAATTTTACAATTGGATGATTATGCGTAAGCGTGATCATATACAAAACCTGGAGCTTATATGGTCGAATAGGACTATATGATAGCATCTACTATCATCAAAGACGGCATAGGAAATATTAACGAATCTATAGCATTGATTATGCACGAAAAATTAAGGCTCCACAGAATGGAATGATAAAGAGTACGTAATTTGCAGGAAAAACTTCTGGTCAGTTGCGGAATCTTCTGCTCATTCTCGAGCAGTAAGGATCATGCTGCAGTTCATATAGGAACTCTCAGCGACTTCCTACGCTGCCAGGTTAGAAATGGTGAAGAAGCCTTCTTCTGGTATGATTACTGGACAGACCTCGGGCCTCTGCTGCAGATGTTCGGTACCGGTGGTCCTCGGCAGCTGCGTATTGGAATTGATTCCCGGGTGTGTGAGGTTGCAAATGCTGGACAATGGAATCTGCCTTCTGCAAGATCTGAAGATATGGAAAAGCTGCACATTGTCCTCTCCACTATTTCTCCCCCTGAGCAAGTGAGAGGGAATGATCAATTTCTCTGGCGACAGGTAAATGGAACGTTTGGTCCTGTGAGTGTTTAAACCTGATTGCTAGAATAGGTAACCTTGACACAAGAATTGATAACCGAGTTCCTAGCCTCTAACCAGTACGTCTCGGGTATGAACTGTCTCCCACAAGATCCACTATAAAGAGAAAGATACAAACTTGTTCTTAGGAATCCTTATCTCTTTGCACATATGACTCGCTCAGAGAAAGAACCCTAGAATCCTTAAACAACTTAACGTCGTAAGTCTTAAGGTAACTTAGACCTAAGTTACAATGTGCCTTATATATAAAACCAAACCTATGATATTTGCAACTAGCATAGACTCGTTAGATATATGGCCCAACTCCTGTTTGCTTCCTTGAATATATGCATCGATCCTATACTCTGGTGGATTTTATGAATTCCCCATGTCTTGATATTCGTTGCTCCCATGGACGAGCTTGAGTTATGGTCGCTGTACTTTTATAAATGGGCTTTCTCCTTGCTCAATTGGTTTTCAGCGACGTCCATAGGTACCCATGAGCTCTAATTTCAGATTTATTTCATAAACCCTTAATTAAATCATGAGACACTAACTTGATGTTTCTTCCTCCACCTATGACTTTTGGCGAGTGTCTACTCCTTCCATAAAACCCAGTACATATGTATTTCATCTTTATCTCCTTTTGATTTTTAGGTCGATCTATGAGATTCCATGTTTGATTTCTTTTCAAAGAATCAAACTCTTCCCCAGCTGCATTATTTCAGTGCTTCCACTGTTTGCTCATTTTAGCTTCTTGAAAGCTTTTAGGCTCATTAAGGTCTAATTCCTCTGCGATAGACAAAGCATAGGACACAAAGTTCCCATCTTCATATCTAGAAGGTGGCCTAATGTTTGATCCCCTACCTCTGTCTCTCGCCAATAAGTAGTCATCCAATGGAGTTTCATTATCAGACTCTACGGATTCATTTTCAGATTGTGCAGCTTCTTCTTCTTTTGTATCCGCATCCTCCGAACTATCAGAGTCTTCTCCAACGTTCTTAAACATAGAAGGTCCCTGAATAAGATTTTCAGCAAACGTGACTTTCTTTTTCTTGTCCCCTTCTACTTCCTTTGTTTTGTCGGTTCCAATAAAAGTGTGTTTATAGAGTTCTTCTTCATGAAAAACAATATTCCTGCTAGTTTCACATCTTCCTTCCTCAGATAACCATAAAAGGATATCCGACAAACACCCCCTTAATAGCTCTAGGCTTGGTCTTTTCTTGTACTTTATGGACATAAGCTGAGCATCCAAATCTTCTTAGATGAGAGAGATCCGGTTTTGTACCACTCCATATCTCCTCTGGTAGCTTAAAATTTAGGGTATAATTTGGTGACCTATTGATCAAATAAACGGCTGTAGAGGCATCCTCAGCCCAGAATTCTTGTCCTAACCCTGTCTCAGCAAGCATGCATTGTACCTCGTCCATAATAGTCCGGTTCATCCTCTCTGATACACCACTCTACTGTGGTGTGTAGGTGCAGGTCTTGTGCCTTGTAATCCCATATTCCTTGCACATATTGTCGAACAGTGTATTGCAAAACTCAAGCCCATTATCTGTTCTTAAATACCTGATTTTCTTCCTTGTCTGATTTTCGACAGTTTTTTTCCATTCCTTGAATTTGCCAAACGCCTGGTCCTTAGACTTTAGGAAGAAAATCCATACTTTCTTTGAGTAATCATCAATGAAACTCACAAAGTATTTACACCCACCTAGACTTTCTGGACTTGAAGGAGAACCCCATAAGTCTGAGTGAATGTATCCGAGTATCTCCTTGGTGGTGTGATTTGCAGCTGGAAAGGCCTGTTTGTGAGATTTTCCAAGAGCACAACTCTCACAAAACTCCAACTTGTCCACTTCTTTCTTTGGCTAACCCTCCTTAACCAAAATATCCACATTATGTGTGCTCATATGACCCAACCTTGAATGTCATATCTTAGTCATATCGATTTCAGCCTTAAAGACATTCACCTCTCCTCTAATGACTTCTCCTTGCATATAGTATAAATCGTTGTTATACTCTCCCGTCAGCACTTTCTGATTTCCCTTAAATCAACTCTGAAATCGCCTCCTTCATATCTGCATCCAGCTTTCTCAAGCATCCCATAAGAAATAAAAAAATTTCGCAGACCTGGAATATATCTTACTTCTGTTAAGACAACAATTGATCCATCCGGTTTTTGAATCCGAATTTTTCCTATGCCTTTGATCTCACAAGGCACATCGTTTGCCATTAGAACACTTCCGCCTGTAAATTCCTGGAGATCAAACATGAATTGCTTGTTTGGTGTAATGTGATAAGAACAGCCATAATCCATAACCTATTTGTGGTTCGCAGCTGTAGTGCTCACGGTAAGAACCATGGGCTCACTTGCTATATTGGCTGAATCTCCATTCTTGTTAGAACACTTTTCAGGACATTTTCTCTTCCATTGCCCTTCCTTACCACAGATAAAACACCCCCCTTTTCCGATCTGAATGGATTTGGACTTATATTTAGATCTGCATTTGCTCTTAGATCTGCCTCTCCCTGATTTGTCCCCACCTTTGTCAGATCGTTTGGATGATCTTCCCCTGGACTCAACGTATAGACCATCACCCTGCGATTTCCCTTTGTTCAGTAAGCCTTTCTCATTCAGCTCAGCCTCCTTTGCATATGCTGATGACCTTACTGCCGCCACAGTTAAAGTATCTTTGCAACTCCCATCTTTCAGAGTATGCACCAACGGTTCATAAGGTGGTGGTAGACTTGTTAAAATTTGAATCGCTTGATCTTCATCACTTATCTGAATGTTCAGACTTCCAAGATCATCCACCAACCTCTGAAAGATGTTCAAACCATTGTTTCAAGAATATTCGATTTGGAAGTGTCTTGGTTTGATAGTCCCTTTCAAGAGCTTTCCAAATATTCAATTAAGTCACTCAAGCTCATCTTAATAAGATTTTTAACCTGCTTTTCCTTTTGAGCAAATTTGGGACCCGGATTTTGATCCTTCTACTCTCCTTCTTCCTCATCAGATTTCAAGCCATCTGAACTTTCCTCCAGAACCGATTCTAATCCAAGAAGCTCCAACTGACATATGACCTTATTTTTCCAAAGGCCAAAATCCCCTTTACCTTCGAACTTATCAACATCAAATTTGGAAACATTTTTGAATTTTCCATTAGAATCCATGTCTAACCTTTTTCAAATCCTTTGAAACAGGTAAACTAGACAAGAAGATGTTGAACGTGACGTTGACAATAACCTCGTACCAACTAAAAATCAAACCCACGCCTTGAAGAGAGGTAAGCGTCCTTGCCCTTCTTCTTCGGAGATGATTTTGTTGAAACCTCCACTGATCTTTCTCCCCTCCTTGCAATCTAAAACCTGGATTGCTCTGATACCACTTGTGAGTGTTTAAACCTGCTTGCTAGAATAGGTAACCTTGACACAAGAATCGATAACTGAGTTCTTGGCCTCTAGCCAGTACGTCTCGGGTGGGAAACGTCTCCCATAATATCCACTATTAGGAGAAAGATACAAACTTGTTCTTAGGAATCCTATCTATTTGCACAGATGACTCGTTCAGAGAAAGAACCCTAGAATCCTTAAACAACTTAACGTTGTAAGTCTTAAGGTAACTTAGACCTAAGGTACAATGTGTCTTATATATAAAACCGAACCTATGATATTTGCAACTAGCATAGTCTCGTTAGATATATGGCCCAACTCCTGTTTGCTTCCTTGAATATAAGTAGTCCCAACATGAGGCCCATTCGTTTGGGTTGACCGAAGACTATCTTTTACAGGTCCTAAATTTTCTTCCAAAATCACTGAGAGCATATTAGGAATCATTCACCATTAAAACCTTGGTTCGAGGTGGTCTGGTTTAAGGAGCATATTCCGCGGCAATCCTTCGTGGCTTGGCTAGCTTTACTCAGACGACTTCTAACTCGCGATAGATTTCTCAGCTGGGGGTTGAATGTTCCACCTGTCTGCATCATGTGCTCAAACTTCCCGGAAACACATCATCACCTTTTCTTTGAATGTGCGTATTCATCCTCTCTTTGAAAGCGCTCTGCAGCGGGCATCTGGCCCAACCCCCCACTGGATATCCACTCGGCATCAGCTTGGATCTCTCTTCCGCACAATGGATCTTCTTCTAATGCGCGACCTGTTATCAAGCTCCTCTTCCAATCAGCAATTTATCTGATTTGGAGGGAGAGGAATGCTAGGAACTTCACTTCTGTTGCTTCTCCTGTTGCAGTTGTGCGTACGCTATGGACAGACTTATGAGGGACAAACTTCTCTTCTATCCAGCACAGTCAGACTAACAAACATCCATCATGGAGTTCTATCTTTCTTGCCGCCGGTTACCGTAATTGCTCTACTATATTTTGTTTCTCTTCTATTGTATTGGGTTGTAATTGTTTCTTAATTTCGCTAATAAGTTGCTAAGCTACATGTAAACTCTTGAAAATGGTATGAAATTTTAACATGATTACAACAAAAAAAAAAGTACGTAATTGGACTTAGCTGGATTTTATAAAATAATGATGGAACTCGGTTATTGGGTTTAAAAAGCCTGGAAAATAGTTTGTCTCCTTTACGTTCAGATTTTGAATCTTTATTTGGGCCCATGAATGTTTGCTTGAAAACGATTGTAGAGCACTGATATTTGAGACAATATATGCTCAGCTAGTACGAGTGTTGGACGACCAAGAACAGTGGCCAGTGTTTTCCGCATTGTTGGAATATGCCATTTTCTTCATTTCTCTTAAAATCTTGTTTTCATATTTTGCCATTTTCTTTGTTCCTCGTAGAAATGTTCGTATTGATTTTCTTGCAAACAGCGCAGGAGCACGAGTGTGCTTTTGTCTAATACTAGTTCGGTTCTCGATTGACTCATTTTTAGAGGAAGTCTTTTTCATTTTTTATATTTTGTTTTTGTCTAATATTAAGTAAAAATATTAAGTTCTCACTTTCTCGCTAAATACATCTATTCTTTTGATTTAAAATCATTATATGGAACCATTTGTTATAATAATGAAAAAACCATTGAAATTAATAAAAATGTTAGAATCTGGCTAAGGATAATTTAAACTAGACACATAACTAAAATTTTTAAATTATAATAAGTATCATACTTTTCATCACATTTGAGTATTCTTACATTAATGACTAAAAATATATTTATTTCATAATAATTATTATCAAAAAAATTCTCATATTTTTTTTTATCTTAGTTCTACTAAAATAAAATGAAATAAACATATCATTTATACAATAAAATATCTAAATTTAATTCAGTAATAATTCACTTTTCTTAAAATTATTACTTAATATTTAACATATGTTTTTCTCTAAAAAATAACAAAATATTATAAACCAATTAAAAAGAATTAAATTTACATGACAGACGCATGTGTTTTTCTCTCATGTTTGTAGCTTGGTTTCGGATTGGCTCAATTTTAAGGGAAACTGTTTTATTTCGTAAATGATAATATATGAGTTTTTGGCAGAAAAAACAAAATTTGATTTCTCCTTTTTCCGCTATATACATTACTCCTTTGTTGTGGATCATCATCTAATAAAAGAAAGGGAAAAGAAAAGTAAAGTTGATAGATGGCTGAAACTGGACAGCCTAACGGCTAAAAATAGACGTCCTATATACATCTTATTAAAGATGACTATAAATTAGATAAAGTTTTTCTTAAGAAAGGAAAAAAAAACAAAAAACTGACAGAGTGACAGGAATCATAAAGGTGAGGAACCTTAACCGTTGATTGATGAACGTTAACATGACTAAATGAAACTGATAGATTAGTTGTGAGTCGTGACGACCATTTTGAACTATATGGACGTGTAAGTTTTTCAATTTTTTTTTTTTTTGAACAGCAGATTATATTAAGATTCAGTGCCTAAAGGCTTAGATGGATACAACCGGAGGCAAGTTCAACGATGAAAAAACAAGTACAACAAATTGAAGGATAGCAGCATTAAGGGGCGATACAAGCTCAGCAGCATGAAAGAACTCGTGTGGAGATTTCATCCGTAACCCGAAAGCATTTGCTCGAGAGAGCAGAAGATAGTCGAACATTAAGTCGACGTTGAAACACTCAAATGATTGGGCTTGTGAACGGGCATGGAGCTCCGTTACTGGTTTGTGATCAGGTGATTGGATCTGGGAAGAGATGGGTGAGACTTGTTGGGTTAGGATAGCCCAAAGTTTATTGGGCCATGTAATGTTACAGATGAAGACCAGCCCAACAGGGATATGTCCGTGCGGTTGTTCCCACGCCGACCGTCGCTTCATCGGGAGAAGCAGCCAGGTCCGTCCTCCAAACCAGCATGGTCTCGGCGCATCCGCGATAGGATCGGCGGTGGAACTTCGGGAACCGGACAAGAGCACAGCAGTGAAATATGGATTTGCGAGTCGGCTGTGAGGGAGATCTGAGATGTGCGGTGGATGAGGCTCTGACGCCTTCAGTGTTGGGGAGTAAACATCGACGGGACCACCATTGAAGACCGATGCAGAGCTGCTGAGATATGGAGGAGATCGGGTAGTGCCTTCACTTGTGTCTGAATCGAGAACATGGCAACTACGGGTGCATCAACAGAGGGCTTGTCGTCATCGATACAAGAAAAATGTTCGGGACCATGCCGGTGGCAGTGGGTAGTCGTGAGGACTCTTCGGTTCAAAACAGGGAGATGAGATGCTGTGACGATGAAGCTCGGATCTGGAAAGGCGAGAGATGGAGACGGAATCTGAAGGAGAGTGTGTTGGTTGGTTGATGGTGGAGACGTTGACGGTGGAGACGCTGACGGTGGAGGTGTTGACAGGTGAGATGCGGACAGTGGGGAAGCTGAGATAAAAAGAGAAAACAGAGCAAAACAGAGAGAAAGAAACGAAGAGAGCAGCATGGGGCAGAGGGAGAGATGACGCCGGCGGAGCAAAAGCTCGCCGGCGTCGGAGAACGAAGGTGCAAGAGGAGTCTCGATAACCGTGTCGGAGAGAAAATGCGGCTTTCAATTTATTTATCTTCTAACTAGAATTCCACGTAAAAGTCCATCTATTGGCTAAAAAAAAAGAATTCTTTAAAAAATAACTATTTTAAAAAATACTTTAAAATTTTGATTAGAAAAAAAATTAATAAGATGCGAGTTATTTAAATTCATATTTTTCTCAAAAATAAAAGTTATGCTATATTTGGACACGGGCGACATTTTTTTTACAGAACTTGCAAAGTTACTATTATATGGTTGAAATTATTTTATTAATAATAAAATTTATGTATTTAATTCTTACCATAAATCATCAACACAATCAGTAATTGAATAAATTGTTAAAAATTCATAAAAAATGTATTCTCTCCGGTTTTGATTAGTTGTCGTTTTCAGTTTTCAATGCAAAATTTATTTATTTTAATATTTTAATAATCATTTTTATTTTGCAGATTGATTTAAAATTGGTTGAATTGTATTTAGGTAGATAATTAATAACATTTTTATTGAAAAATTAACACAATTAATACTTTCTTAATCTGTATGCATAAACTTAAAATGACAAGTAAACAAAACCAGAGAGAGTAACATGCATTGTTGCACTATTAGAGCCTCATATCACATTTTGACTGGTTATTCTAGTATGCCGCTTCATCTGTGCCTTCTCCTGATGCACCAGTTACCTATTGACTATCGTTATTATGATGCATCTCTTTATGGTGATTGGTTCAAAGTGCGTTACTTACGGATTTGGTCTCTTTTCTTCTTTTTTTCATCTGGATAATATTAAAAGAGCAAAGAGGTTTCAAAGGCGTTACAAAGGAAGGATCAAACAAAATCAAACAATCTGAAGCAAATACAAGGATTAGAGCTAAGAAACAGAGGATATTAATTATCTTTTAAACAACTCAGAAAGCCAAGCAGGAGCACCATAAGCCAAATATAATTGTAGACGATCCTCTTGAGTAACACTAAGAGCGATGCGATACGCACCAGAATTGAGACAAAGTTCTTCTTTGACAATGTTCCAATGAGGGATGGGAGCCAGAGAAGAGAGAAGAGTAGCTAGTGGAGAAGGCTTTGAAGGATGGCCAAGCTTTAGGATGTAAGGTGGAATTGATGAGAGAGCTGGAGTCAGCAGCGAAAATTACCTTACGAAGACCAAGAGAAGCAATGCTTTGAAAAGTCCAGTTCCAGGCCATAAAGTGAGCTTGAATATCACTTGAGATAAAAGGGAAGGAGGTTCGACTATGGAGAAGGACAGAGCCTCTGCAGTTCCTTGTAACCCAAGATGCACCTAAGAGTTGTTTGTCTTTATTCCAGCTGACTCCTTTATTACATTTGATCCATCATGTATCTGGAGGAGACCATTTTTTCCTTAGCTGATTTGCCTTCTTCTTTCGATTCTCCTCCTCAGATCGAGTAATATCTTGAGCAAGAAACTAGTTGGTGGCATCATCAATGCACTTGTTAGCTGTATCTCTTACGTCATATCTTAAGCTTTCAAAGATCAATTTGTTGTGATTTTTCCAAATCAACCAAATAATCCAAGGAAAGGATCTGCTAATCTCTTGAGGAATGGAAGAATCTTTAGCTCTATTAATAACGAAACCAATGTTTTGATAAAGAGAACTGTCAGAGAAACACATTTGAGGAGAATGGAAATTGGTCAGAGCCCAAATTTGTCTTGCGATACTACATGAGAAGAGAACATGGTTGATAGTTTCTCCCTTTAAACCGCATGATTGGCAACACTGATCTACTTTGATTCCTCTTGAAGCAATCTGAGATGCGACTGGAACAGCTCCCACAACCACTTTCCAGATGAAAAGCTTGATCTTTGATAGAGCTTTATTTTTCCAGATCATGGATTTGAGACCATACAAAGAAGGAAGATAATAGCTTCTTGAATTGTTTCTTTCTTAAAGGTTTCAGTGGCCAAAGTGTATCATGTATTGATTGAGTAATCTCCAGACGGCGTGAGGTTCCAGCACCAGAAGTCTTCAGAGTCAGGAACAGGATCTTCTTTGACTATAAGAGCAATATCATCAGGGAAGAAAAGCTCAGACAATTTACCTCTATCCCAAGTTTTGGTTTGACTGTTAATAAGACCAGATACTTTTAAGTTCAAGTCAACCAAGATGTTCATCATTAGGGGAGGGCGAAGTCGATTCCTATCATCTTTGATCCAGGGACTTTTCCCAACATTGATAGATTGTATGTTGCCAACTTCTTGAATTAGTCCAAGCTTCAATAGAGAAAGACCATGGAGGATGCTTCTCCAAGCAAAGGAAGGACGATAACCAATGTCAGCTTTTAGAAGATCCGAGTGAACAAAGTATCTGCTTTCTAGAAAGCGAGCGCATAGAGAATTGGGGAAACTAATGATACGCCATGCTTGCTTTGCTAGCAGTGCTTGGCTAAAGAGTTCAAGATCTTTGAAGCCTAATCCTCCTTGCTCTTTTTATAGACAAAGCTTGTCCCATGCTATCCAATGGATCTTCTTTTTATTCTCTAAAGCGTTCCACCAAAAAGCAGACATTCACTTGAATAGGCTTCACAAGTGGTTTCTGGAAGCTTAAAGCATGACATGGCGTAGACAGGCATAGACATGGCTACAGATTTAAGAAGAACTTTTTTTCCACTTTGAGACAAGGTACATGCAAACCAGCCAGAGAATCTATTCTTCATCTTATCGTGAATATACTGTATCATTTCTACTTTAGAGCCAGAGAAACATTCAGGCAGACCTAAGTATGTACCTGCTCCACCTTCATTCTCGATATTCAGAAGATCCTTTATAGTTACTTTGTCCGCATCTGGAATAAAAGAGCCAAAAGTAAGAGAAGATTTAGAATAGTTGATTTCTTGACCTGTAGCTTGACCGTAAGAAGTAAGGATTTTCTTGAGGTTGTTACACTGATCAATGTCATCCTTGTAAAGGAATAAGCTATCGTCTGCAAAGAAGAGATGATGAATTGAAGGCCCCTGAGACGAGAACTGAATACATTTAATACGCCCATCAGTTTCGGCTTTGTTAAGCATATGGGTAAGACCCTCCGAGCAAAGTACGAAGAGGAAGGGAGATATTGGATCGCCTTGTCTTAATCCTCTTTGAGGTGTGATTAAACCATGAGGGTTACCGTTGATTAAGACCGAATAATTGACTAAGGTAACACAGGTCTTGATCCAGCTAATCCACTTGTCATTAATACCCATAGCAGAGAGAAGGCTGAACAAATAACTCCATTCAACTCTGTCAAATGCTTTTGACATATCTGTCTTTATGGCCATGAACTCTTTTGCAATGGGAGAATGAGTGCGAAGAGCGTGGACAGATTCGTGAGCAATGATTATGTTGTCCGAGATCAGTCGATCAGACACAAAAGCGGATTGAGTAGGTGAGACAATCTCTGGAAGGAAGGGCTTCAGCCTATTCATTAGAATTTTTGAAATGATCTTGTAAACGACTGAACATAGGCTATTAGGACGAAGATCAGTCATAAGTGGGGAGTCAACTTTCTTTAGAATGAGGCAAAGAAGGGTGTAATTCCATTCCTTATCAAAAACACCTTCATTGAAGAATTTTTGAATGTCGTGTATTACTTCCTGGCCAACTGTGTCCCACTACTGTTGGAAGAACAAACCTGTCATGCCATCTGCTCCTGGCGCACTGGAGAGTTTGATAAAGAAAGCTGCGTGTTTAATTTCTGAAGCCGTAACTTCTTTGATTAACGCCTCATTGATATTAGATGTCACTCTTGGGAGGAAGCCTTCGAAAAGGTCCTGAGAATTCGATGGATAGGAGGATGAGAAGAGCCGTTGGAAGTAGTTAGCAGCTATATGTCCATTTGAAGCCTCAGACTTGTGAAGAATGCCGAAGTCGTCCATTAAGGCATCAATGTTGTTCTTAGCTCTAATTGCTTTAACAGAGGCATGATAAAACTTAGTGTTTCCATCACCTTCTTTAAGCCATCTATCTTTGCATTTTTGGGACCAGTAGCTTTCCTCTTCTCTATGAGCGATAATCATTTCTCTTTTCAAATGATGCATCCGATCAAAGGATGGAAATTGAAGCGCATGTTCTTTCTCAATATTAGCTTGAATGGAAATGATTTTTGACCTGGAGTTAAGGCTTTGAGTTTTTTTCCATTTACTAATTTCCTTTCTGCAATTCCTAATACGCGAGTTTAAAGAGAATTGAGAAAGGTGGGGAAGGTTCCAAGCGTACTTGATAGTTTCAGCGATCCTTGGCTTGTTAAGAAAGCACTTATCAAAATAAAATGAGCCTCTGTACTTGTCTTGGGAAGAAATGAGTTTGATGAGGATTGGTCTATGATCAGAACCTTTAAACTCCAAGAATGCTTGGTTTGCAGCAGGAAACTCCTTAAACCATTCTTTGTTGCCAAAAGCCCTGTCTAATTTGCATTGGATCCATAACTTGCCCCTTATTCCTCCTCAAGTGAAAACATTTACATTGCTTGGGAATTCTGTCATTCCACAAGTCTTCAGCATGGTTGAAAAATTAGTGAAGGTAGAATCTGCTCTCCTCGGTCCACCAAGCTTCTGTCCATTATGGAGATTTCATTAAAGTCACCTAACATGTACCATTTTCAGATCTTCCTACACCAATTTTATTAAGTTTTTCCCATATAAGGTGGCGCCATTTTAAGTCAGGATGACCATAAACACAAGAAAAATAAAAGGAGTGACTTCCATAAGAGACACTTAGGTCCGAAAGGTTTTTATCTACAAGGCGGAGATTAATATCAACAGACTTTTTCCAAAAAAGAGCAAGCCCCCCCCCCCCCCACATTTACCTATAGGGTCTACCGTATACACATAATCATACCCTAGCCAAACTTGGAGATCAACTAATACATCCCTTTTGTTCATAGTTTCCATTAAAAAAAGGATCTGAGGGAAAAGAGATTTCCTCATCTCCATTAATCTAGGAACTACCAGGTCCTGAGATCTACATATGCCCTAGCAGTTCCAACTGATGAAACTCATATATTCAGCGATGATCCCATCTTGGGATCCATCGCCTTTGAAGGTCTTTTAGCACTAGAAGTAGTTTCCTCTGAAGATGTGGAGCCTTTTCTTTTTCCTTCTGCTGAGTCTCCAACCTCTTTCCCAGGCTTCTTGAGGATCATCACCATCCTTTCATCTTCTAATAATGGCTTTGGTTTCCTCTTTGATACATGTGGTCTCTTCCTAGGTGGAGCTTTCCTTGGAGTAGTCCCGGATGGGTTTAAAGATCCAGAGTTAAACCCATATACAGTAAGACTTTTACTAAATTGAGAGATATATTCCCTGTCTTCGATCTCTGAAAGTTCTTGTGAAGAAGGTTGAGATTAATGTTCTTGTGCTGATTTTCACCAGCTGAGATAGCAGCTGACATAAGCTTAGGTTGAGTAGAAGCTTTATTAACCGAAGAGGCAGAGGAGTCAGTGTCATAGCCGAAGACAATGCCCTTTCCTTTATCCACATCACGCATGACTTTTGGAGGAGGTTCTAATTGGAGGATATATTTTGATGCAACCGGATCTTTGTGCACCTCTTCAACAGTTCTCCTGAGTCTTTCTTCTCTGATTGACTTGTCCTCTGAGTTGACCAAAGATAGATATTGTCTCATATGTTCCAGAACTTCCTCTTTGATTCGAGGACGACCAGATAACCCATTTGATTTTCATCAAGAATACCAAATAGAGGATCAGATGGATCTAGAGGTTTCTCTTTCAATAAGAGAGAAGAGCTTGATGGATTAGAAGAAGATTCTGAATCATCATTCTTGGAGCCCAAGGAAGGACAAAAATCCTTTGTGTGGGTTAAACGTTGACAAATTGTGCATCTTTTCTGTACCATTTCGTAATTGAAAAGAACATGTGTTTTTGTTCCATCCGGGAGAATGAGTAACTTGGCAGTACGAAGAGGATTGGTTACATTGATTCTGACTTGAACTCGCACATAATCTTGTCGTTGGATTTGGGTGGGATCGAAAGCTAGAATCTTGACTTCTCCAAGTTTTTCTGCCAAAGCCTTGATTGTCGCTTCAGTTCGGTGGTTGATCGGAATGTTACTTATTTGAACCCAAACAAGAATATGTTGAAGATAATCGGGTGGAGGAGATGGGACTCATCGATCAACCGCAAGAGCCCATTCATCATAAGTTTGAATGCCTTTGTCTAGAACTTCCTGAAGATCATGCTCCGACTGAAAGAAGAACTGAAATCGATCCTTTGAAAGAGCTATGCCTCAAACTTTATCGTATTTCTGCCACTTCCGAGGCATATCAAGAATGAGTGATTCCATATTTTGACAAGCAGGATTCAGGAGTTTCCCTACAAGGCTCAGAGCATTTCCTTCAGTAGAGCTGTATTGAGGTATCAGGTATGATAAACGAATCATCGTCGTCATCAATAGACAGAGATAACAAAGCTTTTTCCATTTCTGAAGACATGCAGAGAAGATCTGAAAGAAATTTGGATGAAAACGATTCAAATTCCGAAGAGAAACAAGAGATGGAATGAGAAAGATGATGACAAACTAAGCTCAGATGCAAAAAGGAAAGACACTAATTGCAAAAGAGAGTCTTAAGCCCACAAAAAGGAACTAACTTCTCTAGTGCGGATTGGGTCTCTAGTTCTAGATTTAGGATTTGTTTATAATTAAACATATCATCACTTGTATTCATATAAGGGTTAATAACAAACACTGCAGGCACAATTAAATGTTTTAAATTATTTAGTTACCTCTTTCTTTTTCTCGTGAATAAGAATATTAGACGAGAAAGTGTGATTTGTAATAACGTAATCCTTCTTATCAACAATGATGTTTTCCACAAGCTTTTAGGTTTTCCCCCACTTAGCTTCCTGCTCCTCTCTTTACATGTCACACCATGAAAACACTCTTTTCTAATTCAGGGTGATAACAAAGTTTTAGAAAGATTTTGAAAAATTGGTCAATTACAAGAGTAAAAGAGGAAATATATAATAAAAAGCATATATTTTGGTAATAATATATATATATATGTATATAGGTAATGATGTCACTACTTTCAATATTTATCATCTTTTAACTTCTGACTGAAATAAAATAATTTGTTTTTTTTGTTACAATCTAATAATTAAGGAGTTTGATAGCAATTATTTTTGTAACAAAAACAAAAATAAATATACGTATAGAGGTAATGACAGAAATTGTATTGCAGGTGTATTTGACATCATCTACAGCAATTGTATTTGAAACTTATGTCATATGTGTAGTTGTGTACTACCATGTTTAAACTCCTGTATCATACAAATCATTAGATATATTCTCATTGTACAAAAAAGAAACTTATCTCTGAATATTCCCTAGTTAAATAAATTAGGAGACAAAGTCCTGCAAATCCAGCATTTATATCAGCATTGGTGTACAAAACTTCTTTCCTCATTGAAATGTTTCATCTGCTATATTCTGTAGGAAATGAAATTTTCAGATGATTTTTTTTCCTAAGAGGGCACTCATGAAAAACTAACTTGGCAACGAGGTCACATCATTATAATTGCTTTTGAAGAATTTATGTCCATTGTTACAAGCGATTTTTAGCCATTCAAGGGGGAGAGAATATCGGCTTTATAGCCCAACATGGATTTCGATCATCCTCCATTTTCAGCAAAGATTCAATATGTCATAAAAGATTTAAATTAATCAGATTACTTTTTCTATGGAGTTAAGTAAAGTAACGTCTCCACTACTGTTATATCAACTTATATCCACCTACTTCTACATCAAACAACAATGTTTTATTCTCAGGGTTTTTTTTTGTAAAAAAAAAAAACTATTGGGCAACTATCCAAAAATGTTTTTAGATGGAACGTGCCGACCCAACTAAGAATATTTATTGGTCGAAACGTTGCAAAAGCTCAGTATTAAGACAGAGAGACTCCTAACATATTTGAACATTGATGATATAAATTTGAACATCATCCCCGTCATGATCCAATATACGAGGCTGATGATGTTACTGTGCATTGTTTCAAACTATTGTCTAACATTGACTCAAATGGCACTTGTAAGTTATCAAATCAAAATATTGATGGACCTTCACTTCTCTTCAAACCTTATTGACCCATAGGATTCACAACCTATAACTCATAAAACAACTCATACAAGACTTGTTGACAAGGGCGGATGAATATGTGTTAAGTGGATAGCACTTCGGCCCCATCAAATCATCAAATTTCATGCAATTTATGAACTAAAATCCATCTTACACCTTAGACTATTTTCTCATAACACATAATTTACAAAAATCAATCTTACAACTCTACTCATCCACCATAACTCTTTTATGAATTTTAGTCAACCCATGCTCTCTTATATATCCCATATACATAGGTCATAGAATTGTGCTTTCATATTCAAACACCACAGATGCAGCTCTGCCTACAGTCATGCTCCATATCAGTCAATATACCTTCCTAGCTGTCATTTTTCCCTTTACCATTATTATAACTCCTTACACATCTTCAATAGAAACTTTCTGAGGTAACCCCCTCCCAAGAAAAAGTTGACTTAAGGGTCCATGTTCAATTCTCAATTACAAGTACTCGGGATTCCACATTAGACCAATTCCACATTAGACCAATCTCCATTTGGGTAACTACATATTTTAAACGTGACTAACGTCCAAAACAAAAAAAAAAATAGTTTAGAAATATTGAAAACAAGGGGAATTTAAATTGATCCACTACGGATTAAAGAAAATTTGTGAGAACTTTAATATGCGGCTGCCATTGCTGTCTTTTCCTTGTACTTGTAATTCAAAAATTTCAACACTATCTATGTTCATCTCTTTTATTTTATACGTATTATTTAAACACCAAATCTCTTTATAGTCATTTCAGATGCATGCACTTGGAACTAAGAATGCTTTCCATCCTCCATTTTCCAATTTACCGCCGACTAACCATACTTTGATTGCCAGGTGGAAGAGAGATCCAAAATTACATACTATTGTTTATAATAAAAAGCTTGTATGGTCTCCGTTGACAAATTTACCAGAATTTTTTTTAATTTGGGGACCATAATATTATTTTTTTTTACTTTTTTCCAACAATAAAAAGATACATTGAAGATGATAAAGTCCTTGTGAAATATGAAAAGTTTTCTAGATGTTCCTTTTGATCAACGTTGAGTTCTTTATAAAAACAATTTAACATAATCACGAAATACTGAGTATTGGAGAATATATCTTAATTACATGCGAACTATATATATATAGAAGATATCACAAAATATATTACAAGATATATATCTCATAATTCTTTTTTAAGTTGAAATGTACGTAAAGGTCACAAACGTTCAACTTATATTGAACCAATAAAAGTCTCAATATCCGAGAGCTTTCATAAAAATGTCAGCTAGTTATTGTTTCTCTGCATATGAACGGTTGCAAATTTGCAATTGTCTCATTGAATTTTTATCCCGAATAAAATGACAATAGATTGCTACGTACACTCATGAAAATTTGAATTATTTGCAATATGAATTACAGACAGTGCCACAATACAGGAGTATAGGCTTTTTAAATGCCACACCAAGAGAAACCAAGAGCAATTTTATCCAAACAAATTTACTAGCTGTTGCTGACTTTACTTGGTATTCTGCTTCGACAGAAGATCGTGATATAACCTGATACCTCAACAATATTGGTGAACCACCGAGTTTTAAGGTCCAACCAGAGTGTGATCGTTGCGTAGGTGGACAACCTGACCAATCAGGGTCGCACCATGCGACCAGCTCAAGGAAAGTCTTAGCTTTCAACATAATTCCCTGACCTGGACTTTCTTTCAAATATCTAACAATACAAAAAGCCGCCTCCCAATGATCTCGGTTTTTCTTTACAATTCGGTTATCAACCAAATCTGGGGTTGTATAGGAAACATAACCCATAAGTTGGTAATTAAATAGCTAGTATTTTATGTATATTTGTTCTACTTTTAACCTCAAAAGAAAGATGCCGTCAAAAACCAGTTCTGTATTTTTTATATAGGCGCCACGTGAAACTGAAGATAAATAGTAAAATCATTTTACGAGAGATGTCAAGAAGGATGGATTGGGATGTCTATTTATTCAGGTATGATGGATTTAAATACAAAACGTATTCTCGAGATATCTATGAACGCATGTATCTCTCTCTTCTTTTTTTTAAGTATCTTCCTCTAGATAACAGAGCATGAACATGTACTACAAAGACCAAGCCGTTTCATACATTATAGTCTGTGGTTTCGCATTTTTGTCCATTTTGATGCGTACTAATTTAACGACCAATATAGGCCTTGAACTGAGACTAAGAAGCAGTGCGGTGTTTCGGAAATAGTCGTCAATGAAAATATAGTTTTAACCTTACACTACAAGAAATGAGGTCGTTTAACGACGGCGAATATTATCGAAAATTAGTCGGAAATGAAGGATTCCGATGATTCACCGATAAACTTCGAATCGTCGGCAAATGGGTCTCGGAAACCTGGAGTAGACGGCGATTTGTTGGAACTTACCGAGAAAAAAAGTTGACGGAATCGTCTCGCAATTACTTGTCGGAACTTACTGACACTCTACCGGCGATGGATTTGTGGGGGCGTTGTTGGTAATTGTTGTCGAGGAATTGTCGGTGGTTACCGAGAACGAGACGACGTTATCTGTGACGGAATATACCGGCAAAACAAAGAGAAGAATTTCGTCGGAAAGTTCCGTCTTTTTCGCGATGCCAGATATTGTCGGTGCCATCTAAGAGCCCAAAAGAATATAGGCCATCGCTGATAATCATTTCTTCCTATCCTTTTAATAGACTCCACAATTGATGTGTTACATATACATAGTTGGCGATTGAATAGAGAAGAGAAGAGATGCCATGGTTATAACATCGACTAAACCAATCTTGAAACAGGACGACGAGGATTACTCCGATATAAGTCTGACTTTGGCTGCATTTGTCTGAGATTTTCTCTTCTCCAATAATAAAAACACATTAAATGCTTTCGTTTTTGATACAACTGTGCACCGGTTATCCGATTTGGTCTCAAGCAATTGATCTTAGGATCTTAAAGTTTCAGACTAGACAAACGTTTTGGGTAAGAAATAAAATTAAGATAGAATTTGATTCATTGAGACAATTCATCGAACAACATAAACACAGATCTAATCCAACGCTCGGACTTTCTTCCGGTGGATTTCATTTCTTATGTCTGCTTCGTGCGAGCCATTGCGGTTATGCGAAGCCAAATTGAAAACAGAGAGAATTTTAGAGATTTGATTCTTGTTGATGCAATTCTTTCATATAGACTGGATTGGTTTTATATAGCGAAGCGTCGATGAAGACGAGAAAGAGAAACGTTTGTTTTGGCTCGTTAGATCTTTCATCTTATCAACGGTCGCGATGGTTTATAATGTAGTGATCCGCGTCATATGTATATCAACCAATCACATATGTATATCAATCAATCACATAATGTAAGCATTGGGCCAACTGGGCCTGCACTGGTTCACTACGCCTTAGGGTCGAAAGTTTAATATATTTGTAACAATTTTTGCAAGTCCATTTATGCCCATCACTATTCATCGTCGTCTCAGATTATAAATGCTGCAAAAACGCCCCGGGATAAAATCTGCCGACGAAGGGTGTACTAACTCAACAACCCGTCCACTCTGACCGCAAATCAGCTAATTTGTGTAATAATTGCTTACCACCGAACATCTTATTTCACCCTCTCTGTTCTACACGGTAGAGTACCGGCCCTTTTCCGAGACAAGCCCGAGACATTTAACGACGACCATCCTTTGTTATTCCGACCGCGGATTACGACGAACCAAAACCGAGGAACACAGACAAATTTTTCCCTTAAATTTTCCATGGAGTCGAGCTTGTCGGTAAAATTTTTAATTTCCGAGAAGATTGCAACGAGTATTTCCGATTATGTTTCGACGATTTGACTCTCTCGGTATTTTCTGACACTTAACCGACAATAGCGGTACTCGGTCAAAAAGTCGTCGTTATTCTATTGGAACGGTTCCGACCACACATTTTGTCGCAATTACTTGTCGCTATGGACACCCATTTCTTGTAGTGTTATTAAAATATTCTAGATAAAGTCCACAGAAACTCAATTTTACACAATAATTCTACGAAGTGAATTTGAGCTAAAACAAAATTTTGTTGTTTATTATGTACATCGAATCTAATAATGAAACTTACAAATAAAAATGATGTAGATATATAGATTAAAAGTGTTATCTATGGCTCAAGAAAATTCTCATAAAAGAAAGAATCATAATATAAAAATGCGAAAAGAAAACAACTGAAACCCTTATAGAACTCAAATTTAAAATTTATAATCTATCCATTTCATCATATTAGTTAAGATTCTAAACCCTCATTTTAACTTCAAATTACAACAAAAAAAAAAAATTAACGTTCAGATTTTATAGGATTGCAGACATGTTTTAACGTTCAGATTTTATAGGTTTACCAACAATTCATATTTAAACATTCAGATCATATACATAATGCTTTTGTGAACATGTGAAGTGATCATGTTGTGACTCAAATTAAAATTGTGTCCTTCGTTTAGAAATATCCATATCAGGCAAGCCGTCGATTAAAAAAACTATACGATTTTATTTATATCTTTTGCATGAAAAATAAACAAAACATATTATAGATAACATTGTTTATATAGCATGTCTTTATTGCTTTTTTTTTTTGGGGCACAAATGCATGTATTCGTATTGTACATTCTAAAATGATAACTGAAATAATTCACATATATCTTAAATTGGCATAACGGAATCCGATAAAGCTTTTTGCGCTGCATTTGACTCTTTTTTTTTAAGGATTACTTTAAAACTTTGGAAAAACCTTTTAATGAAAATGGAACAATAATGTAATGTTAAGAAAAACAACATGATAAACTGATATGATGTCTTGTAGGTTTTATTAAATTCATACCGACAACCTTTTTGACTTGCTTCCCTGTCTTTGTTTCTACCCACACATAGATCAAAACATCTTATTGTTATTTCCCTTAAACAAAAATAAAACTTTAAAAAAAGACCTAATTCTTTTCCTTAAAACTAATCATTTCTCTTCAAATAAGTGCAGCACCAAACCTGCCGATTTATTCATACGATATTCCTTTTGCAGTGGATTCAAGTAATTAAGTTTTAGAATCATTCCATTCCACGGTAAATGTACTTGGTTACAATATGCTTTTTAGTTAATATCTTTTTTTGATGAATTACCGACAAATGGGAAATCTGTATATGCGTATGATAATCGTTTCTAATGCTTTAATAGCTTAATATTTATATATTCATCGTTCACTTCAGAATTCAGAACAATTGTGGTGTCCAATTGATAACTCAAAGTGGTATGACTTTTGTAGCGAAAAAAGAGAAAATGATAATTAGTATTAGGATAGGTACTGCAGAAAAAAAGTTGAAAATAACGTTTTTTGCTATATTAGAATATATTTGGAGAATAAGTAAAGATTACTGAAACGAGAAGAAGAGACTATTTTGTGATTCCAATGGGCCTTGGCACAAGACACATGATGAGCTCGCATTGGAGTTCCATTTCAGAATTCTTTATGCAGTAGAAATTTGGGTGTTGCACAAGGAAGCTGCCAAAAATGAGCCTGCTCTTCATGGATGAGATGCCAAGTTTCCTTCGATGAAAACGTTTTAGAATGTTTCATTCTTATGCCGCCAAAGAGGAAAATCTTCCTCATGATGATTGCCTTTCAACCGAGCCATTTCAATCTCTTCTTCCACGTTTTTTTATTAACATAAATTATTTGTGTCCTCTTCTTCTTCAATAACCTCTTACAACCTCATCCACCACAGCATTGGTTGAAATTCCCATATGTAACTGCAAATACCCTTAAAGATCATTGGGTTCTGATACTACTAAGAAAATATCTTAAACATGCTCAAGTTCAACTTTTCAAGTTTGAAATTAATCAGCTGCCTATTGAGAAGATAAAAGCATATAGTTTTGTAAAGTATGGAGACTCTACAACATGTATGAATTCTGCTTCTTGCTCTCGTGTGTTTCGTACTGACTCAACCCGGCCAACATCCGTTCTACCTTACATACTGTGAGAATATATCCCACATCGGAAGTTGAGATGGGACTTAAGTGATATATAAGGGATTTGGATCGGTTCGGGTGGGGAGCGTGTGTTCGGGCTCTGATAACATGTTAAGTTTCCTGGACTTCCAACTCAAAACCAATTGGCAATGAGTGGATTGGTCCAAGTCCCTTATATATCACTTAAGTCCCATCTCAACTTCCGATGTGGGATATATTCTCACACTCCCCCTCGAGACAATGACCCGTCTAGCCATTAGTCTCGACAATATCCATTATAGGATCAATTTTAGGTCAATTTAATCGGGCCTCTTTCAATGGGCCGGATCGGTTCGGGTGGGGGAGCGTGTGTTCGGGCTCTGATACCATGTCAAGATTGAGAATTGCTCTGAATTGTTTGTATTATTCATCTCAAAGGATTCAGTTACATTATATAGGTAACTACTTGCTTGACCTCCAAGTAATAGATAATTCTAACATATGAAAGAAATAATGTTAAATCTAACAAGATAAGGACATTCCCTTATTCATGTATATCTCTGATACCATGTTAAGTTTCCTGGACTTCCAACTCAAAACCAATTGGCAATGAGTGGATTGGCCCAAGTCTCTTATATATTAGTCAATGTCTCTCCCAACTTCCAATGTGGGATATTCTCACACTCCCCCTCGAGACAATGGCCCGTCTAGCCATTAGTCTCGACAATATCCATTATAGGATCAATTTCGTGTCAATTTAATTGGGCCTCTTTCAATGGGCTGGATCGGTTCGGATGGGGGAGCGTGTGTTCGGGCTCTGATACCATGTTAAGTTTCCTGGACTTCCAACTCAAAACCAATTGGCAATGAGTGGATTGGTCCAAGTCCCTTATATATCACTTAAGTCCCATCTCAACTTCCGATGTGGGATATATTCTCACATAATAGGATAGGATATACATGAATAAGGGAATGTCCTTATCTTGTTAGATTTAACATTATTTCTTTCCTATGTTAGAATTATCTATTACTTGGAGGTCAAGCAAGTAGTTACCTATATAATGTAACGGAATCCTTTGAGATGAATAATACAAACAATTCAGAGCAATTCTCAATCTTGTCATGGTATCAGAGCCTCCCTTTGGTCTGTGCTAAGTTTGCTTTAAAAAAAAAAAAAAAATGGGAGTCGTCATCGGAGAGGACGAAGAAGCTCCGGATGATGATGGTGATGATGTTGAAGACGTACATCACGTGAAGAAGTGAAGCAAGATTATCAGTTTCTTTTTTTTAAAGTCAGTTTTTACTTTATTCTTTGGTTTTGATTATGAAAAAAAAAAAATTCTGTTTTGCTTTTGATGTTGGACACACACGATTGTGTTTTCATTTTTTTTGTTTCACATCAACTCAAAAAAAAAAAAAAAAAAAAGCCGTGTTATCATGGTTTTGTGTTAACGAGAGTATCTCGTACACAAAGTGTGGGAAAAGTCTCACAGATGAACCCGATGGCCGGGTATAACGCCGCAAGATGAACCCCACGGTCGGGTATAACGCCGCAAGATGACTCGACGGCCGAGTATAACGCCGCGAAGATGACTCGACGGCCGAGTATAATGCCGCGAAGATGACTCGACGGCCGGGTATAACGCCGCGAAGATGACTCGACGGCCGAGTATAACGCCGCGAAGATGACTCGACGGCCGAGTATAAAGCCATTATTTTGAAGACTTGTCCAATCTCAAATGTGGTTCCCACGTATGAGCTTGCCGGAGAGTAATATGACAGGATATACATGAATAAGGGAATGTCCTTATCTTGTTAGATTTAACATTATTTCTTTCCTATGTTAGAATTATCTATTACTTGGAGGTCAAGTAAGTAGTTACCTATATAATGTAACTGAATCCTTTGAGATGAATAATACAAACAATTCAGAGCAATTCTCAATCTTGACATGGTATCAGACCCCGAACACACGCTTCCCCACCCAAACCGATCCGGCCCATTGAAAGAGGCCCGATTAAATTGACCTAAAATTGATCCTATAATGGATATTGTCGAGACTAATGGCTAGACGGGTCATTGTCTCGAGGGGGAGTGTGAGAATATATCCCACATCGGAAGTTGAGATGGGACTTGAGTGATATATAAGGGACTTGGACCAATCCACTCATTGCCAATTGGTTTTGAGTTGGAAGTCCAGGAAAATTAACACATACAAACCATAAATACAAGTTCTTTCTCAACGAAAAGGAGATCTGAATGTTTACGACTACGTACTCTAGCTTCTTTAATTCTCTATTAATGGAACTTTTCTTTTACCACGAAATTCATACTTCCTCTCTTTTTCACCAATATTTTTCATCAAAACACTACTACTTTTTTTCACAAGAAAAACCCTGCTAAAACAACCGTGTATACCGTGGATTTCTTGTTCTTGGTCACGACGTAACAAAACTCACTTTCCTTATGTGTTTTCTGATTCCTTTCTAGCGACTTGACCGTTGGAACTTCAGACTACTCGATTTTTTTTCTTTTCTTTTTGCAACTTATCAGAAAGTGTAGCGAAAAAATGTGCTCACGTATCTAACTCAAATTTGCCGTTAGTTTTATTTCAACCGGTCACTTACTACGAGCACATTTTTTTATATGATTACAATTACCAAATTTCTCACAAATTTACGTACTATTGATCTTTTTTTGCCTATTGCTATTATAAATATATTGTTATTATTCATTTTTTCCTGTAATAAACCGCTGTATAAATATATATACACATATTTTTTTAACACAAATATACACACACATGTATATATATGAGAATAAAAAGTTTCAAGCATTTACTATCCAAAATATGATAATATCGCCAATTGGTTTGGACTAAAAACAAAAATTACAAAAATTCTTAACATTTACGTCATAGTTTCTACAACGTTTTAAAGCGAGTTTAATTATATAACTTTTTTAACTTTTCTTGAATTTCTTAAAAAAGTTGTGTGAAAGACAATGAAATCTTACCTTCCTATCACCTACCACTACCGTCAAAGCACCCAAGAAAGTTGCATTAGTCTTATACTATACACACGGCAAATCGTTCGTAAGCACGTCACCATTTTTTAAGTCATATAACTAAGCAATTTGGAAAGCCATTTCCACAAAGCGGCTCTTTTTAGTTTTTATTGTCAATTTGTAAAAGGATCTATTTGTCCATATATATACATATTATCAGAGTCGTACCAATGATTTTTTATGCCAAAACAAAAAAATTTCAAAAAAAAATTAAGTATTTTGTAATAAATTTTATTAAAATTAAATTAAATGGTGACAAATAATTAGAAGAATTTTGTTTTTAAGTATTTTATGATCAATATAAAAAACTTTCTATAAAATGTAGTGTTTTCTATTAAAAAAAAAATTATAGGCAAAGAAAGTAAACTAAACAATAAAATAAAATAAAAATAACTAATTTAAATGTTTTGAAAAGAAATATGGATAGTGATGAAGAAATTTAAATTATGTTTAGAAAGAAAGAGTTTGAAATTAGTGATATACGTATTTTGGACAAAAACTTAACAATAAAACATATTACCAATAATAACATATGAAATTTACATGTGTTTTTATTACTTGAGGCTGTAGGTGAAGGTTTTTTTTTTACTGAATAGGCACGGCTCTGCATGTTATCTACTTCAAATACATACGCACATGTATTCTCTAATTGAGTGAGCTTAAAAAAGGTTAATATTTGTAAGGAGATTCCGGTACCATGTAAAAATCCAAAGTGGCATATTATATAAGGATTCCGGTACTTAAAATATTTAAGATAGTATACTTTCTGATTTTTTTCTGAAACAATTTTTTTTGAGTTTTGGAAAAAATTTGCAGAAATAGGTTCTAATTGGCTATGCTTTCTCATAAGAGGTATATTTAAAAAATTGTAGAAAAAATTGAGATGTCAAATGAAAAATCGTTTTCTACACAATTGGTAATGCATATCAAGATTTCAGCATAGCAATTAATGTCCGAAAACGGATGAAGAGATAGAGATATGGCGTAAGTTATTTATGCTAGTGCAGTCTGTTATTTGACGTATGCTATGGTTTGTACCATTCTGTATTTAGCACAAGCAGTTAGTTAAGTAAGTAAGTACATGTCTAATCATGAAAAAACATTAAACACAGTGAAATGAATTCTCACGTATTTAATGCGTACAGCTGACTATGGATTTATGTTTGGAGGTCATTCAACTCGGTTATAGGGTATGTGGATTCGGATTTTGGATGTGATCCAGACAACACAAGATTTACTATAAGATATATTTTCACTTTTGCAGGGTGTTCTATTTGTTAGAGATATGTGTTGTAATCTGTTGTTGTAATGTCGACCACAGAAGTTAAGTATATGGCAATGGAATAAGCTGCTAAATGCACTATGAGTTAAAAGATATGTGTCTGAGTTGGGTGTTGGTGAAGACATGGTACGTTATTTTTGGCTAAGAATCATGTATAACAATTAAGGACGAAGTAAATTCAAGTAAGGGTTCATAAGATCAGAGAGTATTTAGAAAATGCAACTCATATGTTCACAAAACCCGTTTTAGTGGAGAAATTCAGTTATTTATTGGATTTGTTACATGTTTTCAAGTGTAAAAGGAATAGAAAATTATAACATTCAAGAAAAGAACAAAATTTAAAAGATGACGTAAAGATTTTTTTTTGTCATAATAGAGACTATTGTTCTTTGTGATTTTAAATATAAGGGGATATGATATTCAAAAAAAATATTTTAAATGCTTTTTAATTTTATTTTCTTAAAAGGATATCTCTTAGTTTTTTTATTTTTCAAAAAATAGAAAATTTGACAAATCGTTTTATCAAAATTTGGAGTTATAAATCTAAATCTAAAAGTTTATAAATTATTCATTTACATCATTAGTAATCTTAAACGAGTCTTTCATCATAGTTAGTTTTTTATGTATTTTCTCTCTTTTCCACTTAAAATTATAAAAAGAGAAAAAAATTAAGAAAAAAACAAGAAAAATAAAAAGGAAAAGCAAACGAATGTACTTAACCCAAAATTGGATGTTTGGCAGATAATTTTAAGGGAAATTTAGCTAAAAATGCTAGATTGAAAACCAAATTGTCTCTTTATGCTTTCTTATTCTCAAATTGTCTAATTATGTTTTTGAAATTTCTGATTCCGATTTTGCCCCTTAATTTTAAAAATGATAATTAATTTTCAAAAATAAAATTATGATTATAAATAAAAACTTTAGTTTATTATTTAATTTTGTTTTTTGTCTAAAAAAATAAAACTTTAGTTTATTAAAAAAAAAATACATCTAAGAAAGAACAAATATTAAAGCGGCGACTAATTGTTTAGAAGTCAACACAATTAGAACCCTACGCCTCGTCATCTCCGCCTCTTCTTCTCGGCGTCGTCCTCTCTGGACTTTTTTTTTCCGGCGAGTATCGCTGGTATACTCTTCTCCGGCGAGCATCATCATCTCGCCTCATCTTCTCCAAAGTGACCGGTGAGTCTCTTCTCAACATATTTTAGGTGTTGCCAAGTCGATTAAAGCTCCATCTTTTTAAAACTTTGATTTGGTCTTTTTTCTCTTTGGTATCCTCAAATTCCCGACAAAGACAAGCACCGGCGACTATTAGAGAAAGAATTCGCCGCTGATGTACGAGTTTTAAACCCTATTTTCCTACTGCAAGTGCACAGCAAATCGTAGTAGTACTTAGGGGTCGATCCCACGAAGACCAAGTATTACACTATGGTTTTGTAAGCTAGATTTAGAGCTAAGACAAAATAGATTGATTTGGTAACAAGCAATAGAACTAAAATCGAAGGTAAAAACTATATTAAGCAAGCGTTAGGTCGAGGTAATTCGCAGGTAATTCAGAGCAATGGATCAAACAACTATTCAGGCAATAATTAAGTACAAGCCTAGAACTCAAACATAAAGATAATATCAATCCACTCTCGTGGTATCAATATCTTTGTCTAACAACCTAGAAATCCTAACTCTCGTTGGTTCTAGCAAATCGCAGACAAGCTTTAAGATTAGGTCTGATATGTTCACAATTCTCCAATACATCTACTCTCGTAGGTAATGAATAAATTGCTCACCAATGTTTCTTCTAGCAACCTAGCAACTCTCGCTGTCTAAGCTAACCTAACATCAATGAATCAAGTGATCAAATCGATCAAAGCATTAAGAACAACAAGGGTGAAGACATCGATTTATTAGCCTATTTGTGTTTAACCCTAGCTCATGAATTCCTTTGAAAACCTTAACCTAACTAAGAGATCTACTCAAGCATAATGAAAGAAGAAAGCAAAACAATAAAATAAAAAGACTGCATCGATATTAAAATAAAAGAATAGGGTTCAGAAATCTTCTCCAGATGTTGCAGAGATTCTTCTCCCAAAAATAATACAAAGCTCTCTAGAGAATAGGAAAACTAAAGGTAGAAAGTAGAAAATAAAAGGTAGGATGTAAAAGATGATAAAAAACCTAAAACTAAAGAGGAGTATTTATATAAGAAGGCATAGGCGGCAGGAAAGGCGGCTGCTTCCTTTTAAAGTCGGCAGGATTAGGTTAAGTTGTCTCCTTTTAATTCTCTTCCGCGGCGGCGAGCATGTGCTCATTTGGTGGTCAAAATTCGCGAGCATGTGCTCGCCGATTGGAGTTGGTGATACTTTGCAGGATTTTCCTTCTTTTCTTCAATTCTTGTTCTTTTCTTTTCAAAAGGTTTCAAATGCTCCAAACTCCAATAACAGCTCCAAAGCTACCTAAAATCTCCTGAAATAACCTCAAAAACTCTAAAAAGCAATTAGATAATAAGGTTAGTATAGGTCAAAATCCCAACATATCAATTCCCCCAGACTTAGATCTTTGTTTGTCCTCAAACAAACTAAAACCTAAACCGAGAAGAAAGAGTTGAAAACAGGAATCTCACAATCTCAGTCAGAATAATCGCACCAACTGTTTAAACCTGTAATCTACATTCTTTATGAACCAATCCAAATATCGACCACCATGTACTTCACCTTAGCCACATTGCAGTTTTTCCAGATTAACTCCACAAAATCTCAACTTCATCAACTATCCTTCATTGCATAGAGACTAACAATGCATCTAATGCCAAGAACCTTATAGACTCTTTCCCATACTATACCTTGACAAATACAACCATGTAATCCACCTATTTGGTACTCTTTCTCTCCCCCAGACTTATTCTTTTCTCATACTCTGCATTGATCTTTTGATCATCTCTTTTTTTTTTACGATTTCCTTTTCTTTTTTTTTTTATTGCAAAGGTGTGACGAATAATGGGGTCATGGGAAATTTTCCTCTCCCTCGTTTTCACCTTTGTGTGATCATTCCTTTCAAAGTAAAATAATGGGGTCATGGGAAATTTTTCTACCCCTTTACTCAAAAGAAAATCATCTCATCTTTTCATTTGTTTCTCAGGATTTTCGAACAGAGGAGAGGAGTACCATAAGCTTTTCACAATAGCTGTCGATGTCAGGTATGAATGAGAGAATCAAGCTCTTTGATCACCAGCTACAGTTGAAAGACCTCCGTAAATAGCTCAGGTCTGTAAAATCTGCTGGAAATATGGGTGTTTCTAGTGGACTGGTCGGACCTTGGATTTTTCATTAGTCTTAGCTGAATATATCCTAAAGATATGGTCACTAAGTAAAAACAGCCAGCTCAACACTCTAAGAGATAGTTCATAAATCCCAATCAAAACCTTGACCCAATAAAACACACTAACTTTAAATAAAGAAGACTCGATAAATAAATAAAGTGTTGACTCAAGGCACGACCCTCCCCCAGACTTACTTCACACCGTCTCGGTGTGAAAATGAGCCAGAGAAGAGGTGTAGAAAACTTACCTGGGTCGGCAGGGCAGAGCATCAAGGCGGAGCAGGTGCTTCGAGACAGAAGCGGGTGCTCGCCCGAGTTTTTTTTTTTTTTTTTTTTTGTTTTTTTTTTTTTTTTACTGAAACAACGAAAACCATAACCAAAAATTAGTAGCAAAAGAAAAATAAATGTTAGAGACACTTACCAGTGGGTTGCCTCCCACCAAGCGCTTGGTTTAAGTCATTAGCTTGACTTTGGTGCCATGTATCAATCAGGTGGGGCTTCAGAGCTTGCTCCAAAACAAGCTCCACAATCAGACATCCTCATGTTCAGAACTCTACTCAGCATTCCATTCATAACACCAATACCCTTCTCTTTCAACTCTGATGGAAGAATAGCTCTAACTCTAGAGAAAGGTTTAGGACGACCTTTGCACTTCACCTTGTAGTCAACCGAGTTTCCATCATATCCTTGGGGGATCAAAGTCATTTGAGGACCTCCCGTGATCCTTTTGCTCTGCACGTTTTCTCGCGTCTTTGCCTTCGCCCTAAATTTCCCGGGTGGTGGAGCAGGTGCTCGCGGGATTGGAGCATGTGCTTCTTCTCTATCCACTGCTGAGATGCAAGAGGCGTGTGTGGTGGTTCCTGTAGGAATGGCCTTGTAGAAAACCGTTTTGTCGATCTTGGAAAAACAGACTCGCTTATTAGGCATATCAATGATTGCACCCACTGTAGCCATGAATGGTCTTCCGAGAAGCAAATGCATATCATACCCTTCTCGCATCTCCGCAACCTGAAAATCGGTTGGAACTAGGCAATCCCCTATTTGGACAGGTAGATCGTGAATGCTGCCAGACGATGTTGTTGAGGAGGAGTTTGCAAATCGAAGATTCATTCGACTAGGTCTTATCTCAGAGATTTTCAACTTCTCTGCAAGAGCTTTTGACATGAGATTGACACTAGACCCAGAATCACAAAGAGCTTCTTTGAATTTAACTCCTGTAATGGAGCACGGGACCAAGAATTTCCCAGGATCTTCAACCTTAGGCAATACCCTCAATGGTGGTGTACTCCTTGCTTCTACAAAGACTGCCTTAATCTCTTCTTCAGTCTCTCTGCAGTTCCTAAAGAAATCAAATATGGGACGATTTTTCAAGGCTTCTTCAAAGGAGATTTCTTCAGGAATCCTTCTCACCATATTCTTAAAATCAGCTAGTTTCTTGGCATTGATGGGCTCCAACTGATCTCTAGGTAGAACTGGGTAAGGCACTTTAGGAATGTAAACCCTCGCTGGATGATTTTCTGCAGGTTTGGTGGGAGTATCTCGGGGGAGCATGTGCTCTGGGGTAGCGAGCAGGTGCTCTGTCGGAGAGATGGGGTGCTCACTAGTTTTTTCTACGCCAGGATCAATCAAACGAGGGTAAGAGGCAGGCACTCCTGATGAAGAGGCGTAATCCATCTTCTTTTCTAGGCCATGAGAAAAAAATTCTCCCTTGAGCGGGTGCTCCTCAACTTGCTCCATAGCTTTTTCTGAAGCTATGATGTTTCTCACTGCAGAATTCAGTATCCTCCCACTTCTCATCTCAACTGCATTGACATACTCATTCCTAAGATTCACCTCTGCTTTCCCCGGAAGAATTCCTGATACCTCAGCAGTTTGACCAATCTGAATCTCAAGCTTCTTCATGTGACTGCAAACAGCTTCAAACTTACTGTTGAGATCATTGTACATGCTGTCCACCTTGACATCGACCTCTCTAGCATATTTCTGTTGGTTCGATCCCCGGCAACGGCGCCAAAAACTTGATGTACGAGTTTTAAACCCTATTTTCCTACTGCAAGTGCACAGCAAATCGTAGTAGTACTTAGGGGTCGATCCCACGAAGACCAAGTATTACACTATGGTTTTGTAAGCTAGATTTAGAGCTAAGACAAAATAGATTGATTTGGTAACAAGCAATAGAACTAAAATCGAAGGTAAAAACTATATTAAGCAAGCGTTAGGTCGAGGTAATTCGCAGGTAATTCAGAGCAATGGATCAAACAACTATTCAGGCAATAATTAAGTACAAGCCTAGAACTCAAACATAAAGATAATATCAATCCACTCTCGTGGTATCAATATCTTTGTCTAACAACCTAGAAATCCTAACTCTCGTTGGTTCTAGCAAATCGCAGACAAGCTTTAAGATTAGGTCTGATATGTTCACAATTCTCCAATACATCTACTCTCGTAGGTAATGAATAAATTGCTCACCAATGTTTCTTCTAGCAACCTAGCAACTCTCGCTGTCTAAGCTAACCTAACATCAATGAATCAAGTGATCAAATCGATCAAAGCATTAAGAACAACAAGGGTGAAGACATCGATTTATTAGCCTATTTGTGTTTAACCCTAGCTCATGAATTCCTTTGAAAACCTTAACCTAACTAAGAGATCTACTCAAGCATAATGAAAGAAGAAAGCAAAACAATAAAATAAAAAGACTGCATCGATATTAAAATAAAAGAATAGGGTTCAGAAATCTTCTCCAGATGTTGCAGAGATTCTTCTCCCAAAAATAATACAAAGCTCTCTAGAGAATAGGAAAACTAAAGGTAGAAAGTAGAAAATAAAAGGTAGGATGTAAAAGATGATAAAAAACCTAAAACTAAAGAGGAGTATTTATATAAGAAGGCATAGGCGGCAGGAAAGGCGGCTGCTTCCTTTTAAAGTCGGCAGGATTAGGTTAAGTTGTCTCCTTTTAATTCTCTTCCGCGGCGGCGAGCATGTGCTCATTTGGTGGTCAAAATTCGCGAGCATGTGCTCGCCGATTGGAGTTGGTGATACTTTGCAGGATTTTCCTTCTTTTCTTCAATTCTTGTTCTTTTCTTTTCAAAAGGTTTCAAATGCTCCAAACTCCAATAACAGCTCCAAAGCTACCTAAAATCTCCTGAAATAACCTCAAAAACTCTAAAAAGCAATTAGATAATAAGGTTAGTATAGGTCAAAATCCCAACATATCAGCCGCCAACCACCCTCTCAGGTATCCTCAAAATCCCTACATCCTCTCGCTTTCTCTATCTCCGGCGTTTCCTGATCTCATCCTCGGTTTCGTTTTGTTCCCTTCCTATCTTAAGGACCTATTTATTAGCTATTAATTATGTTACTAATTATGTTTAAAATTTAAATCAAAAATAAATCAAAACTAAATCAGATAATATCTTTTTAAATCAAACAAAATGGAAACTTCCTTTTAAAAATATTGGATTTTAGATATTATGGAAAACAAATTATACAACAAGATTTGACTATATATAAATAAGAGAATTTGTCAAAAATATCACTTTCATCATACACATTTTCAAAAATACATTTTACACCAATTTTTTTTTTCAAAAATACACTCTCTTCCATCCTTTACAAAAACTAAGGTTTATGGAGTACGATTGAAGGTTTAGGGTCTAGGGTTTACAATTTAGTGTTTAGGGTTTACGATTTAGTGTTTAGAGTTTACGATTTAGGGTTTAGGGTTTACGATTTAGGGTTTACGAATTAGGGTTTACGAATTAGGGTTTAGTGTTTACGATTTAAGATTTAGGGTTTAGGGTTTAGCATTTATGGTTTAGGTTTTAGGGTTTAGGGTTTACGAATTAGGGTTTAGGGTTTAGGGTTTACGATTTATTGTTTAGGGTTTCGGGTTTACGAATTAGGGTTTAGGGTTTAGGGTTTACGATTTAGAGTTTAGTGTTTAGGGTTTATGATTTAGGGTTTAGGGTTTACGAAATAGACGATTTAGGATTTAGGGTGTAGGGTTTATGATTTAGGGTTTAGGTAAGGATTTGTGAATCTAAACCCTAAACCCTAAATCTTAAACCCTAAGCCCTAAATCATAAACCCTAAACCCTAAATCGTAAACCCTAAACCCTAAACTATGAATTGTAAACCCTAATGGAAGAATTGACCTAAAAAAATTTAAGAGTTTTTAAAGCTTTATAAAAGAGTGTAAAAATGAAAATGTCTTTTTTAGAAGTGCAAAACTGAAAAAGTGTACCAAAGAGAGTGCATTTCTGAATTTTTTTTAATATTAGATTTCGTAATATATAGATATATATAGATATATTTCGTAAATTTTAATATATATTTTTAGTTTAGAAATGAATATTTGATACATAACATATTAAACTAACGGATTAACTTATTTTATTTTTATAAATGTGAAAATGCATTCATTTCATATTAGAAATTAGATTGATATATTTTCAGTTTAATAAAAGTAAAATATTAAAAACTATTCAGTATTTGTATTATTCGATTATATAATTAACGGGTTCGGATTAATATTTGTTTCAGTTGACGGGTTGAGATTACAACATAATCTAAAATAAATATCTTTCATATCTTTTCTTCAAATTTTTTTTAAAAAATACTACGAACTGTGAAAATACTAAAATAAATATTCATCTATAAAACGAAAAATGGAAATCATATAATATATATATATATATTTCATAAGTATGGTTAAATTATTAAATCAAGTGGTAAATGTAAATAAAATAAATTAGTACACAAATTATTTAAATTTAGAATTAGATAAAAACTTTTACTTTAATAAAATTTATAAATTATTCAATATTTAATGGAAGGTATGGATTGATGTTTTTATGAAATGATTTTTATTGCACAGTTAATTATCAAACTTGCAAAGTTTTATACCACTATAAAATGAGTTAAAATAACGAAAAACAAAATAGAAATGTTGTTCGCTAACGAGATAAAATATAGCAAATTATATGATATATCTATAGTAGAAAAAACTTTTAACACATCTAAAAGTTTCAAATATATAAATATATTATTTTTAAAAAATTAAAAAAATATTAAAAAAATTAAAAATTAAAAGTATAGATTTTCTTTCTACTAAATCCAAATTTTATCAAAAATACATTCCCGCGCTTCAAATGCGCGGGCCAAAATCTAGGATAAAAAATATATTTTAATTTAGTGGGCTTGCGATTTGGAATAATTAGAATGAAACAATTGCGGGTTTACTTCGGCTCATATCTCTAAAAATAGTCTGGTTTAGTTGTCTATAAGCTCAAATGGTTAGAAACAATTATATAACCTCTACATATATTTATATAAGTGTAATGTTTTATATGTTGAATAATCTGTAAAAATGTCTATTACTTTTCTAATAATTGATATTTTTTTATAAAAAAACTTTACAAAAACATTATGATTGATATATTCCTTAAAGTATGCTTATAATTACGTAATAAGAATAATGTTTTTAGAAATCCAATATCTTAACAAATATAAATATTAAGCTAAACATTTTCATAAATTTTGGTATGTAATTATTAAAGTTTCTATTATACAATTTACTTCCACATATCTTTTAATTAAATTTCCACTTATCGTTTAATTAAATTGATTCTTTATTTTTTTTCTTTTATCTATTTCTTTTTGTTTACGATTACTTTCTTTCTCTAAATTTCTAATCAAGTAAGAAAAAAGACTCAGAAAATAATTTCCACCAAAACCTTAAAGTATTGTGTTCAAACTTATTTTTTTAATGTTATTTTTTTCTTCTAATAAGTTTATAAATTATAATTATCTTCAAAAATTATAAATTCATTTGTTGTATTTAAATGAAAAATTAAAAATCATCCTGCGCGCTCAAAATCACAGTAGACAAAATAATTTATGAATTCACACCATAACTTTAAAGTATAGTTTTAAAATTTTCTACAAATTATAATTATTTATAAAGAATTTATAAATAAAATAAATGTATGTTTTTAGTTGCAAAATTATTAATCATATCCTGCGCGTCGGCACGCGTATCCGGATCTAGTTGCATATTATTTCGTCATTTGAGACAATAAAATGTTATTTGCTTAGGATTTGAATTTGTCGCCTAGCACAGTTGAATGCACTTTGTAACAGAGGAAGATTTCTTCAACATTGATATCTAAATATAAATATTAGTTATCACTGAACTACCATGGATTGGTTCATTACTTACTGTCAATATTGTTTGCTAGAAAATTAATATTACTAATTTTGTTCCGGAAGTGTTAAGATGTTTGTCCTACAAGAAAGTATTTAATAATGTGTCATGTATTTGGACCTAAATAAAGTGCGACGAACAGTAAAAGAGAAACAGAGTATGATAGCACAGCACAAAAGCAATACAGATATAATTAACACAATCTTTATCAACAAATACACTACGACCCTTTAAAAAAATCCACTAAATTACAACCAAATAATTTAAACATGCACGATTGTGAGGTGTATCATGGAAATTCATATAAATGACATAAACTTTTGACTCTCATATATACGTTGAAAAAGTATATGAAAGTAGCATGACCAACAAGTAAACATCAAGAAGTATAAAATGTACATATCTTTTGTATCTAACCATCCCTTATGCCCATCATTTTCACAAAGACACACATATATTCAATACTTGATAACATTCCGAAATTCAACTGATCTATCATAATTAAGCATCAAATTAATAAATGGAATATTTGTGGTGGGAGAGAGATCCACATATTTTGTAGAAAGTGCGTGTGGGGCTTGACTGAGTGACACACGGCGTTTTCGTTTCTGCCTAGAATCTACACTTAGTGTTATACGTAAGGCCAAAAGGTCAACGACTTTGGCTCCCTCTCTGCATCTCTACTCTATTATAAATTGAAGGGCCAATCACCCAACTCTATTTGTCCTCAAGAAACTAAAAACAAACCAATTGATAACCAATCTTTCTTCTCTCTCTCTATCTTTCTTCTCTCTGGCACATCTAAAGCAGAGAGATATACTTTTGATTTTCTGTGGGGTTTGTGAGAGATGGAAGAGGGAGACAAGCAAAGTAAGAAATGGGAACAAGAGGAGGTTAGTAATGAAATGAATAATTGGGAATTGGCTGAAGAAGAAACTGTTGACTGGAGAGGAAGACCTTCCAACCCTAACAAGCATGGTGGAATGAGAGCTGCTCTCTTTGTTCTTGGTACACTCGTCTCTTTCTTTTCTTTATCTCTCTCCCTTTCTTTTTCTCCCTATCTAATCTTACAAAAACCAATTTAGTGTTAAAGATTTGTTTGTAGCCAGTGGTGGATCATCTTTTTTTTTTTTAGTTCTTGGTCCATAAGAACTCGACCTTATCCATCTTTTGGTCCCACTAGCTATAATTCTTTATTCCATGGTCAATATAAGATTTCTCCATATGACCATATACTATTTCTTATTGAATTTTGTTATATATTTATTTTTTTAGGACTACAAGCCTTTGAGATTATGGGGATAGCAGCAGTCGGGAACAACCTTATAACATATGTTATCAACGAAATGCATTTTCCCTTGTCTAAAGCGGCCAATATCGTTACAAACTTTGTCGGCACAATCTTTATCTTCGCCCTCCTCGGTGGCTACCTCGCTGACGCCTTCCTCGGCAGTTTCTGGACCATCCTCATCTTTGGCTTCGTCGAGCTTTCTGTATGTTTATTTTCTCCTTCCTTTTGTTTACATATAAGTATATATAGATCTATGAGTTTCATGGCTTCTATTCGAAAACAAAAATCTAAAACCCACTAATAATATGGGATCTGTAGCAATTTTGTTTTGTTTTTTGTATGCAATGTGCATACACGTAACTATTTACGTGCTTTCGTCCATGCAACATGCTTCTGGTGTGTGCTTATATCTTGATGTTCTTAATTATTTACTAATATTCTCATCGTTACATAGGAAGAACTATTCAATATTATCAATTACTAATGTTTAAGATGAACGTTTCTCATTCTGAGACTTTTTAATCATTAATTTATTGTTGTTTAACTCTGTCTTTCCACGTGTCTTCCCAGGGTTTCATACTACTATCAGTACAAGCACACTTACCTCAACTAAAGCCACCAAAGTGTAACCCATTGATAGAGCAAGGCTCATGTGAAGAAGCAAAAGGTTTGAAGGCAATGATCTTCTTCACAGCACTCTACTTGGTGGCTTTAGGAAGTGGCTGTGTGAAACCAAACATGATAGCTCACGGTGCGGACCAGTTCTCTAAATCGCATCCTAAACAATCTAAAAGACTCTCATCTTACTTCAATGCCGCCTATTTCGCCTTCTCCATGGGTGAGCTTATCGCACTAACTCTCCTTGTTTGGGTCCAAACTCATTCGGGCATGGACGTTGGATTCGGAGTCTCTGCTGCAGCCATGACTTTGGGCCTCATTAGCTTAGTCTCCGGTACTATGCATTTTCGTAACAAACGTCCACAGCGAAGCATCTTCACTCCCATTGTCCAAGTAAGTTCTGATTTTCTTTTTATCAACAATTCGTATAGCATACAAATAAAAAAATATTTATTCATTTTAGGAAAAAAAATTGGAATTTTAAATAAAAAGAAACATTGAACTTTTTAAAAGTTATCAAAAAAATTTACGAAATAAAAACGCAGTCACTAAACGGACCTTTCTTTTTTGTTTGATAAAGTGTGTCTTACATGGAGAAAACATATTCATAAATCATAATGGTTCTTTTCTATAAATAATCCTTACCTAATTTTACTGCACTACATATATTTACTTGAGTATGCTTATTAATATTCTAGAATAGAAAATATTTTTTTTGGACGTTTTACCAACCAAAATAGTTAAGTTGTAAGCAAATATATATATATATATATATATATATATATATATATATTCAAGAATGGAAAATCTGGTGATAGGTATTTTGTTTTTCAAATTTGTCTGCATGCGTATATGTACGTAATTAAGTCCATCGAAGTTGGACCCATGAACATATTTTATATGGATAAATCTAAGAAGATCCACACAAATAAACAATAGAGTTGACTTATGTCTCTACCGGATAATAGTAAATAAAAATCAAGCACTTAAATAAGTTGATTATGATTATTTACTATTACAGAGGAACAATAACACTTCACATATAGTCGTGAAAAAGGAAAAACACTTTATATGTATTGCGCCAATATTGACCCCTTATTGTTGACTAATCGATGAATATGTTTGTTCAGAAATTACGGTTTTTTGTCGTCAACGATATGCACTATACGAATTTAATTGTTTAAAAGTTGCAATTTACAATATCGTTGACGTTTGATAACCGCCCATTATATCAAACGACAACGATATTATAAATTGTAAGTTTTAAACACTACAAGTTTAAATTCACATATATATATATATATATATGTTTTTGGATTTTTGGGTGTTTCTAAGTCACAAAATCTGGTTGTTAGAAGTATTTTAAACGAAATTATAAAATTTAACAGTTATAAATGTATAGAAGTCCTATGTATAAAGAAAATTAATCAGATACTTATTTATGGAAATCTAAATTATATATATTGTGTGTCTATGTGTTTAGGAATTATATATTTTGTTAATATATAATACAGTATATAACTCTCTGTTTTGTGTGGGTTTCAATCATTTGGCGTTTTACACCTTTAAAAATATCTATTTCATGATTTTCTGTTTTTCAAAAACCGAGTTGACATCGTTTTTTTTTTTTGGGAAACTTAAAGCATTAGTGCAGTTCAATATAATGAAAAAAGAACACACAATTTCCGGATATAATTATAATTTTATATTTACCTTTCTTTCTAATAAATTTTTTTTTGAAACTAATACTGAATCTTAGCTATTTACTTTTACACGCTTATGCAAATGTCACTAATTGCCCCATTTTAAACAATTATAACTCGATAGTCATATAAACTTCAGACATTTCACAGATTTAGAAACTTTGATATCCTTTTGCTAAGAAACAAAACTTCACATGTATCTAGAAATGCCAAGGGAAATTGCGACCCACTTAGCTTTCTTTAGCAAAATAAAAAAGCATACATAGAAATGTATTCAAAGTGAGGAATTGTGGTCACGTACTCACGTGTGTAGACAAGACAATGCTAGAACAGTTTGGCCCATGCTGACTCATGAAAAGAGAAAAAGCTGCTGTTGGAATAAAAACATTATAATTGTGCGTTTTTTTGGTTGTTGGTAACAATAATTGTATAATTTTGCGTTTTGAAAAGAAAAGAAAAAATCGATATCCACTTTTGTAGTCATCAAACGCATTAAATACATTTACATAATAATATATCCGTATATGTAGACATCAATAACAATATTATTTGATAAAAATATAATAATATGAAGTTGTTTCTGTATTTCAGGTTATTGTGGCTGCCATATCAAAAAGAAAGCTTGTGCCTCCCTCAGACCCAAGAATGCTTCATGGAGGCCACCATGTCTCAACTGACGTCGTACCTTCATCCACTTTACTACACACTCCTCGTCTAAGGTCATACATTGAACTTAATATTTCACCTTTTATATCACAGATATTTAACTTTTTGGCGTTTTGGTTTTATCAACTATAGATAGTTATATCCCATTTTCTTATGAGACCGCAATAGAAAGATTTCGGATGTGTTTTTATATATGCGTTTTATTACATGTGTTGTTTTCAAGTAAAGCGTAATTTTAAATGTTTTTATCCAAATTCATTAATAAACCGTAAACCGCAGAAGTCAAACATAAAATCATACATATTTTTGTAACAATGTGAAAACATTTTAAGAAAAAAAGTCGCACGCAAAAACAGAGTTGCATAAAATCCATGAAAATATATTAAATTGTATGTCTTCTGATCAGGTTCTTGGACAAGGCATGCATCAAAGTGCCAGACACAAACACAAAGGAGAGTCCATGGAGGCTTTGCACGGTAACACAAGTAGAGCAAGTCAAAACCCTAATCTCACTTGTCCCAATCTTCGCAAGCACCATCGTCTTTAACACCATCTTAGCTCAGCTCCAAACGTTCTCAGTTCAGCAAGGAAGTTCCATGAACACTCGTCTCTCGAATTCCTTCCACATTCCCCCGGCTTCACTCCAAGCCATCCCTTACATAATGCTCATCATCCTCGTCCCTCTCTACGACACTCTATTCGTTCCTTTTGCGCGTAAGTTCACGGGACATAACTCAGGCATCCATCCATTGACGCGGATAGGAATTGGACTATTCCTCTCCACTTTCTCCATGGTTTCAGCTGCCTTGCTCGAGAAGAAACGTAGAGACTCCTCAGTTCTTGACGGTACAATCATAAGTATCTTCTGGATCACGCCGCAATTCTTGATCTTTGGGATCTCCGAGATGTTTACTGCCGTTGGATTAATCGAGTTCTTTTACAAGCAATCTGCAAAGGGCATGGAGTCATTCTTAATGGCTTTTACATACTGTTCGTACTCCTTTGGGTTTTATTTGAGCTCGGTGCTAGTTTCGGTCGTCAACAAGATTACTTCCACGTCGGCCGTCTCCAAAGGGTGGCTCGGCGACAATAATCTGAACAAGGATAGGCTCGATCTGTTTTATTGGCTTTTAGCGGTTCTTAGTCTACTGAACTTTCTCAGCTATCTCTTTTGGTCTCGCTGGAACCTTAAGTCTTCAGGAAGCAACAACCCTAATGTGGTGGGAGATGAGAACATTTAGCTTGATGCATAAAATGTACAATACATGTTATATCACCTTTTAACATCTCCAGCATATAAATTAATATGAATAAGTTATTGAAGTGATCCCTTGATTTCATGGTCTCACCACACTCCTTGTAGTCTCTTTTTTTACAGTAGCTGAATATGACCTTGGTCTTTTTTTTCTTACGATAATATCATAATATGTTAAAATATCATGTTAAGTTGAAAACCAAAAAAAAAAAATCGGGTTTAAAATCATTCATATTTAAGAAGATAAATCGATAACAATTCCATTTGAACATTTGCGTTTCACTCTCAGCAATTTTCAAATTGTAACTTACAAGGTATGACATGAGTATGACCATTCATGTCGAACTAAATCTGGGAATCTACTTTTATACAATCCAGAAAACAAAAGTTAATAAAGTCCAAACCGTAATCAACCAAACCAAATTTATATGAGATAAACCGGAAAAAGAAATCGAATGTATTTTAAAACTTACGGAATAGGAAACACATACTACTATTTTAACTAAATCAAATATTAATATCATTTATACCGACTGATATAGCTATTTAACATCATTATTTATAATTAATACATATTCACATCGTTTACCATAACTAATGTAAATTATTTGCATCAAAAAAAAAAAAAAAAAAAAAAAAAAAAATTATTTGCATCATTACTTTAAGAGTCACCTACGTAAAATTTTGCATCATTTATAAATAATGCAAATATTAAAAATAAATGATTTAAAAAGTGAGCATGTCTTTGTCTTAATTACCAACATTTTCTTTCCCAAAAAGGTTATCAATGTATAATTGTAAAATAAAATAATAAGAGGTAAAAGAAGAGGAAAAGAACACGATGAAAAGTGAGGGATTTGTCATTTTTCTTCAATGATGTTCTCAATTTGGACACAATCTAATGGTAAGAAACATGTCTGAAACATGTTTGGTGTTAAAGATTGGCTTCTCCTCCCTTTATCCACTATGTATTAATAGTTTCTATGTATTCAACTTTACTTTATTCATTAATGGTTAAAATGTTTCATCAATTTGTCTCCCATTTAAATGGCATTAGTACAATCTCCCACTCAACACAGTTGCTTCAACTATAGAGTTACTACAACAAGTGGGTTTCATAATTTGTGATGCCTTTCTATAATTTTCCTGCCGCTCTTGAGTTTGTGAATTGCGATACTATTTGTACTTCTGTTCATCCGTAGTTAACAGTGGGAACCTCTCATCTTTAACTTATGCCTGTAAAAATATAGAGACATTGAATTTTTTTTTTTTTTTTTTTGGTAAAAGACATTGAATCTTCTGGAGCCCTAATTATTCATTTTTACTCTACGAATTATTCCGATAATTGCAAATATAACGTACACTGAAATACAACAACAAAAAGAAAAACTAATGTTAACAATCTCAAACTAACTTTACATATCAAGTTTTACATATATGATGTTTGTTTATTTGCCATTGACATCTGCGATCGCAACTCACGATTTGCATGTCGCACAACCAATCGTAGTGATAAATCAAAGATTTTAGTTTCTGTTACTGAAAAACTTAGCGATATAATTATTTTTTCTCTAGGACATGCGATGCGACAAATAAACGAACAAAATATAGATCGTAAATGGCAGTGATAAGTAAACGAACAAGATTCTAAGTAAACGAACAAGATGATCTACTCTATCTAGAGCTATTGTATATAATATCAAATTGTTGTACCGAGCGTTGGATATTTTGTTACATAACAAAGCTTTGATATAGTTCATTTTGTTGGGTTGTTAACGAAAAGAAGATGTTATAATTAGGTTTTGATGTTCATTTAGCAACAAGCTATATAGTCTTTATACTTAAAGTGTGGTTTGGTTTAATGATACATATTAATAACAGTGTATTGGATTATGATATTAATCAGTACTGCATTAATAATTTTGATTCAAACAAAACAGAAAATTTGGAATCATGGTTTCTTGTTATTTTGTATTTACGTCTGCAGTGTAAGTGTGGATTTTTTAAGTACTTACTTAATTAGTTAATAGTAAGGATTTAAATGGAAAAATCTAATAAAGACTTTTCAAGTATCAACAAATTTACTTTATAAATGTTAACAAAAATTTTAATTAAAAAAATATTAACTATAAAATACTAATGAAAAATTATCTCAAATATCATCACATTAATTTTAAACATTTAAGGAAATATATAATGATAAAACTTACTCTCTATGTTTCTTAATGATAGATGTTAGGTTGTTTTTACACATACTAAGAAAACATATTAACATTTAACAATAAATGTATCAATTTATGTGATTAACAATTTTCAATGATTTTAAATCAATAGTAGTAATTAGAATTTTTTTTTCAAAGTTCACTAATAATAAAAAAATGCATAAAAACTTTAAAAATCTATATTTTTAAAACATAACATTTTTTTGAAAAAAATAACTTAAAAAATCAGAGGGACTAAATGCTACTTAACAAAATTTGCCATATATTTTTTTGTGCCATTAAAATACTAAATTAAAATTTGTTGGAATAGTGATAAAACGACGAAATTAGGGGATAAACAAAACAGAAAATTTGGAATCATGGTTCCTTGTTGTTTTGTATTTACGTCTGCAGTGTAAGTGTGGATTTTTAAAGTACTTACTTAACTAGTTAATAGTAAGGATTTAAATGGAAAAACCTAATAAAGACTTTTCAAGTATCAACAAATTTACTTTATAAATCTTAACAAAAATTTTAATTAAAAAAACTCTTAACTATAAAATACTAATGAAAATTTATCTCAAATATCACCACATTAATTTTAAACATTTAAGGAAATATATAATGATAAAACTTACTCTCTCTGTTTCTTAATGATAGATGTTAGGTTGTTTTTACACATACTAAGAAAACATATTAACATTTAACAATAAATGTATCAATTTCTGTGATTAACAATTTTCAATGATTTTAAATCAATAGTAGTAATTAGAACTTTTTTTTTCAAAGTTCACTAATAATCAACAAAATGCATAAAAACTTTAAAAATCTATATTTTAAAAACATAACGTTTTTTGAAAAAAATAACTTAAAAAATCAGAGAGACTAAAGGCTGCTTAACAAAATTTGCCATATATTTTTTTGTGCCATTTAAATATTAAATTAAAATTTGTTGGAAGAGTGATAAAACGACAAAATTTGGCGAAATAATATACTCTAGCTAAAACTGAAATCAAACATTTTAGTAAAGTTTTTTGTTGAGCAGCATCTGAGTGTCATATTCTGTTCACGTTATAGAAATTTAAAATTTAATACGTCGAAAAAGAAATCATATTTCTATATTTCTAATGAAAGATTTCTAAAAATCTCATTCAAATTTTTTTTCAACGGCTCATTATGCTATCCCGTAACTTTACATTACTATGAAAACAAATATACAAAGTTGATATATCAATAGAATGGTGTTGTATTTGAATCTCATTGTCGGATTGCATTAAGATAAAAGGTCATGCGAACAAATATTTGAAATGTCATTTTATAATCTACTAAATGAATTACAGTTTGTGTTTTTACAAATTAAAAGAAATGTTTTTGTTTAAAAGGACATGCTTATGATTGTAAAATTTGGGTGAAGGGTTAATTTCGTTATAGATTTATAATTGAGGAGTTTTATTATTAAAAATCTAATTGATATTTTTTAGATATATGTAATGATAATGAGTTTTTTATTAATATCGCATAGTTAAGAATTCTTCCATTAACATTTTAGTTAAGAATTTCAAAATGAATATGTTGATAGTTTTGTATAACAGAAGGGTCCGATTCCAAAACCGACTTAATACCAAATCGCATTATCATCAAATCAAAAGTGGAAAAGAAAAATGAGAAAAGAATCGTATTATCATCAAATCACATCACATGCTTCATGAATTTCTAGGTTAAAACTTCACAGGCTTTTATAGACCTGCACTGGGCCTCACAGGTGGGCTTACTACGAATGCATGACATAAAAAACATGAAACGATGATGGGTCGACAATACTCAAGTAAATTAGTTATATTAATGTAAGACTAATGAGTTTTGCCCAGTAATTCTTCTCTGTTACATAAATCGACTTTTAGACTTTTAGAGCCCAAAAGGTGATGGCGGAACGAGCCGTGTGAGAATGGAAGAGACGAATCAGACAGAACAAGCACAATAAATGTGGTTTAGTATGAGATGGGTAAGAGCAGGTGGCACAAATGGTGTCGACGGTCGAATATGTGATATAACTGTTGATCATTAATAAATCTAGTGCAGAATAAATGTTGTTGTGCGGTGTAATAACTATAGAATGTTAATTGATTCTTTACTACCTAAACTAGATGATACCCCGCACCTTGTGCGGATATAATATTTAATATATACCTGTTAATTATATAAACTGTTATCATAATATTATAGTATTCAAAGTTTTTAATGGCTAATATATTATCAATAGATCTAATATTCAATAGAATATATAATCTAATAAACAATAACAATATATTATCAAATATAATATAACTTTATTAAAATAAAATAATTATAATATTATAATTTTGATAAATATAAAATAATTATAATATCTTCACAATTTATCAAGTTACTAATATTTAATTTTTCTACCGAATAAAAGTATATAAATATTTTTATATTCAATTTAATAACGTAACTCAAATAAAACTTGATTAAATAAAATATATATTTTTAAATTTTGGCGTTTATTAAATACTTCATATATGTAATTCAAAATTCTGAGTAAATTTAATTATTTATAAGAAATATGTATATCATCTTTTTCATTTTGTAGTCCATGCGGGATAAAATTTGTATTTATATAATTTCTAAATTTAAATGTCATAGAAGCCATTAAATCTCTTAATTATATGCTTATAAATGTTTGAATTTAATAATACCATAAAATAGAGAAAAAATCTGATGGAATATATATATTTCTATATATTAAAAAGTGTATTAATTTTTTGTTGACATGTCTGAATTTAAATATTTCATTGGTTAGCTTCTCCTCAAATTACTCTCAGTGAGACACGTGTCTGAAATTTATCTCTCCGTCTTCTCAATTAATATATAGGGGATGTACTACAATTATAACATACATTTTGGAGATAATTACTAGAATGATGTTAGAAAGTTAGTATATTACTAGAATAATGTTTTAAAATAGGAATGAATTTACTAGACTAATATAAATTTTAATGGAATTGCTTTTTTGAATTATGGGTTTTTCGTTTAGTTACAAGACTACTATCCACAAACATAAAAGAAAAAAATTAAGAAGGGTTTATGGATTAGGAGTTTGGAAATTTTGGAGATTTTTAGATTTGATGGAATTTAGTTGAATTTTGAGGATATTTGGATGGTTTTGATGAGATTTAAAAATAATAATAAAATTTTACTGGTGATTTTTTAAAAGAAATTATGAAAGAAAATGATTAAAATTTTGAAAAAAATTATTTGGTTTATATCTTTTTCAAATAAAGAGATTTGAAACTTGGATAGACTTGGAAAAAAATTTAAGATATTTGAGAATTTTTTTTAAAATTTTTACAAGTTATTTAAAATGATATATAATATTTTTTTTGTTGGTAAACTTTGTTTTCTACAAAAAATGAGAAGATGATATTGATTTTTTTTAAAAAAATTTTGATTTTCTATAAAAATTTCAAATACCATCATAAGATATGGTACTTATATTCATTAAATTTTGCATAAAAATATTCATTAAAGATTAATTATAATTTGTCTCTCAAATCCCTTCAAATCTTAGTTGATAGATTTTATTATTGAAATCCCTAATTTTTAATAACGTAGAATTTTACAGAATTTGTACAAATGATCAATAAAGTGAGTTTTAAAGGAATTTATACAAATGTAAATCCAATAAGAGAAATATTGAAAAACATTTGAAATCCTTTCAAATTCCTGATCCAACATGCCTCTAATAAATTTATCTTAAATTAAACACGATTCTAATAATCTATATTGTAAAGTACTACTCTAATAATATAACAAAATTTTAAGAGATTTTAGTAATTATCTCTTTTATTTAAGATATAAAAGTATATCAAGGAAGAAGACTGGTCATATCTTACGACTAATTATCATCAAGGTCAGTAGTTAGCTGAATCCAAATTACTGGTTATTATCCTAGTTGGAATTTACAAGGTTACATATTTTTTTTTGAAAGAAACAAGGTTACATATTGCCAAGAATAAATGCTTTAATTTGGTTTTCTGAGAGAAAAGAAATCATCTGTGAGCTTTGAGGCTATGTATTGCTTGTGATATTGCTTCTGTAATTGCTTGACATGTTTTATAAAAACTGTGAAAGATTTTTTCTTATTATTCAATTTAAATCTGAAGAACTTAGAAAATTAGTTTGTTTCCTTAGGGAAAAAATAAGAAGAAAAAAGTAATTTGGTTAGAGACAAGGAGACAGATCATTGCTTACGGAGAAGAAAACACGTCAAGCTCGTGATGGTACTGCCAAAGACAAAAACAGCTCAATTATTAAGCATACATTTATTGTTACTGTTAGGCTAATCGCTACTTTTTCACTAGTTAATTTAAAAAATCTGTTAATTAATCCAAGTGGCATGTTTCTTTTGTAGCGCGTGAATCTCAATCGAGTGCCCACTACAGGGGACAAGCGGTGAAGTTGTAAGGATTTCCGCTGGGCTTGCATTTATTTTCCATTTACCAACACATGCCTTTTTCTAAGTCTATACTAAAATACTATTAGTACGATATTATTTAATTTGCTAAAAAAAAAAAAATTCTTGTGCAGTTGTGTGGTTGGCCTGTATGCTGATGTATTTACAACAAATAAAAGAAATTTCTTTGTTAATTTGTGAGTGGAAATTTTAAAACCCAACATAAATGGCTCAAAAAGGGGGTGAGAATCGTGAGATTGGCATGTCGGTCATACATGATATTTTATTTTAGTGCTATGATTTTCTAATAAATGTGTATGAATGGTTATTTTAGTAATCATATGAGATGATAAAAGCAATAGCCAAATGTCGATTGTGAAGACAATAACATTATCTTCTGAAATGAATAAAAGATTTTAGTTTGAATACTCAATCAGCTAAATTAAATTATACCTAATAGTTTATGGAGTTTGTTCAACTAATTTGATTCTGCGATTTCATGTTCAGAGCTCCATCCACATATTTGAACCTACTCCAAATTTGATTTATCTAATTTACATAGGTAAGTACATAAGTTTGTACGAGATTACGTAATAAAAATAACAATAGTCATTTTCTTTTTTTTTTTGGTGGGAACAATAGTCATTTTCTTTTGCTAACTACAATAATTTCCTTTCCCGTTAAATACTAACTACAATATTTGTTTTTCCATTGAAACAAATACTAGTCATGATAACAGCTGAATTATTTTTTTATGTTGGACTTATGTTTTGATAATCAATTTTAAAGGTAGAGTTGTGTTTTATGTTGGACTTGTGTTTTATAATCAAGTGATATCGTGTTTGATACTGTAAAAATACAGTTTTATGAAAAATTATATAGATAAAAAAAAGAATTTACTTTGCATTCGTGCAGTATTGGACAATAAATACTATCAATTTTTTCCATGGTTGGTTAATCAAAAATGGCGTAACATATGAATATGGACAAAGCTCTGGATATCCACAACTCAACCACACACAACTCAACCACACAACATTTGACATAAATTTTCTCGGTCTTCAAGTTGCAAATATACTTATTCGGCCATAAATTAGTCGAATTGGTAGCTGATCTCTGCCATCTCCCGCTTACAAACAACATATCAGATATCTCTTGTCTAGGTTTTTTTCAATAACGGAACAAATCTATCTTGAATTTTGGTGAAAATTGAAGTTTATATGATAGTGATCAGATTATAACATGTTTAAAATCTAATTATCTCATAATTTTCTAAATGGTTTCAACTAGCAATCAAAATCTTAAAATCACTGAATTTGGTTCAAAATAAGAATTAAAAGAATATTTACTGAAAAACGGCTAAATAACTAAGTTGGAGTGTTTATTATTATGATTTACAGGCAACATTACTCATTTTGGTATACTTTTGTAAATATTTTTTTTTCTAAAATAAAAAATAATAACAAACATGATATACTTAAAAATTGCATTTCTTTAGTTGCAAATTTTGCTTTGTGAGAGCATTTTTGACTCTTGACAATTATGTTTTCGAATTTTAGTTGATAAATTTGATTCAGAGAAAACAAAAGTTAATGACTATGAATTAGAAATAACTCAATCCAATTATGAAGAAAAACTGCAAAAACCAATTGGTCAAAATGTTTGCAATAAATTTCATTTTTAGCTTGGAATACAAAACAGGGGACATTATTCAATTGGCATAATGTTGAGTTAGTGGATATTTAACAATATTTTCAAACAGAGAAAAACCTGCAAAACACCTTATATTTTTGAAATGATAGGCTATTGTATTGTTAAATTCATTTAGAATATAACTTATCTACGGCTCGCATATATACATATATATTGTACATTGATGCTTTTCTAGCTTAGATTGACACTTGAAGAATTTTGGTGAAAATTGAAGTTTATACGTGAAAAACAGGAGACACGATTCAATTCAAATAATGTCGAAATTTCTAAAAATAAGTACCTAGTCTGTAAATAATTGCAGGCTGACAAATCGCTAAATTAGCAACTAAAAACCAAAACTTCCGTTAACCATGTGCTCATTTTAGTGAAACTCCTCAAAGGAATGGCTCTTTCTCCGAAGTAAAAGAGAGAATACTAGAGAGAGAGCATGACATAGTTGTGGTAGAAAAACCCAAAGAGAGAAGGAGCAAAAAATAAAAATAAAAAGAGGAGAAAAAAGAGGCAGCCATAGCCAAAGGGTTCGTGTCGGCTTCAACCAAACACTGACGGTGTATGTATACACCTTTACATACACGCTTTTATCTCACATCTATATTTACAAATCTCCTGTTTTTCTCCATCACTTTGACAGCAATTCCACTTCTGCATCCTCTAGATTAAACCTTTTCATCTGGGTTTTTTATTTTGAACCCTAGCTCGCTCCGGTTCTGTTTGGATCGTTTGTATTTCGTGAGGTTTGGAGTAAAGGTTCGGTTTTTATTTCTGGGTTTTGCTTTTTGTTTAGTAAATGCTGGAAAAAGAGGAGACTTTGGAGGATCCATGGTCAGATTTGGGTTTTTGTACCTAGATTTCACCTGGATTTTGATTCTAGGGATGATCTAGATCAAGAATCGATAGTTCGTTTCACATCCCAAATTCAAGTCTTTATTTTTTTATTCCGTTCCTGATCTTGTTTCTCCTTTGGTTATCGTTTATCCTGTTTTGCTTTCTCAATAATTTCGTCTGTAGGTTGTTGCTTTCTTCTCACAGATTTGTTTCTGTCGGATAATATTTTAGGTTCTTAGTCGAAAGCTTGCCGTTATTTATATGATTTGTAGTGGAATGAAGTTGCAACTGACAGTTCTGTTTTGCAAAGTGTGAAGTTTAAGTACTGAAAATCTGTTATTGTCTTGCTTTTGCTTTTTATGGTTCTTTCTTTTACCCCTTTGTTTGAGTGTTTTTCTCTTAATTGGGTAATAAAATCTGAGAATCTGGGTCTTGTGATTTGCTTTAGACACAATGTAGAACAAAGCAGCTGCATAAATGGCCCACATTTTTGTCAGTAAATTTAAGAAAGGGTTTAAATGTTGATACATCATGACATCTATCAGAGCTTTGTTTGTCTAAATTAGATGAAGATAGGTCCATCTTCTTTTCTCTTTCACTAAGACATTTCTGCTTTCCTTTTTTTTTTGCACAGGTAAATCTATCGAAATTAAATGGATTCTCAAATGGCAGTTAGCAACCATCCGTCTGGAAAACCTGGAGGTTTGTGGAATACTTTTTTTTTTCCTTGTGTGTTCATACCATTTTCCTTGTGTGTTCATACCATTTTGCGCAGTGTGTTTGCTTTTTTCTACTTGGAATCCGCTTTCTAGGTTTGATGGCTAACTAAGAATTGGACAAGGGTTTAAGACCTTGGAGAAATTCTGAATTGAGTGTTCGCTTATTGATATGATTACAACCCTTGCTTTGTTTTTTGAGATACAATGTAGCATCCTATAACCGTTCTTTGTTTCTCTGTGTTGATGTAAATCCATTTGTTTGCAGGGGCTTTAAGTGATGCTTTATGTAGGGAGCTATGGCATGCTTGTGCTGGACCTCTGGTAACCCTACCTCGTGAAGGGGAACGAGTTTATTATTTCCCTGAAGGGCACATGGAGCAGGTATTTTGATTATTGGTTTGAATCACTTGACATTGTGATGTACCGTATCCTGCTCATTTGCTTAAACCAGTCATGTTAATTGGACTGTTCTTACTCGGTGTGTTATATTGACACTTTAACATGACCACATTGATGCTTTTCTAGCTTATTAAAAACCACAAAACATGTCATGTTGTATAGAAGAGATGCAATGTATTAGTTGTTTTGATATTACATGATCAATTGTCAGACAAATTGTTCATTTATTCATATTAATTGCTCGCTGCCTATGCAGCTCGAGGCATCCATGCATCAAGGTTTGGAGCAACAGATGCCTTCCTTCAATCTCCCATCTAAGATTCTGTGTAAAGTGATCAATATCCAGCGCAGGGTAAGCAGAATTCCATTATATATGATAGAGTTTTCCTTACCTTTTCTTCATGAAATGTGTCGGCTAATAGTTTCAAGCATTCTTGTGCTTCACTTTACAAGCTCAGGCGGAGCCCGAGACTGACGAAGTGTATGCGCAAATAACCTTATTACCAGAAGCAGATGTAAGTTATTATAAGCAAAAAAATGTTGGTTTGGTGTTTCATAGTCTTGTATATGTTTTTCCCTTTTCTTGATTATGGTGGAACGTGTTTCTTTATCAGCAAAATGAACCGATGAGCCCGGATGCCCCTGTTCAAGAACCTGAAAAGTGCACAGTTCATTCATTTTGCAAGACACTAACTGCTTCGGACACAAGCACACATGGTGGATTCTCTGTGCTGCGGAGACACGCAGATGATTGCCTTCCACCCTTGGTCAGACTTGCTTCCGGTCTTCTTGTTGCTTCAGATGATTCTCCAACTTTTTTGTTTTCTATTTTTTTTTTTCTCTAACACTATGCTTTCTCTTCTCTAGGATATGTCCCAACAACCACCATGGCAAGAACTGGTTGCAACTGATTTACACAATAATGAATGGCATTTTAGGCACATTTTCCGAGGTTAGTACAATTGCTATCTTATTATGATTTATGAGATGGTCTTTGAATTTCAGTTCCTTTACCCCAATGTTACTTGTAATGAGAACCTTTTAGGCATTTCATAATTTGCGTTTATATTATTGTTTTTACGACTATTAAATATGATGAGGTTGTGGCTACAGGCCAACCAAGGCGCCATTTGCTAACAACTGGGTGGAGTGTTTTTGTTAGCTCTAAGAAACTAGTTGCTGGTGATGCTTTCATATTCTTAAGGCAAGTTTTTATCATTTCATTGGTCTGGAAATTAATTTTTGACCTTAAATGTCTGAGTATGTGACAAAGTATTATCTTTCAGGGGTGAAAATGAAGAGCTCCGAGTTGGTGTTAGGCGGCACATGAGACAACAGACTAACATCCCGTCGTCTGTCATTTCAAGTCATAGCATGCATATAGGGGTCCTTGCAACTGCCGCTCATGCCATTACAACAGGAACAATCTTTTCCGTTTTCTACAAGCCAAGGTCTTTCTTTTCTTACTTTAGTTTAATTGAGTGTCTGGAAACAAAACCCTGATAATACTTTAAAGCCATCAAATGATTCAAAACTCATCAGCCACCGCATTGGGTTGTCAGCGTAGAAAACTTAAACTTCTGTAAGATGTATCTAGCTGGTCTGGAACAGACACATCAGACATTTTGTTATTCCAAACATGCATATTGTTATACCGTCCAGTTACTGTTGCTTGCATATGCTTGATGATAATCATTTGACTGCTAATTCTGGCTGACATAGCTTCTATTATCAGGACAAGTCGGTCAGAGTTTATTGTGAGCCTGAATATGTATCTCGAAGCTAAGAACCAGAAGCTGTCCGTAGGCATGCGTTTCAAGATGAGATTCGAGGGTGAAGAAGCTCCCGAGAAACGGTATCACCTCTAACTAGCTTGTTTTCTTTTTGCTGACAAAGCTGGATGCAATATAACTTCCACTTTTTTTTGTGTGTTTAAACAAGCAGGTTCAGTGGCACTATAGTTGGGGTTCAGGAAAACAAGTCTTCAGTCTGGCATGATTCTGAATGGAGATCGCTGAAGGTTAGAATATTCTACTGTTATACTTTGGAGTGGAGCAAGTTGTGTACTTATTTTCTTTAACCGAATGAATATAGTGATGCATCCTAATATGCTTGTTGCCAAACTAATAATGCTTCAGGTTCAATGGGACGAGCCCTCATCTGTATTTCGTCCTGAAAGAGTTTCACCATGGGAGCTCGAGCCTCTAGTTGCAAATAGTGGTACCCCTTCTTCGCATCCTCCTCCACAAAGGAACAAAAGACCAAGACCTCCTGGTTTGCCTTCACCAACCATTGGTCCATCTACTCCTGGTATTCTGTTTTCTTTTCTCTTTTGAACTGTTCTTCCTTGTTGCAGCTCCAGCTCTTCTTATTGATGCCTTCTTCAATTACTGCAGATGGTGTGTGGAAATCCCCTGCAGATACTCCTTCCTCAGTGCCATTATTCTCTCCTCCTGCCAAGATTGCTGCTCTTGGTCATGGTGGGAACAAATCATTTGGAGTGTCCATTGGATCAGCCTTTTGGCCCACCAATGCGGATAGTGCAGCTGAGTCCTTTGCTTCAGCGTTAAACAACGAACCTACGGAAAAGAAACAGACTAATGGAAATGTCTGCAGGCTTTTTGGGTTTGAGCTAGTTGAAAATGTTAATGTGGACGAGTGTTTCTCTGCTGCCTCTGTGTCCGGTGCTGTCGCTGTAGAACAACCTGTTCCATCCAATGAATTTGAATCTGGTCAGCAATCTGAGCCGTTAAATATCAACGAGTTCAATATTCCTTCGGGTAGTGGTGATCCTGAGAAATCCTCTCTGAGGTCTCCTCAAGAATCCCAAAGTAGGCAGATACGTAGCTGCACAAAGGTGATTTATTAGCCTCTTGGATTGTTTGCTCTATCAAAATCAATTTCCTGGGGTCACAACTTCAATATATGTCTTAAAGTGACAGAATCTTGAACGTGACTATGTCTTGCTTTGGGAATTTGATTTAGGTTCACATGCAAGGCAGTGCAGTAGGAAGAGCTGTTGATTTGACAAGGTCCGAGTGTTATGAAGACCTGTTCAAGAAGCTGGAAGAGATGTTCGACATTGAGGGTGAACTTTTGGAATCTACCAAAAAATGGCAAGTTGTTTACACCGATGATGAAGATGACATGATGATGGTTGGTGATGATCCGTGGAAGTAAGTGTCTTTGCGGTCTAAAACTCAATTTTTTTTGTTTTAGTCTCCAGAGAGCTTCATGTGTGAAAGAAACATAGAGCATCATCTACTTGTTCCTATGGATAATCGTTTTGGTCTCCTGTTTTGTGATGCAGTGAGTTTTGTGGAATGGTGAGAAAGATATTTATCTACACACCTGAGGAAGTGAAGAAACTTTCACCCAAGAACAAACTCACAGTCAATGTTAGGATGCAGCCCAAAACTGATGCAGACGAAAATGGGAACACAGAGGCCAGGTCATCATCTATGGCTGGATCAAGATGAATATCACTGTTTTAGCGCATTTGCCTTGTAGGAAAAATGAAAGCAGAAAAAAATCGTAAGACGGTTGAGAAATGAGATGTCTGTGTATAGCACTGAAATTTTATTATGTCTTCTGTTCTTATGAGAAGTCACGTAGATGTAAGCGTTTTGGGTATTGTGTAGCTTTGTAAGGAAATGTGGAAAATGAGAATCATCTCTTGTTCTACATCAAACCAAAGGCCATGGTCAAAAATAAAATTATGAAATTAAAAAATTTCCATTTGCTTTCTAGTTAGTACACATTATAAAATCTTCCGAACAATGAACGACGATACAAACAAAACTCTTCACTTTCTTTGTTTCAATGATGTTGCCAGAAAGAAACAAAATGGCATCACAAGTAGAGAGATGCTGCGAATACAATGTCTCTCTTGATCTTGGAAACAGCGTCTTCTAGTTTAGCTTCAAGCTGTGTTTCTCCAATAGATTTTGCAGCTACTATGAGCTGTTGCAGAACTTCCTCCATTCTCCTTATCGCTCTGATCAAGCTCCCTTCGAAAACGCGAGCAATCTCCATGATCTCATAAAACTTGGAGCCTTTTGCCCACGCATACACCGCTTCCATAATATCCGGTCTGAACGAATGCACAAAACTCTCCACATCGATTTCGACCTGTCACATTGTCACAAAAGGCAAAAAAGTTAGGGACCCAAATCTTTCTTCAAATGCTCAGGTTTTGTTGGATGAGCAGGGAAAAAGAGTGTTAGTGAGTACCTTGCAGTCCAGCTGAACTTCAGCGACACGCCTGGCTGTGTCTTGTAACTGTAAGAAGAGCAAGTCGAGTTCTTCTCTGGGTTTAGCTGCGTCGGGGAGTCTCTCTCGCCACACAAAGCAAGAGAGGAGAGAAACCAACTCCTCCACCTTTGCATCTTTGAAGACACCACTGAACATTAGCTCCGTTAAAGTCAATTCTTCTGCACTACTTATTTCACATGCAACCTTCCCCTTCAATTCCACTACATTATCGCTTGTAATGTATCTGCATCAAAACAGCATATTGATATACAAGTATCAACAGAACAAACATCGGTATTGCAGCCAGTCGATTAGGTGTGGCTGGTGTATAAAGTTGACTTGGTTTCATAAGAATATTTAGAAAGTAAAATGACTGATAAATTTAGTAAATACTTACCCTAGCCTTCGTAAAACACGCTTTCTGGCCTTAAGTTCATCTTTAAACGCTAATGTTGTTGAGGATCGGACAGTTTTCTTAAGTGATTTGATTTTAGCTGTTAACTCTTCCTTCATGTGTAGGACATTCAGCTTCTGTGCTATGAGGGGAGATTTTGCAATTTTGTGTTTTTCAAATAGGTTTTCCAGAGCCTCCAGCCGACGAACTGTCTTTTTGTAAGAGCTACTCCGTATCTAATGAGGTAAAAGTTCGTATTCATCTCTTGGGTCAAATGAAAGAGAGCAGAAACAAAAGAGTATTAGGGTATAAACAATATACCTTCATATCAACTTCAGGATCTAGGGGAATTCCATCAGGATGTCTAGCGAGTAACTCAGAAACCTTCTTCAGAGCATTCTCTCGAGCTTCCAATTGTAAATAATCTTTAGGTATATTCATGATTGCACTGCTTAAACTCTTAATCTGTCCGTGATAATAAATAATAAAACAATAAGATCATCTCCGGGGAGGATAAGCCGCATAAGAATGTGTAAACATCATAAACGCAGCAGCCATGTTACCTGAGATAAAGGAACAGAGACCACAACGGGCTCACCACGTTCCTTAAGTGGCACAGGCTTAAATTTCTTTTTGCCAGCGCCATCTCTGCTGACAAAACATCTAGTCAGTACATCTACGGTGTAGTTTGCATCCTCTGGTCTTCCATTACCATCATCTGGAAGAAGTGCTCATGTCAAGATGGAATCATCACACTATAAAGGGATTAATAACATTAAATAAGAAAATAATTCTCGGAATTCTAACCTTCAGATAAGCTTTTGACTTTGTTAAATTTCATTATCACTCCCCACGTATCCTGGTCTTCAATGCTGAATGATTGTGGCTCTCCATCATCATTTGTGCAATCGAGACAAACAGCTCTATTTGGCAGCAAGAAGGGTAAGCAGTACTTTGGAGAGAACACAATTTCACGTATGTCCTTCTTCAGACTCTTATATTGCAAAATCAGGTTATAGTAATTTTTTAAGCTTTCTTCTTCTTCAATTACCATAGAGTCTCTCTCTTCTTGGAGAGTTTTTATTTGTTTCTGCAAAGACCAGAGCACAATCACATCATTTACGTAAAGTGAACATTATATAATCAATAAATCTGACATTTACTAATCATGCAACTGCACCTCAATATCCGGGATAGCGCGGTCAGCTTGAAATTGAAAGAAAGAATTGCGGAGAAGATTCTCAGGATCACCATCTTCACTCCGCAACTGATTTAGAAGCATGTTATAACTCAAATGGAAGGCACTGATGAAAAATGAAAACAAAACAGGAGTTTGTCAAGCAGTCTAAAAGCAAAAATGTCAATCAGGTTGATCATTTTCTACACTGGATTTAATATATAATTCGATACTCAGAAATGTACCTGTTCAAAGAATCAGCACTTCCTTTGAGCATTGATTTAGCAACAGCGGGTTCCATCTTCTCATCAACCATGAGGATGCAGATACCTCTTTTATCAATACCTCGACGTCCAGCACGACCACTCATCTGAATGTACTCTCCACTAGATAGCCACCGGAACTTGTCTCCATCAAACTTGCGTACATTTGTAAACACAACCGTCTTTGCAGGCATGTTCAGTCCAATACTAAATGTCTCTGTTGCAAACAAACACTAAGAGAAAATATACTTCAAACTTAAGTGGCAATGAAAACGGGAGAACGAGAAAAAAAAACAATTAAAAAGGAGAAAACTTAAACGAAGTGATGCATTGCAAATAGAGTAAAAGCAAACATCATAAAATTACGTACTAAACAAATCTGGAAGGTAGCAACAATTGAAAAAATGGAAATTTAGCTCTACGCTTTCACCTACCTTAATTAGACCTTCTTGAAATAATATCTCAATTACTTCTTTCAAAATTGGAAGCAGGCCCGAATGATGAACGCCTATGCCACGTTTTAAGATGGGTAAAATATTTGAAACCTGCAGTACAAGAAGCCAGGAACCATGTCAAAATTTTCCCCAGAACAAATATATCCAACAACCTAAATCATATCTGAAACTAGATCAACAGACAAAGGACCCTTTATCGAACATCAGGAGTAAGGAATATAAGCTATAACATGTTAGCGACAAGCATAAAAGTAGAGGGAAGTTATATTTATGTGAAGAAGGTGCATACAACGCCAGCAAAATGTACAAGTCTCGAGCTTTATTCAAAGTCTCAGGCATCTTAGAAAGAGATTCAATGAATGCTTGCCTGAGGTAGCTTCTTATCATCATCTGAAAGCATATCAATTGCACTAGTAAAGATTGTCTCCACGGAGTCTTTCTCATCGTCGTTGTTTAAATCCATCTTAGACATCTGTGGAGCAAACAGACAGATATTACAGTTACGTTTTAGACGGTTCGAGCGACGATCACCACACGCAGGTTTTACGATACACATAAAACAAGACACTGCGAGGTGCAGGTTAGGACACTAGAGAAATCATAAAAGCAGTTGTTGAACTGTCCATACAAACAATATGTACACAAAAATAAAATGAACAGAACGATGCTGCAATGTACCAACATACTGTTAAGATTCAGGACGTAGAAACTCCTTTAATTATTGGCGGGAACAGTATCACATAAGTAGCCTCGAGACTATAACAGCTACTCTAACCCAGACCAATTTTAAAAGGATACGACTTATTCCGAGCATAAGACGAAGAAACAGATAAACACCTAAGTCTTTGGATTCTTATTTCAGCAGAAACGAATTCAGATTCCTGTTAGGATATAGATACAAACAAAAGAGCATCCCTCAAATGAGATGACCAAGGAGGGACTCCATAAAAAACTAAATGTGCTCAGCCTTGTAAATAAAAGAAATAATTGGCAAGAGTAAGAAAAAGAAATCTAACCTGCATAGCAAGTGCCTCGCATTCCTTTTTGCTAAAACTGAATAAAATCACGGGATCATATTGCCGCTGAATGATCATTTTTACCAATTTGAAGATATCACTTTCTTCACCAAGTTTTCCAACTATCAACCCCTTTTGAGACTTTCCATTCTCTCTTTTCTTGTCAGCATCATTAGCAGGAACCAGTGCGTTAAGAGATTTCTGAAAGCTATCCTCATGAAATTTAGCCTTTTCATCCACAACCAAGTAAAGCCCACTACCTCCGGCAGGAAAGACGTAATGCTGAAGCGGAGTTGGCCGATAATCAGTGTAAACAATGTGGCATGGTTGTTTGTGAACCTGCAATACCAACACTAAAATCACATCTCCAGAGAAACCAAACCGAATAAAAGTTCTCAATTTCTTCTCACTTGAACAGGCTTTGTTTTCATGTCAACTTAAGGAAACACCATGGATATTAAAGATACATTGCATTTCGCCAAGACATATTTATGAAGATCAGAATCACAAGTTGATATGAGAATATAGAAAGAAACGGTATATAATGTATTATTTCATTCACACAAGAGAGGTAGCAGGATTAGCAAGAGCGAATCACCTTTGCAACCCAATCAGCGAACTCCTTGGCATTGGGCACAGTTGCAGAAAGAAACACAAAACGAGAATTCTTCGGAGCCATTACAATACTTTCTTCCCAAACCACACCTCTTTCGCTATCACGCATGTAATGCACCTCATCAAATACAATCCAAGCAACCTCCCTCATAATCTCTGACCCTTTATACTGCATGCTACGCAAGATCTCTGTGGTCATGACCTGAAACAAAAGAGCAAAAACTAAGAAAAATAGCAAATAATGCAATTTCTGAGACGGCATAAAGAAAAAGGTGGTAAATACACTTACCAGGCAAGAAGCATTAGGATCAATTGTCACGTCCCCAGTCATCAAACCAACGTCAGAAAACTCTTCTTTAAAATCTCTGTACTTCTGATTACTGAGTGCCTTTATAGGAGAAGTATAAATAACCCTCTGGTTTTCCCTCAAAGACATAGCAATAGCATATGATGCCACAACTGTTTTACCAGCAGATGTATGAGCTGAAACCTGAACATGAATCGTACACTTAAGTTTATTTTCCCCTTCCTTCTTTCAACTGAATGTACACTATAAAACATAATTCCAGATTCTATAATAAACAATAATTGTAAATTCACAGCTTGAATCAATCGTGTCATAGAAAACCAAAGAAGTGCAATTTATAGAGTGTTACAGATTGATTAACCAAATTTTCTACAACTTCAGTCACCAAAATCCATTCTTTCAGAACCTAAGATAATCTATACACGGTTTTATTACATAACGACCAGAAAAGTTTGGAGTTTTAAAATCGAATTCAGCTTACCATCACTGATTCGCCATTAACGAGACAGTTGATAGCTTCAGACTGGAAGGAGTCAAGGGTGAAAGGGAATTCTTTAGCCGGTGGTTTGTTCTCTCCTTGGGAGGAGGGAGGAGGAGGAACGTAATTTTCAGGGAAGGAAACGTCGTGAACGCAACCCACGAGCTCTTCGTTGATGATCTGTTGAGTGGAATCATCTTCTTTCTGAACCTTCTGCGGCGGAGCACAATCAGACGGTTCCTCCGCCGATTTTCTCTTCACCGAGCCCATGGTCAATGGGTGTGTATAGTTCTATACACAGCGAGTGCTTCTTGCCCTTGCTCTGGTTCAGAAGGGAGTTCGAGAGGAGAAGAAGACGAAAACGCCGACGAGGACTAAGCGGCGAACAAACGGTATATTGAGATGAGAAGGTGTAATAAGAAAGTGACGATAAGGGTATTTTTGGAATAGCAAAGATACTTTCCCCTAATCGCCAAAACCCTAAATTCTCGTTTATTTAACGCCACTGTTTTGCAATTTCTGATAATTCATTATTTTTTACTTTTTCTTTTTGGTCATGGGCGTTGAAATTTACAGCATTTAATAAATAAAACAGTAAAACACCCTACCTTTCCTGTAGGTCACGTTATCTGTTAAGCGTGGGCTTTAGACCTCAGATTGTTGCAGTCTTGCAATGAAACATGATTACACTAAAATTAAAAAGCACAACATAAAAGAAGAACAAGTAACTTGTTTTAACATTTGGCTTCCTTCTGATAGCGAAACAAAACAGAAGCATAAACAAACAAGAAACAGAACCAAAAGATTGTTTTTTATCTTCCATAGGGCACTCGAACAGAAACCAAAAGTTTGATTGGGACGAGGAAACACATCAAAACAATGCGAACGATAATATCATATTATACAGTCTCTAGTGGAGAAGATTTTGGCTTCAAAGAGATTGGGCTGAACAAAAAAAGAAAGAGATTTTCATAGAAGTACATGATATCAATGAAGTTGAGCCATCCTCGTTTCCTTTCTCCTTATGAAACTCTTTCTCAGATAATAGGAAAGATATAACATTACCTGTTTGTCTATCAGTGGAGGTGTTTACAAGATATTCACAAGAGGAATGTGTTGGACTTTGTAGTAATCTTCTCCTCCTCTGGAAAATTTATCAACGAAGTCCCTTTCATATGTTTTAATAGTCAGTTCTTTCAGAGAAGTGATATACCTCAGCCCATCAGGAAGCTCCTTTAACTTTTGACATGTACGAATAGTTAGAGCATGAAGAATGGGCATGGAGCCTTCTTCTACTATCCACTCTTCCAACTCCTCTAGTCTTTCCCAAAATAACTTCTGCAGCTGAGGAAACCCACCTGCCGAACAAACCATTCTCCTTCCAACAAAAGATCCTTCCCATAAATTAAGCTCTTTCAAGTGAGGCAGCTTCTCTAGAATCGGCATCGGGTCCTCTTTTAAACAAGAGTACTGTAGAAATATGGTTGTAAGACGAAAAGGGAAGTGTTGTTCATCAGAGAACCTTGGCATATATATACCTGACTTTGGTTTCCTGAGATGAATCCAATCCAAAACATTTCCTTCTATGTGACCACGTATAGTAAGATTTTCCAAGTATCTCAACTCACATAGAGATGAAGATAGAGTTTCCATAGTAGACCCTTTGCCTTCGACGTCGATAGAGAGGGCTCTGAGTCGTGTCATACCCTGGAGATCCCTCACACTCCCATGCTTTGCTGAGAAATTCAACAATGTCTCCAAGTTTACTAGATTACCCAAATCCAACTTTACCTTACCATGTAATCCCCACGGAAGAAAGAGGTATGTCAATTCTCGCATCTCTTTCAAGAAATTAGGCATGTAGAGTCGAGATCCTAAAGCTGAACATAAGTTTAAATAGACCAAACGCTTCAGATTCCGCATAGAAGAAGGTAGATGAGTTACATGTGCCATATATAAGCTCAAATATCTCAAATGTATGAGCTTTCCGATGGTAAAGGGTAACTTTCCTCCTTCAAATTGGGCTCTGGAGAGATCTAAAACCCTCATCAACTGTAGTTTTGTAAAAATTAAACCTGAACCCATCCAAACTTCCTTCTGGCACTCCTTGATAAACAAGAGAGATCTGAGTTTTGGACACTTCATCTCCCCGGCCATATGATATGATTCATCAGGCCGATGTATGGCAATTCTACGAGATTTACAAGGAAGTTTACAGTTTGCAATTGACGTACCATGAACAATTTGTAGAAAGTTCTCTTCTTCAGCTTTAAGAAGACAAACTTCTCCCATCATGTCATGCAAGTGACATGTTTCAAATCTTGAAGTACTGACGTCTCTTTCAGAAGTAACCATGTTTCTTTTCACCAATTCTGTTATGTATCCTTCTGCGACCTCTCGTATGGTTACCCCATCGTAGTGCCTCGGCTTTGGTATCCCTTCCGCGGCCCAGCAATAGGACAATTTCTCCACGTCTATCGCAGAATCTTCTGGAAAATGGGCAAGGTAAAGGAAGCAGTGCTTCAAATAACTCGGCAGCTCTTCAAAGCTTAGATACAAAACATGGTAAACCGAGCTGATATTGTTTTCATTGAAGCTAGTCCCTCCAACAATATGAGATCTAACATTCTCATAAACCCTTCTCCACTCACGCAATGTGTATTGAGGAGCTAACAACCCACCTAACACTTTTACAGCCAAGGGTAGTCCTCCACAGTGTTTAATCATTTGCTTACCCATCTCTTCCATTTCATCCATCTGAAAATCTGCACAAAATTATCAAATATACAATCATCCCATCAAGATATGCTTCAATACAAGAATGTTTGAAAGTATCATGTCTTGGAGATATTGCATTCCATTTATTTGAGGTGAAAGAACATCATTTTTATGACTTAATCGGAAAAAAATCCAAATATTTTGAAAACTTACCGGCTGTGCCTTTCCTAGGAAATGCTATTCTTCGAAAAAGTGTCCAACTTTCTTCATATGTTAGGCATTCTGGTTTGAAGATGACACTTGTTGGATCTGCATGTAATGCTACTCCCTCATTGCGAGAAGTAAGTAAAATCTTCCAACCCGCAATTTATTCATATTTCCATAACAACCGAGGAAGTACAGAACATTGTGTTTCATGATCAAATCGCGAAATGGGAAAGGAGACAAAAGGAGGTTCACCTTTTGTTGGAGGAAACACGTGCTTTATCATGTCCCAGTCTTCTTCTTTCCACATATCATCGAGGACAATCAAAGACTTACTGGTTTCCAACAACTGGAAGAGTCTGTCATGGAGCTCGTATTTTGACATGGGGGACTCTTTGTGCTCATCATATTTCAAACTAAGCTTCTGGAAGATCGTGTTCCACACATACATCACATTAACCTGTTGTGATACACACACCCACACAACTCCATCAAAACTGTTTTTAACCATCTCATGATTAAAAACTTGCCGAGCAAGGGTAGTTTTACCAATACCGCCCATCCCACATATAGCAACCACTTGAATGCTCTCTTCCTCTACCAAATACCTAACCAATTTTTTCACGTTTTGCTCCAAACCCACAAGATCGCTTTCGTTGTCGCTAGGATAAGTGTGTCTCATCTCCCTTTGTCTTTCTTGTAGAGGATGTGAAGACTCTCCCATATCGACAATCATCTGTTGCACACCAAAACTCTGCATGTCGCGGGTCACCTTGGAGATCCTCTTACTCATGCTTTTCATTTCTGAAGCAACTTCCCTCCGGTCCACTACAGTGCAAGAAAGTCGTCTCATATGCTTCTTGATGCCACTTGTTTTTCTAAGCTCTTCCTTAAGAAGAAATGTTTCGATAATATCCTCTGTGTCAAAAAGAATTTCCTTGATCTCATCCACACAGTTTCTGACCAACGCACTTCCATGCTTCTTAGCATCTGCATCTTTCAAAAACGACCTAAGCAAGTTTAAATCACTTTTTGAGTTCAGTGAGTTGCTCATCAACTTCGTTGAATCGATCAGATTCTCGGACAAGGAGATCCCAAAGCTTCTGAACTCCAAACAACAGAAGTGTCTCAGCCATAAGTCTCCTCCTAATCAAGAGATGAAATTAGTAATCAACAACCACTAGAGGAGGAGCGTCCATGAGTTCATAATCCATATAATGAACTACATATATTTAAAGACATCGCTCTACAGGATTAATATGAAAAGAAGCACAAGAACAAAAGACCTATACAAGGAACAATTTCAGCAAAACTCACCTCTCTGGAAATCGAATTTCACCCCACCAATCTGCAGAAGAAGATTAGATAAGCTTAGAAAGTGTTTTTTTTTTTTAACACTGCAAATGTTCAATTGAGGAAAATCCGGGAAAAAACCCCGGAGAGAGGAAGTACAAAACCCTGATAAAGGGATAAGAGAGTAGAGTTATGGGAAATTGTAGGAGCTTAAAAGCGAGGAGACAAATTCAGAAAGAAAAAGAGCATTGCAGCCAGAAGAAACAAACAGAAGAATTATAATTACTGCAGCAAGGAGAGGATAGCTGCTCAGCACGGACAATTATATGGAGGTCTTTCCATACTGTTTACCTATTCAGATAATTGTCGTTTGCTTCTCTTAGGATGATATTTCTCAACCAAGAAGGTCCAAGCCTGGCTATGTAAGATTGATGAAAATGTAGCTTTGTAACAGATTCGGCTATGAGCGTAGCAACTCTGTTTGCATTGTCCGAGCAAAGATCAAGAGACCAGCAGGTTAACCTGGCGAGTGATGATTAGATGCAGAGTGTTATGTTGGCTACTTGAGGGAAAAAATTTGGCGCCAGCATTGCCTGACGAGCTTGGATGAAAGGTGACTCGAAAATGACATTATCAATCTGCATATTCCCAACAGATTCCACAGCCCACAATAAGGCTAGTAACTCGGCTTCTATTGCCGAAGAAACATCTGCAAAAGATCTTCGACTGTGGAAAAGAACGTTCCCCAGGTTGTTCCGAAGTAGCCACGCAGCTCCGCCTATGTGCTTGACAGAGTCCCAGGAGGATCCGATATTACATTTCAACGCATTATGCAGAGGTTTAACCCACGATGGTGGGGATTCTGGCCTGATAGTGGCTTGTAACGTTTCTTGGCTGAAACCATTGTTTGTAGATAGCCATATAACCGCGTCCTCCAATGCTTTATCTAGAATGGACTGGGGGTCGTAGTTTGTCTGTTCAAAAAAGAGGGCATTACGGGCCTTCCACAGATGCCATAGTATCCAAGGAAATGCCTTCCTCAGCTGCTCGGGAATCATTTGTTTTGCATTACATTCCAGTAGATGATGAATGTTGAGGAAAACCGAGGTTGGAGAGAAACCATGATTGGTAAGCGGGATTTGAGACAACTCCCATGTTTCTTTTGCTACTGGGCAATTAAATAGAACATGGCAGATTGTCTCGGGGCCCTGACCACACGACAAACATAGGCCATCAGAGGGGATTCCTCGGGATATCAGATTCGCTTTAACTGCTAAAGCACCAGCGAGGGACTTCGAAAGAAAGTGTTTGAGCTTTGACGGCGCTTTTGTTTTCCAGAGTTTTTTCCACAAAGCTGTCTCTAAAGGGGCCATTTGACTTTGCTGCGGGTTTTGGAGGTCAAGCAGATTGTCCGAGAAACTGTATCCACTTTTTGAGGTGTAGCTGCCAGACTCCGAGAAACCCCAAACAATTTCGTCATTACGGGATAGACACAGCGGTATCTGTAGGATCCTTTCTTGTTCGTCATCTGGGAAGTGTTGACGAAGAGTTTGTCTGTCCCATTGTCTGGTAACGGGGTCGATGAGTTGGGAGACGCACATTGTTAGGTCGAGGACATTATCTTGACGAAAGCGAGGAGGACGAGGAATGTCATCTAGTATCCAGTTTTCCAGCCAGACTTTTGTACCATTTCCATTGCCAATTGACTTAAGCAAACCTTTTTTGAGAAGTTCCCTCCCATGGAGTATACTTCTCCAGGCAAAGGAGGGTCTCGTTCCCACTGTACTTTCTAAAAAGGACCCTCGCCTGAAATATCTTTCTTTGTAGATTCTGCTCAGAAGAGAATCCGGTTGAGAGCACAATCTCCAGGCTTGTTTTCCTAACAAAGCTTGGTTGAATCTACCTATGTCATGGAACCCAAACCTCCTTTCTCCTTGGATTTGCACAATCTTTGCCAAGCCACCCAAGAAAAATTTTTCTTTACACCTCCATTGTTCCACCAGAATTGGGTGAGTACACTTGTGAGTTTTTTACAGACATTCACCGGAAGCTTAAAGCACGTCATTGCATATATGGGCATGGCAAGGCCAATCGACTTTATTAAGACTTCTTTACCACCCTGGGAGAGAACCTTCGAGAACCATCCATCAACTCTGTTCTGAACTTTTTGTTGTAGAAACCTGAGGAGAGCGCTTTTAGATCCACTAAAACATTCTGGAAGACCGAGATAAGTCCCCTGCCCACCCTCTTTGTCGATGCCTAGTACAAGTTTGATGTTTCGTTTCACTCCTTCTTCTACCTTCGAACCAAACATGATCGAAGATTTGGTTTTGTTGATCATCTGACCAGACGCTGCGCCATACAAGTTCAAACAATTCTGTAGTTCCTGCGCTTCACTACTGGATGCTTGGCACATCAGAAGGCTGTCATCCGCAAACAATAAATGGTGGACAGAAGGGCTTGAGACACTGAGTTTTATTCCTTGTAGTTTACCAGCCTTTTCCGCTACATTCAGACAACTTACTAGCGCTTCTGCAGCTAGAATAAAGAGAAAGGGCGACAATGGATCACCTTGACGCAGACCACGCTCGGGTTTTATTAGGCCGTGGATTCTTCCATTGAGAAGGATCGAGTATGAGACTGAGTTAATGCATGCCATGAGCCAGCATACCCATTTGCGATCAAACCCTATTTTTTCCAGCAAGGTTTCAATAAAGGGCCATTCCACTCTATCATAAGCTTTGGACATATCTGTTTTAACAGCCATGAACTTGTCAGCAACTCTGTCATTGGTTCTTAAACCATGGATCATCTCATGAGCAATAAGAATATTGTCAGAGATTAGTCTGCCTGACACAAAAGCCCCTTGCGTCTCTGAAACTATACTTGGTAGGACTTTCTTCAGTCTCTCACAAAGAATTTTGGATATGATCTTGTATTGAACTGAACAGAGGCTTATCGGGCGCATGTCTGTCATTTTCGATGGGTTTGGCACTTTCGGGAGGAGGCATAAGTGCGTATGGTTCCATCCATTAGGAACGCGAGAAGAACTGAAAAACCCTAGTATCTCCGTTGTTATAGCCGGACCCACGATATGCCAGTACTTCTGGTAAAAGATCCCAGTACGCGATATGCCAGCTTAGAAAGTGTTTAGTCAGAAAGATCCATTAGAAGAGAGTTGACTCCAAGTCACACTATACGACAACAAAATGATGTGTAGCAGCCACCTACTACGTACCACTTGTCATATTATATTCTTGGTTTAAAACAAAACCTTAAAGCCAAAGAAGCACTAGTGTAACACTGAAATTTCAAGAAAGTACTATAAGAAATCACCTTTTTTATTTCTTATTTGGAACACACATCCAGCCACAGAGTTCAACCGAGGAGATAAATCTCAGTTAGACATTTCGTCGAACACCTTCACTGCGTCATCCTCTCATGTGATCACCAACCAATGAAGTCAAAGTACCAGTATTTTTCATTTCCTTCAAATCGAAAATTTATACAGCGGCTATGTCCACGATCAAGTTCACAAGCATACCCATGAATCAAATCCCCCATAACTTCACTTCCACCGAGATAACTAGTACGTGTAAGCATCAAATCGATGAAGGTAATTTACCCTCTTAGGATATCGAGTACATCTCTGTAACAATGGCTCCCAGAAAAGGAACAAAATTGAAAATGTCTTCAACAATCAATGGTTTTTATACGATGCTACCGAGTTTATGTCTTCCTCAAGCCAAAAACCAATTTCGACAAAATTTATGTTTAATTATCTCAAATGAAGATAGCTTTATGAGGTTTTTAAAGCCCATTAATTTGCACTTTAACAAGTAGAGAGGGTACAATGGTCATTTCGAAATCAGGATTTGGCGCGTGCAAAGAAACGGATCTTTTGATGAACAAAAAAGGAAATTTCCATTTTTCGCTATTCTCTCTCTCTAGATAAACAGAGAAACGGCTCTTTTGTTCTTCACTCTTCAACAAATTTCAATTTTTCATCGCACTCTCTCGCTCTTCTCTTTCCTTCTTCTCTAGGGTTTGAACTCGATTTCATAGCGTTTCAGGTGTTCGTTTCCTCCTTTTTGATTTCTTTCCCGGAGATTTGAGAAAAACAATGTCTCTAGTTTTTCTTGAAAATCGCTTTCTAGGGTTCAGAAAACCCATGTCTCTAGTTGAAGATCCTTCTCTGGATCCTCTTCTCCCGGAACCCAAAAGGCGAAAGATCGATCCGGAGATCAAAGATCGATCGTTCGATTTGCTCAACCAAGGGTTACAAATTATGAGCGGCGAAGCTTTGTCGTTAACAAAACGCTTTAACTCGGAAACCTCTTGGCTCGACGACAAGAAGCTTCACTTAGTTCTTGACTTGGACCACACGCTTGTCCACACCATTAGAACCCCACTGCTTTCGGAATCTGACACATATCTAACAGAAGAAGCTGACTCAAGGAACGATCTATGGAGATTTGACAGTGGGCTTCCCAGTGAATTCTTGATAAAGCTAAGACCTTTCGTTCACCAGTTTCTCAAAGAAGCCAGCGACATGTTCTCTATGTCTGTTTACACAAAGGGTGGTCCTGATTACGCTCGAGTCGTGTTGGACCTAATCGATCCGGACAAGACTTATTTTGGTGATCGAGTTATAAGCAGAAGAGAGAGTCCTGGTACGAAGACCCTTGATCTTGTTTTGGCTGATGAGCGTGGCATTGTGATTGTCGATGATAAGCGTCGTGTTTGGCCTCGTCACCAGAAAAACTTGCTGCAGATAGCAAAGTACGAGTATTTCAGAGAGTCGAATGAATCCGACTCGTCTTCCTCAGAATGTAAGAGAGATGAGAGTGACGAGAAAGGGCCACTGGCAAGTGTTTTGAGATTCCTCAAAGATGTTCACGAAGGATTCTTCTGTGACTTGTCGGAACAAGAGTTGGATTCAATGGATGTGAGGCCATTGCTACGAGAGCCATCCTCCAGATCTGAGGAAAGAAAGCGCAAAATTCCAGCTGGTTCTGGTTTGAAACTAATTGAAAGTATGAATTTTTCTTTTTTATATATATGAGATATTGATAGTTATTGTGTAAGAGACACTTTATTTTTTCGTATTAAATGTAATGAGAAATGTGATTTTTGATTCAAATTCAATCCAAAATGTTTCACAATAGATGTACGAGGTTATATGAGTTCATAATTCAGATAATATTATACAAAATTTGCACTACAAAATACAATTCAAGAAAGGATAAAGAGAACAGTGATTACAAAAACAAAGGTACATACATGAATTTGCTCATACCAGAGTCCATGAAAATCTTCTCTCTCGAGAAGCTCATTGACCAAAGTATCAGTTAAGACATTTGGTCGAACAGCTTCACTGCGGCATCTACTTGACCACTACTCATGTCACCATATAGATCATTTATAGTCCAAGTACATAACCAGCAAAAATAAAACCACTGTTACTCTCGAACAAAATCTTGTCTGATAAAACACTCTGCGTGTTGTGGATCACCTTGGAAGATTGTTACACATATCTGTAACAAAAAAAAAAAAAAAGTAATTACAACGATGGAAGATTGAAAATGTCTTTAACAATCAGTAATACCCTAATTCAAGGGTTTAAGACTTTAAACGATGCTATTGAGTTAACTCTTCAATTGTTACACGTCCATCCCAAGATTCACAAAAAAGAAAAACAGAGGGAGACTATTTAATTCAGTTCACTCTCCATAGAAGGTTTATTATAATCAATCTCAACAAGAGGAATGTGTTGGACTTTGTAGTAATCTTTTCCTCCTCTGCACAACTTCTCCTTCCATTCCATTTCCCTTCCCGTTGAGACAATATTCAGTTCTTTCAAAGAAGTGACAAATCGCAGACCATCAGGAAGTTCCTTTAGCTTAAAACATTGTCCAATATAGAGAGTATGAAGAATGGGCATGGAGCCTTCTTCTACTATCCATTCTTCCCACTCCTCTAATCTATAAAGCAAAAGCTTCTGCAACTGAGGAAACCCACCGCCTAAGCAAACCATTCTCCTCCCACAGAAAGATTGATACCCTAAACTAACCTCTTTCAACTGAAGCAACTTCTCTAGAATCGGCATTGGATCCTCCTCCAAACGACAAAAATATAGCTTAATGGTAGTAAGGTGAGATGGCAAGTGTTGTACATCAGGTAACCTTGGCATATAAAAACTCAACTTCGGTTTCCTGAGATGAATGCAATCCAAAACAAATCCTTTTTCGTCATCCGCGGGATAATCAGACACCTCTAGACAATCTATAGTAAAAATTTCCAAACGTATCAGTTCACTTAGAGATGACGATAGAGTTTCCATAGTACACCCTTCGCCTCTGATATACATAGATAGGACTCTGAGCCGTGTCATACTTTGGAGATCACTCACACTCCCATGCTCTGTTGAGAAGTTCTCCAAAGTCTCCAGCTTGATCAGATTACCCAATTCCATCTTTACCTTATCATGTATATAACTCGGCAGTGCAAGGTACTTCAATTCTCGCATCTCCTTTAAGACATTGGGTACATAAACTGGATATTTCCCGACCACGTTTATATTCAAATAGAGCAGCGACTTCAGATTCCGCATTGAAGAAGGTAGATGAGTTACATGGGCCTTATATAAAGACAAGTACCTCAAGTGGATGAGCTTCCCAATGCTAGAGGGTAACTTCTGTCCGTTAAAGTTGACATGAGACAGATCTAAAACTCTCATCAACTGTCGCTGGGTAAACTGTAGCCAAGTAAAGCATAAGACAACTTCCATCCCGGTCTTCACGATAAACAATAGAGATCTAAGTTTTGGATTCTTCATCTCCTCCTCCATATGATATGTTCCACTAGGTGGATGTACGGCCAGTCTGCGAGATTTACAAGAAGATTTAGAGTTTGCAGTTGATGAGCCGTGAACTTGTAGAAAATTCTCTTCTTCGGCTTTGAGCAGACAAACTTCTCTCATCATGTCATGCAAGTGACATGTTTCATATCCCAAAGTACAAACATCTCTTTCAGAAATAACCATGTTCCTCTTCACCAGTTCTTCTATGTATCCATTTGCAACTTCTCGAATGCTCTCTCCATCATGACACCTCATCCGTGGTAATCCTTCCGCAGCCAAGTAATAAGCCAAATTTTCCACAGGTATTGGATAATCTTCTGGAAAATGAGCAAGATAAAGGAAGCAGTGCTTCAGATAAATTGGCAGCTCTTCAAAGCTCAGATACAAAACATGATAAACCGAACTGATATATTTGTCGCTGAGGATAGTCCCTCCAACAACAAAAGATCCAATATTCTCATGTACCCTTTTCCACTGATGCAATGAGTATTGTGGAGCTAACAACCCTCCTAACACTTTAACAGCCAATGGTAATCCTCCACAATGTTTGATCATCTGTTTACCCATCTCTTCCATTTCAGCAACCTTAAGTTCTGCTCAACATTATCAAATATATAATCCTCATATGGTTATGATTCGCAAAAAAAAAGCATTGTTTATCATTTACTTGAAAAAAAAAATTCCATCAATTGCATTTCATCAATTTTAGAATCAGCAGAACACTATCAAGATATGTTTCAGTTATCAGAAGGTTGGAGGATAATATGTCTAGGAGATATTTTGGTTAAGGCTACGAACATAATTGTTTCTGAATTATTTGAAACAAAAATCCTTATAGGTTGTCCTCGGAAGCTTACCTACTCTGTCTTTCCTAGAAAATGCTATCCTTCGGAAAAGGGTCCAAGATTCTTCAGAGGTTAGACATTCTGGTTTAAAGACCATACAAGTTGGATCTGCACGTAATGCCACTCCCTCATTGCGAGAAGTAAGTAACACCTTCCAACCTGCAATATATTCATAGTTCCATTACCCCCAAGAAATACAGAACATAGTTTGTGACCAATATTATGTGATTTTTCATGATCAAATGGTTCACCTTTTTTCGGTGGAAAGACAGGCTTTATCCTGTCCCAATCTTCTTCTTTCCACATATCATCGAGAACAATTAAAGAATTTCTAGTTTCCAACAACCGAAAGAGGTTGTCTTGGAGCTGGTCTTCAGTCATATTTGAGACTCTGTGCTCATCATATTCTGAACTAAGCCTCTGCAAGATGGTCTCCCACACATATTTCCGTGTAAACTGTTGTGAGACACACACCCATACAACATCAAAATGATTTTTTATCACCTCGTGATTATAAACTTGTCGAGCCAGGGTAGTTTTACCAATACCGCCCATTCCGCATATAGCAACCACTTGAATGCTCTCTTCCTCTACCAAATAGCCAACCAGTTTCTTCACGTTTTCCTCCAAACCCACAAGATCGCTTTCGTTGTCGCTAGGAAAAGTGTGTCTCATCTCCCTTTGTCTTTCTTGAAGAGGGTGTGAATACTCTCCCATATCGACAATCATCTGCTGCACTCCAAAATTCTTCATATCGCGGATCACCTTTGAGATCCTCTTACTTATGCTTTTCATTTCTGAAGCAACTTTCCTCCGGTCCACTACAATGCAAGAAAATCTTCTCATGCCACTTTTTTTTCTTAGCTCTTCCTTTAGAAGAAAAGTTTCAGTTACATCCTCCGCATCAAAAACAATTTCCTTGATCTCTTCCACACAGTTTTTCACCAACTCACTTGCATGTTTCTTAGCATCTGCATCTTTCAAGAAGGATCTAAGCAAGTTAAGATTACTTTTGAGTTCAGTGAGTTGCTCATCAACTCCCTTAAATATCTCAGATTCTCGAACAAGGAGGTCCCAAAGCTTTTGGACTCCAAACGACAAAAGGGTCTCAGCCATTAGTCTCCTGCTTAACAGAGAAATGAAAGTAATTTTCAAAAATCATTACAAGAGGAGGGTCCATGAGTTCATAATTCAAATAATATGATGTACAATTTGCAGAACTAAAATACACTATATATATATTCAGCACATCGTTCCACGAAGGCATGAACTAAAATAAAAATATATATTGATAATATAGAGGAAAAAAGAAGCAGGAAAGACCGGAGAAAAGGAACCATTTCAGCAAAAGTCACCTGTCTAATAATCAGCTTTTGTCCAACCGATCTGTAGAAGAAGATTAGATGAGTTTTGAAAGTGTGTAGTAAGAACTCTGGGAAAGATCTAGGTCGAAGAGTTGACTCAACAGTCAACACCAACCGACAACAAAATGATGTGTAGCCACTTGCTACTTGTCACGTGTCATTTTAGATCTCTTCAGAAGGGAAAAACAAACAAGCGTGAGAGCCTATGAGGCAACTAGTAAAATTTCAAGAGACAGTTCTTGCTTGATGATTCTAAACATAAAAACATGATCATTTCTATAACCAATAAGTTGCCTTCGAAACTTAGTGAATTTTCAAGAAAGCACCACAAGAGATCACCTTTTTTCTTTTCTTTTTTGCTGCGGAAACAGAGGAGTTCATCTTTTGTTGCGAAACACACATCCAGCCAGAGTTCGTTAAAACCGTCTCTCTCGACAAACTCACTGAATCAAGCTGTGCAGGAGATCAAGTCTCAGCTAGACCTTTCGTCGAACAGCTTCACTGCGTCATACAATCCTCATATGATCACCGATCAAATATGTCTTTAAGTACCAACAAGTTTCACGAACAAGTTTAGAAGCATATCCATGGATCAAATGATTCAAATCACACAAAACTTATCCTAAGTCAAAGGGTTTACAAGCAAATGTATGAACCAAACCCACAAAACTTCCACGGAGAAAACCGGTAACACATAAGGAGTAAAAGTCAATGAAGATGTTATACCATAAGTCCAAGGGTTTATACGATGTTATTTGGTTTAATTTCTTCCTGAAGCCAAAAACCTAACATAAAACGCCAGGGAAAAAAAACCTAACATAAAACGCTAATATTTGAAGAGGTAACAAATTGTTGTGTTCAATTATCTCAAATTGATAACTTTTCTCATTTTTCAGTTTGTTTTCAAGAAGATAATATTTGATCTGTTTGACAAAAAGTGTCATTTTAAAGTTTAGCTTTTGTTTTACAAAAATGTTATTTTGTATTTTTAGTACAATTTTGTAGATAAAAATCCACTTTTAATTTTGTTACATCAGTAAATTAAAAACAGTTCCAAGTGTTGCGTGTATTTAAGAATTTATCTAGTTTAATATGTACCATTTAATTTATATTTATAGTGAGTTTTTTCTTTTAAACTTTTCTTAGTTAAGATAATTAAAATATTAATTTGTTATTTTATTTTTGTATTTCCACATACTCTTTTACTATTAAAAGAATATACTTTTACTATAAATACAAATTATCTAATTAAAAATATCATCTCTGTATTCTTAACTATAATATTTTGAAAAAAATTTAAAATATATTTTATGATTTTATTTTTCTCTTTTTATATGAATTTTAGTTATCAAAAATAAATTTATTTTTAATATTTAACTTTAGGCCTACGGTTAAAATTTTAAATTAGTATAAATTGAAAGCCATGTGTTACGTCTAAAATTGGAATAGTCCAATGAAAAAAAAATTCTTAGAATTTTAAATAAATATAAAATATGAAATAAAACACACAAAAACAAAAAATATAAATAGATAATAAATTGTAAAATTTGAAATTAAGATAAATTACAAATCATTAAATCAGAGACAACAAAATAGAGAGGGAGAAAATAAAAAAATGTAAAATTTTGGAAGAGATATAACAATCTCTTAGAACTTATAACTCTTCATCTCAAAAATATTTTAAAATATTTTTTATTAATATATCTATTTTTATAAGAATTTGTATTTAATTATTAAAAACATGACATTTCGTTTACGTATCTAGTGACTAGTACAGCTAAAAGGGATTTGACGACGGCACCATGCCAGAGTCCAAACATATAAAGTGAACATGTCGTTTACCGTTTGTGAAGATAAGCTTTGAGAGGTTAAGAAACATTTTCTCAAAAACTCGTGTAAGATATCAGATCATACACAAAGTTCTCGGAATAAAAAATGTCTGATCCTAGACCAACCAAAATTTCAAAACTCATGCACTTCTTGTCCTGAACCCTTTCAATCAGGTAAACACAAAACATTGTTCCTAAAAACAATTTCAAAAATATTTGATTGTTTTATCAATAAATATTTTATTTTAAGAAAACAAATTTTGATTAAACTTATTTATAAAATATTAACATTATTAGACACAAGTCGAAGACAAAGCTATCAAACCCAATGCCATATCATAAGCCAATGTGTGTCAATGGTTGCTTTTACTTATATTTAGTACCATGAGATTTAAGAAATTTGAAATAATTCAGGATTAAGTGCTAGATGATTAATACATATATTTTTCTTAATCAATTTGAGAGTTGGATGATCTATACTTATTAGCCATTTAAATTTTGGGGTCCAAGATGAATGTTTCATCTTGCTATGCCAGGACCGGCCTATCATTGACATGCGATTTGAGGTTGCCATAAAGCAACTCTCATTCTTTAACTGACAATTTTTTAGTTATTAGTGTTCTATTCAATCTTTTCTTTATTATTTTCTCAATGAAGCTCTTAGGAGCTTGAATCGATCTTGGATACGACTACAAAAACTGGTTAACAAATATATATATTATCTGGATACTGAATATGGAAGATACATTTGGATACAACATCGAGATACAAACCGGTGCATCAAACCATATTTAGAAAAATAAAAACATAAGTTTTCCCCACAAGTTTTATTCTAAAAATAAAAATACAGCACAACTCTAGTATGAAGCCTGCTGATATATTATATTACACACTTAAACTTCTTGTTCGTCAAGCCTCTTTGACTCCATCACTGACGAAGAATGGGAATAAGCTCAAGAGGAACCTTTTTAACAACAGTAAGACCACCAGCTTCTTCCATGTCCATATCTTTCTTCTCCTCAGGCAATCTCCAATCGAAGTAGTAAAGCAAATTCAAGAGTCCCAATTCAATGGTAGCAATCCCTGAAGCCATTCCTGGGCAGATCCTCCGTCCAGAACCAAATGGTAACATCTCAAAGCTATGTCCTTTGTAATCTACAGGACAATTGATAAACCTCTCCGGGATAAACTCTTCTGGATCTTCCCAGTGTTTAGGATCCCTACCTATCGACCAAGCATTAACCATTACAACGGTTTTTGGTGGAATGTCGTAGCCTTGAATTTTGATTTGACTCATTGTTTCTCTGGGGAGTAGCAGAGGTGCTGGTGGGTGTAGTCTTAAGCTTTCTTTCACCACAAGCTTCAAGTATTGAAGCTTATTGAGATCTTCTTCCTCGATTCTCTTTTTGTGTTTGGTTCCAATGCAATTTCTGATCTCGTCTTGGACAGTTTTCTAGGGTTTCTAACGAGCTCTGCCATCGTCCATATCATGGTGATGGCGCTTGTGTCTACTCCAGCAAAATAAATACCCTATCAACAAAAAGACATAAGATTATAATCAAGAGTATACACGTTAGACACAAGAATTATAAGCTAAGGAGATTTTTTTGCTTACTTGGGTGATCCCTTTGAGATGATCGATGGTGAGCTTGAAAGATTGACTTTGTTCTTGTTTAAGTATCATTTCTAAGATGGAATCGATAAAATCAGGACGATCTTTTGTGAAACTCTTCAATTGATGATCATCAATTATATGGTTAATAAAAGTATCAACCTCAGTGAATACATCGTGAAGTCTCTTATTTTGCCCTGACATAAAGTCCATAAACCATCCAAAACCAGCAGCGGGGAAGATATCAGTAAAGGTGAAAGACATGTTACTGTGAGCTTCTAACATGAGTCCGTCGATCCTTTCCTTATCGATGTGCTTGTTCTCGAAGAAACTCTGTCCGAAGGCGGTTCTGAAGACTATACTCGCAGATAGGCAAAAAAGGGTTTTGCTCAAATCCACCGTAGATTGCGTCAAAGCCGATTCTCTCAGGTTCTTGACCATGAAATCACTCTCTTCCTCTCTAACATACCTGAAAGATCGAAACTTTTTCACGCTGAAAAACTCACGAACCGCAAGCTTACGCAGCTCTCTCCATGACTCCCCAAAGCCGATGTCTTTACTGTTGGTGTTCCTCCTAGTGTGAGGAAACCATGGGTTTGGTTGAGATGAAACCAAATCAGAAGTCTTGTGTGAAAATCAGAAGTCTTGTGTTGATTCTGAAGTCTTGTGTAGAATTCTCAAGTCTTGTGTAGAATTCTCAAGTCTTGTGTTGAAGGTTTTTATAAGGGTTTATTAGGTTCTTTTCCTAAGACCTATATAAGCCCTGTGACCTGATTTTTATGACTGAGCCACACACATAGACACAATACACTAAAAGAGAGAGAGAAAGAAGAAGAGAGGAAAGAAAGAGAGAAGAAAGAGTTTTCGTCTGGTTTCTTCAAGGCTGTGTTCGAGGGCTCGAAAGTGGTCCGATCTGGCTGATATTTTGTGGGAAGCTTCGTGACTCAGTGGGTTTGAGATTCAACGGTGGGATTGTCGTTTCAACGGTTGGTTTCTCGTAAATCGGGGTTTTAGTGAAGCTGGTCGCTACAGTTCTTCAGCAGTGGCAGTCTTGAGGGTTTGAGAAATCCAACGGTGAGTTCTTCTCTGATTGAGCTGAAATTTGGCAGAGGTGTTGTTGACTTGTTCATCTTGGATTTGTACGGTGGGATTGTTCTCTGGTTGCCGGAATCCTAGTGAACTGAGGTCGTTTGTATCTGCTAGTTTCGTAAGCTTGTATTGCTCTCTTGTTGAGCTCTCTTGTTGTTGGAGATTGCTCTCTTTGAGCCTTAGTCTCTGGGTCTGTTCTGTAGGAACAGGGAGGACGTGGTTGTAACACTCATACCTTTGATATAGTGGATTTTGAGTGGACTACGGTCCCGTGGTTTTTCCTTCTCACATCGAGGAGGTTTTCCACGTAAAAAGATTGTGTCATTTAGTTTCTTGCTTAGATCATTTGTGCCATAGTTCAAGTCTCTTCCTCACAGGCTCACACAAGTGCGGGGAAACTTTATTCCGCTGCGCATTCGCGTGTTTTCGTGTTTTCCCCAACAGAGTGGTATCAGAGCTTAAGTTTTGAGCTTTGGGTTATTGGTTTGCTTGTGTGAGCGATGGAAAAGATGGAGAATATGGGCAGAATGATAAGCTTGAATGGTAACAACAATTATCATCTATGGAAGGGCAAGATGGAGGATCTGCTCTTTGTTAAAGAATTTCATCTACCAGTATTTCAGGAGGAGAAACCTGATAATAAGACTGAGGATGAATGGAAGTTGCTGCATCGCCGAGTGTGTGGTTTGATAAGGCAGTGGATAGATGATAATGTGTTGCATCATATTGAAAATGAGGTTAATGCTCGTTCTTTGTGGTTGAAGCTGGAGCAGTTATATGCTCGAAAGACCGGGAATAACAAGATGCTTATGATCAAGAAGTTGATTGAGTTGAGGTATCAGGATGAAACTCCTATGACAGATCACTTGAATGCGTTTCAGGGATTGCTCAACAAGTTGTCTGATATGGGCATCAGGTTTGATGATGAGATTCACGGTTTGTGGCTTCTTGGTACATTACCAGATTCTTGGGAGGTATTCATAATGTCTCTTTGTAACTCCGCGTCGGAAGGGGTCATTTCGATGGATTCAGTGAAGAACAGTGTGTTGAATGAGGAGACAAGAAGGCAGTCAAATGCTAGTTCCTCGCGTTCAGATGTTTTGGTTACTGAGTCAAGGGGGAGAAGTACACATAGAGAGTCCAAGAAGGACAAGAGCAGGAGCAGGAGCAAGTCTAATAAATTTGCTAATATGGAGTGCTACTTTCTGTCATAAGAAAGGGCACATGAAGAAAGATTGCTGGAAGTTGAAGAAAGACAAGCAGCAAGGAAAGCAAGAAGAAGTAGATCGGGTGACAGTCACCCAAGATGAGTTTCTCATTCTTCTTGAGGATATGCCATTAATGTATGCCAAGACACCAGTTGGGTGATTGACAGTGGAGCTACTACTCATGCTACATCACAGCGGGATTGTTCTCTACCTACACTCTAGGTAAGTATGGTTCTGTAAAGATGGGTAATGATGGTTTGGCTCAGGTTGTTGGCATTGGTGATATTTGCTTGGAGACTAGTCTTGGGACTAGGTTGATGCTTAAGGATGTTAAGCATGTTCCAGACTTGAGGATGAATTTGATATCTACAGGAAGACTTGATGATGAGGGTTTCTACAGTTTACACGGTGGTGGTAAATGGAAGCTTTCACGTGGTTCTCTGGTTGTGGCTCGAGGTGAGAAGCTTTCATCTTTCTATTTGATGCAGGCTAAGGTCTCCAAAGATGCTGTTAATGCAGTGGAGAATGTTGATGCCATGGAGCTATGGCATAAGAGACTCGGTCACATGAGTGAAAGGGATGTCTGTGTTGTCAAAGAAGGAGGTCATTCCAGGAATCTCTGGTTTGCACTTGCCGAAGTGTGCACATTGTTTGCATGGAAAACAACACAGAGTTTCTTTCAAGTCTTCTGCACCTTCTAGAAAATCTGAGGTACTTGATTTGGTGCATTCAGATGTGTGTGGTCCAATGAAGACAAAATCTCTTGGTGGTGCATCATATTTTGTCACATTCATTGATGACCATTCTAGGAAGTCATGGGTTTTCACTATGAAGACTAAAGATCAGGTTCTGGGATATTTCAAGCATTTTGTGGCATTGGTTGAGAGACAAACGGGAAAGAAGTTGAAGTGTATCCGCAGTGATAATGGTGGTGAGTATTCTGGACCATTTGATGCTTATTGCAAAGAGCATGGTATTAGGCATCAGTTCACGCCGCCTAAGACTCCACAGTTGAATGGGTTGGCTGAGAGGATGAACAGGACTATTGTCGAGAGGATGAGATGTTTGATTTCACAGTCAGGCTTATCGATGACTTTCTGGGGTGAGGCTTTGAGCACAGTTGTTCATGTGCTGAATTTGTCACCAAGTGCTCCATTGGAGGGTGATGTTCCAGAGAGAGTTTGGACCGGTAAGGATGTTTCTTATGGTCATTTGAGGGTCTTTGGGTGTAAGGCATTTGTTCATTCCCAAGGATGAGAGATCGAAGCTTGAGATGAAGTCGCGACAGTGTGTGTTCATTGGTTATGGTCAGGATGAGTTTGGATACAGATTTTATGATCCCGTTGATAAGAAGCTCATAAGGAGCAGAGATGTTGTGTTCATGGAAGATCAAACAATTAAGGACATTGACAAGTCCGGAAAACCAACTCAGAGTAATGAGAGTTTGATCGATTTAGAGGCTAGTCCTTCTACATCTGTCCACGGTCAGGTCGAGGATGAGGTTCAAGATGATACACCCGGTGCAGATGCTCCCGCACATGAAGATGGTATTGGTGATCATGGTGACGATCATGGTGAGACACCAACTACTGAGAACCCTCCTATTGTTAGAAGATCCGAGAGAGGTCTAAACCGTCGACAAGGTATGATCCTAGTGAGTATGTGTTACTTACTGATGGGGGAGAGCCTGAAAGCTTTGATGAAGCTATGGAAGGTGAACACAAAGATAAGTGGCTTGGTGCTGCTGGTGATGAGATGGATTCTTTTGAAGAGAATCACACATTGAGTTGGTGAAATTGCCTAAGGGAAGAAGGCATTGCTTAATAAGTGGGTGTTCAGAATTAAGCATGAAGATACCAGTTTGCAACCTCGATACAAGGCTAGATTGGTTGTGAAAGGATACAGCCAAAAGAAGGGGATTGATTATGATGAAATCTTTTCTCCTGTTGTGAAGATGCAGTCCATTCGGATTGTACTTGGACTGGCAGCAAGTCTTGATCTAGAGGTTGAGCAAATGGATGTAAAAACTGCTTTCCTTCATGGAGATTTGGAGGAAGAGATTTACATGGTACAACCTGAAGGCTTTGTGAAAAAGGGTGAAGAGGATTTAGTTTGTCGCCTGAAGAAAAGCCTTTATGGATTGAAGCAAGCACCTAGGCAGTGGTACATGAAGTTTAAGTCTGTTATGGAGGAGCATGGTTATAAGGAGACTACTGATGACACTGTGTATTTATTCAGGTGTTTGGTGATGATGATTTTATCATCTTGTTGCTATATGTTGATGACATGTTGATTGTGGCAAGGACATGAGCAGAATTGAGGAGCTGAAGAAGCAGCTCAGCAAGTCCTTTGCCATGAAAGACTTGGGTCCAGTGAAACAGATTCTTGGTATAAGAATTGAGAGAGACAGAGCTGAGAGATTGATTCACTTGTCTCAGGAGAAGTACATTGAGAAAGTACTTAAAAGGTTTCACATGGACAAATCTAAAGTGGTGAGCACTCCTCTTGCTTCACACATTAGATTGAGCAGTAAACAGAGTCCAAAGACATATGCAGAGAAGGAAGATATGGCAAGAGTTCCATATGCTTCTGCAGTGGGTAGTTTGATGTATGCCATGGTCTGTACAAGACCGGATTTAGCTTTCGCTGTTGGTGTAGTAAGCCGGTTCAATTCCAATCCTGGAAGAGAACATTGGAATGCTGTGAAGTGGATTTTGAGATATCTTCGAGGGACTTCTGGTTTGAAGCTTACCTTTGGAGGTAATGAGCCATTGATTGTTAGCTATACTGATGCTGACATGTCTGGAGATGTTGACTCCAGGAAATCTACTTCGGGTTATTTGATAACGTTTGCGGGCGGAGCTGTTTCATGGCAGTCAAGGTTGCAAAAGTGTGTTGCACTTTCTACCACTGAAGCTGAGTTCATAGCTGCAACTGAAGCTCTCAAGGAGTTGTTGTGGACAAAGAACTTCTGTGAGGATATCGGTTTCAAGCAGGATAAGTATGTGTTGCTTTGTGACAGTCAAAGCGCAATATGTCTCGGAAAGAACTCGACATTTCATTCGCGTTCGAAGCACATTGATAGGAGGTATCATTGGATACGTGATGTGATTGCTTCTAAGGAAGTGGGACTTGAAAAATTCATACGAATGATAATGGAGCTGATATGATGACAAAGTCATTGCCGAGGGAAAAGCTTGAGGTTTGCCGTGAGATAGCCGGGATGGCTGTTTCCTCCAACTAGTCGGAGGGGGAGTTTGTTGGTGTTCCTCCTAGTGTGAGGAAACCATGGGTTTGGTTGAGATGAAACCAAATCAGAAGTCTTGTGTGTGAAATCAAAGTCTTGTGTGATTCTGAAGTCTTGTGTAAATTCTCAAGTCTTGTGTAGATTCTCAAGTCTTGTGTTGAAGGTTTTTATAAGGTTTTTTAGGTTCTTTTCCTAAGACCTATATAAGCCCTGTGACCTGATTTTTATGACTGAGCCACACACATAGACACAATACACTAAAAGAGAGAGAGAAAGAAGAAGAGAGGAAAGAAAGAGAGAAGAAAGGTTTTCGTCTGGTTTCTTCAGGGCTGTGTTCGAGGGCTCGAAAGTGGTCCGATCTGGCTGATATTTTGTGGGAAGCTTCGTGACTCAGTGGGTTTGAGATTCAACGGTGGGATTGTCGTTTCAACGGTTGGTTTCTCGTGAATCGGGGTTTTAGTGAAGCTGGTCGCTACAGTTCTTCAGCAGTGGCAGTCTTGAGGGTTTGGGAAATCCAACGGTGAGTTCTTCTCTGATTGAGCTGAAATTTGGCAGAGGTGTTGTTGACTTGTTCATCTTGGATTTGTACGGTGGGATTGTTCTCTGGTTGCCGGAATCCTAGTGAACTGAGGTCGTTTGTATCTGCTAGTTTCGTAAGCTTGTATTGCTCTCTTGTTGAGCTCTCTTGTTGTTGGAGATTGCTCTCTTTGAGCCTTAGTCTCTGGGTCTGTTCTGTAGGAACAGGGAGGACGTGGTTGTAACACTCATACCTTTGATATAGTGGATTTTGAGTGGACTACGGTCCCGTGGTTTTTCCTTCTCACATCAAGGAGGTTTTCCACGTAAAAAGATTGTGTGTCATTTAGATTCTTGCTTAGATCATTTGTGCCATAGTTCAAGTCTCTTCCTCACAGGCTCATACAAGTGCGGGGAAACTTTATTCCGCTGCGCATTCGCGTGTTTTCGTGTTTTCCCCAACATTTACCATTACGCGAGAAAACCCTTGAGGCGTTAGTGACAGGTCGTGTACAACACTCAAGGTCATGGGTTTTAAGAACTTCTTCAGCTGCTTTACTCGATGAGATCACCACCACGCGAACAACCCCTAGACGGAGAAGCATCACAGGTCCGTGTTTCTTGGAGAGACCGTGAAAACATCTGTGAAGCAATCCGTGGATCTGATGTAGGTTTCCGATTATCGGAACTTGTGCTGGGCCCGAAGGAAGATTACTTGAGTTTTTGTTCTTGTTGGTGTAGATTAACGAGAAGAGTAGGGGAATGAATAGAAGCAAGAGAAAAGACAGAAAAATCACCATTTTTTTCGTTTTTGTGCTCCGTTTCTTGGAGATACAGAAGCAGAGTTTTAAAGACAAAACAAGAACGATTTTTACAAGACACACTGGTCAGTTTGGAACTAAGGATATATACAAATTCACACCTTATAATACATATGGTTTTACTGTGGTCACTCGCCCGTGATGATAAGCTCGAGATAAAGGCCTCGAATGGGAGAAATACTTAGGTTCACCCCTCGGGTGAACCTTTACATTCACCTCCACTCCCGTAACCAATCAAATTGCCATGTCATACTACAATTAAAAAAAATTAAACAAATTAAAAATAAATAAAAATCAATTATTAGTAAAACAAATAATTTAAATTAAAAAACAAAAACTTGTTTAGAGTTTATATTTTTGAGTTTAGGGTTTAGTATTTTGGGTTTAGGGTTTAGTGTTTTGGGTTTAGGGTTTAGTATTTTGGGTTTAGGGTTTACTATTTTGGGTTTAGGATTTAGGGCTGAGTGTTTTGGGTTTAAGGTTTACTGTTTTGGGTTTAGAGTTTAGGTTTTGGGTTTTGGGTTTAGGGTTTAGGGTTTACGGTTTAGGGTTTAATGTTTAGGGTTTAGGGTTTAGTGTTTCTGGTTTAGAGTTTAGTGTTTTGGGTTTAGGGTTTAGTGTTTTGGGTTTAGAGTTTAGTGTTTTGGATTTAGGGTTTAGTGTTTTGGGTTTAAGGTTGAGTGTTTTGGGTTTAGGGTTTAGTATTTTGGGTTTAGAGTTTAGGGTTTAGGGTTTTAGGGTTTAGGGTTTAGGGTTTAGAGTTTAATGTTTAGGATTTAGGGTTTAGTGTTTTGGGTTTATATAAAGTTTAGTGTTTTCGGTTTAGGGTTTAGATTTTTAGTAAATGATCTATTTAACTGATTAAACCATATTAAAATTGGGTTTGAATTTAGGGTTTATGGTTAGGATTTACAGTTTAGGGTTTAGATTTTAGGTATTAACATTTAATTCCTAAACCACAAACCCTAAACCCTAGATCGTAAATCCTAAACCCTAAACCCTAAATCCAAAATACTAAATCCTAAACCCAAAACAGTAAACCCTAAACCCAAAATACTAAACCCTAAACTCAACACTCTCAACCCTAAACCCAAAACAGTAAATCCTGAATCCAAAATACTAAACTCTAAACCCAAAATACTAAACCCTAAACCCAAAACACTCAACCCTAAACCCAAAACACTAAACCCTAATCCCAAAACACTAAACCCTAAACCCAAAGCACTAAACTCTAAACCAAAACACTAAACCCTAAACCCTAAACATTAAACCTTAAACCGTAAACCCTAAACCCTAAACCCTAAACCCAAAACCTAAACCCTAAACCCAAAACAGTAAACCCTAAACCTAAAACACTCAGCCCTAAACCCTAAACCCAAAACAGTAAACCCTAAACCTAAAATACTAAACTCTAACCCAAAAATATAAACTCTAAACAAGTTTTTGTTTTTTTAATTTAAATTATTTGTTTTGCTAATAATTGATTTTTATTTATTTTTAATTTGTTTAATTTTTTTTTAATTATAAAATGACATGGCAATTTGATTGGTTACGAGTGTAGAGGTGAATGTAAAGGTTCACCCTAGGGAGTGAACCTAAGTATTTCTCCTGGAATGGTAACACTAAAACCGCATCCGACATTCAACAGTAACAAAAATCTCTACATATACATATATCTATACATTTTTATAACTATAAAACCGCACCGCAGTTGTCCTGCACCGCTTTTCCCGCCGTTACCATTCGAAGCCAAAGAATAGAGTGGGGTTAAAGATTCTCGTAAATACGTGCAACTGTAATTATATTAAATAAATTTTATTTTATTTATTTTATTTATTTTATTATAAATAATATGTGTTTTATTCTGTGAAAAATATAATAATTTCTTAGACTTTCAATTCTATTATCAATTTTTGTTGCGTTATTTTTTCTAATGACCTTTTTAATCTCTTCCAAATATTGTTTTTGAATATATACTTTTTTCATATCATTCATCCACATTCAAATAAAATAATTTTATTTTTGTTTATCTAAATTCAAAATGTTGTTGAAAAAAATATATTCAATTTTTAGTATATTTTCCTATTTTATTAATCTACAATGAGTTTTTGTTTTCATATGCTTTTTATTAACTAATCTCTCTATTATATGCCTTTAAATTTGTGCATTTTTTTTATTTCAGGCTTTTTGTCATTTTTTCTACTTATGCTTAATAATTTGTTATCTCTTTGATTATTTATTGAATATTGCGTTTGAGTACTGAGATTACTTTGGCTCTAGTTTTTTTTTCAATTGTTTGAAATTTTTTAACTTATTATTCTCATTTTTTCGTCTCATCAATTAATTTATTTTCTTCACTACATATATTTGTAAATTTTTTATAGTGACAATTAAATCACAAATTTTAAAATTACAAAAACACCCTTAAAATTTATATTATTTAATGTCTATTCATTTATCATGTTTTAAATTAAATTTAAATTCTGTTTATTTTATGTTTTATACTGCAATGATTTTAAAAATAATTGGATTCCATGAAATAGTTTTTATATAAAATTACTATTTGGACACATAGGTTATTGGTTTATGCATTTGAATTGATTTGAGAATTTGAATGCAATCCAGTGTTATTGGTTTTATGATTTATAAACCCAAATTCAAATCATGTGTTATTCAATCATACAGATTTTTAGTGGATTTAATTTTATAATGAATTTGAGTAGATTTGAATGGACTTGTTTGTTAAAAGTACAAAGACTAAAATCCGAGTAAAACCCTAAGATTTGTACATACTTATTATTAGATTTGGAAATCAGAATATTTTTCTTAGATTTATAAATCCTATACAGATTTCAAAATCAATAAATGAATAACACCATCTAATTTTTCATGAGGTTTCAAATGATGAAGTGACTCCTTCATTGATATATTTTAATTATATAGAGTGAATTTGGTAAGAAACAACATATGAGTATCTAATTAGATAGAATAATTACAAAAGGGTGTCCAAAATATCACTTTGTCACAATTTATTTGGCAATTGGACAGGGAGAGGGGGGGGGGGGGGGGGGGGGGGGACATGAACATGATCATTAGATTTAGATTCAACATTATCAGTCCGTGTTTTCTATTTTTTTCTTACTTTTCTGAATTTTCTTTTTATTCTTCTTTCAAAAATCAATATAAACCAAGAAATCAGATAAATCCATGTAAAAAAATAATGAAAAGTTTATTATATTGATCTAAATTATCACAAAATTACCTTGTTGTTAATGGAAAGTTAGAGACACGTTTTATATTTATATGAAATTAATTTTTTCAACAGGTTATAATTAAAATATATAGTTTTATTTAACTATATATACATGTATTTTTCATAATAAATAGTAATGTGATGTTCAAAAAACTTGAAATCTGTTATGTTTTTTTTTTAATTTTTAAGAAAATAAATAAAGGGAAATTATGTGGTATAATACTTATGTGAATATAATTCAGTAACTAATTGATATAGTATGCAAATTAAGTAAATAACATAATTTTAATGTAAATTTACGATTATATTCTTTTGCAATATTTGGTTGAACTATAGTGAACTATATCTGAGAACTATAAAAGCTAATGTGATAGTGAACTATATTCTTTTATCAAAAAAATAAATTGATTTTAAGAAAATAAATTTTGATTATAAAATAAGTTTGATCATGTAAAAATATTAAAAATATTAGACACAAGTCCAAGACAAAGCTATCAAACCCAATGTCAGATGATAAGCCAATGTGTGTCAATGGTTGCTTTTACTTATATTAGTACCATGAGATATAAGAAATTTGAAATAATTAAGGATTAAAGAGTAGATGATTAATACATATATTTTTCTTTATTAATTTGGGAGTTGGTTGCTATACATATTAGCCATTTAAAATTTGGGGGCCAAGATGAATGTTTCTTCTTGCAAACCAGGACCGGCCTAAAATTGACATGCGATTTGAGGTTGCCACTTGCCACAAAGCAGCTCTCATTCTTTAACTGACAATTTTTTAGTTCTTAGTGTTCTAAATTCAATCTTTTTTTTGTGAACCAAATTCAATCTTTTTTTTGTGAACCAAATTCAATCTTTTTTTTGTGAACCAAATTCAATCTTTTTTTCCTTTGCACAGCAAAGCTTTTCCAGTGAGCTATTTCATTACCATCTCGTATCCTTGTTTAATCTTACTCAATGAAGCTCTTAGGAGCTTGAATCTATCTTGATTTTCCGCTTACAAACATAATTGTAAGAAGAAAAAAATCAAAAGATGATGAAACGTGAACCCAAATGAAACATCCGACTATAAAAATGGTTGAATATATATCTGGATACTGAATATGGATGATACATTTAGATGTTGAAACTAAGCTAGATTCAAACCGGTGCATCAAACCATTTTCAGCAAAATAAAAACATTAGTGCAGAAGTTTTATTCTAAAAATAAAAATACAGCACAACTCTAGTATGAAGCCTGCTGATATATTACACACTTAAACTTCTTGTTCCTCAAGACTCTTTGACCCCATCACTGACGAAGAATGGGAATAAGCTCAAGAGGAACTTTCTTAACAACAGTAAGACCACCAGCTTCCTCCATGTCCATATCTTTCTTCTCCTCAGGCAATCTCCAATCGAAGTAGTAAAGCAAATTCAAGAGTCCCAATTCAATGGTAGCAATCCCTGAAGCCATTCCTGGGCAGATCCTCCGTCCAGAACCAAATGGTAACATCTCAAAGCTATGTCCTTTGTAATCTACAGGACAATTGATAAACCTCTCCGGGATAAACTCTTCTGGATCTTCCCAGTGTTTAGGATCCCTACCTATCGACCAAGCATTAACCATTACAACGGTTTTTGGTGGAATGTCGTAGCCTTGAATTTTGATTTGACTCATTGTTTCTCTGGGGAGTAGCAGAGGTGCTGGTGGGTGTAGTCTTAAGCTTTCTTTCACCACAAGCTTCAAATATGGAAGCTTATCGACATCTTCTTCCTCGATTCTCTCTTTGTGTTTGGTTCCAATGCAATTTCTGATCTCGTCTTGGACAGTTTTCATCACTCTAGGGTTTCTAACGAGCTCTGTCATCGTCCAAATCATAGTGATAGCGCTTGTGTCTACTCCAGCAAGATATATACCCTATCAACCAAAAAGACATTAGATTATAACCAATGACATACACGTTAAACACAAGAAATATTATGAGGTTGAGAGATTTGTTTGCTTACTTGGCTGATCCCTTTGAGATGATCAATGGTGAGCTTGAAAGATTGACTTTGTTCTTGTTTAGGTATCATTATCATTTCCAATATGGAATCGATGAAATCAGGACGATCTTGTGTGAAACTCTTCAACTGATGATCATCAATTATATTATTAATAAAAGTATCGACCTCAGTGAAAACATCGTGAAGTCTCTTATGTTGCCCTGACATAAAGTCCATAAACCATCCAAGACCAGCAGCGGGAAAGATATCAGTGAAGGTGAAAGACATGTTACTGTGAGCTTCTAACATGAGTCCTTGGATCCTTTCCTTATCCATATGCTTGTTCTCGAAGAAACTCTGTCCGAAGGCGGTTCTGAAGACGATACTCGCAGCTAAGAAAAAAAGGGTTTTGCTCAAATCCACCGGAGATTGCTTCAAAGCCGATTCTCTCAGGTTCTTGACCATCAAATCATTCTCTTCCTCTCTAACGTACCTGAAAGATCGAACCTTTTTCACGCTGAAAAACTCACGAACGGCAAGCTTACGCAGCTCTCTCGATGCCTCACCGTATTCCCCAAAGCCGATGTCTTTACCATTACGCGAGAAAACCCTTGAGGCGTTAGTGACAGGTCGTGTACAACACTCAAGGTCATGGGTTTTGAGAACTTCTTCAGCTGCTTCACTCGATGAGATCACCACCACGCGAACAGCCCCTAGACGGAGAAGCATCACAGGTCCGTGTTTCTTGGAGAGACCGTGAAAACATCTGTGAAGCAATCCCTGGATCTGGTGTAGATTTCCGATTATCGGAATTTGTGCTGGGCCCGAAGGAAGATTACTTGAGTTTTTGTTCTTGTTGGTGTAGATTAACGAGAAGAGTAGGGGAATGAATAGAAGCAAGAGAAAAGAGAGAAGAGTCACCATTGTTAATTTTCGTTCCTCTGTTTTGTGCTCCGTTTTCTTCGGAGATATAGAAGCAGAGTTTTAAAGACAAAACAAGAGTCTTAAGACAAAACAACAACGATTTTTACAGGCCACACTTGTCAGTTTGGAACTACGGATATATACAAAGTCATATCTTACATTACATGTGGTTTTACTGTGGTCTCACTCGCCCGTGAGGATAAGCTCGAGATAAAGACTAGAGTGGGGTTAAAGATTCTCGCAAATACGTGCAACTGTAATTATATTAAATTAATCTTATTTTTATTTTATTTTTGTTATAAATAATGTGTTTTTATTCTTTTAAATTTCTTTTTAAAATTTTTGTTGCGTTTTTTTCTAATGACCTTTGTAATCTCTTCCAAATATTGTTTTTGAATATATAGTTTTTCATATCATTCATCCAAATTCAAACATAATAATTTTATTTTCGTTCATCTAAATTCAAATGTTGTTGAAAAATATATTCAAATTTTAGTATACTTTTCTATTTTATTTTTTTATCTACAATGAGTTTTTGTTTTCATATGCCTTAATTAATCTCTCTATTATATGCCTTTAAATTTGTGCATTTTGTTATTTCAGGCTTTTTGTCATTTTTTCTCTTATGCTTAATAATTAGTTATCTCTTTGATTATTTATTGATTGTTTCTTTTGAGTATTGTGATTCCTTTAGCTCTAGTTTTTCTTTTCAATTGTTTGAAATTTTTTAACTTATTAATCTCATTTTTTTGTCTCATCAATTGCTTTATTTTTCTTCACTACATATATTTGTATAGTAAAAATTAAATCACAAAATCATAATTGCAAAACACACTTAAAATGTAATATTATTTAATATATATATACATGTATCCTGTTTTAAACTAAATTTTGTTTTTGATGTTTTATACTGCAATGATTTTTAAATTAATTGGACGCCAATGAAATAGTTTATATGTACAATTACTATTTGGACACATATTGGCTTTTCATGAGTTTTCAAATGATGAAGTGACTCCTTCATTTATATATATATATTAGTTATATAGAGTGAATTTGGTAACAAACAATATATGAGTATTTAATTAGATAGAATATTTGTTTTAGTGCTTACAAAAGGGTGTCCAAAATTTCACTTTGTCACAATTTATTTGGCAATTGGACAGGGAGAGGGGGGACAATGGGACATGATCATTAGATGCAACATTATCAGTCCGTGTTTTCTGTTTCTTTCTTACTTTCTTGATTTTTCTTTTTATTCTTCTTTCAAAACTCAATATAAACCAAGAAATCAGATAAATCCATGTAAGAAAATAATGAAAAGTTTATTATATTGATCTAAATTATCACAACAAATTACCTTATTGTTAGTAGAAAGTTTGAGACACATGTTTTATATTTATATGAAATTTTTTTTATCAGGTTATAATTACAATATATAATTTTTATTTAACCATATACACATGTATTTTTCGTAATAAACAGTTAAAATGTGATGTTAAAAAAACTTGAAATCTGTTATGTTTATTTTTAATTATTTAAGTAAATAAATAAATGCATAAATATTAACCAACAAATTGTTTTCTTTGGAGAACACAAATGCATTCATTAGATAGATAACATCTAAATGATACAGTTACATTTCATCAAAAAGAAAAATAATACAGTTACAACAAAACATAAAGTATATTTTCATATTTAGATGATACAATATTTTAATATGTTATAAAAATATATAACATGATATTTAACTATATATACATGTATCTATTATTGTTCATGAGACAATACTATTTTTTTTTTGAATTGATTTTTTTTTTTGAATTGAAAAAGGTGGTTTCACCTTTTTGCTGAAAACTTTAGCAGATTTTAAATAGCTCCTCCCAAGGAGGATCGAACCCAGGTGGCAGAGTATCTACTAGATTCTCTTTTACCACTTGACCACGAACTCTTTGGTAAGACAATACTATTTGAGACAATACTATTTTACAGACATGCAATTTTAGAAAGTGTTAATAATATAATATGGAGATCTATTGCATATTATAATGACTATGATTTATCATATATTGTGAATATATGTATTGTTAAAGATATGTTTTATATACAAATACATATAACATATAACATGTTGTTTACATTTTGACAAAATTTTATTTTTGTTAATTATTCTTCTCTTTTTCTCTCCTTCTCTCATCTAATTTCTTCTAATAGGAGATGCATCATTTGATTTTGGGTATAAAATCAGATCGAGGATGCTCTTGATCTATCCGAACTCACACAAGAGCTACCGACAACGAATAGTGTTTATTAACAGAATACTGAACCTTAAAGAGTCCAATGAAGAGTCAATTTGTAGCTGTTTCTCTTCCCCAGTTAAGTGATTATAAGTTTATAATAAAGAACCAATTTCCAGCTTTGTTTAGCGGCTGCAGTTTTGCCGATTGTTAAACTTAAATCATTGCATTTCTGATAACATGTAGATATTGATGAGATTAGAAGATTGGAAAAGAACTGTATATTGATTCTCATCAAAATATTGAGAATTTTTAAACTCAATAGATACAAGTATTTAAATATCCTATATAATAAATAGACGATATTTCATAATGTTATCTATGATCTTTTATGTTATTCTATAATTTGCACATGTCGATATCTGAGGCAGCACAACCATTTCTGTAACGAACCCCTCCCCACTCACACACACCCACCATCTTATTGAAATTAAATTTGATTTTGGGTTAAGCTTAATTATGGGTTAGTGATCCAATTCTCTATTTTGGACTAAACCCAAAATTAAGCCCAAATTCTTATAGATATGTTTGTAAGATATTTGTGTAGAAAATTCTAAATATATGGTAGAAAAATCTAGGAAGTAAGGAGGTTATGTAAGATATTTGTATGATAAAAATCTAGATATTATATTAGAAAAATCTAGAGAATTAAAAAATATATAGGTTAAAGAGGTTAGAATAGAAAAATCTAGATTTGTGTTGTAAGATCTTTTGGAGGCTATAAATACCTCCTCACCCCCTCATTTGTAAGAAGTACAAGAAGTTGAAATAATAAAGAGTGTTCATCATAAGTTCTAAAATTCTCTTTAAAAGTTTTTCAAGTATTCTCTAATTGTTCTTCCATATTCACTCTCATACTTAGAGGGTTATTCTCTTGGGTTTCTCGGGTATTACGGTCTTGGGCTAGTGCAAAGCACTATCGGTGTTGGTTTCATTACATGGTATCAGAGCCATTCTAATTTGGTTATTTTCAAGATCGGGATTTAAAGAGAGCTTGAGTTTATTCCAAGTATGGAGTCAATAGGTCGTGTTGTTGGATTGGGAATGGAGATCTTAAACCAATCTAACTACCGGCTATGGAAGTCATGTATGGAGTCATACTTGGTGAGCGAGGACTTATGGGATGTCATCGGTGGTAGCAGCACAACACCACCAAGAGGAGATGCTGCAACCGCGGAAGCGACAAAGGAATGGACACGGAAGAATGCCAAGGCGGAGTTTGCGTTGAAGAGGTCAATATCCTCGGGAGTATTTGAGCATGTCTCAAGGTGTACATCCGCTAGTTCCATTTGGCAGGCGCTGGATCAGTTGTTCAACAAGAAGAATGAAGCTCGGCTACAGTTGTTAGAGAATGAGCTGGCGAATGCGAATCAGGAGGAGTCTTCAATCTCAGAGTTCTTCATCAAGGTAAAGAACCTTTGCTCTGAGATTAATACTCTTAATCCGGAGGAATCTATTTCAGAAGCCCGGTTAAAGCGGTCTATTATTCGAGGTCTACGGCCCGAGCATACACCGTTTGTGACTTCCGTTCAAGGATGGGCTACACAACCTTCCTTGGAGGAGTTTGAGAACCTGTTAGCTTCGCAAGAATCATTAGCCACACAAATGGTTGGAGTCAAAATCCAAGATGACTCGGGGAATGCTTTAGTAGGTCTGAGGCAACAGAGCTTCAAAGGCAAACCCAAATATGAAGGTCCAAAGAACAATGATGGACGGGAAGGATCTTCTACGGGAGATAAGAAGCGGTTCAAGTGCTACCGGTGTGGAAAACTTGGGCATTTCAAAAAGGATTGTAGAGTCAAGCTGAAGGAAACAAATATAGCGGAATCAAAAGCTCATGCTGAAGACGAAGATTGGGGAAAATGCTTTACGGTGGAGGCTGCATCTTCAGGTACATCCAAAACTAAAAATCTGGGAAATGATTGGATCGTGGACTCTGGTTGTAGCCATCATATTACCGGAGATGAGAAGTTATTTTCTAGTCTTCAAAGTCATGACGGGAAAGAAGCCATTATTACCGCGGATAATTCAATCCACCGGGTTGAGAAGGAAGGGACTGTTGTCATTGAAGGAGATGATGGAAATCCAATCACTCTCAAGAATGTGTATCATGTCCCTGGAGTAAGGAAGAATCTTCTCTCAGTGGTGAATGCCGTAGACTCAGGTAACTACGTTTTATTTGGCCCAAAAGATGTTAAATTGTTGAAAAATATTCAGGAATTAAAGGCAGACGTAGTTCACACTGGAGCACGGGTTAAAGATCTTTATGTCTTATCTGTCTCCAACACTTATGTGGAGAAGATGAGCACAAAAGACAATGTCTTCATATGGCATGCTAGACTTGGTCATATTAATATGACTAAGCTCAAAGTCATGGTGAATAAAGATCTGGTTAACGGGCTCCCAAAGTTGAAGGTTCAGAATGAAGGAATACTTTGTGAAGGTTGTCAATATGGAAAATCACATAGGCTTCCATTTGACAACTCTACTTCACGATGCAGCGCTCCATTGGAGAGGGTCCATAGTGACTTGATGGGTCCAACGAGAACATCCTCCTATTCTGGGTTCCGCTACATGTTGTTGTTCATTGATGACTTCTCATGGTACACTTGGGTATACTTCGTGAAGGAAAAATCAGAGGTATTTTCAAGGTTTCAAGAATTCAAGGTCACCGTAGAAGGAGAGTTAGGTCGGAAGATCAAGACTCTAAGGACGGATAATGGAGGGGAGTTTATATCAAAAGAGTTTCTCTCTTTCTGCCGGAAGCATGGTATCAAGAGAGAATTTACATGTCCATATACACCTCAACAAAATGGAGTAGCAGAAAGGAAGATCAGACATCTAAGCGAGACTTGCAGAAGCTGGCTGCATGCGAAGAATTTACCAAAGGCCTTATGGGAGGAAGGTATGAGATGTGCAGCCTATGTTATCAACCGGATGCCGCTTAGTCCAAATAATATGAAGTCTCCGTATGAGATGGTTCACAAGAAGAAGCCAACGGTGAAACATCTCAGGGTTTTTGGATCAATCTGCTACGTCCATGTGTTCGATTCTCATAGAACCAAGCTGGAGGCAAAGGCGAAGAAGTGCATCTTTGTCGGCTATGATGAACAGAGGAAGGGTTGGAGGTGTATGGATCCAGAGACACACAGGTACACTGTATCTCGTGATGTTGTCTTTGATGAAGTTTCTTCATATTATGGACCTCCTCAAGCCTTGTTTGAGAAAGATGGTTCGGGTTCCCTTAAAGGCGATGAACCAGCTGTTCAGATACCAAGTGAAAGTGGAAGTTCTGAACAGGAGACACAAGGTGAAAGGGGGAGCACTAACCAAGAAGAAGATGAGGAAGAAGAACATGGTTCCATGGCTAATCAACGGCCGAAACGGAACATTGTCAAGCCTGCTTGGTTCAGAGATGATAGTTTTGTCACTACTTACTCATGCTATTTTGCAGCTCCATTAGATGAAGAAGAGCCATCATCATATGATGAAGCAAAAGGAGTTAAAGAGTGGGAGACCGCAATGAAAGAGGAGATGGATGCTCTTAAGAAGAATGAAACTTGGGATTTGATTCCAAAACCCAAGGATGTCCAACCAGTCTCATGCAAGCGGGTGTACCGTATCAAGCGAAGGACGGATGGAAGCATTGATAGATACAAAGGAAGGTTGGTTGCTCGGGGATTCTCCCAGAAGTATGGAGAAGATTATGATGAGACTTTCAGTCCAGTGGCAAAGATGACTACGATACGTTCACTTTTATCTTTAGCTGCAAGCTTTGGCTGGAAGTTATGGCAGTTAGATGTGAAGAATGCATTTCTGTATGGAGAACTCGATAAGGAAATCTATATGGAGCAACCACCTGGTTACATATCAAGAGAACATCCTGACTATGTGTGCAAGCTAAAGAAGGCTCTATATGGGTTAAAACAAGCTCCAAGAGCCTGGTATGGAAAGCTTTCTCAGTTTCTTCAGTTTTGTGGGTTTGTCCCATCTAACTCTGATCCGAGCCTATTCCTCAAGAAAACTGGAAGAGTACACGTGGCAGTTCTTCTCTATGTGGATGACTTGATAATCTCCGGGAATGATGAAGCGGAAATCGCTCGTCTACAAGAGGATATGTCAATAAGGTTTGAGATGAAGAAGTTGGGTGAGCTTAACAACTTCATTGGTTTGGAGGTTGAAAGAGTAAATGATGGAATATTCATCGGCCAACAAAGTTATGCGAAAAGGATTGTTGAGAAGTTCGGGGTACACGAAGGAAAGACACGTACTACTCCGATGGATGTAAACATTAAGTTGAAGCGCGATGAAGGATCTCTGCTATCTAATCCTCGACCTTATCGATCTCTTGTAGGAAGTCTTCTGTACTTAACCATTACAAGGCCTGACATTTCCTTTGCGGTTGGTCTTGTAAGTCGATTTATGCAGACACCGAGGAAGCCACATCTAGAAGCAGCGAAGAAGATCTTGAAGTATGTGAAGACAACTCTTGGCATGGGTCTAATGTATAAGTACAATGCCAAGGTCTCTCTCTATGGCTTCATGGATGCAGACTTTAGTGGAGATATGGATGATCGGAAATCAACTTCGGGCTATGTGTTTCTGTGTGGAGACACAAGTGTTTCATGGTGCAGCAAGAAGCAAGCAACAGTGTCGCTGTCAACCACTGAAGCAGAGTATAAAGCTTCAACCCTTGCAGCTCAAGAGTGCATTTGGCTTCGAAGACTCCTTGAAGACTTATTCGAGCCAATCAACAAGCCAATTACTATCTATGGAGATAATCAAAGTGCTATCAAGCTGGCGAATAATCCGGTGTTCCATGCAAGGACTAAGCATATTGAGTTGGAACATCACTTCATACGGGAGAAGGTGCTTGATGGAACGATTGAAGCTTTGGAGGTTCGAAGTGAAGACAATGTTGCAGATATCTTCACCAAGTCATTACCAAAAGGTCAGTTTGAGCTACTTCGTTCAAAGCTCGGGATGGTTGACAAAATCAAGTTTAAGGGGGAGTTTTGAAATTAAACTTGATTTTGGGTTAAGCTTAATTATGGGTTAGTGATCCAATTCTCTATTTTGGACTAAACCCAAAATTAAGCCCAAATTCTTATAGATATGTTTGTAAGATATTTGTGTAGAAAAATCTAGATATATGGTAGAAAAATCTAGGAAGTAAGGAGGTTATGTAAGATATTTGTATGATAAAAATCTAGATATTATATTAGAAAAATCTAGAGAATTAAAAAATATCTAGGTTAAGGAGGTTAGAATAGAAAAATCTAGATTTGTGTTGTAAGATCTTTTGGAGGCTATAAATACCTCCTCACCCCCTCATTTGTAAGAAGTACAAGAAGTTGAAATAATAAAGAGTGTTCATCATAAGTTCTAAAATTCTCTTTAAAAGTTTTTCAAGTATTCTCTAATTGTTCTTCCATATTCACTCTCATACTTAGAGGGTTATTCTCTTGGGTTTCTCGGGTATTACGGTCTTGGGCTAGTGCAAAGCACTATCGGTGTTGGTTTCCTTACACATCTCTCATCATCATCCACCACTTAAACAAATCTCCACATTCTTTTCTTTTGGTTTTATAAGTTGATTTTCTTTCCCCCCTTTTTATCATCGTTTCAGAGAGAGAGGGAGAGAGAGAGAGAGAAGAAGTAGAAGAAGAAGCACAATTGCTCTCCTCCACCGTCAATCCGCGACGCAGGTACACCGGAAAACCGTTTTCCGATCTGATTCTTATTGGTTGATCTTCAATCGATTGTAACTCTCTAACCGTGGCGTTTCTTGAAAATCCAAGGCCACCACCGGATTCAGAACGACGAGACGAAGCCACGCTGAGAAGCCCAGCCTCCAGCTCCGCCGCACTCAGCCGCACGCGCTGCCAGAAGACGGGCGCGTCGCGCCCACGCGCCGCCAGAAGACGGGCGCGTCGCGCCCACGCGCCTCACGCGCCGCCGCTGCAGCCGCGTGTGACATTCATGCGCCACCGCCGCGGGCACTACCGCCGTCGCCGCCAGTGACTTTTCCGGTAAGCTCCGCCGCCTGTTGCCGTCGCCGGTCGCCGGAAACCACCGTGTCTCGCCGTCGCCGGTCGCCGGAGACTCGCCGGAGACTCGCCGGCGATCTGCCCTCCGGTTTGAGACCGGTTTGGTTTAAATCGATCGGTTTGATTTCGGTTCGGTTCGGTTTGGCCGGTTTAATTCAATTCAATTTCGGTTTGGTTCAATTTCTGGTTTAAATCAATTGAGTCCGGTTTAGTCTAATTCGATCCGGTTTAATCCGGTTTAGTCGCGGTTTGATTTTGACCTGGTCAGACCGTTGACTTTGACTGGGTTGACCGTTGACCGTTGACTTTCCGACCGTTGACTTTGACCGGTTTGACCCGTTAACCGTTTTTCGCCGTTCGAAAGCCGTTCTCACTCAAAATTTTGTCTTGATTTCAGATTCAGCGTCCGTTTAAGCATCTGGAGTGCAGAGGAAGCAGATATACTCCATTTTTGCTAAGGTGAGGGCTTTCTGCAGAACATCGTACTTTTCATCAAAAAGCGCCGTAGATAGGATTTAGTATTAAATGTGTTCCGTTTCTATGCTAGAGTCTTTTTAGGATTGTTTGTAAATCGGACTTAGGAATAATAGATGATTCAACCCATTGATTGTGCATTAAAATTGTTAATTGATTATTTTATTCATGCTAGAGCTAGGATTAGTTGACCATGTGGGTCGTTAGGGATTGCGGGGTTAGAGAGACGTTATCTCTGTACTTGCATCGCGTGTTGTTTGGGGAGATGGTGCTGGGCAGATTAGTCGACATGTTGTCCAGTACCTTCGGAGGTCGATAATCGTCTACGGACGGTGAGTATGGGCACTATCCCATAAGACTGGCCACGAGCTCTGGCCGTAGGACACCGTTGATTGTTCTTTGGGTACTTTAGGTACCGTGATTGTGCATGTTTAGTATATTCCATATGTATGGCGTGCTATGGTCAGATTTACGTTTTCTGTGATTAGCATTCCATACCTCACTGAGTGACTCCCCTGTTACTCACCCCTCCTTCTTCCCTTTCCAGTTTTTCAGGTGAGACGGACAAGTATTTTACGCTTTGATGATACGGTGCTTCTTTGGTATTTTTTTTACGTTTTCTCCGTATTTTATCATGTACATATATCATTGAGGTAGTTGGCATATGAGACACTGTAGAGTGGGGTATTTTACGTATGTGACGTGGTTAGTGGCACGCCGTTCTCGAGTGTGTCGAGGAGACGGGTGTTACATTTTGGTATCAGAGCCTAGGTTATGTCGTCTCGGTTCTGACCCGGGAGACGGGTAGTAGGAAACATGATTGCATATTCGGTTTTAAATGGTTTAAAAAAAAAAAAATTCCCGGGACTTGTGTATTTACAAAAAAAAAAAAAAGAACAAAGAAGCACCGATTCTGTCTGGTATTTAATATATTCTAAGTTGGTCTCATTTCAGCTTCAGTTTAAACAGGTTTCAGTTGCCATCAAGGAAGGTCATTGTTTCGCGCCGGATTTTCAGCTCGTTGTTCAACAGGTTAAACCCGAAGAGACCTGTGTTCAGAAGATTAATCAGGATGTCGTCAGTCAGACCGCTCGAGAGTCCATGCATCAATTGCATAAAAGGCCGCTTGGATAGCTATGCAAGAAGCTGATCAGATAGCTGTACCGCAGATTGTTCACCAGTTCACCCTTGAAGCGGAGTAAGCATCCGCCACCGTCCCATTGTCGCCACCATATGCACCATCGGTTAAGGCTCAAGGAGCAGAGCCGACCCTTAGTAATTCAGAAATGTGGATGGAGCTTTAGAGGTACCACGAGAGGTGCTGACTGCAGCATACTCCTCATATCGTTGATCTTTCGCAGCCACTACCGCCGCCGCCAGTATCTGGCAAAGACAGAGAGGGACTCATGTGTTGGGGGTTAAAGAGACAAATTTGGGACAACAGTTTGGATCAGATTGGAAGGACAGTGGATGATGTCACCGCAGACAATTAAAGGAAAAAGTTGACAGTAACTTGGAGCATAAAAAGTGTACAACAGAGTTTTAATTGGATTTGACTACTAAATTTCTGAGGGATGACACATTTCTCTGGCAAAAGGAACTTGTTGAGAGTAGTCATGGCTGTTACGAGTTAACCTACAATCACTCTAGAGTGAGTTCGACAGGACGTTCTTTCCTCGTGAAGCCAGGCACAAGAATGCCAATGCTTTTAAGCACCTTTCTTAAGACACTAGGATTATCAGGCAGTACGAGTAAGTGTTTTGTCGTCTTTGAAGATTTTCTTGGAATTTCATAGCCAATAAGGATTTATTCAGGAGGTTCTTGAACGGCAACAAGTGGATACTTGTAACCGTGATGTCGTACGAGTTACACCAGTCCAATCGATTGGTTGAGAAGACTTTTTGTTCATGAGGCAGAGATAGAGTAGAAGCAACACTTCTTCAAGGTGGCTCAGTCAAGCTTGATAAGACTTATTTATGATATAACAATGTGTTGCAGCTGTCGGGATTTCAGTCGTGTTGTTCTCGTTACTACCGTCATCATGTTGGGAGAGCGTGTTCAGTGTTTTCGTGCATATGGTTGGATTGTGTCATAAGTCACTACCAGTCTAGGTTGTGAATGCGTCGTTTGTTAGTTATATTGCAGCACCAGCAGTTAGACCGAGTTGTTCAGTTGTGGTTAGCATGATCTCATTTTCAGGGATTGTTCGCAGGGAGTTCAGGGTTGTTTCTGCCACCACCCAAGCGCCAAACTATTGTCGCGAGTACTGTTATTGGGGACCATGAGATAGTTGAGACTGTTCTTTTTGACGTTGTGGATTTGAGATTGTGGATTTGAGTTTATGGTTCGAGTATGTCGTTTATGTGGAAACCATTGATTTAGTACTTGTGTTGGTCGATTGTCGCTTGGGGTGGGACAGCTTAGACCCGATTGGTTATTAGAGCTACTTTTAGTTTGTATGTCGGGTCTAGTCGAGTATTGGTCATCCAGTGTGTTCCAACCGCAGAGTGGATAGAGTTAGGCAGTCGAATTAAACAGTGAGCTTGAAGCATTCATCGAGTGGTATTTGTTGTACTCAATGAAGTTGAACTTATCAGAGACTTAGCAGTGATGGAGCTAAAACCACCATGAGGTGACTTTAAGGATGGCGCGGTTACCATGACATTGAGTATAATTTGGGAACGAGAGGGCATATCCCAGGAGCTATAAGTGTGTCGAGGAGACGGGTGTTACAATTTCTTTGACATGAACAAGCACTTTAAGAACAAACAAGCAAGATATTAACGATCACTTCAGAAGTCACATAAGTCTAAACCAATACACGTGACTGCAATCTATTGTTCCTCAATTCTTCTGACTAAGAAACTGGCCAAAACTTTATTCTTAAATCATTTTCATAAGACTTTTTTTTTCATAAGAATTTATTCTTAAATTATTATTCTTCTGTCAAAAAAAACTTTTTCCCAACAAGTGTCCGAGAGTTTGATTCATGCGATTACAATGGGTTTATAATTGAGGGTTTGAGGCAAACCGCATTTCCAAGGCACCTTCTAAAGAGTGATCTCCTTTCATTTCATAAGAATTTAACAAAAGGAATGTGTTGGACTTTATAATAATCTTCCCCTCCTTCCGACAATCTTTTCTTCCATTCCACTCCCATACCATGACAAGTCAGATTTTCCAAGGAAGTGATGAATCAAAGCCTAGAAGGAAGCTCCTTTAACTTTCTACAACCCTGAATAGAGAGAGTATGAAGAATGGGCATGGATCCTTCTTCTACTATCCACTCTTCCCACATTTCTAGTCCATAGAACTCTAGCTTGTGCAGCTGAAGGAACCCACCAGCCGAGCAAACCATTCTCCTCCAAAAAAAAGATCCATACCATAAATCAAGCTCTTTCAAGTGAACCAATTTCTCTAGAATTATCATTGGATCCTCTTCACAACAACAACCATCTAGAGATATATATGTAAAGTGAGAAAGGAAGACTTGCCTATCAGGTAAACGCAGCATATGTAAACCCAACCTCAGATGTTTGAGAAGCACGCAACTCCAAGAAATTCCTTGTCTGCTATTTGTAGAGTGTTCATTTATGGAAAGATATTCCAGGTGTCTCAATTCACTTAGATATAAAGACATAATATCCATAGTACACCCATCTCCTCTGATATAGATAGAGAGGGCTCTGAGCCGTGTCATACCCTGGAGATCCTGCACACTTCCATGCTTTGTTGAAAAATTTACCAAAGTCTCCAGGTTGACTATATTACCCAATTCCAACTTTACCTTATTCTGTATTCTCAACGGAAGTGAGAAGTATGTCAATTCGTGCATCTCCTTAAAGACATTAGGCACGTAAACTGGAGACACTGAATATACGTCTAGGTTCAAATAGAGGAGTAGCTTCAGATTCCGCATAGAATAAGGTAGATGAGTTACATGTGCTCCACATAAACTCAAGTACTTCAGGTGGATGAGCTTCCCGATGCTAGAAGGTAACTTCCCTCCTTCAAATCGGGCAGTAGACAGATCTAAAATCCTCATAAACGGTAGCCTTGTAAAGCATGGACCAGAATCAATCAACTCTAGTCTCCCAGACTCCGGGAACATCACGAAATATCTAAGTTTTGGATTCTTCAAATCCTTCTTCAGATGATATGTTACAGGCACCCAATGTACGGCGAGTCTTCGGGAGCTACTAGGAGATCTAGAGTCAGTTGAATAGTTCTTAACAATTTCTACAAAGTTCTCTTCCTTGGCTTTAAGAAGACAAACTTCTCTCATCATGTTATGCAAGCGACAAGTCTCAAATCTTGAAGTTTCGACGTTTCTTTCAAAAATAACCATATTTCTCTTGATTAACTCTTCTATGTAGCCATCTCCAATATCTCGAACGCTTGCTCTTTCGTAATACTCAGGTTTTGGTATTCTTTCTCCAGCCCAGTAGTAGGACAACTTTTCCACATTTATTTCATAATCTTCTGGATAATGGGCTAAGTACAGGAAACAGTGCTTCAAATAAATGGGCAGTTCTTCAAAACTCAGCGATAATACATGGTAAACCCAATTGTTGTTGTCGCCATTAAACGTAGTTCTTCCTCCCACCATATGAGATCCAATATTCTCATTTTTTTTTCCATTGATGCAATGTGCACTGTGCAGCTAATAACCCTCCTAACACTTTGACGGCCAATGGTAGCCCTCCACAATGTTTGATCATTTCCATACCCATATATTCCATTTCTACATCAACCTTGAATTCTGCACAACATCACCACGTAGCTTATTGCCTTTGAAATCAAGATATGATGTTACTAAACGTAAAAGAATATATTGATTCCATTAGTGTGAAAAACACACCATCTTCCTTGAAACTATTGACCTTGTTCCGTACATGATCAGCCAGACTTCAGAAAGAGTAAGCAAGACTTCAGAGGGTGTAAGCTGGACTTGAGAATGTGCATGCCAGACTTGAGAAAGACTTCAACAGATTTAGGAAGGGTTTCATAAGGCGTATAAGGAAGCTTATTTAGGGCTTTTGGTCTCTGTAGCTCCTTCCCCTATAAATACCCTTTGTAGCCTCCATTTGTTAAGACACAAGTCTAGTATTCTCTTTCTCTTGGTATTCAATAAAAACTTCATTCTCTCTTAATTCTCTTACTAAAACTCTAAATTCTCCTTTCATGTTCTTCATCAATTCTTCATAAATCCCTTTACTCTTATATATTCTGCATAATCTTTCATGGTATCAGAGCCAAGTTCCTAATTCTGGTGTTCATTCTCTCAAATCTTTCTTCAAAATCTTTTCTTTTGTCCCAGTTTCAAAATCCTTCCGCCAAGTGTTCGACGAAATTCCTAAATGGATCTCAGTTTCTTTAAAAGATGAGATCTTGTGTTCTTACTACTGAAAAGTCAAAAACTTTTGTTATTCCAACCATTCTCAAAGGAAAAAACTATCTTCTGTGGTCTAGAACCGCCATTGGTGGAAAAAGACTTTGGAGGCATGTCATTTCAAGAGAATGCCCAAAGAAAAATCTCAAGAAGAAAGGCAAAGACAAAGAAGCCTTATCTGAAGAGGAGATAGAAGAAGCTCTTCAAGAAGAAGAAGAAAAATGGGAAGAGCACCAACAAGCGGTGCATAGCCGAATCTTTGAGATCAAGAAGGCTATCAGTGATGTTCACCAAGATGATATGGAATTCACCAAGCATCTTGGAAATCTTCAAACTTTATGGTCTGAACTTGAGATGTTAAGGCCAGTGAGTGTGGATCCTAAGGTGCTTAATGAGAGGCGTGAGCAAGACAAAGTCTTTGACCTTCTTATTTCCTTGAATCCTTGCTACAATGACTTCATCAAGCACACCCTTGGAGGTGATAAACTTCCAACTCTTAAAGAAGTGTGTTCTAAGGTTCAAAAGGAGCAAAGAAACATTGATCTTTTTGGAGAAAAGGGGGAGCCCCTCAAGAAGAAAAGAGAAGAAAAAGCAATGGCAGTATCTCTCTACAAGGACGCTGTAAGGAAATCTGACTTGGAGGCAGTCATCAAGTCCATTACCTCATCAAAAGAATCTGGTACCACATTTTTATCTCACAAGCCTATGAGCTCTCTAGTGGTAGACTCAGGAGCTTCTCATCATATGATCAGCAACCCTAGTCTACTCAACAATATAGAACCGGCCTTAGGAGATGTGCAAATAGCTAATGGTGATAAGGTACCAGTTAGAGGTATTGGTAATCTAAGGTTATTTGGTAAAAACTCCAAGGCTTTCTACATGCCAACCTTTACCTCAAATCTGCTTTCAGTAAAAAAGGCAACAACTGATTTGAACTGCCATGTTATTTTCGGGCCGAATGATGTTCGGTTTGAGGAGATTGAAACGAGGAAGGTTCTGGGTAGTGGGGGAACAAAAGATGATCTGTATGTTTTGGAGGATACTTCAATAAGGAACCCTCAACCAGTCTTCCACAGCACTAGTACTGCTGTGAACGCAGTGTGGCATGCTAGACTAGGACATCCACATGCTAGAGCCCTTGAGTTGGTGATGCCTAACATGTCATTTGATCACTCTAGCTGTGACGCTTGCATTCTAGGGAAGCATTGTAGAACTGTCTTCCCATCATCCTCAACCGTCTATGAGAGCTGTTTTGACTTGGTTCATTCAGATGTTTGGACATCACCATGCGCCTCTAGAGATAACAACAAGTATTTTGTGACATTCATTGATGAAAAGTCCAAATATACTTGGATAACCCTTTTACCATCTAAAGATCGTGTGTTTGAGGCTTTCCTAAACTTTCAAAGCTATGTGACCAACCACTTTAATGGGAAGCTAAAGGTTTTGAGATCAGACAATGGAGGGGAATACACAAGCCATCGTTTTAAAGAACATCTGTCAAAGCATGGCATTCTACATCAAACCAGCTGTCCATACACCCCACAACAAAATGGAGTGGCTGAAAGAAAGAATCGACATCTTATTGAGGTTGCAAGAGCTATGATGTTCCATACAAACGTCCCAAAGAAGTTCTGGGGAGATGCGGTCATGACAGCATGCTATCTCATCAACCGCATTCCAACCAAAGTCTTGAACGACTTGTCTCCATTTGAGGTACTTAATAAGACCAAACCATCACTCAATCACCTAATGATATTTGGATGTGTTTGCTTTGTGCTTATTCCAGGAGAACAAAGGGATAAATTGGAACCAAAGAGTACAAGGTGCATGTTCACGGGATACTCTACTACACAAAAAGGGTACAAGTGTTATGATCCAACCAATGGCCGTACCTATGTGTCTCGGGATGTGAAGTTCTTGGAAGACCGTGGCTACTATGATAAAAAGGATTGGCAAAGCCTAAAGGATTTATCTCACTCCACATCTGATAGAGCTACCAGCTTGCAATATCTTCTGAGTCTTCTTGGTAGTCAAGGCAATGCCAAATCTCCGGCAGGCAATGCAATGCCAAATCCATCTACTTCCTCTATCAACAATGATTCATCGGCTTCTGATGCAAGTCAAGAGGAGGTTGAGGCTCAAGTTAAAGAAGAAGCAGTTCAACCGGACGAGGAGAATGGATCTTCCACACCTGACATGGAGAATGCATCAGACACACCTATGGATGAGAATAGTGGAACTCAAGAAATAACAGCTCCGGATCCTCTCCCTTTAAGACGCAGTACAAGGGTCAGAAAGCCATCACACTGGGTTGATACCAAGGTTTATTACAACAATCAAGTCATGGCTCATCCCAGTTAAGCAGTCTGCTCGTTTGCCTGTTTGCCATCTGAACACATAGCCTTCCTTGGAAAAATAGAAAATGATCAGATTCCACTTAGCTATGCTGAAGCTAGAGAAAGAAAGGTCTGGAGAGATGCCGTTGGTGATGAAGTAGGAGCGATGGAGCGCAATCATACTTGGGATGAAGCTGATCTTCCTAAAGGCAAGAAGGCCGTCAGCTCAAAGTGGGTTTTCACAATCAAGTATAAGAGCAATGGAGATATTGAAAGGTATAAGGCTAGGCTGGTTGCTAGAGGCTTCACCCAAACATATGGAGATGACTACAAGGATACATTTGCACCGGTTGCTAATCTTCCAACAGTGCGAGTCATACTCTCTTTGGCTACCAACTTGTCATGGGAATTATGGCAAATGGATGTTAAGAATGCATTTCTTCAGGGGGAGCTTGAGGATGAAGTCTACATGACTCTGCCACCCGGTCTTGAAGACACTATAACTCCCGGGAAAGTCTTGAGACTGAGAAAAGCAATCTATGGTCTGAAGCAATCTCCAAGAGCCTGGTATCATAAGCTTAGCCACACGCTCAGAGACTATGGATTCAGAAGATCAGAAGCTGATCACACCTTGTTCACTCTCCAAAATTCACAAGGAATTGTGGTTGTTCTCATCTATGTAGATGACCTTATCATCTCCGGAGATAACAAGGAAGGTATTCAATCTACAAAATCCTTTCTCAAATCTGTCTTTGATATTAAGGAACTTGGAGAACTTAAGTACTTCCTTGGGATTGAAGTGTGCCGGTCACCTGAAGGTCTATTTCTTTCCCAACGGAAATATACACTTGACCTCTTAACTGAGATAGATCACCTTGAAACAAAACCGGCCAAGACACCACTTGAAGATGGCTACAAGATCAACCGAGAGGGGGAGAAAGAGGATGAGCCATTTAAAGATGTTGCTCAATATCGTAAGCTTGTGGGTAAGCTAATCTATTTGACTCTCACTCGACCTGACCTTTGCTTTGCTGTGAATCAAGTCAGTCAACACATGAAGGCTCCCAAAAAGTATCATTGGAGTATGGTAGAGAGGATTCTCAGGTATCTCAAAGGCAGTCTAGGTCATGGAATCTGGATGGGCAAGAATGAAAGCACTGAAATTGTGGGATATTGTGATGCTGATTGGGCTGGTGACAGAGTTGATAGAAGATCTACAACTGGTTATTGCACATTCATCGGGGGTAACTTGGTTACTTGGAAGACAAAGAAGCAGAAAGTGGTAGTTTGCTCAACATCTGAAGCTGAATACCGTGCAATGAGGAAGCTTACAAACGATTTAACATGGCTTAAGGCGCTTCTCAAAGATCTCAACATTGATCAAGCCACTCCCATTACCATGCATTGTGATAACCAAGCAGCTATCCATATTGCAACCAATTCAGTCTTCCATGAGAGAACCAAGCACATTGAAGTGGACTGTTATAAAGTTCGACAGAAGATTGAAGAAGGTGTGATTCTTCCATGTTACACAAGAAGTGGGGATCAGTTGGCAGATATCTTCACCAAGACTGCAAGCTCCAAGGTTTGTGATTCAATTTATTGCAGACTTGGACTTGTAGACATAGCTAGACCATAGTAGTACTTCCCTTGCCCATGAAATCTCACACTCTTTTTACCTAACAGAGTTTTGTCCCACGTGGTTTTCTCTGTTGGGGTTTTTAACGAGGTGAGACTTCATGAGTAATCCAAGCTAAACATTCTTTGGGTGATTCCAGAATGCTTAGCTTGAGGGGGAGTATTGACCTTGGTCCGTACATGATCATCCAGACTTCAGAAAGAGTAAGCAAGACTTCAGAGGGTGTAAGCTGGACTTGAGAATGTGCATGCCAGACTTGAGAAAGACTTCAACAGATTTAGGAAGGGTTTCATAAGGCGTATAAGGAAGCTTATTTAGGGCTTTTGGTCTCTGTAACTCCTTCCCCTATAAATACCCTTTGTAGCCTCCATTTGTTAAGACACAAGTCTAGTATTCTCTTTCTCTTGGTATTCAATAAAAACTTCATTCTCTCTTAATTCTCTTACTAAGACTCTAAATTCTCGTTTCATGTTCTTCATCAATTCTTCATAAATCCCTTTACTTTTATATATTCCGCATAATCTTTCAGAAACTTTACCTGTTGTGTCTTTGCTAGGAAATGCTATCTTTAGAAAAAGTGTCCAACTTTCTTCAGCGGTTAGGTTTTCTGGTCTGAAAATGAGACCTGTTGGGTCTACAGGTAATGCGATGTCCTCGTGGCGTGAAGTAATTAAAACCTTCCATCCTTCATTAATGTATTTAAACAACAGGAAAATATATCATACGTTTGTGTTTTGTCATGCTCTATTCTTCTATAGTTTTCTTAATCAAGTATAGGAAAAGTTTTTCAAAAATAATAAAGGCCTTATATATGTACAGTATGCAACGGAAGATGTTATATATGAAGGCAAATGAAATATATGTTTGCGTGAAGATGTTATGTATGTTATTTACATGTTATATAGTGAACATGTTACCTTTTGTTGGTGGAAATGCAGGCTTTATTATGTCCCAATCTCGTTCGTTCCACATATCATCCAGGATAATCAACGACTTGCTGGTTTCCAATAGTCGAAAAAGTTTGTCCTGAAGCTTGTCTTCAGTCATATCTAACTCTCTCTGCTCTTCATGTTTTGAGCTAAGCCTCTCCAAGATCGTCTCCCACACATATTTCCGTGTGAACTGTTGTGAAATACACACCCATAAAACTCCATCGAAATGGTTTTCAACCATCTCATGATTAAAAACTTGCTGAGCTAAGGTTGTTTTACCAATACCACCCATCCCTGTTATAGAAACCACTTGAATGCTATCTTCCTCTACCAAATAGCCAACCAACTTCTTCACGTTTTCCTCCAAACCGACAAAGTTGCTTTCGTTTTCGCTAGAAAAAGTATGTCGCATCTCCCTTTGTATTTCTTGAAGAGGTTGTGAGTCCCATCGGCAATTATCTGTAGCACCCCAAAAATTTTCATGTCACGGATCACCTTAGAGACCCTCTTCCTTATGCCTTCAATGTTGGACACAAGTTCTCTGCGATCCAATATAGTGAAAGCAAGTCTTCTCATGCGGTTCCTGATCCCATTTGTTCGTCCAAGTTCCTCCTTAAGCAGAAAGGTCTCGATTACATCATCCGCATCAAGCACGATCTCCTTGATCTCTTCCACACAGTTTCTCACCGTCTCATTTGCACGTTTTTTAGCATCTGCATATTTCATGAAGGACATCAACTCCTTTCAATCGATCAGATTCTCTAACAAGGAGGGCCCAAAGCTTCTCTACGCCAAACGATAAAAGTGTCTCAGCCATAAAATTCCTGCTTAACACAATAAATGGAAGTATAGTAATCAAAAACCACTAGAGGATATATGGTCTAAGAGTCCATAATGGATAATATTCTACACAAGTTACAACATAATTTATACTATTCGGGTGGCACATTTTAGTCTATAGATCGTTATACAAAGAGATCAGAACATAAAACTACTGTACGGGCCCAACTTCTTTGATCACCCCTTCTGTGAGCTACATAATCGATTCTAGCTCGGGCCCTTGACAATCCCCGTACTGCCACAGGAGAGAAGATCTTTTATACATACCGAATACATAATGAGATTCCTAATCTAATAAAAAAATATTTATTTATGATTCTTTTTCCCCGCTAGCTTCTAATTCATTTCAATCTCATCTTACACAGCAGAAATTGTTCCTTAGTCTCAATCACATACTTTTTTCCATTTTAGGGCCCTGGGCTAAAGCCCAACAAACTCGTGCTTTAGGCACCAAAAATATTAATAGATATTAAAGGGCGCCAATTTTACAAAATGTAGTCTTGGTCTAGCGGTTGAGTTCCATTCTTTAGGCATGTAATTTTAACTTAATTTTAGACAGTATTTATAAATGGGGCAGAAATTTTTTTCTGGACTTTAGGCACCCAACTAGTACGGGCTTACATACAAAAGCTTCAAGAACCTGTTTCCGTATAGAACTAAAGAAAGAACAGTAATAATATAAAAGATGAATCACACCTCTCTCTTAATCGCCTTTTCCTTCAATCAATATTTAGAAGAAGAAAGCGATGAGTTCTTTTGGTTTTTCTTTTTAGCTAGCTAGAACTATGCTAAAAGATCCATAGAAGAGTTGACTCCTATCTACCGACGACCACGGACCAGCTGTAGTGAAAAGGATGCATAAATTGAGTGGCTACATAATCTTCTAAGCAGAATAATATTTAGACCATTTAATCACTTGTATCCACTTGCTACGTACTTCTTGTTAAATTACGTTGGTTCAAAAAGAATATGCATTTTATTATCGAATATATGTGGACGTACGGCAATATTCCGCAATATTTTATCACTTGCTTTTTTTTTGTTTTTTTTTGTAAATGTTATCACTTGCTTATTTATGTCTTCTATTCTTCTTCCACACGGTGAATCCTAGTTACATTGAGGTTCAACTTATTAATGAACTCTGAATGAAAGGGAAAAAATCTAGCTGGTACCTCGGACCGTTTAAATTTAGTAGACCGTTTTTCAAATGAAATAAGAGGGGTTTTAGAATCAAATTACTGATGATAATTTGAACATTATAAAATGTAGCATGCCTACGAAATTAAAGATGAAGCACAACACTACAAGAAAACAGCCTGTTCCAGATGGCCGGATTCGTGGGGAATTCGCCGGGAAACACAGTTTCCGAAGAATTTCCGATGGATTTAACCAGTCGGTCTAGATTGTCGGAAATTTAATTTTGTCGGAAATTCGTCGGTCTTTTCTGACCGGTTTCCGACGGATTAAAATCTCCGACGAATACCCGATGATTTTTTTTTATTGTCGAGAATGTCATCGGAACATCGTCGGCACAATGAATACTGAGGACATCCCGAGAAGATATCGAAAACTAGTATGTCACCCTATTTCCGAGGCCAAGGGAGATTTCTCGATGGTTTTGCGACAGTATTTTTCCAACCGTTTTGTGAGGAAGTTAGTTCCGACAGATTTTCGACGAACATATTACCGACAGACTCCCGACGGATATATTCCCGACAGATTCCAGACGGACTCATTCCTGACAAATTTCCCAAGAGTTTTATTTTTTTTATATAATTAAATAGTATTGTTTATTATATATAATCGTCGGAAAATCATCGGTCTTTTCCGACCGATTTCCGACGGACTAAAATCTCCGACGAATACCCGAGGATTTATGTATTGTCGGGAATGTCATCGGAACGTCGTCGGTAGTTTTGCAACAGTATTTTTCCAACCGTTTTGTGAGAGAATTAGTTCCGACAGACTCCCGACGGATATATTCCCGACAGATTCCAGACGGACTCATTCCTGACAGATTCCCAAAGAGTTTTATTTTTTTATATGGTTAAATAATTTTGTTTATTATATATATAATAAACAAAATTATAAATAAAAATTGCAGTAATTAAAATTTATAAAACTCAAATTTTGAAATAGAACAAATTACAGAAGTTTTTTAAATATAATAATTATCATAGAAACACACATAAAATCAAAACGAAGGACAATCGGGGAACTTTGCTTTCATGAAGTTCATTACATTCTCAAGTGTTGTCTTTGTCGTAGTTAGCTCGTCCTGTGTCATGGCGAACTTCTCTTCCGTTTCTGTTTTTGCCGACTCCAATGCATTCACCTTCTCTTGGAGCTCTGCGTTGATACGAATGACTTCTTCATTGTACTCAAATCCATTAGAAAATGTTGCACCATCGCCAACCGAAAGTTTACCCAATCCCGGTCGACGACCTTTGCGGATGGATAATTCCTTTAAAAAGAAAATACAAATTTAAAATTTAATAAAAGCATCATGTAATATAAAATAAAAAGTGAGAACAATATTACCTCAAGAACAAGTTTGTTTATTTCTTCAAGACCCAACTCGCCCATAGATTGCTGGTTCAACATGTCAACTTTATGATTCACATCTCGATCATCTCACGAATGACCGGATCCTGAACCACACCAGTTTTTTTATTGGTGTGGTAATCCTTTATCACATCGAGATGATTTGGAGGCACGCCTCCAGATTGTTGGGTCTAAAAAATACTAAAATTGTTAGCAGAAACTAAGTATATGAAAAAATTAAAAAAATTAAAAATAAAATAGAAAGAAAAAAGTTAATGATTACCATTTGCTCGGCGCGACTTTTGATGCTAGTGGAACCACCGTTATGAATATATATCCCCTTATTCCCTCGTGTACTTCTTCGGTTTCTCGAATTTCGCTGCGAGGTTGCTTCCGTGGCAGGATCTTCCCAGTATGGAATGTACTGAACCCAAACATCGGAGTTCAGATCTTTTGGCTTCTCTTTCCCTTTTCTCCAAAATTGCTTCCACTCGCTCATGTTTCGAGAAAATTGTAATCTTGCCTCCTTATGAAATTCTTTTTCCACAATTTTTGTGATGGCAGAATCCCAATTAAATTCTTGCTATAAAAAAAATTATGTTAGAAGATATGTAATTAAGATAAATTTATAAACAGAATTAAAAAAAATTACCGCAAATGTTCGAAACCACGTATCCTTTTCTTTGCTCGGAATGTCTGAATACTTATAATATGGTTTTATCAAGAATGGAGTGCAACATCTTCAAAATGCTCTTACTAATACCATTTGCCGATATTCCGAACCTGCGAAAAGACAAATAAATTATTTTTAAAAATTTAATTAGTAGTTAATGAATATTAGTTATCATAGATATATAAATTTTACCACGTAGAGTTGCCTCTACGTTTCGGATGGAGTAAAGTGAGTAATTCTCGTCCCGGTTGTTGGACTAGCTGCTCTACGGTGAGGTGAGTAGGAGTTTCACTTTGTGACTCAGAAACAAGAGAAGGTTCGGGACTTGCACTTCAAGTGGCAGATCCATTCAATCTTCGTTGAGGACCTAAAGGAATAAAACCAGAACGTCCCGGAAAATTCTCGTACGACCTGTAAAAAACAAAAACAACTATTTAATAATATAAACAAAAAACATTTTATATATTTAACAGCAAAATAATCTAAACAAACGAAGAAACAAAAACCTAATAAATCTAACCACCTAAACAATTTGTCCAGGAAATCTAATTAATCTACCACAAAATCAACTTTCGAATCAAATGTCACAATCTAATTAAAAAAATATTGAAGAAACTAACATGGTTTGTTGATTTTCGGCTTAGATAAAAGATTCGACTTTTTCCTCTTTCCTCTTCTTCGATTTGCGAGTGAAACCGCGGGATCATCCTTTGACGGTCCATCCAACCGAAAAGCAGAGTTGTTCTGACGAGAACAAATATCTGGCAAATCCAATCTAGCTTTCAAATTATCTTTTGTCTTTCCTTGAACATTTAGAACGGTGTTCATAATGTTGTCGAAAAAATTCTTCTCAATGTACATGACATCTAGATTATGGCGCAGTAGATGGTTTTTCCAATATGGCAAATCCCAAAAAATACTCTTTTTATGCCAATTATGGTACTCACCACAACCTTGCACTGGAGAATGCCCATTACCACACACAAAGATGAATTTGTCTTCTCAGCCCCAAAATCTCTTAACTGAACCAGTATATCACTCCCACTTAACTGAGGAGGTGGACCTTCTAAAACTTTTGTGTTCTTCTTAAACAATGTCGTACTTTGACGGTACGAATGATCGAGTGGTAAAAATCGTCGATGACAATCAAACCAAGAAGTCTTTCTTCCGTGCTTTAGTTGGAAAGCATTAGTGTTATCTTGACCATATGGACATGCTAGCCTTCCATGCGTCGACCATCCGGATAGCATACCATATGCTGGGAAGTCACTTATGGTCCACATAAGTACATCACGCATCATAAAATTCTGTTGCACGGAAACATCGAACACTTCAACACCAAATCTCCACAACATCTTCAACTCATAAATTAATGGCTGCAAGAAAACATCAAGAGATCTCTTCGGATGCTCTGGACCAGGGACGAGGACTGAGAGAAATAAGAACTCTCGCTTCATGCACAAAGATGGCGGTAAATTGTAAGGTGTCACAATCACTGGCCATAATGAATATTGTCTTCCATGTTTTCCAAAGAGGTTGAATCCATCTGTGGATAACCCGAGGTATACGTTCCTTGCCTCCTCTTTAAAATCTGGATACTTGTTTATAAAATGTTTCCAGGCTTCTGCATCTGAGGGATGTGCGATGTCTCCATTAAATGTATGTTCGGCATGCCATCTCATAGGTCCTGCCGTCCGCTCAGATTGATATAACCTCTTCAACCTCTCTATTATCAGCAAATACCACATCCTTTTATATGGAACATGTACTCTGCCACTTGTTTCTTGATACCGAGGTTTGTGACAAAAGCGACATGTCAAGCGATTTTCATCCTTCCTCCAATAGATCATACAATTGTCAACACACACATCTATCATCTGATACGGCAATCCAAGACCAGCTACAAGTTTCTGAACCTCGTAGTATGAAGCCGGTGAGATATTATCTTCAGGTAAAATATCTTTCACAAAATCAGCTATTGCATCCACACAATCTTCCGCCAAATTGAAATCTGCCTTTATAGTCATCAACCTGGTTGCAGCTGATAGATGTGATATTCCATCTCTACATCCTTTGTATAAAGGTTGCTTAGATGCATTAAGCATATCAAAAAATCTTCTAGCTTCTAAATTAGGTTCTTCTAATCTATCTCCATCCTCAACATATGATGCTATATTTTCACGAAACATATCATTTACCATCTGAACAGTACCTACGTTTACATCTACTTCGACTGTTGGTTCCTCTAACCTATCTGAAATGCTATTTACCCTATTTGAAGTGCTACCATAATATTGCACCATTAAATCAGTTTCTCCGTGTGAATACCAAATCTTGTAAACAGACATAAATCCGTTTCTAAATAAATGATTCCATACTTCCCTAACAAGTATTAATCTAAAATTTCGACATTTAGTACAAGGACAATACATTTTACCGTATTCTGATGTCATCCTATTGTTTGATGCAAACGTCATGAACTCCTCAACACCTTGTTTGAATTCAACCGTCAGTTGACCCGTCGCTGGATCTTCCCGAGGTTTATCCATCCATGATCGGAAATAATTATAAGGATTTGAAGAACACATTTTGTTTGTTTTCGTGTTTATGTTGTGATTTATAAATGGGCATGAGTTATTTATAATAGATTTGTAATGAATTCCCGAAAAATTACCTACAGATTCCCAACGAAAGTAAAAATTTCAAACGGCTCCAAAACGGCTATACTAACGGATATTTACTCGTCTATGCGTCGGAAATTCGATGCACTTTCTAAACCACGACCGATTCCCGACGAAAACAGAAAAACGATTTTCTTTTTCCGTCGGAAATTCGTCGGGAAATTACAATTGCTTTTTTCAAAAATCGACTTTGGATGCTAGTGGAATCACATCTCAAATATGCTAGTGGAATCCGATCTCGCTTTATCTTTTTTTTTTTTCATTTGAATTATTATTGTTGCAGGTGTAGAATTTTTTTTGTACCGATGAGTTTCCGACGGATTTAAATATTTTAACAAAATATATAAAATGCTGTCGGAAACTCGTCGGAAATTGCCAATGAGTTTCCGACCGTGCTATATTTCCAACTAATTCCCGACGGATAGAAAAGTTGCTAAAAAACAATAAAACGGCTAAGTTAACGTTTATATTAAAAGATACGAGATCATAACACTTCACGACGGACAATATTGTCTGGAATTCAAATAAAAAATTTTCTTTTTTCTGTCGGAAATTTGTCGGGAAATTACAATTGCTTTTTTCAAAAATCGACTTTAGATGCTAGTGGAATCACATCTATAGAACTTTATATATTTTTTCTGTTACAACTTAGTAATACTAAGAGATTAAAAGGGGTTCTAATGTTTTATTCTATAAATGTAGTAGAAGCAGAGGAAGATGAAAGGAAATTTCAAAAGCAGAGAGCAAGATCAAGTAAAGGATCTAGAAGTGGACCATACACACAGTCACACAGATTCGTTTCGTTTCATAGCTGCCATAAAGGCAAACCTTTCATTATTCATAATCAGAATGCTCGTCAACCTTTTTGTTATAGAATTAGATATCATACTGATTTATTTATTAAAATATACAAGATAAAATACTTTGACAAATATTAGGCTACTTAACTTTAAGCCTAAGCTTTATCACAGTAAACGATATCATTATCCTAACATATAAATATATGTTATTTTCTTAATACAAAATCTAATATAAATGTTATAACGATCTAATAAAAATCACAACGGTCAAAATTTAAAAATATGAATAATTTGAAGACTATAATCATTTTGAAACACAAAAAAACTCAATAGCTTCAAAAAATAATATTGAAAATGTTTGTGATAATAATATAAGTAAAGGAGCTTTAGTAACTGTCTATACCTGTCCTCTCCACCCTAAGAGAAAAATAATAGATTTGTAATGAATTCCCGACAAATTACCGACAAATTCCCGACGAAAATAAAAATTTCAAACGGCTCCAAAACGGCTATACTAACGGATATTTACTCGTCTATGCGTCGGAAATTCGATGCACTTTCTAAACCACGACCGATTCCCAACGAAAACAGAAAAAACGATTTTTCCTTTTCCGTCGGAAATTCGTCGAGAAATTACAATTGTTTTTTTCAAAAATTGACTTTGGATGCTAGTGGAATCACATCTCAAATATGCTAGTGCAATCACTATTTCTGGATCTCGCTTTATCTTTTTTTTTTTCATTTGAATTATTATTGTTGCAGGTGTAGAATTTTTTTTGTACCGATGAGTTTCCGACGGATTTAAATATTTTAACAAAATATATAAAATGCTGTCGGAAACTCGTCGGAAATTGCCAATGAGTTTCCGACCGTGCTATATTTCCAACTAATTCCCGACGGATAGAAAAGTTGCTAAAAAACAATAAAACGGCTAAGTTAACGTTTATATTAAAAGATACGAGATCATAACACTTCACGACGGACAATATTGTCTGGAATTCAAATAAAAAATTTTCTTTTTTCTGTCGGAAATTTGTCGGGAAATTACAATTGCTTTTTTCAAAAATCGACTTTAGATGCTAGTGGAATCACATCTATAGAACTTTATATATTTTTTCTGTTACAACTTAGTAATACTAAGAGATTAAAAGGGGTTCTAATGTTTTATTCTATAAATGTACTAGAAGCAGAGGAAGATGAAAGGAAATTTCAAAAGCAGAGAGCAAGATCAAGTAAAGGATCTAGAAGTGGACCATACACACAGTCACACAGATTCGTTTCGTTTCATAGCTGCCATAAAGGCAAACCTTTCATTATTCATAATCAGAATGCTCGTCAACCTTTTTGTTATAGAATTAGATATCATACTGATTTATTTATTAAAATATACAAGATAAAATACTTTGACAAATATTAGGCTACTTAACTTTAAGCCTAAGCTTTATCACAGTAAACGATATCATTATCCTAACATATAAATATATGTTATTTTCTTAATACAAAATCTAATATAAATGTTATAACGATCTAATAAAAATCACAACGGTCAAAATTTAAAAATATGAATAATTTGAAGACTATAATCATTTTGAAACACAAAAAAACTCAATAGCTTCAAAAAATAATATTGAAAATGTTTGTGATAATAATATAAGTAAAGGAGCTTTAGTAACTGTCTATACCTGTCCTCTCCACCCTAAGAGAAAAATAATAGATTTGTAATGAATTCCCGACAAATTACCGACAAATTCCCGACGAAAATAAAAATTTCAAACGGCTCCAAAACGGCTATACTAACGGATATTTACTCGTCTATGCGTCGGAAATTCGATGCACTTTCTAAACCACGACCGATTCCCAACGAAAACAGAAAAAACGATTTTTCCTTTTCCGTCGGAAATTCGTCGAGAAATTACAATTGTTTTTTTCAAAAATTGACTTTGGATGCTAGTGGAATCACATCTCAAATATGCTAGTGCAATCACTATTTCTGGATCTCGCTTTATCTTTTTTTTTTTCATTTGAATTATTATTGTTGCAGGTGATAAAACGGCGCAGCATCTATTAGCCGTTAGAAGTTTTTTTTGTACCGATGAGTTCCCGACGGATTTAACTATTTTAACAAAATATATAAAATGCTGTCGGAAAAGCGTCGGAAATTCTTGTTATATTTCCAACGAATTTGCTAAAAAACAATAAAATGGCTAAATTAACTTCTATATTAACGGATACCTATTCTTGGATCATAACACTTCCCGACGGATAATATTGTCTGGAATTCGTTGGGAAAAAATTAATTTTTTTCTAACTTTTTCTAACTACAATACCTTTCATTCATATAGAGTACTATGTTTGCCATTTGATTTCTAAAACAAAATTGTAAAATTTTATTAGTATAGTAGTTTTAATTCATATTTAATATGAGGTGTTTACATGGATAATCCAAGCGATTACAAGGAAAAACAAATAATAAAAAAGTAATACAACAGTTATGTAAAACTCTTCCGGAGTAAATTCTCCTACGAAGAGACCATAAATCGAAGTAAAAACTACAACCGAACATAAAATCAAAAGTAAACGAATCATCTTTCTTACAAAATGAAATTGAAAGAAAGTTATTTGAAAAATATATGAGAGCAGATGAAATGGTTGAGTGAAGTGAAAGAATGAAAGATAAGAGTATTTATAGATTAGAAAATACTGTTCATTAGCCGTTAAATAGTAGAAGTTTTCTTTACCGATGAGTTTCTGACGGATTTAAATGTTTTAACAAAATATATAAAATGTTATCGGAAAAACGTCGGAAATTGCCAGTGACTTTCCAATGAACCGTAACGGCTAAGTTAACGTCTATATTAACGGATACATATTCTTGGATCATAACACATCACGACGGACAATATTGTCTGGAATTCGTTGGGAAAAAAATGAAGTGTAAAGCTTTACTTTACCAACGAATTTCCGACGATTTAAATTTTAAAAACATTAATCAAGATGTTTTGTATTTGAAAATTAAAAAAAATATAAATTGCAGCTTGTAAAGTAAACCCTATACTAATTTTATAAGTGTAAGTATAATGTACATGTTTTTATGTATGACGAATCATATTGTCAATTCGATTGATATAAATTGTAAAATAATTTTTTTCCCTAAGTTTTGAGTTGTTGGAATGATAAATTTAAGTCTTGTATATCATTGATTGTGGAAAAATATTAAAATTTTAACCCCTAAACCTCAAATGATTGCTAATGTCGTCGGAAATCCGTTGAATATTACCGATGAGTTTCCGACGGATTTAAATATTTTAATAAAAAATAGATAATATTGTCGGCAATTCATTGGGATTTCCTGATGGATTTCCAACAACTTTTTTCGTTGGGCTTTCGTCAGATTTCTGTTACAAATACTTCAGGAATTTTCGATGGCTTTCAAGTCGTCGGAATTTCCGTCAGAATATGCTGTCCGAAAATCGACTGAAATTTCCAATAAGTTTCCTACAGTATTATATATTTTCAACGCATATCCTTACGATTTAAATTTTAAAAACCTCAAATTTAATATTTTTAAAAAACTTTTTCATGCAAAAGTTACTAGTTACTTACTCAAGATGTTTTGTCATTAAAAATTTCAAAAATAATTTAAATTGCAGCTTGTAAAGTAAACCCTATACTAATTTTATAAGTGTAAGTATAAGTTACATATTTTTATGTATGATGAATCACGTTGTCAATTCGATTGATACAAAATGTGAAATAATTTTGTTTTCTCTAAGTTATGAGTTATTGAAATGATAAATTTAAGTCTTGTATATCATAGATTGTGAAAATATTAAAATTTCAATCCCTAAACCTCAAATGACTGATAAGGTCGTCGGAAATCCGCTGGAAATTACCGACGATTTTCCGACGGATTTAAATTATTTAACAAAATATATAAACTGCTGTCGGAAAATCGTCTGGAATTCTCAATGAGTTTCCGACGGTATTATATATTTTCAACGGAATCCCAACCATTTGAGGTTTAAGGTTTTAATTTCCCAACAGATTTCCGACGATTTAAATTTTAAAAACCTCAGATTTAATATTTTTAAAAAACTTTTTCATGCAAAAGTTACTAGTTACTTACTCAAGATGTTTTGTCATTAAATTTTTTGAAAATAATTTAAATTGCGGCCTGTAAAGTAAACCCTATACTAATTTTATAAGGGTAATTAGTATAAATTACATGTTTTTAGGTATGATGAATCACGTTGTCAATTCTATTGATATAAAAAGTAAAATAATTTTGTTTTTTCTAAGTTATGAGTTATTGGAATGATAAATTTAAGTCTTGTATATCATAGATTGTGAAAAATATTAAAATTTCAATCCCTAAACCTCAAATGACTGATAAGTTCGTCGGAAATCCTTTGGAAATTACCGATGCGTTTCCGACGGATATAAATATTTTAACAAAATATATATATTGCTCTCGGAAATTCATTGGGAATATTTGACGAATTTCCGATGAAATTAAATATTTTGTAAAATATTCAAGTCCGTCGGGACTCCGTTGGAAATCTCCAACAGATTTCCGACGAACCAAATATTCATTGGAGATTTGTTGGAAATATTGTCGGAAATTTCCGACGGACTCAGTTTCGTCGGGAATTCCAGACGGATTTCCAACAACTTTTGTTTCGTCGGATATTCGTCAAAATTCGGTTAGAATCCTGTCAGAAATTTCCGACGAATTTAAAGTCGTCCGAGTTTCCGTCAGAAATTTCCGACGAATTTAAAGTCGTCCGAGTTTCCGTCAGAAACAGTTGTGTTTTCTTGTAGTGCAAGTTGCTGTTGAAGAAAATTTAATGAATCTAATAATACAAGAAACACATCAAATAATCGAAGACTTATCACTTGGATAACAGTCACTCCCTTAAAAACAAAGAATTTGAAAGTTATCAAAGTAGCATTGAAGAAGTCGCTAACGTCTTGTACGTTTCATTGAAAATTAACATCGAACAAACAGATAATCTAAGAAAATGATTAAGATGAATCATCAATAAAACTCATCTCTTATATATTATTTGAAAGACATTTTTAAAAATAACCTTACACTGATATGTTATTAATAAGAATGTCATGATGATGTGTCATCACCACAATGATTCTCAATATATATTTTTTATTTTAAAGTATAGATTAGTAGAGAAACTATACTAAATGTCATCTATATTTGGTTAGATAATAAAATATTTATTATTAAACTAACTATAAAATTAATTATTAATTAAAAATATTTCAATTTTTTTCTTTCTTAGTAGCCACGAATTTGAAAATGTATTTATTAGCCAATCAATAAAATAAGAAATGTTTGATATTCAACTGTAATAGTAATTGTTTAAAATCAATATATTTTCCTATCATCTTTGTTTGACATTATTTTTTAAATTATATAATATAATCACATCAAAACAAATAATTAAAAAAAAGTTTTTTTTCTTTTTGCATATGCTATGATTTGAATCTTTTTAAATGAAAAAATCACTAAAATTGTTAAAAGTTCCACATCGAATATATTTTTTGAGTGATAGTTCAAATAAAAAGGATCCAAATGATCATCGACCTTGAGTAGAAAGGAAGGAGATGAGACGCTCAGAAGAGTTGTGGGGGAGAGCAATCGCCCGCGCGTTAGATGCAAGCGCGGGCACGCGTTGTTTTATTCATAGTTATCGTTGCTTTAGACTTCTGAACATATAAATACAAACCAGATTTTTTGGAACCAAATTCCTGGGGCAAAAGCCCACACCACGTCCCAAACGTAAAAACGCGTTTGTCTCAGAAAGATACTGCGTCAAACGACGCGTATCATGCCTGTATCAAAAACTAGACGTAAAAAGTCAGAAATAGACGTTTTCAATACAAAGCTACACGTAAAAACTAATAAGTCAGAGTCAAAGTCAAAGACTCAAAGGCAGAACAATTATGAATGATGATTGATGAAGAAACAACAGTGGCTCACACGGTGCTCGACATCGTTATTCGTTCCCCCTTCGCTCCATCTCCAGTAATGAAGGAGCTAAAACCTCTCCAAATCTTTGGGAACGTTTCATCACCACCACTCCTCACTCCCATTTCTTGAGTCACAAGCATCTCTTTATGGCTCCTTCTTCTTCTTCTTCCTCCTCTCGCAATTGGGTTTACGACGTTTTTCCGAGCTTCAGAGGGGAAGACGTCCGTGTAACTTTTCTCAGCCACTTTCTTAAAGAGCTTGATCGGAAGCTGATTAGTGCTTTCAAAGACTACGAAATACAGAGAAGCCATTCGCTCGATCCCGAGCTCAAACAGGCGATTAGGGACTCAAGAATAGCCGTCGTCGTCTTCTCCAAAAACTACGCCTCTTCAAGCTGGTGCCTGAACGAGTTGCTGGAGATTGTGAAATGCAAGCAAGAGTTTGGTCAAATGGTGATACCCATTTTCTACGGTTTGGATCCTTCTCATGTTAGGAAACAGATTGGAGAATTCGGAAAGGTCTTTGAAAGCGTCCGGCTCAGAGCAGAAGCCAGCTAACCCTGGGATTAAGACCACCAAATTTTCCACTTTTTTTTGGGCCACAATTTTTTTTTTTAAATATAGATCTATAGACCATATTTTATATGAGCCACAAATATGTGTTTTTCTTTATCCAACAGCCCAATTTTTCTTTTATTATATTATTTTTTTGTTTTAAAAATAGTTTATGAAACCACAAAATTATTAAAAAAATATTGATTTGTTAAATTAGTTTTTACATATTTACTTCTTTAAAGATTTGTTGTTTTTAGTGAATAATTTTTTATATAAAATATTTTATCTATAGATAGGCCACATTTTTTTCTTGATTAGGACCACCAAATTTGTTGGACCGGCCCTGTTGAAAGCACTTGCCTGCCAAGAACAGATGATGAGATACATCTATGGCGTAAAGCATTGACCGATGTAGCAAATACTGTCGGATTTCATTCTCAGAACTGGTACGAGTACTTCATGGATTCATTCACTAATTAATATTGGTGCTTATACATGATAAATGATCTTTTCTTCTTCTTGTTAGGGATAACGAAGCAACAATGATTGAAGATATCGTCAGTGATGTTTTCGCTAAACTGAACTTAACTCCATCAAATGACTTTGATGACTTTGTTGGCATCGAAGATCATATCGCAAAGTTGAGTTGGTTGTTGTTCTTAGAGTCTAAGGAAGTGAAGATGATTGGGATCTGGGGACCTTCCGGAATCGGCAAGACGACCATTGCAAGAGCTCTACTTAGTCGAATCTCACATCAGTTCAAAGGTAGCATTTTCATTGACAGGGCTTTGTTAGCTAAGAGTATGGATATTTACAGTAGAGGCAACCTAGAAAACTACAACGCCAAGTTGCATTTGCAAGGAAACTTTCTGTCTGAAATTTTAGATAAAAAAGACATCAAGATATATAATTTGGGTGCGGTGGGAGAGAGGCTAAAGCACATGAAGGTTCTTATCTTTATTGATGAATTGGATGATCAAGTGGTGCTAGATACCTTGGTGAGTCAAACTCAGTGGTTTGGTTGTGGGAGCAGGATCATTGTGATTACTCAAGACAAGCATTTTTTGAGAGCTCATGGGATTGATCTTATCTACGAGGTGGGTCTCCCATCTGATAAGCTAGCTCTAAAGATGTTCTTTCAATTCACCTTCAGGCAAAACTCTCCCCCTGATGGTTTCAGAGAGCTCGCTTCAGAAGTAGCAAAAAGTTCTGGTAATCTTCCTCTGGCGCTTAATGTCTTGGGTTCGCATTCTGCGAGGGAGGGACAAAGAGGATTGGATTGATATGCTGCCTAGGCTTCGAAAAGGTTTGGATTGCAAAGTTGAGAAGATACTAAGAGTCAGCTACGATGAGTTAAGTAACAAAAATGATAAAACGTTATTTCGTCACATCGCATGTCTCTTCAATGGTGCGGAAGTAGGTCACATCAAGCTTCTTCTAGCAGAGAGTGACTTGAGTGTTAACATTGGGCTTAAAAACCTAGTTGATAAGTCACTCGTACATATAAGATGTGATATTGTGGAGATGCACCGTATGTTACAAGAAATGGGTAGAGAAATTGTACGCACACAGTCCATTGACGTGCCTGGAGAGCGCGAGTTTCTGGTGGATTCAAAGGATATTTTGGAAGTGCTTAAAGATAACAGTGTAAGTATCGCCTTTCATAACTAATCAGATAAGCTTACTTTAGTTAAACATATATGAACTGTACGTAGTCTGATCTTTTACAATCTCTCTCAGGGTACAAAAAAGGTTATAGGTATATCATCAGATATGTCAGAGATAGAGGAGTTGCACATACATAAGAGAGCCTTTAAAAGAATGCCCAATCTCCGTTTCTTAAGAGTTTACAAGAAATTGGGAAAGCAGAGCTGTAAAGAACCCATATTGCGTGTACAACAAGGCTTTGACTATTTCCCCTCTAAACTCAAATTACTGAATTGGGATAATTATCCAATGAGGTGTATGCCTTCTAGCTTTCATACTGGACATCTCGTTGTACTCAAAATGCAACATAGCAAGCTCACAAGCTTATGGCAAGGAGTTCAGGTAAGTTTTGGAAATAGTTTTCGCAAGATTAGACTAATTATTATAGGGCTTATATTAGTCAGAGAAGTTGAAGTCGAAATAGATTAACATATATTTCTTCTTCTTCTTCAGCCGCTTACATGCCTCAAGGAGATTCAGTTGTGGGGATCAATGAACCTACAAGAACTCCCAGATCTCTCCTTGGCCACCAATCTTGAGACACTCTATCTCAACGGTTGCTCAAGTTTAGTTGAACTTCCTTCCTCTATTAAGAATCTGAATAAACTATGGGACTTGAGCATGAAAGGATGTGAAAATCTTGAGGTTCTTCCAACCGGAATCAACCTCAAATCTCTCTATTGCCTCGATCTTGGTAGATGCTCACGTCTGAGGAGCTTTCCTGATATTTCTGTTAAATCATTCTTTTAACATGAACCCCAAGATCTTGATCATCTAAATTAATCACATAATAGAATCATAAAGAGAATTTAATAAATACCTCCATTCATTGTAGAAGTGAAGCCTCCTTTGATCTTTCCTTAGAAGTGAAGCTTCCTTAATGATTTGTAAACTAAAGACAATGAACTCTTAGTTCTTTAGGTAGGAGATAAGGTTTCTCTCCTCTTCCTATAAACCTCTCTCTTTATGTGTTGTTTTTCTTTTCTTGTTGTTGATGAATTGTGATGAAGCAAAACATCTATTTATAGGTGGGGAGAGGACCTTATTCCTCATACATTGATTCAATCTCAACCATCCATCATAGTGGAGATGAACACATTAGTGATAAGTGGGAGGACACCAACAATCCATTAGAAATTTATTGGTTTTCAAATGTCCATTGAAATACCACTATCAATCCCATTAGAAATTTATTGGTTTTCAAATATCCATTATAATTATAATGGTCACCAATTTTATTGGTTTCCAAATGTCCATTATAATTATAATGGTCACCAATTTTATTGGTTGCCAAATGTCCATAAAAAAATATAACTATCCCATTAGAAAACAACTAACTATAAGACCACATTTATGGGAAAGAAAAACTATATTTTTCTTACATATATTTTTTTTTTCTTACATTCTCCCACTTGGTCGTTAGTATAGTTCTTGTACAGTTTTCAATTGGAATCATAAGGCCGGCATGATGTTATATTTTCATTTGGTCTTTCATAAGTGTCTTAACTAATCTAGTAATCGATGAGAGTCATGGCGGTCACCCATTATTTTGCAACATGATTCCTTCCATGTACTACTACATCGATTACTTTCATAGCTAGACCATAATCATAAGTAGGAGTTATCATAATGGTCTCTTTTATGTCTTTTTCTAAAGACTTATTCTGTTATCAATAATTCCAACTAACATATTGTGTGCACACGTTGGAAACAGAATATGCATAAGATGTAAAAGTCATAAGAGAGCTCTATAAATGTCAAACATAGGCTAATACATAACCAGACAACATAATTAAGTGCTATCCTCCAGACCCATACTTTCAGCATGCTTCATAAATGTCTTTGGAGGTAAAGCTTTCGTAATATGTCTGCGACCATTAGTTCAGTGCCTATGTGTTCAATGACAAACTTTTCTCTTTTAACATCTTGCTTTAATGATAGATATTTGAGCTCCATATGTTTCGCCCCTTTAGATATCCTATCATGCTTCGAGAAGAAGATTGCGGCTTGATTGTCACAATAAAGAGTTAGGGGTTTGTCAATGAAGTTCAAAACCCCAAACTCTGACACGAAGTTCCGCAACCAAGTTCCTTGGATAGAAGCCTCATAACATGCAACATACTCAGCTTCCATGGTGGATGTATAAATCAAATCTGACTTTTGGCTTTTCCATGATATGGCACCTCCGCAAAGGAAGTACACATAACCGAGAGTACAGTGCCTAGAATCTTCACATCCACCGAAATCTGAGTCTGAAAATCCAACTATATGTGGATGTGTTGATTTTCGATATGTTAGCATGTAGTTTCTTGTTCCCTTTAGATATCTTAAAACTTTCTTCGCAGCTTTCCAATGAGCAAGTCCTGGGTCACTCTGAAATCTACCCAACATCCCGACTGCATGGCTTATATCAGGCCGAGTACAGACTTGTGCATACATCAAACTTCCCACAAGAGATGCATAAGGGAACTTTTGCATTTCATTACGTTCCATTTCATTCTGCGGACATTTTTTTAGGCTAAGTTTATCACCCTTTTGCATAGGAACATTGTTAGAAGAACACATCATCATGCCAAATCTCTCAAGAATTCGATCAATATATGCTTTCTGAGACAATCCTAAAATTCCGAGTGATCTATCACGGAATATTTCAATTCCTATCACATAGGATGCCTCACCTATATCTTTCATATCGAAGTTCTTTGAGAGATAGCTCTTAGTCTCACATAATAAACCAAGATCACTGCTGGCTAATAGAATGTCATCGACATACAATACCAAAAATATGAACTTACTCCCACTGATCTTGAGGTATATACATGGATATACAATGTTTTCTTTGAAACCGAATTTCATAATGGTTTCATCAAACTTAAGATACCATTGCCTCGAAGCTTGTTTCAGTCCATATATTGATTTCTTTAGTTTGCAGACCATGTTTTCCTGACCTTCGATTATAAATCCTTCAGGTTGACGCATATAGACTTCTTCTTGCAAGTCTCCATTAAGAAATGCAGTTTTCACATCCATTTGATGTAGCTCAAGATCATACTGAGCTACTAATGCTAAGATAATTCTGAGAGAGTCTTTTCTAGACACAGGTGAAAAAGTCTCACTATAATCGATGCCTTCCTTCTGATTAAACCCCTTGGCTACAAGTCTAGCTTTATATCGTTCAATATTGCCATTACAATCGAGTTTGGTCTTAAAGATCCACTTACACCCGATTGCTTTGTGTCCTTCAGGCAATGGAACGATGTCCCAAACTTCATTCTTAACCATTGAGTCTATTTCATCTTTACTGGCATCAATCCATTTATCAGAATTAACATCTTTCATAGCTTGTGAAAAAGAAACCGGATCTTTAATATTCCATTCTCCAGATTCTACTTGATAAATCATGTAGTCATCAGAAATAGCAGATCTTCTCGTACGAGTTGATCTTCTTAATGCTGGTTCTTCTTGTACTTCATGATTATCATTGGCAGTACATTCATTATGGAGTGTGTGACCATTCAATGCATTTTCCTCATTGTTTAACGGTTCAACAATGGGAGCATTTCCAACATTCGGAACTAATGGTAAAGGGATATTTATCCCAATTTCCTGAATGGTCACATCTTGAACTTTATCACTCCCACTAATCTCGCCATTCTCATGGAACCTTGCATTACCGGTTTCTACAATTCTCGTACTATGAGTCGGACAATAAAACCTATATCCTTTAGATTTCTCAGGGTAACCTATAAAGAAACCACTGATCGTTCTGAAATCTAATTTCTTTTCATGCGGATTGTATATTCTCACTTCAGCTGGACATCCCCAAACTCGGAGATGTGACAGACTGGGTTTCCAGCCTTTCCACAGTTCAGAGGGTGTCTTTGGAACTGCTTTGCTTGGAACCCGATTCAAGATATATACTGCAGTACGTAATGCATCCATCCACAAAGATACAGGTAAGTCAGCATGACTCATCATGGATCTTACCATTTCCATGTACGTACGATTACGCCTTTCAGCTACACCATTCTGCCATGGAGAACCAGGCGTTGTGTACTGCGCAACGATTCCTAATTTTGGAGGAGTTTGGCAAAAGGTCCAGGATGTTGTCCTGTTTCATCATACCTGCCATAAAATTCACCACCTCTATCTGACCTAATGATTTTCACTTTTCTATCTAATTGCCTCTCTACTTCTGTAATGTACATTTGTACAACATCCACAGATTGAGATTTCTCATGCAACATATAAAATAACAATAACGTGAATAATCATCGATAAAAGTAATAAAATATTTTTCACCTCCAAAAGTTGGAACGTCAAAAGGTCCGCAAATATCTGTATGTACGATTTCAAGAAGCTGTGTACTTCTTGTGGCTCCTTTCTTGGTGTGCTTAGTTTGCTTACCCTTAATGCAATCTATACACGTCTTAATATTGGTAAAATCAAGGTTCGGAATGACTCCATCTTTTACCAATCTTTTGATTCTTTCATGGGAAATGTGTCCCAATCTTTTATGCCACGAGAAATACGAACTATCAGTACATGTTTTATTTTTAAGTGTACATACATTAAGCAAGGAGAGATGTGTTTCATAAGGTTGATCAGCAAGTTTTAGCATATAAAGACCGTCAACTAATATTCCAGAACCAATTCGATTAGAGTTCAGAAATATATTAATACAACCATCTCCTTGGGTAGACTTAAATCCAGCCAAATCAAGTTTGCTTACAGAGACTAAATTACGGGAAATAGATGGAACATAAAGTGTCTGAAATAAATCAAGACAAAATCCACTATCTAAGATGAGACGATAGGTGCCAATAGCCTCAATTGGCGCCTTGTCTCGATTTCCCATCAATAAGTAGTTCTTACTTGACTTTATGTTCTGGATCGTAAGGAATCCCTGTACAGAATTCGTTACATGTACATTAGCACCGCTATCAATCCACCAAGATTTCGAAGAAACATGAGTAAGATTAGATTCGAAAAAACTTACGGAACCCATAGGATTACCTTTCTTTTCAAACCATTTTTCTTTTAGGGCAATCCTTTTGAAAGTGTCCAACCTTTTTACAAAAGTGGCATCTGTAATCTTTCTTTGCCTTTTTCTTCATATTAACTTGATCAGAATCATTCATTTTGGGTGGTGCTCTTTTATGGCTCGCATGATGCCTTTTTCCAGCTTGAGATCCAGCTTCTTGGACATAATGGGCCACTTTAATACCTTTACGGCCAAGTCTAGCCTCCTCTTGGACTAGTTTATTAGCCAATTCATTAGACGTCCATTTTTCATCTATTACATTATAATTGATCTGAAATGGTCCGTACTGAGGAGGTAGTGAATTTAGGATAAATTGGACAAGAAATGAATCGTCCACTTTCATTCCTAAATTCTTTAATTTGGCTGAAAGGTTGGTCATCTCAATGCAATGTTCATGCATAGACCTTGTCCCATCATACTTTATGGTTGTAAGATCTGCCATAAGTTTCCCTGCAAGGGATTTGTCTGCAGTCTTAAACCGTTCTTCTACAGATGCAAGATAATCTTTAGCGTTATCTGCATCTGGAAGGGAAGTTTTTATATTGCTAGCTATTGTCATCTTTAAAAACATCATGCTTAATCTGTTTGCTTTTTCCCAAGCTTTATGGATAGCCATTTCTTCCTCAGTACTATCTATACTTAAGGGATTTGGTTCTTCTTCACGAAGCGCCAAATCCATATCTAGTACTCCTAATGTGAACTCAACTTTCTCTTTCCATTCTGAGAAGTTGGTTCCAGTGAGGATTGGAACAGTAGCAACCATAGATGACAAAGTAGCGGGAAATGATGCTGTGATTTAAAGATATAACAAGCTTTAATTAGACTTCTAATTTAAACAACACATTAACTTAAATTATTGAATGCATATGACTATGGATTACAGTGCTCCTGTGGGTAGTCACTATAATCGATCATAAGGTCATGCTTTCGGAAACTTTTTATAGAGATATGTATTAGACTAATTAAGTTATCTGTGGATATACTTAATTATCTCATATACAAATACTCTTATAAATTATTGATCATGTATTATGTCACTAGCCTACCTGTGGGTAGCTAATTAATACATAAAACATATCAAAATTTACTTAAATATATTGGTTTTCTTTTACAATTCATTATATGATAAAACCATTTTGGTGATATCAAAATCTTAATTTTGCACATTATGAAAAACCAAGCTTTATTTTTTAAAAAAAATCTCATAAATTTCTTTTGTATATAACTTACTTTCAGAATTCTTACATATATATCTTTCTTGTAAAACTTATGTACAAATTTTTTTTTATTTTTTATTTTAATAATGATAATTTCTTCACAATTTATGAGAAGAACAATCCTTTATGAATTCTGAAAATTTCTACAACTTATGTACATGCAAAAGTTATGTACAAAATGAAAATTAAGCAAAGATTCAAGTTTACCAACATGCTTAACTTTAAGGTTTAATTTTCAGTTATTTAAACCATAAATCTATTACTCTTAATGGATTAATTAGATGTTCATAACCAATTGCTCTGATACCACATGTTAAATCATTCTTTTAACATGAACCCCAAGATCTTGATCATCTAAATTAATCACATAATAGAATCATAAAGAGAATTTATAAATACCTCCATTCATTGTAGAAGTGAAGCCTCCTTTGATCTTTCCTTAGAAGTGAAGCTTCCTTAATGATTTGTAAACTAAAGACAATGAACTCTTAGTTCTTTAGGTAGGAGATAAGTTTCTCTCCCCTTCCTATAAACCTCTCTCTTTATGTGTTGTTTTTCTTTTCTTGTTGTTGATGAATTGTGATGAAGCAAAACATCTATTTATAGGTGGGGAGAGGACCTTATTCCTCATACATTGATTCAATCTCAACCATCCATCATAGTGGAGATGAACACATTAGTGATAAGTGGGAGGACACCAACAATCCATTAGAAATTTATTGGTTTTCAAATGTCCATTGAAATACCACTATCAATCCCATTAGAAATTTATTGGTTTTCAAATATCCATTATAATTATAATGGTCACCAATTTTATTGGTTTCCAAATGTCCATTATAATTATAATGGTCACCAATTTTATTGGTTGCCAAATGTCCATAAAAAAATATAACTATCCCATTAGAAAACAACTAACTATAAGACCACATTTATGGGAAAGAAAAACTATATTTTTCTTACATATATTTTTTTTTTCTTACAATTTCAACTAACATTTCAGAGCTCTATCTAAACAGAACATCTATTGATGAAGTTCCTTGGTGGATCGAGAGATTCTCAAGGCTTAAACGTCTACGCATGAGGGAATGCAAAAAGCTGAAACGTCTGTCCCCAAATATATCCAAACTGAAACATCTTGAGATGGTTGACTTTTCAAATTGCGTGGTGTCAACGGAACCAGTCGCGGATTCTCATGCAAACAGCTGTTTCAACGTGTTCGGTCAAGAAGCTCTTGTCCAACAACAATAAGATGTGAAGTATCTCATATTTCCAGGAGGACAAGTGCCTTCGTATTTCACTTACCAAGCTACTGGAAGCTCTTTGGCCATCCCTTTGTCAGAGTCAGGTCAGAGCTCTCTCTCTCAAAGATTCTTGGGGTTTAGGGCTTGCGTCGTGCTTGATGCCGAATCTATGTCCTCCGAGTTATACGAAATCGATATCAAGGTACGTTGTCGCTTGAGTGACGAACGTGACCATTTTGATTCCGCTGATTGTCGGGACGCCTTCTTTACACCTCGGATGGATACTCATTTGGTCGTATTTGACTGTCGTTTCCTTCTAAATAAAGACAATTGTCCTTTAACAGTCTCGAACTACGATAAGGTGGCTATACAGTTTCATTTCACTAGTCTCTCTCGCTGCAAAGTAAAAGAATGTGGTGTACGCCTCCTCAAGGACTGTTCATCGCAGGATCCAAATGTTCTTGAACATGTTTCCGAAGTGGGTGAAAAAATAATGGTTTATGATGGATGCCATGACACTGATGAGCGTGGAGAGATCGGTCTAGGGACAAGAAGAAGCAGGAAACGAAAACGGGTAAGCGTTAGGCATAAACTGAACATAATAATACTATATCATATCTCACAATTCTGTTTAGGTTCAATACTTCAATTGCAAAACTGTTTTATATAAAATAGATAATTGGATTTTCATTTTTCAGGTTGCGTTCAGGACATGCCTCCAACACCCCACCCGGAAAGAACAGAGGAGGTCACTCTGAATCTTCCAAATAATAATGAACCGTTTTTTTTTGTAGAGTAAAGATTGAAAATAGTGTGATAAAACAATGTTCAGAGCTGCTTGACAAAAACCAAATCGTTACTTCTTTCAGAAGAAACTGATCACTCTGTTTCGTAACTTGCTTTATCACAAACCTGTGGAGAGAAGATCTACAACTCTAAGGTACAAGTACAGAGATTGATTGAGCTAAAAGTTTTGAAATTGTTAGTTATTTTATCCAAAACTCGTCAACAAGGCCAACTCTCAACGGCCTCCTCTCTGATTCCTTTTCCTTGGATTCTCTAATGCTAAAGTAAACACCAAATCGCTCAATGCAAAATCACATTCGCTTTGAACTTTTTCGGAAATTTCAGCATAATCCAAGAGCTTTTAGTAAGGAAAAATCAAGGACTAGAAGATGATTTAGAGACGAATCGTCACCTAGAAGTATATGAATCAATTGCTGGATATGAATATAAACAACCACCCTCGGTTTTGAAAATCAAGAAATACCTTCCAACCTGGAACATAGTTGCTGTCTGATAATTTTGTTTTTGTTTTTTTTGTGTCAACTGCTGTTTGATGATTCTAAACTTATAGAACATTATCATTTCTGACGAAACAGGTATCGTGTTTTAGAAATTCTAGACATTTTGTGGAGTAGTTTCAACGCCTCCGTCCACTTGAACTCCTCAACGCGTCATCCACTTGATCAAAGTATAGCCAACATAGCTTCACGATGAAATTGAAAAACCAACATAGCTTTACGATCAGGTTCACAGGCATAAAACGCCCATAACGATGCTTCCACAGGGGGAATCTGTAAAATAGGAAATGGACTGAACAAATAGAAATGAAGGATTCATGTAACTAAAATTGAAGATAATCTGAGTCGTATGTATCACCTAAATAGGAAATGAACTGAACAAACTGAGAAAAGTAGAACGAAAATAATGAAAAAGAGATATGATCAAATAGAGCCAAGAAATATACATTAATTTGGAATGAGCAAATCAAATGTTAAGAAATGTGCAACTTCACTTCCAATGAAATCATGTTTTACCTGGTAGTGGGTAACTTCCGGGAGATTCATATATCATCGCATCTAACAGAAGGGATGTGTTGGACTTTGTAATAATCTTCGCCTGCTTCAGACAATCTCTTCTTCCATTTGTTTACCATTCTCAGATCCATTAAGGAAGTGAGGAATCGCAGCCCATCAGGAAGCTCCTTGAATTTATCACAGCCAGTAATACACAAAGTATGAAGAAGAGGCATGGAGCCGTCTTCAACTATCCACTCTTCCCACTCAACTAATGTAGTAAGTTCTAGCTTCTGCAATTGAGGAAACCCACCTCTCGAGCAAACCATTCTTCCCCCACAGAAAGAACGCCACCATAAGTTAAGCTCTTTCAAGTGAAGCAACTTCTCTAGAATTGGCATTGGATCCTCCTCCAAATAACAATCATGTAGAGATAGAATTGTAAGGCCAGAAGGCAAGAATCTTTTCGACAATCTATTCTTCCATTCCCCTCCCCTTAATCGAACACAAAGATCCTTTAAAGAATTAATGAGTTGCAGCCCATCAGGAAACTCCGTTAACTTATCACAGCCAGTAATCTCCAAAGTATGAAGAAGAGGCATGGAGCCTTTTTCTACAATCCACTCTTCCAACTTTACACAGTTCCCAATAGAGAGCTTGTGAAGAAGAGGTATGGAGCCTTCTTCTACTATCCACTCTTCCAACTCTAATTGATTAAACTCTAGCTTCTGCAGCTGAGGAAACCCACCCTTCGAGCAAACCATTCTCCTCCCACAAAAAGTTTCTTCCCATAAACAAACCTCTTTCAAGTGATTCAGCTTTCCTAGAATCGGCATTGGATCCTCCTCCAAACGACACCCACGTAGAAATAGAGTTGTAAGGTGGGAAGGAAAGTGTCGCTCATCAGGTAACCTTGGCATATATATTCTCAACCTTAGCTGTCTGAGATGAATGCAATCCAATACAAATTCTCCTGTTCTTCTTTCATCTCTCTCATCCGTTATAGTAAGATTTTTCAGGCTTTTCAATTGACTTAGAGATGAAGACAGTGTTTCCACACTACATCCGCCTCTGAATGCGATTGAGAGAGTTTCTAGCCGTGTCATACCATGGAGATCCACCACTCTCCCATGCTTTGTTGAGAAATTCTCCAAAGTCTCCAGTTTGACTAGATTACCCAATTCCAACTTTACATTACCATCTAGATACAAGGGGAAACAGAGGTATGCCAATTCTCGCATCTCTTCCAATAAATTGGACATGAAAGATAGCTTGAGATCAAAACGTACACATAGGTTTAGGTAGATCAGCTGCTTCAGATTGCGCATAACAGAAGGTATCCGACTTACATTTGCATAAACTAAACTCAGATATCTCAAGTGGATGAGCTTCCCAATGCTAGAGGGTAACTTCCCTCCTTCAAACTCGACAAAAGAGAGATCTAAAATCCTCATCGACTGTAGCCTTGTAAAATGTAAATCTGATGCCATCAATCTTGAATCTTCTAAGACCAAAAGAGATCAAAGTTTTGGATTCTCTATGCACAATGTATAAGCCCTGGAATGAACGACGAGTCTGCGAGATTTATAGGGAAGTTGAGAACTTGCAGTTGAGGTGAGAGCTTGCACTTGAAGAGTACTTGCATCTACAATTTGTACAAAATTCTCTTCTTCAGATTTAAGCAGACACACTTCTCTCATCATGTCGTGCAATTGGCATGATTCATATCTTGAAGTCATACCATCTCTTTCAGAAATGATCATGTTTCTCTTTACCAATTCTTCTATGTATCCATCTGCGACATCTCGAATGCTCGCTCCTTCATAATACATCGGCCTTTGTATTCCTTCTGCTGTCCAGTAATAGGACAATTTCTCTACATCTATTTGATGATCTTCTGGAAAATGGGCCAAGTAGAGAAAGCAGTACTTCAAATAAATAGGCAGCTCTTCAAAGCTCAGATACAATATATGGTAAACTGAACTAATATTCCTGTCGTTGAAGCTAGTCCCTCCAATGATGTGAGATCCAATATTTTCGTAAACCCTTGTCCACTCACGCAATGTGTATTGCGGAGCTAACAACCCTCCTAACACTTTAACAGCCAAGGGTAGTCCTCCACAATGTTTGATCATTTTCTTGCCCATCTCTTCCATCTCATCATCTACTTTGTTTTCTACACAACATCAGTTACAAGATTGTTCGCAAAGATCACATGTCTTGGAGATATTGTAGTCAATTTTATTTTATTACTTGAAGTATATAAAAAATCCAAATAGGTCGTCCTTGAAAGCTTACCGGTTGTGTCTTTCCGAGGAAATGCTATCCTTTGAAAAAGATACCAACTTTCTTTAGAAGTTAAGCATTCTCGTTTAAAAGTGACACATTGTGGATCTGCATGTAAAGCTACTCCCTCATTGCGAGAAGTAAGTAATACCTTCCATCCTATCAAAATGTTTCACGATCAAATTGTGAACTTTATAAACACGGCCCAACGTATGTAACATAGGGAGGTTCACCTTTTTTCGGCTGAAAAACAGGTTTGATTCGGTCCCAGTCTCCTTCTCTCCATATATCATCAATGACAATCAAAGTCTTTTGTGTGTCCAACACTCGAACGAGCTTTTCTTGAAGTTCGTCTTCTAACATCTCTGATACCTTGTATTCTGGCCTAAGTTGTCGCAAGATCGTCTGCCAAACATACTTTCTTGTAAACTGTTGTGAAACACATACCCACACGAGTCCTGCAAAATGACTTTTTATTGTCTCATGATTAAAAATTTGTCTTGCGAGGGTGGTTTTACCAATACCCCCCATCCCAGTTATAGAAACCACTTGACTCCTGCTATCTTCCTCCACCAAAAAGCCAATTAATATCTGAACATTTTTCTCCAACCCGACAAGATGGTCTTCGTTATCGCTAGAAAATGTTTGTCGCATTTCTCTTTGTATTTCATGTAGAGGCTGTGTATACCCTTCATTGACAATGACCTGTTGTACGCCAAGACGCTGCATATCGCGAATCACCTTAGAGATTCTCTTACTTATGGCTTCCATATCCAAAGCAAGTCCCCTACGTTCCACAACAACCCAAGAAAATCTCCTCACACTATTACTGATGCCACTTGTTTTACTGAGTCCTTCCTTCAGTAGAAAGGTTTCCACTATATCTTCTGCGTCGAAAGCAATTTCTTTGATCTCTTGCACAGTGTTTCTCACCATTTCACCTGTATGTTTCTTGGCATCTGCGTCTTTCAAAAAGCACCTTAACATACTCAGATCACTTTTTAATCCATTGAATTGCTCTTCAACTCCCTGAAATCTCTCAGATTCTCGGACAAGGAGGCTCCAAAGCTTCTCGACTCCAAACGACAAAAATGTGTCAGCCATCTCCTGCTCAACCATGAAGGTAAATAGTAAATAATCACCAGATGAAGATTCATGAGTTCATAATTCAGATAATATTTGTCGCAAAATCCAAAGACTACTAATCTGTGGGATTCAGTTCACAACTCTTTGTACAGAGACGTGAACATTATTGAGATATTAGAAAAACGCAAAATAAAAAGGACCGAAGCATCTTCCTGAAAACTAAAGAAAGATGTTTCATAATATGAATAAAATCAACAACAATCACCTCCTGAAAATTGATGTTCGTCCAACTGATCTGTAAAAGTAAATAGGCGATGTGTAGTTTCTTTAATGGTTTAGTTAGAACTCTGCTGAAGACCCATCGAGTCCAAGCCAACACCAACCGACAAAACCAGCTTTAATCACGTGGATGTGTGAATCACCACTCTTCTCAAAGGAACATGGGGAAGAGCAACACATATATAAAACTCTATTGTTACTGTTTTTTAATTGCAGTTGCATCTTCCACCAAAGAAAAGTGGGTAGTGCAAGTGAATGATACCGCTGAAGTTACAGTGTAAATAAATCTACTAGGCCAGCGAGTTCGGTTTAAATGGGTATTTCGTTTCGATTTATTCGGTTTTCGGATTAGAAAAGTTCTGCCAAATTGAACCGAATGAAATTACGATTCGGTTAATTCGGATTTTGAATTTTGTTACCGAATTGAACCGAAGTTTTCGGTTGGGTATTAAAATTTTTTATTCGGCCAGTTTTTTAAAATGATTTATTATCTTAAAATTGGGCCAAAACAAAATATAACAAGACCCAACAAAATATAGCTTCACTAAACTAACCTAACCTAACAACAACTTTTCTAAATCAGCAAATTGTTGGCAGCGACTAATCTATTAATATATAAAAATTAAAGCTATTGTGTTCTAAGACTGTCCACATAAGATTTTAACTTTAAAATAACCAATAGTATCATTCCACATCACTGTTTAAATTGAAAATTTTTTCTAAATTTTAAAATACTAGAAAAATACAAAAAAAGGGAATTATCTATAAATTAATATTAAACAAAAAGTTAACTTAATAGTGGACTAAGAAACTTTCTAATTTAAAATATAAAATAAGGAAATTATCTATCAACTTTTATTATACAAAAAGATCAATTTAATATTAGATTAAGAAACTTTTTGCTTCAAAATAATTATAGAAAATATAAAAATAAGGAAATTATCTATAAATTTATATTAAACAACAAATTAACTTAATATTAGATTAAAAAAATTTCTAATTTAAAAATAAGATAAGAAACCGTAGAAAATTTTCTAATTTAAAATTTTCTCATGAGAAGGATCCAAACAGTAGAAAATGGGATTCACCGTTTGACCAAATTCTTGTTTGCATTTCACAATCTCCAGCAACTCGTTCAGGCACCATCTAGAAGAGGCGTAGTTTTTGGCCTGTGCTAATCTCTCAATCAAAAAAAACTACGCCTCTTCTAGCTGGTGCCTGAACGAGTTGATGGAGATTGTGAAATGCAAGCAAGAATTTGGTCAAACGGTGATTCCCATTTTCTACAGTTTGGATCCTTCTCATGTTAGAAAACAGACTTGGCGAATTCGAAAAGGTCTTTGAAATCACTTGCCTGACAAGAACAGATGATGAGATACATCTATGGCGTAAAGCATTGACCGATGTAGCAAATACTCTCGGATTCCATTCTCAGAAGTGGTACAACTTTATGGATTCATTCAGTAATATTGGTGCTTATACATAATAAATGATCTTTTCTTCATCTTGCTAGGGATAACGAAGCAGCAATGATTGAAGATATCGTCAGTGATGTTTTGTCTAATCTGAACTTAACTCCATCAAATGACTTTGATGAGTTTTTCAGCATCGAAGATCATATCACAAAGATGAGTTTGTTGTTGTGCTTAGAATCTAAGGAAGTGAAGATGGTTGGAATGTGGGGACCTTCCGGAATCGGCAAGATGACCATTGCAAGAGCTCCATTTAGTCGAATCTCACATCACTTCAAAGGTAGGGTTTCATTGACAGAGCTTTGATAGCTAAGAGTATGGAGATCTACAGTAGAGGCAACCTAGACAACTACAACGGTAAGTTGCATTTGCAAGTTGATTATAATATATAGCTGGACCAGCAACTAAAAAACAATTAAACAAGATTTTGTTGCTGGTCATTAAAAACTGTGAAACCAGGCCCGGCTTAGAGCTAGGACGAGAGGGACAAAGGCTCAGGGTTCAAGGCCCAATTTATTTTTCACATGTAACAAAATATCCAAAAAAATTTACATACGTAATAAAAAAGCCCAGCTATTTAGTTTGCTCAAGACTCAACTTTTTTTTTAAGACGGCACTGAAACTAACGACAAAGTATATTAGTAACTGCGTAACTAGCAGCCTTTATTGAAAGCATATGAAGATAAAGAAAAGAGACACACGAGTTTAACGAGTTCGGTGAGCCTGAATAGCATCACCTACGTCTCGCCGGGACCTAGCCCGGAATCCACTAGAGTTGTCACCAAGATTACAAGCTCTCTCTATCACGAGACTCTCACACAAACCCTAATGAGTTATATCTCCTCATATATATAAGAACCAAGGACAACCCTAATCACTTATTAGGAAGTTTTACATATTTTAGATAACTCCTAAAACACATGTATATTTAGATATCTCCTAAATATACTCTTGATCCTTATCTTCATAGTTTCTTAATTTGACTTCGAGCTTATGTCAACAATCTCCCCCTTAAGCTTGAAGTCAACCTTTGACACATTTCTTCCTCCGATCTTTCTCTTTAGAACACTCTTGTTCTTTCTCTCTTTGTTTCAACTGCTTGTTCTCCTTTTTGCTCACGTTATTCTCTTCTCGCCTTAGGTTTTACACAGAACCGTGTAACAGGTTTTTATACCAAGAAAACTCAAACCAGAAATCGGGCCTTAAGCCCAAACCCCTTTTTTATCTTTGTAAACTCTGTTGGGCCACAAACCCACTTCATGATATTAGACCCGCCTTTTCCTCTTGGTTTTTCGATATCCATTTACAATCTCCACCTTATTGACAATACCAAATCGCTACATCCACCTCAGAAGAAATATCCGTCAACTCTCCGCCGGCGCTAGTGGACCATCCCGATGATCTTCATTCGGCCTCACCACCGGCCGTCGGAACTCGCCGCTATTTTCCACGGGTCACGACGAGAAACAAGAGAAATCAAATGGCTCTTCGACTTCACCATCGATCCGCGAGCCACCGTATTTGTCGTTGTTTCCCGCCGCTCCGTCTTGACCGTCGGCTACCCTTGCTCCGCCGTTTGACCAACGGCCACCGTCTCTCGCTCCGTCATCACCGTTAGTCGTCTCTTTTTTATCTCTACTGCAATAATCTCTTCAATTCCTCTTCTCTTGCATGTAAACACAACGAAGAACAACACCAAGGTTCTTGTCGAGTACAGCTACTTGAGATATAAAATCGGAGCTCCACCTGCTCCAGAACACTCATGTAAGTCTCAAATCCCTTCAATTTTTTTTTTTTTTTTTTGGTTCTCTTTTTCAGATTTCTTCTGCAAGCTACGGCTTCTTCCTTGCCGTTCTAATAACTCCAGGTAATCCTCTTAACCCGAGATATCTCCTCCTTGCTTTGCTTTCCCGATTATCTGAACACCTTTTGAAATCATGAAATTTAATTTTTTTTTATTTCTTCTATGAGTCCAAATTCGCTCCTCAATTTCTTCATCTCTATTCTGGTTTCTTCTCTCATCTTCTCTGCTTTGTCTCTCTCCTCGCCTTTGTGCTCTGTTTTGAGACGCTAAAACAGAGTCACGAAACTCGTTTTCTTCTTCGCTTCTCACTACTTCTTTGACTTAATCAGACTCCTTCTTGAGATTCACTTCAGGAGTAGATAAATCACTCATCTCACTCTTCAAAGCTTCGAGATTCTCCATCGCAGAATCAACATGTTTTATCTTCTCTTCTGATGTCATGAAAAACTGTCTCACATCTAAATCCAATTTTCTCAATATGTTCTTTCTCTTTCTCAAGCAGTGTTGTCTTACGGTTAATACCAGTCTCTACAACGCTCAGATTCTTCTCTTTCTCATCGAGATACAAAGACTTCTCTGTTAACTCCTTCTGTTTTTCAGCCAACGCTCTTGATTGAACTTCTAAGTCATGTTCCTTTTCACCAATTAGATATTTCCTCTGCTTGATATCAGCTTCCCGTAAATCCCAAACTCGTCTCTTGTTCTCGATCTCATCTTCCACCGCTTTTCACTTGCTTTCCGATTCAGCTTCTACGTCGGATTTTCTTTTCTTCAAAAGAAAAACTTCTTGATTCGGTAAAGTCTTCTGGACTAGTTCAGATTCAGATTCCTTGGAGGAGAATTTTTCTTCAGCAACAAGAAGCTCTTGCTCTTTTTTTTAAGTAATGAAGAATCTTTTCCGGAGACAGCCTCTTTTCTTTTAGCAAGTGAAGCTTGATGATCCAATAACCTTTCCTGCTCTTTCCTGCAAGCTCTTTCGTCTCTTGCATAAAGGCCATCGCTCGCTAATAATCTCTTTCTCTTTCCTTTCAGACCTTTCAAGATCAATATCATCAGCTTCATGTTTCTTCTTCTTGTTACTTAAGCCGTTTTGATGTCCATCCATGGAAGAGTTATAAAACCTAAACCCATCTTCGCTATTACTCACAGTGCTTACTCCGTTCTGCAACTCTAACAGTTCACCGTCTCGAGTAACAACCTTCTGCTTCAAAGCAGAGACTTGTGAAGGCTGCATTTTAGTCATTGGCATATCATCCAACGCAACTTTCAGATTCTCTAGCTTCTTCAGTTCTTCAATCTCATTCTGGATTTCTTCTCTTCCGCCTCGAAACATATGCCTTTGAGTCTCCGAACCTTGAGCTCCTCGATCGAATCCTTTAACTCATCCCATTCTCTTTCTCTCCTTTCCCTCGAAGCATTCTCCAATTCTTCTCGTTTGTTTTCCATGCAACACTCCAGTTCTCGCTTCTTTTTTTATTCATAAAATCTTCAGCTCTCGGTTTAACGCCTCCACGTCGGTTCTGAGATTGTTGAGAGTTTGATGATGGTACGAGTGTGAACCATGTGATAAGTTGAACCGAGCAACCTTCATACCAGCCTTGAGAAGCTTTTTCGATCATCTCAACCGATCTTGAAGCCGGTCCAAGAGTCGCAAACTATCTTCGTCTTTGACTTTGATGACGTTAGCCTCTTGCCACGCCGAGCTTTGTTGCTGTGTACGTCGCCGGATTTGTGAGATTACTCCCCACACGGACTTGACATGTTGATCGCAAGCTCTCCTCCACAATCTTCAACGGCGCGAGCTTCGCCGGATCTTGTTGATGCGTGATCCTGATGTTGCGAACTTCTCCTCCTTACAACAATATCAAGACCGTGAATCTTGTTTGATAACGTGAAGATCTTCCTCACGTGAGTCTCCTCCTATACGATCCCAACTTGCGAGCTTCCCTTTCAAGCTTAATTTGATGATGTGAACCTTGCTGATTATTTTTGTTCCGTACGTCTCCTTTTTTTTCACAATCTTATCACGTGGTTCTTCCTCCTTCAAACCAACTCGTCTGCTTCAACGTTATGAGTCACCTTCAACTTTCACGAGTCACGAGTCTCCCTATCGTCATGAACCCTCTTCTCCACACGAACTTCGTTTGATGTAAGTGGTTTTGATGACAGTGACGTGAGCTGCTTCTCAACGTCTATTTGATCGTTGCTAAACTCTTCTCCACGATCCTGTTGTTAGGGCGATCCTCCCGTCGCGTGATTCTTCTTCTCACAACGACTTCGTTCGTTGCGAGCCTTTACGTTGATTGCGTTTTGACGAAAGCTTCTTCTTCTCGTCAATTTTAACAAACGTGAGTATAGAGACTAAGTTTTGATACTTTAGATCGATTAACCTAGAAGCTCTGATACCAATTATTGAAAGCATATGAAGATAAAGAAAAGAGACACACGAGTTTAACGAGTTCGGTGAGCCTGAATAGCATCACCTACGTCTCGCCGGGACCTAGCCCGGAATCCACTAGAGTTGTCACCAAGATTACAAGCTCTCTCTATCACGAGACTCTCACACAAACCCTAATGAGTTATATCTCCTCATATATATAAGAACCAAGGACAACCCTAATCACTTATTAGGAAGTTTTACATATTTTAGATAACTCCTAAAACACATGTATATTTAGATATCTCCTAAATATACTCTTGATCCTTATCTTCATAGTTTCTTAATTTGACTTCGAGCTTATGTCAACAGCCTTTACCTTTAAGACATTTAAACTTCAGAACCGTTTAACCAAATAAAAAATGGGCAATTCTCATGGATGACACAATTTCAAGTTTTTCTTCTTAGAATAGCATACGGGGTGATTTCTTCCCAACTTACCATTCATTAAATAATAAAATGACTATCCTATCCCTTTCATTAAAACAGGCAAAGAAAAAAAAAGTAGAAGCTTTTTTCTCTCTCAAAAAGTCTAGCCCGTCGTCGTCGAAGTCATCCGCCATTGCCAGAACCTACCAGCTTCCACAGCAATTCGTCGTCCCGTCTCTTGCTAAAGCGCCTCCGGTTATACCGATTCCCGTAGCCTCGTCATGTAGCCTTCTTTCTCTTGGCAGGAGCAACCATGGTTCTCAAGTAATCCAATCTCCCATCTCTCTCTTGACATCGCTTACTGCAATGATTCATGATTTCATTTTAGTACGGATCGATTTTGGATCTATTGCTTTCTCTTTAGTTTGGTAGTCAGAATCTGGGTAATTTCGTGAGTTTCTGTACGAGGATGAGAGTATGTTCTGCAATAACTGGATCTGGCTCTGCTCCATTTTTCCCTAGTGTGCCATGTCGTTATGATTTAATCCATTTGCGTATATGTTTTTGTGATAACTATGTGAAATCTATTAGTGGTCTGATTCACTTATATCATATTTGTCTCAGACCGTTTACTTGTTTGCGATGTCATTCATTGGTTGTCTTTGGAATGCAGGACGGAACTGGCGTTTCAGTGGCGAGAAGATTTACCCAGGAAGGGGAATCAGATTTATTCGATCTGACTATCAGGTATAATTAATTAGTTAATCTTGTGCTCGTCAAATTGATGTTTATAGCTTGCAAATTTTTTCAGTCTCTGATCTCTTGGTTCGTCAGGTTTTCTTTTTTATCAATTCTAAATGCAAGCGTTACTTTCACAACAAGCTGAAGCGATCCAAGCTTACATGGACTGCCATGTACAGAAAGCAGCACAAGAAGGTAAAGAGTTCAACTGTTTAGATCTGTCCTTTTTTTTTTCTGCTCGTGTTGTGGATTGAGAAGCTCTTGTTTTTGTAAGAGCTCTTGGGAGTATTTTATCTCTGTTTTCCAGCTGTCCATGCTACAAATTCGGGAAAAACATGAGAAGGACCGGTTTTGGTTCTTGTTTTCTTCAGGTATTAAAACACCCCTTTAGCATTGTTAATCAATATAGTTGACCTCTGACCTTTTTAATTTATTCTTGAGTTACATTCATTGATCGTTTTGATACTCTGATTTCATATCGATTTATTGGCTTGTTACAAATCTTATTGTGTTGTGGATTGCATTGTTATTATTTGTTTCTCTAGGTGAATGAGACTTTACTTTAGTTTATGTTTTAGGAAGCTTTTCATATGTTTTAGAAAGGCTTTCCTGAATTTATATTCATTGATTCAAAATAGAGTATTCACTTTTTACTTTGAAGTTGGTCTTGGTTTTTACTTAATCTGAGCTATTTTCTAGATAATATGTATCAACTCTGTATTAAATCTTCAAAATGTAACCATTCAAGAAGGCCTTTCTAAAACGTCTAAAGCTGTTTTATTATATATATATATATCTATAGTTTACAATAACTTTCAAATATTATTGTATTTATTGACAACGAGTTCTATACTTATTCACTACAAGAATATTGAGTATTGATAGCAGTTGTAGATAGCGTTTTGGTTATTTATGCTATCTTTGATCGAACCTTAAATAAAAGATAGCGTTTGGTTATTACGAAACGCTATCAATGTGTTTATGCGTGAGAAACTAATTTTACGCGGCCAAACATAAAAATTTAGTGTTTCTGTATATCAGATAAACGCTATCTATGTTTTGAGGGGGGAATGAAAATTTTAGTTCCCCGCCTATGTTATTCAAAAATTAGAAAAAGTGTGAAAATCTTTTTTTTTTTTTAAGGAAAACTGTGAAAATCTTTAGATCTGCATCTCTCTATCTTCTTCTCCAGAGAGTTAACGAGAGAGCTTTCACTTTCTCTTCTCTCTTTCCGAACGAGAACATTAGATCCCATGCCGTCGAAATCCAATCGGACGTTGCCATCTCCTCTCTGATAAGGTTTCTAGTATTCTCGATCTGTTCGTATTTCCTCTTCTCCCTTCTCGATTAGTTTTCCATTCCACCGAGAAAAACTGGAGAAATCTCGATGGCCGTATTCGCTTCCTCCTCCCGCCGCGATTTCATCCCCCGTCGCCGGCGGCTTCGTCTTCTTCCGTCGCTTTGTCTCCGGTGAATTCACAGCCCGTATAACCTTTGTAAGTTTCTCTCTCTCTTAACTTCGTTTTATTTGCATCTTCGAGAGACCAAATTGGGAAAAGCACACTCCAACTTTTCAGATCGGTGTTGGATTTGACAACGGAGGGAATCAAGGTTTTGCTATCGACGGTGAGGAGAGACTTAGCGCGCTTGAACGGTTATCTTTCTGAATTGGCAACAGCAGCATTTGTGTGTAGAACGCTATTTGATTTACCTGCAAGTTTTCTTATTCATTGATGTGTTACAGACTTAAGAGGCCTTGGCTTGGGCCGTAATATCTTGGCTTGCAGAAGCACATAGGTTTCATCCTTATAAATTCTTTTATTTTGGTAAACGTTTGTTCTTTCTGTAAGTTCTTTTATCTCGAATATTGATTTTGTAGCCACTTGAAGATAATGTGAAGGCCAAGCTCTCTCAGTTTTGCCAAGTTCGGGTATGTAATATTTGCAAGACAAAACTTCATCTTTCTCTTTGTACATACAAGCATTGTTAATAAGATGTAATCCATTTGCAGATGGAAAATGTTGTCACACTCTATGACTGAACCTTGAAGGGTGTGTCTCGCTTACTCATCTTTTTTAGAATAGATTGGTTCGTTCATTTGAATGCTGATTCTTGTGGAATCATTGTTTGATACGTCCATATACAGAATTGCGAAGGAGCCTGCATTAGAGTTCACTTCTTGGATGGTACAATAAGTGGAGGGCTATTGTTGTAGTTACTACAACGAACCACGCACAGACGGCCTAAGTTGTTGAGGGAGAACAAGATTTCCATTTCCTGATGCACTACGTAAGCTTGGTTATGAGCTTGAGGAGATATCTGAGCAGGTTTCCATTTCCCTCTTTCAAGACTTGATTTATTTTTCTTCTATCCCTTAAATATATGTTTATGTCATGAAATTGTAGGAGAAAGATGCAGCTCTGGGAAATAGTGGTTTGGGCAGACTCGCCTCATGCATCTTGGGATTCCATGGCCACTCTCTATTTGCCTGCTTGGGGTTATGGCTTGAGGTACAGAAGAGATTGCAGTGTATAGTAACTTGAGGTGATGATTATCACTCGCATGGTTTTCAATAGTTTGTTTTTTCGTATTGTAACTCATGGTTTCTCTGACTTCTTCTATTGCTAAGCCAATGACTCCAATAACTGCGGAAACTGCAAAAAAAAATTGTGAGAAGATCCTTGAATCCTGAACCTGCAGATGTGAGTTTTTTAGACACTTGCTAATTTCGTTTTTCTCATGTCTTTTGATCTTGTTTTACAAAAAAAGGCAACTGGAGAATTTGGACAGAAGAAGAAGGTTAATGCTGCAATGATGAATGTTAAAGCTCCTAAGGTCCTAACTCAGCAAGTAACCTCCATGTGTAAAATCTGATCATTTTTAACACCTTTGTGTTAATTTTCTGCATTGAGATATCTCTAATGTCTGTTTTTTTCAGCAAAAGAATCTGTTGCACCTGTAACAGTTCACTGGATAACCATGAAAACTTATTGTTATTTCTCTTTTGACTGCAGAAGCCACAACACTAGGAATAGAATACCGAAGATAAGAGTCAAAAAAGGAAACGAGAGCAAGAACACAGCAACTCAGAAACTGGTATATCTTTAAAAAATTGGCATTAGCTATATAATAAGTTCTCTTTGTTTCTTAAAAATAATCTTTGTAATTCATAGAGCTAAGTTCAAGTTCCTTGTAAAGATTACCTTTGTCTTCATTTTTTGTAAACTTCAATTGACATTATGTAATTTGTATTCATTTTTGTAAATAAATTGATTTTTTATTTAATGTATTCATAAACAACAAAATCTGCTAAACAAATTATAAAAACAAATTAAATTTAAAAAATACATGCTATATATAGCTAAATAATAACACCAAATAAATGCTATCATACTTAAAACTATAGCAGAATAGAAAACGCTATCTTAAAAATACAAACCATAACATTAAAAAAAACGCTATCTAAACTTCCAGACTTTTTATCGCGGGCGATGATATAGCGTTTAGTTACACGCTATCGTATCATACGATAGCGTTTTTCGGCCGCTATTAATAGTCAAATTTCTTGTAGTGATTGCATTCATTAAATAGATAGGTTAAATGTTTTGGATCGTCCAACCCATATGTGAATTTTTTAAAATGATGAAAAGAAAATATGAAAATCGCATTGTGATCTAGTGATGATTTCCATTATGTTGGTTAGACTTTTGTTCACCATGAAATTCATCTACCGTATATAAAGTGCAAACTTATTTTTGTAATACTCTGGTTTTTAAAAGCTGGTTTAACGAGAAGGCGTGAAGAAAATGAAGTTGTAGAAGAATTGCTCGCTTGATTTTGGTCTACTAGCTAAATTATTTCTTATTCTACTAGCTAAATTATTTCTTATTCTACTAGCTAAACTCTTGGTCTGGTATAGAATGGAGGTAAGAAGTTCTTTACTTTATCTGACTCTTGCTTTTGACCACTATGGAATCAAATTGTTGTAACATTTTGTATTTGGACTTGTAAATCGTAACTATGTTCAGTCTCTAAGATACTATAAGTTTGTTGGGTAATACATACACGTTTTTAATATAATTGCACTGCTTGGAGAAAAATGGTTGACAGATAACAAAGATGGTCTCGTATTGTGCTTATCGCAGGTAAATGGTGTCAATACTCTGTTGAAAAATCTTTGCTATCTGATTTTGGGTTATAAGTTATGTTTATTTGTTGGCTTTGCTGTAGGGCTCTGAATCTAGACACAATGATAATTATACAAACGCCTTCCGGGGTCTTCTCTGCCAAAAGTCTTGCTCAAAAACAAGAAGAGAATAGGCTCGAGGCTTATAATAGCAAACAGAGAAGAAGTTGAAGAGTCCCCTGCAGTGGACCATGTACCAGTTGATCCATTTTCTTGTGCTCGTTGTCGTCCTCTTAATACAAATTTGATCTAATTTGTGTGGTATTATAGTACACAAAAAATTATTTATATGTTTCAGGAAGGCTTTCCTTAATATGTATGATGCCTTCCTAAATTTGAGTTAATGTTTAAATATGCACAACAATTATCATCTATATATATTAATTTAGTAAAGTCTTCCTTAAAATTTAGAAAAACTTTCAAAAAGTTAGTTTCTGTTACGAAAATCAACAAAAGACGGAAGAAAAAATTGATTGTGGAGCCCACTGTCACTATTTGCACAGTAAAATTTCTTCTATATAAACGAACGTTCGCGTTCGATTGTAAACACACCTTCTTCAATAACAATATTCTCAACAAGAGAATTCTCTCTCTCTTCTTCTTTTATTCTCGGTGTTCCAAAGCTCTGCGGGTATTAAATTTTTTTCTTTATTTATTATTTCCGATATAATAAATTATCATTATTATTATAACAGTTTCTTATATAAATATGCACGCAAAGTTCTCATTTACAAGTTTTAATATTAAAAAATAAATATAGAAGTTATTATATATACATTTTAGGAAAGTCTCCTAGATGTTTAAATGATCAAAGTTATTGTATAAATGAATACAAAAGTTCGCATTTACACCTTTTAGGAAAACCATCCTAAATTTGAGTAATTCTGTAAATTATTTGAATTATTGTATAAATAATTACATATTTATATGATTTCGGAAAGTTTTCCTAAATGTGTAAAATTGCTCCAAAAATCCTTCAAGAATTTTTTTTTACAAATTTGATCTAATTTAAGTGGTATTAAAGTATACAAAAAATCACTTATATGTTTTTAGTAATGATTTAGTAAAGCTTTCCTAAATATCAACAATGGCTTTCTAAGGCCTTCCTAAAATATCAACAAGTGAAACATGAACAATCAAAAGTTGAAAAGTTACTTGAACACTTGCACGGACAAAAAGAACCAGAGATGTTTAAGAGGTCTTTCTAAACGTTTAAGAAAACCTTATTAAGATTAGTATGAATATTTTCTAAATATCTATAAATTTTATTCAAATTTTGTATAAATAATTTTAGATATCTAGAATTGATAGTTTTGGAATTTATAAAGATTTCTTGAATTTTTAGGAAAGATTCATACAAATTTAGCAAAATCATCCTACATTGTATGTTTATTGATAAAAAATGAATTTATGAAGTTTTTCTAAACGTTTAGGAAGGCTTTCCTAAAATACTTTTTTAAAAATATTTTTTTGTTTAAAAGATATTTCTTAGAAATTGAGAAATACATTATACATTTTTAGGAAGAACTTACTATATGATTTTTTAGGAAAGATTCTTAAAAATTTAGGAAGAACATCCTAAATTGTATGTTAATTATCAATTAACCGAATACAAATTTAGTAATTTTATATAAGTTTTTAGGAAGGCCTTCCTAAAATGTTAATAAGTTTTATATATATTTTTTTTCAAAAATATATCTAAATATATCTTTACAGATTGAGAAAGACACTATAAACTTTTAGAAAATTCTTTGTAAAATTTGTATGAGTATCTTTAGATATATAGATTATTAATTTTGGAATTTATGAACCTTTCTTGATTGTTTAGGAAAGATTCTTATAGATTCAGGAAGACCATCCTAACTGGTATATAACATACCAGTTAACCAAATTTAAATTTATAAACTTTTACTAAGGCCTTCGTGAAATGTTTTGGAGTTTATAAAGTTTTTCTGAATTTTTAGGAAAGATTTTTACAAATTCAGAAAGATTATCCTAAATTGTAGGTTAATTACCAGTTGATCAAATACAAATTTAGTAAGTTTTCATAACCTCTTAGGAGGGCTCTCCTAAAACTTTAAAATTTTAACACAATGTGACAACTATAATCGTATGCTATAGATTTAGGAAAGAATCTTATAGATTTAGGAAGACCATACTAAATTCTATGTTAGTTACTAATTAACCAAATACAAATTTGGAAGTTCCTATAAATTTTTAGTAAGGCTTTCCTAAAATTTTGATAAGCTTTTATATTGTTTTTAACCACCCCAATTCACGTTGAATTTGTACAGAAACGAAAATGAAAATTCATGAACCAGTAACAAAATAAAAACACAATCAATTCAATGCTTATTCTTCCCCAATTTTATTACAAATATAACAAAAGAAATACACAGCAAGCAAAAGAAAAAGTTAGATTCTCGAAAACCCTCTTGGCTCACCATCTCCAGATTCGACTCCACAAATGGAATAAGTATCCCAAAAAAAAAAAATCAAATCAATTGAACAAACTATTAACATAACAACTGAACAAATAGCCAGCCAATTTTTCAAAGATAAAAAATAATGAGAGCTTTACAAACCTTATTATGTCAGACCACTAATTATTATTATTAGCATGCTTTATGAAGAAGCTCTAACAAAGATGTAACTTTCCTTTTGCCCACCTCTGTTCCGTTCTTTGATAGATCCATCAATGGCACAACCGCACCAAGTCTACCTATCAAGACCAGTTTCTCATCAGATCATACTAAGGTAATTAAGAAAGAAAACAAGGAGGAAATGAAGCAAAGAAGTAAACAACAAATAAAGAAAGCAAGTGACTAAGGGAGCAAGTAAGAAAATAAACAGAAAAGATCCAAGGAAGCATGAAATTATGTTGTATGTATGCACATATTGATGAAAATACACATGTATGTATGTGTACGTATGAAGCAAAGAAGTAAACAACAAATAAAGAAAGCAAGTGACTAAGGGAGCAAGTAAGAAAATAAACAGAAAAGATCCAAGGAAGCATGAAATTATGTTGTATGTATGCACATATTGATGAAAATACACATGTATGTATGTGTACGTGTTAATGCAGATGTTAAAGATGCATTCTTCAAGTGATTGAAGAGAACACATATAACATTATTTGGTTACTGAGATACGTCACGTTAGACAATGGAATCTGTTGCTGCAGAGGAAAATAGAGACGAAGATCAAACGGTTAAAGAAAAATCAAACGACCAGTCAGAAGAAAAGGATTGAAGGGACCATACTTGACAATTTCTAGGATTTCTAATAGTTTCATCCCAGAAATGATCTCGAGAAGATTTTGTGATCAACTCTGTAGGCTTCCAATGATAACCATAAGACACAGATAACAACATATGATGAAAAGTATATGATCTTTGACTTCACCTCAGCGGACACACTGCCAACAAGATACACAGTGACTAAAAGAAACAATCAGCTATAAACTAACGACACTTGAGAAAAAAGAAGCATCAGAAGCATGGCGTTTCTTTCATTGTCTTGTGGAGAAAACTGGCTCTACCGATCAAAAACAAAAATGCTCGCAATCATTAGATGGTTTTGTCCTTCTGGAACAACAAATGACAAAATCACACTACTAGATGCTACTAAACTGGAGATAGAAATCAACTGAATCCTTCAGAGTTGAGGAACCGACCAGAGAACAACTAAAACTTTCTCTAGAAATCAAACGAGCTTCATTACCAATCAAACATTTGCTTTGTTCCTCTTCGTACTGTTTTTTCCTCAACGGATGCATATAGTCTCTCAACCTGCAAGTATTTTTGGTTAGAGCACTAGTCAGGATCAGTTTACGAAGATTCAATGACGTGTTCACACCTGCATTTGTTTTAGTCTGACCAAGCAAGCCAGCGACCGATCCACATACGAGTCTTGCCAATCTTGTTGATGAATACTACGAGTCCTTTGCGTTTAAACTCGTCCCTTCTGATTGAGAAAGATCAGAAACACCGATGAGCTTTCTATAATCCAAAGTTTGTCTAAGAAGAATTTAATGTCTCTCTCTAAACAGATTCCAATTGTCAATACAACACTAAAAGCTCTCAGATTTCGAATCAAAGAAACTAGCTAAGCGAGAATTTGAGGATTCAATCCGAGTTCATGACTCAGGTAAACCCAATTGAGCCAGGGGACGAGTCAATTCGAGAATAAACAATACAAAAGTTCAATAGAATCATTCATACCTGGAAAAGAATCTTCGCTCGAGTGGAGCCACAACGGTTTTAGCTATACCGCCGGTGACGCCGCCGGCTATAAGCTCCCTCCCTCGTCTTTCGTCTTCCGTCGGTGTCATTCCCTCGTCGGCCTCGTCCCTCTCCGTCGTCGTTATGTTTTATCTTTGATATAATCGAGGGTATAATCGTCATTAACATATTAATGAATGTTATATTGGAAATTTTTATTCCCTTGTGATACTCTGGGAATAGAACCTTGAATCTGTGGCATATGAGACCATTTCTCATAAAAAAACATCAGAACCAACTAAGTCAACGACCACTAGAAGGCCACGTCCATCTCCCTTTCTCAAATTATTCACCCCTCAAGTTGATAGGTTTTTAAAATAAACAAGACAAGTTGAATATTTTCTGACTTATACAAAGTGAAAAATAAACAATGTATTACCCACTAGGTAACATATTAAACTCATTCATCAATTTTAAATTTCCTTTGTGGAACATAAAAACATGTTACCACCCCCTTGTTATAGGCATTTGCTATGCTCTGTCGCCTGCAATGAATGTCCAACTGGCTTGAAATGTCCAATTATGAGTTTTATGCTCTCATTTGCCTATACGCTTTTCTGTTATCGCTCTGATTTTTTTTTTTTTTGAAAAAAGGCTTTCATATTTAAAACATAAAGAGAATAAAACCTACAAGGCCAAAAAAGCAAGGAGTTTTTCGGGCTCAGCCCAGTATAGAGTTATCACAGTTAACAGATCTAAATTTGGACGCTTTTAATTTTGGGTGAAGAGTTATTTTGCCCTTATGGGTTTAAAAAAAACCTAGCTACCCCTTTGATGATCTATTACCCCTCCCCTCTTCACATTCACCCTCACTTAAATAAAACCAATCCTAACCTAAACCAAACCCTTCCCTCCCAAATCGGCCCTCCCAAATCGGAATCGACCCACCTGATTTATCCCTCACCCACCCAGAAACCCCACCCACCCGACGAGACAACCACACACACGCAATTAATTTTGGATTCAATTTCTTCAACTAACAATGGGCCCCACACCTCTTCATCCTCAACCAACTCCATCATTCCATCCTCTTTCTTCATTGTTTCCTCAATTCCGACAGATCTCTCTTCTCTCCAAGTTCCGCCAGCAGCTGGCGGCCTCTCTCCTCTCCAAGTTCTGTATTCTCTCCTTTATTCCGACAGCAGGTGAGTATTTCTTGTGTTTTTTTTTGTGTTTCTTGTATTTCTTGTGAGTATTTCTTTTTTATTTTCAATCTCTGGGTTTTTTTAGTGTAGATTCTTTGGTAGGATGAGTGGAAAGGAACATACATGTTAAAGAGGAGCTGTTAGAATGGTTAAATGCGTCTGGAATCATTCAAAATCTAGTAAATCAGAGTAGTTTGTTGTTTGAAAGAAAATTAGGGTTATGGGTTCGTACAACTGGGTATTACTCGATGGAAGTGGTAATACTAAGGGAACCAGGAATTACTGAGTGACACTGGTATTACTATGGTTGGGAAACTAATGGCGTTTGAGGCATATGCTAATGGTGTTTGTCTTTCTTCTTCAGGGAATTATGAATAATGGTAGATTCACCGTTATGTATTTTGATTATGGGGGATGCTATGAAAATGATGATGGGAAGATGAGCTGGATCTTAAGAGGAGAAGAAATTCACACTTTGGTGATGAAGACATCTTTTGAGGAGGTGACTTATGATGGGTTAGTTGCGGGAATTTGCAGGAAGATGAAGAAAGACGAAGCAACGACGCAGTTAAGAGTTAGTTACTTTCCATTCATAGTGGATCCGAACAGACCGTCATATATCCGCGATGATGATGATGTTGTTGGCTACCTGATGCAAGTGAATCACCAAGCATGTAAAAGTGTGTTGAATGTGGAGATTGTGGAAGAGATAGATGAGAACCATGAGATTTGGGAACCGATTGAGCATGAAAACGAAAAATGGTGTAGATGGTGAGGAAGAGATGTTTGGTGTGGATGCTAACAACGGTTTAGGTGGTGATGAAGATCGAGATGTTATGGATGGTATGGTTACTGTGTACAGAGGAGAAGGGTTGGAACACCAGGAAGGAGGAAATGATTCAAGGGAAGAACTTCATAATACTGAATATGAGGATGCAGCTGGTATAGAAGATGAAGGGAATTTAAATGCTGGTATATAAGATGAGGCGAATGTAAATGGTGGCTGGGAAGATGGTATTGATATGGTTCTAGGTCAAGAGTTTCAAAATAAGGAGACAGTGCAAGATTTAGTTCATATAGCTTCACATCGGAATTGTTTCGAAGTTCAAACAGTCAAATCTGACCGGAAACGATATGTTCTCAGATGTCGTCAAGCTAAAGCTTCAGGTTGCAAGTGGTCAGTACGAGCTGCAAAGCTTATGAATTCAAATTGTTTCACGCTTACAACTTACAACAATATGCATACATGCTCTAGAGGTTCTTCTGTTACAATGGAGAATAGAAAGAGAGGAAATCCACGAATAGTTGCATCTGTTTTGCACGATGACTTTCCGGGACGATTCGACACTCCACCTCCGAGAACTTTGATCGGTATGGTTCAAGCGAAACTTGGTGTTACAGTATCATACTCTACTGCTTTGAGGGGAAGGAAACAAGCTGCTAATGATGTTTGGGGAAGTCCGGAGGAGAGTTACCAGATGGTGTATTCTTATATGTACATGCTTGAGGTGATGAATCCAGGTACACAGACTTATGTGGAATTGGATGAGAAGAACAGGTTTAAGTACCTATTCTTTGCTTTGGGAGCTTCCATCCAAGGATTTAAAGGCATGAGAAAAGTTATTGTAGTGGATGGAACCCACCTTAAGACTAGTTATGGTGGTGTTTTATTTGTTGCTACAACTCAAGATCCTGATCATCACCATTATCCAATGGCTTTTGGTGTAGTTGATGGTGAGAAAGATGCTAGCTGGATGTGGTTTTTGAACAGGTTAAAATCAGTGATACCGGATGATCCGGAAATGGTGTTTCTTTCTGATAGAAACCCTAGCCTCATCAAGTCGGTGGCTGAGGTGTTCCAATTGTCTGAGCATGGTTATTGTATACATCATCTGTCTCATAACGTGAAAGGAGAAGTTAGTAAGGTCAACAAAGAAACCTGCGTACACAAATTCAAAGAATGCGCCCATGCATACACTGAGAGTGATTTCTTGAGTCTTACAACGCTTTTAGAATCAAGTATAAGGGTGCAGGAGATTATCTAGACAAAAGTGCAGCTAAGGATAAATGGGTGAGATGTTATTTTCGAGGAGATTGATACAACATTGACACCTCCAATATTGTTGAATCGATTAAAAGCGTTTTGAGGACGGGGAGGATGTACGCGCTTCTATCCATGATTGATGTGATTGTTGAGAAAATGGCTGAATGGTTTAACAAGCATAGGAATTCTTCTGCTGGTGGAGGATCAGACGCAGAGAAGATTGTGCTATATATGACGAAAGAGCTCGACAAAATGTAACCGGAAGCAAAGAAATTGAAGGTTCGTGAGTTGAACGCCTTCTTCCTTGAAGACAGCGTCAATGGACATGATGGCAAGCCTTATACGGTTGATATGAGATCTAAAACTTGCAGTTGCAAGCACTTTGATATTGACAAATGCCCATGCGTGCATGCAATTGCGGCTGCCAGATTCGTTGGTGGAGGTAAGCATGTCCATCTCCATGAGTTTTGCTCGAAATATTATTTGAGGGAAGTATGGGCATTGGCGTATTGTATGACCATTTATCCAGTACCCCATCAGTCTAATTGGATTGTTCCTGAGGATATACAAAGTTTGGTTGTCTTTACACCGAAGTTGGTCAAGAAGAGTGGAAGAAATCAAGAAAGAAGGTTCCGATCTGTTGGGGGGGGGGGGGGGAGGGAGAGGACTATCTGGTTTGTATTCATATTTTCAAAGTGGTGGGGAAAGTGGTGGTGAGTAGTTTATTTTTAATTTGTTGGAATATTGCGTTTTGTTATGCAACAATGGGTATAACTGGTGCAACTGAGTAGTTTATCACTGAAGGGTTATGTTTTTTTGTTTTTTATGTTATATTTGAACCACAATGGCCCACCCCACAAAAATTGGGTATCGGACAACCCAGAAGCCATATAATTCGGCGAAGTCAAACGCCCAGGCCCATACCCAATAAGGGAAGGGGCCTCAATGTTTTTTCTTATTTTTAATTATTTTCTTAGTTTTTTTGTCAATTATTGATGTTTAATTTCAAAAAATAGTAAAAAAAAACTAAATTATGATTTTAGTAGAAATTTAAAAATATGGTTTTAAATTCTGTATTTTAGTTCTGCGTAGAAAATAATATTGTTTTGGAGGGTCAAATAAAGCAAGAATAAAAAAAAAATTAGTAGACAAATTTGACTAAAAATGGTTTATTTCCAATAGAATGTGAAAAGAATCACCATTTGGAAAACCATTTTAGCTTAATAAGTTCCTATACTATTATCAACTTGATCGAAAAAAAATTGGAGATGATGATTCATTATTACCACAATCACCCAAACAATACCTTACACTTCTATGAACACTTTCTTGATACTAATCACTTTAGGAGCCAAAACGCACATAAAATACGTTTTAAAACATGTTTATGCATAGAAACATCAGAATTGCATACTGATTGAGTAAAACCATCTGTATAACTACAAATTTAATATCTGGAGTACGGTAACACTACGAAAACTCAAAAATACTGAAAAGTATAACTATTTGGAAAAGGGTAACACTGGAAAACAGGGTATTACTATGGGCAATTTTGGCGGCGCACGTGGGAAATTTTGGCGGCGCACGTGTAAAAGTTTTCCATTTTCCCTCGGATACCCTTTTTCCTCCTGTTTCGTTTTTCCCCCAAAAAACCTCTGCTTTATTTTTTAATTTTTTCACCTTTTCTTTTTTCCTCAGATTTTGTGTGGACCCTCATCTGAATTCTTTCCTTATTCCCCACAACCACCAAAATCCCTTTTTCTCTTACTTCCCAAACTGAGGTTTTCACTTTTCCCCCACCCCTCTTTCTCTCTCGGATCCTTCTCTTTCTCTTTTTCTTTTTCACCAAAATTTTCTTCATCTCTCGTTTCCTTTCTCTTTTCAGACAGTCCGTTTTCCCTCACACTCACATCCGAAGGTATGTGTTCGTTTGATTTCAGATTTCTTGGTTTACTTGGATTTAGTTGTCTGCCTATTCTGGGTTTTTATGGATTTAGGAGAAATTGCAAATTAAATGCATATTCTGGTTTGTTGTCTGCATTTATTAGATGAATCGATTTGGGTGCTTAAATATTGGATGAATTACGGTGGATTGCATAGAATTTCATGAGAGAGTTATTAGAGTAACACTTGATAATACTCGGTAACACTAACACCATTACGTCTTCCAATTAGTTCCAATGAGTAGTTCTGACAGTTACGACGAGGAGGCGAGGGAGTTCATGCGGAGATGCGAGTACATGCCTTATATGTATTATAGAATGATTGATAAGTGTTCTTGTGGGGGAAGAATCATCCGGGAAGAAGCTGCAACCGCTGCTAAACCCGACCCAGCAAAGACTTATTGGACTTGCAATGTGTATCAGGTGTCTGTTCTTATTTGGGGTTCCTCAGTTGTGTTTATATGCATTGCTAGATATGTTGGTTTTTTGGCAGAACGATGGCTCACATGCAAGGAAATTGTGGATTATCGGTGTGGAAGAGGAGATTGAAAAATCAACACGGAACTTCGCCAGAGGAAGGAGAACTTCGACAAAATTCAATACGAGCACTCTGTGATGCGAGCTGAAATTGCAAAGCTCCATAAGATGGTTGCGGATTTACGTAACCATTTACGCAACGTTTGATGTTCCTCAACTTTTATTCTGTTCCTCAACTTTTATTCTGTTTCTGAACTTTTATTTCAAGACTTCTGTATGGTTATTCTGTTTCTGTGTTTTATTTTGAGGACTTCTTATGTTTTATTTTGTGTCCATTTTATGTGAAGTATGACTATAAGCATTCGTTAAATAAATGCATAGTTTTCATTAAACAAAATAAAAGTTTTTAAGCAAGAGCATAGTTTAAGCCAAAAAACAACACGAACAAAGTTTAACTCTGAAACCAACAAGCAAAATAAATACTAGTTCTCAACAAGACTAAATATAGTTCACTTGGTCCTCCTCTTCTTGTTCTTCTCCTGTGTGAACGGAGTACTGACAAGCGGGGAAGGTTTTCTACTCCTCTTCTGACTTGGTTCAGCTTCGTCCTTGAGTCTCCCTCAACTGCCACTGTGCTACACCTCTTAATTGTTGGCATACAACTTCCTTCTTCATCTTCTTTTTCGTCATCAATTTCTTGCCCCTGCAAAACGCAAGTGTCACATTTATATCACATTTATTTCGCAAAACACAAGTGTCAAATTTAGTATCAAATTAACAAATAATCCTATTTACCTCGTCCTTGTCAGTATTTTCCTCCTCCTCTCCTGACTCCTCCTCCTCATCGTCATGTTTCTCGTTTTCATTTCTTTCCCCCTCCTCTTGTGCCTTTTTCTCTGGTTCTTTCTCCTTATCGTGGAGGGAACTAATGAAGTCCCGGTACAGCTGCGCATCCTGTTCTACAGCTTCCTCCGTTTCGCCTCCAGCGCCATGCTCTGCATAGACAAAACTACTGAACTCCAAGTCCTGCTGTACCGGATCCTCTTCTGCCACTTCTAAACCCTGCACAACCCAGTGTCACGTTTAAATGAGTACTACCTAGTCTCCCTTTTTTAGAAAACACTATTTACCTTCTCTGTAGCCTTCTCGTTCTCCTTCACATTGTCCTCCTCAATATCCTTATTCAGCTCATTGTCCTTATCCTGATTCTGCTCCTTATCCTTCTCAATATCCTTATTCAGCTCATTGTCCTTATCCTGATTATGCTCCTTGTCCTTCTCAATATCCTTATTCGCCTCATTCTCCTTAATCTGCTCCTTATCCTTATTATGTTCCCCCGAACCTTCTCTACCCTGCATACACACACAGTTATACTTAGTACTATCAAGTGTTACATTTTTTTAGGGTTTAAACAAAAAATATTACCTTTTCATATGTATCGGCATCCCTTACATAGAGGCGACTAACCTCCTCCCAGTCCGCATATGCCTTTTCTCCACGTAAGTTCTTCATATACCCCTCCATAACTACAGCTTTCCTCGTCACAACTCTTAGTTTTTCATCCAATCCATTAAGCTTGGATTTCATATTCTTTAACACTGTGTCCACAGCAACGTCCAGGCTCTCAATAGTAGTATTCATGACCTGGAAAGCTTCCTTCAATGTGTCAACGACTGCTGCCAATTCAGCCTTCGTTGCCATTTCTCTCTCAACACCCTTGCTTGTTGCGCAATCTGTTGCCCCATTGGCCTCATCTTCAATTGCCTTCTCCTTTTTACTCTTGCCACTCACCGGTTCCTCTACTCGCACAGCCACATCTTTTGCGTGCATATCATCCAGACAGAATTGAGTGCCTTCCTCTACGAGACATTTCATCCAGCTGTGAACAACAACATCCTCCACATCATCGTCATCTTCCTCTTCAGTTGCTCGGGCCAGGAATTGTTCTTCCTCAGCGTAAGGGACTAATATGCTTTCAATGTCCTGTCAAGATCAAAATATTTATGAATAAACATTGCAATTATTAAAAAAAATTCAAATGCAAGGAAAACTGACCTTAGTGTCGCCGAGTGCATCATTTAGTTCTGAAAGGGGAAATCCTTTCAACCCACTGCCTTTTTAAATTTCATCTTGCACATCCTGGGGCAGGTCTTCCTGGCAGTTGATACATCGCCCACGAACTCTTTCCTCAGAGCTGGGATTGCCTCAAACGCCAATGTAACACCCCCGAACCGGACTAGACATATACGGTCAAACGACAATCAAACAAGAACACGAACGGCCGCATAGTCTAGCCGATCCGGAAATACCACAGTCCGGAGGTTAAGTAGCAAGTCAGCTCATTTCAGGACAAGTCCGAAAACAAAGCCAACCTATCACTCAACACCGGTTACCTCTCGACCTCAGCCTAAGGCTTTGCAACCCGTACCTTAGTCTCAAGTTGTGTTAGTCCGGACAAGACTAATATCATTGAGGCAAACACAAACTTTCCACAAAACTCCATTTTATTCATCCGAAAACAGCTTACAAAGTCTTACATATTACAAACCATAGGTGGCCACACTTAACGAATTTATAAACACAGCGGAAAACATAACATACTTATGCAACTGAGTCTTTGCTACACGCCCGAAAACAAGTCTACTTCCGGTCTTCCTACGTTCCACCACGAGCTATTCTATGGGTCTCCTGCATAAGGGGGAAAAGAGAGAAAAGGGGTAAGTAATCGGGAGATTACTTAGTGAGTCCAGATATAATAAAACCCCATCCCATTCCCCATCATGCAACACACAACAAGCAATCAATCAAATAGCCAAATAGCCGAAGCAACATAAAAGTAGATAGCCGAAGCACAAAACAACGTTAGTCTGGGCGTCCTGGAACGCACAACACACGCGTGGGCACTGAGATCTCAAAGTATGGTGTGGATCCCCGTGAACACCCTGCACTTGACTATCACAAAGACTGTTATGCCGGAACTTCACAAACAAGGTCATACACCGGCTTTCGCACAAATGTATTCCGACCCCAGCTCCGACCTTCCTCTTCCGGACGCTGTCAAAACCGTACCTCGTCAGGTACACTCAGGCTGGGCAGCCACCCCGACATCCGAGTCTTCCCCACCTCTCAGTCCATCGATGCCGTGGAGGAATACCAAATGGGATCACACTCATACCGCCACTGAACCGTCTCTCCCGGTTCCGCTTCAGTCCGAAGACTACCCGTCAACGGACTGATCACATACCACCACCGCTCTGCCCTCCAATCGTAAACCACCATATCACATCACCACTCCACATCACTATCTCAAACACAAAACTTCCATAACTCCAATCTCCACTCCAATACAATTTCTCTGTCCTTGGTGACACTGAGTTTTCGGTGGAGAGAATGCAAAAGATTTAGAAATCACGGCAATCTCTCTGACCATCCGTGTTAAGGCTCGGTAGGGAGGATAACACACCTTACGATTGTGTATCCAACCGCCACCTCTCCTATCGGGTTCTTAGCCCACGGATCTGTAAACTCAGCTCACTACCGAACGGCTCACTCCCATGCACTTAGCTGCATAAACACTTTATCTCACTATACCGTGGGTGAAACCTGCAAGAACTTGTTAGCCACCACACGGATAATACCTGCAACCACAACTTCATACAAACACATGCATGCAACAATATTCAACAATTCATCAAACAACATGCATGGGGAAATTGAAGTACCATTTTCATCAAACAAGTATACAGCACACAACACTCCACTTTAACAAACATGCATGCAAGGATCAAGGATTAACTTAAATCAACATGCATGACAACATCAAGAGCCAGCTAGTTAATCAACCATAATCACCACATCACAAACAGTAGGTATGAGGTTTAGGTGGGATTTTCCTAAACTGAACTCACTTAGAATTGCTCCACAGGCTAATGACACCAGCACAGCTTCAGAAACACCTTGCTATCACCACAATCTCCTCCTCTTCTCCTCTCTCTCTCACTCATAAACCAAGACACAAGGGAAGCAATTTTCTGATTTGGCTAAAAATGGTCTAGGTGAGAGGGGAGAGGGGTTTATATAGAAAAGAGGGGTTATCTAGAGGAAGACACTTAAGAGGACACCTATCCCTCCCTAACAATCGACACATATCTCTCCAACACTCTCCTGATTTAATTAGATGGCACTTGTACTCCACTACACAGAGTTTATATAGTTAAATTATTCCACTACCACTTTCATCATCATTGCTACCACCTCTGCCTCTGATCACGAAAAAAAGCTTGATTATATGACACATGGATGTCCAAAGATGAGTCTGATTGAAGATTAAGTTGATCTCTCTGAATATTTAACAGCTGATTCAATCCACAAGCTTATACACCTTAAAAATCATATCTTCCGTTTCCCTTACTCAAAAATTGCTCTGCTTGATTTTGAATGCTCCTTATAATATCCTTTATGCCCACAAAAAGTTTCAGAAATTTTGGATGCGCAAATCTAGGCTTATGAATTTTCTATTTCAAACCGTCAATCTTCGTCATGCCATCTTGTCCGATTTTTATTTCTCACAGGAGAATTTTTATTTGCCTAAATCTTTTTGCAGTGGCTCCATGTGGGTCTTCACTATCTCTGTGCAGAAGCTCGGAAGTTTTTAAAATTGTTCTCCTATTTATTTCGGAATTATTCCTGCCATAACTCCTTGCTCCAATAATGATAATATTCATTTATTATTATTTTTTTTATCGGGGTATTACAGCCAAAAACTACAAAACTATAAAAAAATGAGTTACTTTCAAATAAAAGAAAATAAAAATATTCTCATCATTCAAAATTACCTCCAAAGGAAGGCAGAAACTAGGGTAAACCTAGTTTGTCCCCTTCATTACTCCTTTAAAGTGGTCCACGGTGTGCTGGATCATTTCCAAATTGTTGTCAAACGACAACTTCCCCCACGGAAATGTCCTGCAGAGCCGAAGATCATCTACGGCTCTAAGAAAGAATGGATGCATGGGAGTAGCTTCTGTGCCTACCTTTGCTTGCCCAATGATGACGCTACAAAGAAGGTAAAGCACGGCCATCTTCAACCGATCTTCTGATGGCTTCATCCCCAACAACTTCTCCTTCGTATCCGTGTACTTGACACTGACATTCTTTCCAAACATCCTGTCAGCAAAGTCCATACTTCCCAACCTCATAAAGTCCGGCGGATAGCTACGACAACTTAAACCCGACATCAGAGCATGCTCCCTCAGCCCATAGCGAATGGGAACACCATTCACGATGAACCAAACCTCCTTTTTCTTGTCTGTGCAGGCTGTACGAAGAAAAAGCATCCATATCCCGTTAAGCTTGTGGTTATTTGCCTGAGGCATGTGGAAGAAGTGCTTGAATTGTGGGTGCTGCAAGAACCAATTCAGGTCATCCCCTTGCAGCTTATGCTTCAAGCCAGATGTAAGTGTGGCCACTGCATCCGTTAGAAAGCACCAACTCGAGATCTTCATCTTCTTCACGTACTGCGACGGATTGAAGTACATTCTCAGCGGCAGCATTGGCTTCGATCTCTGCAACATAAAGTTGGACCAACTGTTAGATAGTGTTACTAAGTGTTCCTTTCTTCTTCAGAGTGAACCTAGTGTTACTTCACATTTCCGAACATAACAATCCAAAATCGATACCCAAAACCCAAGTTTAAACAAAAAAACGAACATAAACTAACTTAATCGACCTAAACTTCCATACCCAAAACCCAAAAATTCAAATTTTTAAAAAAATAATTACAAAAAACCTAAATCAATCAATCTCAATCCTCTCAATGCATGCACAAGGTGAAGAATGAATTAAAACTTACAGTTGTTTCGGATTCCTCGGAATTTGCTGGCACCGAGTTGGATAGGGTTTTCTCACTATCTTCGGTTGGAGCCGCTTCAACTGGAGCCGCTTCAACTCGCTGGGATCTTCTACCTGTACCTTCTTCAACGTCGGCTGGTGTCACTTCATCTTCAACTCGTCGGGATTTTCGCCGGGAAAATCGAGTACGGCGAGGCATCCTATAAACGCCTGTTCACCAGGGAAGAGATTCGGGTAGAGGGAAGGAGGAAGGAGGAATGGAAGAAGAAATTCGGAGTTTTGTCCGAAGAAGAAGTTGAGATTTTTTGGGGGTTTTTTGGATCTCTCGCAGGAAGTGGGAAGACGAACCGTTTGGTGGGTGGGGGAGAGAAATCCGTTTTCAATTTTGGATTTGGTTGATTTGGTTTTCTGTGGGTTAATCGAATTGGGGATCAATGGCAATTTCATGTAGATTCCTTGATTCATTAAGGGCAAAACTGTATTTGCTCGCCCTTTTTTATATTAAAAGATTTTAAAATATAGGGGTAAAGCCGCTCAATTTTTTGGCCACGAGGGTAATAGAGCCATTGATCCTTTAATTTTTGTTTATCGCGAGAGAGAGAGAGACTCAGATGGGGTAGGTAGAAAGTTGTTGTGGCTCCTTGCATGCCAAATTTGCATTAAATCAGAGGAGAGTGCTGGCCTTGTACCATGGAAGCTGAGGATGCGATCTTTAATTTGTCTCTCAATAAGTGTGACTATCACATATAAGGAGCGGAATGTGTTTCGATGGAGCCGACTATTTCTCTCCATCCAAATCCAGTAGATTGTCGCCTGCCAGAAAATCAAGGTAAGTAGAGTTTTCCTGCTCTTAGCTAGCAGCAAATCAAGGTAAGTAGAGTTTTCCTGCTCTTAGCTGGCAGCGATACCATTTGATTAAGCAATGCATCCCAATTTCTCACAGTCGTGAAGTTGATTCGTGAAGCCAGGCAGCACCAGATCCCCCATGAGAAGTCGCACTCAAAATAGAGATGGTTTCTAGATTCCGTACCCGAGGAACAGAGTAAGCAGTTGGTGTCGGTTTCCAGTCCCCAGCTATACAGGCGGTCGCGAGTTGGACACCTATTGAGGATGAAAAGCCAGAGGGTAAATGAGTGTTTAGGTATTCCACTTGAGACTGATATGTTGGGATTTTTACCCTTACTAATCCTTGTATCTAATTGTTTTCTAGAGTTTTTGAGTATGTATCAGGAGATTTTAGGTAGCTTTGGATGCTGTTATTGGAGTTTGGAGCATTTGGAACCTTGGAACAGAAAAAGAACCAGAATTAAAGAAAAAAGGAAAATCCTGCGAAGTATCACCAACTCCAATCAGCGAGCACATGCTCCCGAATTTTGGCCACCAAACGAGCACCTGCTCGCCACGGAAGAAAATAAAAGCAAGGAGAATTTAACCTAATCCTGCCGCCGACTTTGGAGGGAGCAGCCGCCTATTACCCTCTGGTATAAATACTCCTCTTAGTCTTAGGTTTTATTATCTTTTATCTTTGCTTTTGGCTTTTAGCTTTTCAATACCTAGGAATTCTTTTGTAAGGGAGAAGATCTCTGCTACAATTTGGAGAAGATTTCTGAACCCTAGTACTTCTATTTTTAATATCGATTTATGCATTCTCTTAATTCTTCTGTTTTGTTTCTTTCTTTAATTATGTCTGAGTAGATCTATTAGTTAGGTTAAGGTTTTCAAGGGAATTCATGAGATAGGGTTAAACACAAATAGGATGTCAAAATCGATTGTCTTCATCTAGGTTGTTCTTATTGCTTGAATCGATTTGGCCAATCTGTTCATGATTTTAGGTTTTTCTAGACAGCGAGAGTTGCTAGGTTGCTAGAAGAAACTTTGATAAGCAATTTATTCATTACCTGCGAGAGTAGATGTATTGGAGAATTATGAACATATCAAACTCGTTCTATAAAGCTCATCTGCGAATTCCTAATACTAACGAGAGTTAGGATTTTTAGGTCGTTAGATGAAGATATTGGTATCACGAGAGTAAATCAATATTATCTTTGTGTTTGAGTTCTAGATTTGTTCTTATTAATTGCCTGAATAGTTGTTTGACATTTGCTCTGAATCTCCTGCGAATTGCCTTGACCTAGCGCTTGTTTTATTATTGTTTAAAAACGGATTTGCTCTTATTACTTGCTAGTCACGATTTCGAACCAACATTTATTGAATCTCTTAGCTCTTAATTTAGCTCATTAAATCAAAGTGTGAACTTGGTCTTCGTGGGATCGACCCCTAAGTACTGCTACGAATTGCTGTGCACTTGCAGTAGGAAATAGGGTTTAAAACTCGTGTATCAAGTTTTTGGCGCCGTTGCCGGGGACCAAATTTTTACCTTTGGTTTACGGCTAGATCATTAGACTAAGAACCCTACTGAACTCGTTTCCTGCTTTTCTTCTTCGTCGTGTTTCAGGTGTATGACCAGGAGCACAAGGAGCAGAAACAACGAGGATCTTGTTAGCTTATCAAACGAGGAGTTAGCAAGGGCAGAACGAGAGAACAGGCAGAGACGTAACACACCTGTTCCGGAACCATAAACTTCTGATATCGCTTCTACAGAGATGGGCGATAACTACAACATGGCAGCTTAGCTGCGAACTCTTCAGGCAGCCATGGAGCAGCTGCGCTTGCAGCAAGAGCGACAGCTCGTTCAACAACCAGCGTTCGGAGACAAAGACGCAGCACATGCTTATTACCAGGATCGATCTGTGATCGTTACTCCAACCATTCAGAGGCAAGATTATGAGATCAAGCCTCAGATGATTGCGCTTGTCAAGAAGCATCTCTTCCATGGCCTACCTGCTGAAATTCCAATGGATCACATCGAGAACTTCGAAGAAATTTGCAGCACCACCGGCTCCAATGGTGTGCCTCCCGATTTCTTGAAGTGCAAGGTTTTCCCCTTCTCTCTTGCGGGAAAAACATCACGGTGGTTAAAATCTTTACCACACGGTTCTCTTGCGACTTGGGCTGATGCGCGAGAGGCCTTTTTGGACAAATTCTACACCAAGTCCAAAACCGCAGCTTTGAGAAGCAAGATATCCTCGTTCGAGCAACATCCCGGCGAGTCCTTCAATGAAGCATGGGAGCGATTGAAAGAGTATAAGCGTGAGTGCCCTCACCACGGCTTTAGCGACGAGCAGCTGCTCAGCACCTTCTACGATGGAGTGGAATGGGACTACATAAACGCCCTCAATGCCGCCAGTAATGGAGACTTCTACACCAAATCGAAAGAAGGAGCGTTGGAACTAATCGAAAACTTAGCCGCAAGCTCCAACAACAAGTCTCCAGAATACGTCAAGAAAAAGGTCAACATCGTATAATCCAAGAAGACCGATGAGCTCACAGCCAAGGTTAGCCTTCTGCTAAAGGGAAACCAGAAGTCGGTCCACTTCGTGGATGAGAATGGAGAAGAGCCCCTCTCCCTGGTCTTTGGAGAGGAAACCAGTGATGATCAGATGGAGGTCAACTATGTGAATGGACAAAGCTTTGGACAGAACCGCGGTTTTAATAAACAAGGTTTCAACACTCACCCGAACTTGTCCTACAGAAGTACCAATGTGGAGAACCCTCAAGATCAGGTTTATCCTAAACAAGGAGCCTAACCTCAGACGGGTTTCCAGAGAGGCTACTCCAGCAATTATCAAAACCAGAACCGGCCATTCATCCAAAACCAGAACCGATTACAAGGAGGGAATCAGCCTAGGCAGCCCTACAACAACTCGCAGCCAAGCAGTTTCAGAACCCGCAGCCTCAGCAGTTTCAAAATCCGCGCCCCCCCTTCTCCAGCAACCGGTTCTCAAGACAAGCTGAAAAACATGATGCAACAACTTCTAGCTGGACAGCAGAAAGCCGCAGCTGAAATTAATGCTAAGGTTGACACCATGTATGTGGATCTCAATGGAAAGTACGAAGCTGTCTGGACACACATAAGCAGCTTGATATTCAGATTGCTCAAGACTGCTGAGTCTATAAAAAGGACCCTAGGAACTCTGCCTGGAAAAGTTGAAGCACCTAGGAAGGAGTTTGTCAACGCCATTGAGCTGAGAAGTGGGAAAACACTCCATGACGGCACAACCTCACGATCGGAAAAAAGGTAAAGAAGTAGCGACTGAGTACGTGCACCCATCCGACGAGCACCTGCTCGGATCAAATCTAGGCGTACAGGAGATTGGTGAAACTATCAACCACTCAACGCATGCTGGATCATCATCTCCACCCCTCGACATTCTGGAGGACGATATGACTGAGCACCTTGGCGGCTCATCAGAGCACGTGTGCGGTCGAACCAAACAGCTCACCTCAACACCAAAACCCACTGCGATTCTAGAGAGAGTGTACAGACCTAAGGTTCCCTACCCTGTACCACCAAAGAAATCTCGCAAGGACTTGGAAGATGCTAAGTACAGGGAGATTCTCCAAGATCTCACCGTCAGGCTACCCCTCGCAGATGCTGTTCAGATGATACCAGCTCTCAAACGGTATATGAAAACTCTAGTTTCTGGGAAAATCGTTGAGGAACAGAAGATGATGACAATCTCAAAAGAGTGCAGTGTTGTCCTTCAGAACAAGGTTTTAAAGAAGAGAGGAGATCCTGGGCGATTTGTTCTATCTGTAACAATCGGCCCTATGACTTTCGCGTGCTCTCTTTTTGATCTCCGTTCCAGCGTGAATCTCATGCCTTACTCAGTGGCCAAGTGTCTAGGCTTCACTAAGTTTAAACCCACACGGATTTCCTTGGTCTTTGCCGATCGATCAACCAAGCTTCCCAAAGGAGTTCTGGAAGACATCTACGTGCGAATAGGGGATACGCTGATTCCTGCCGACTTTGTGGTTCTGGAACTTGAGGAGGAGCCCAAAGATCCTCTGATTCTCGGCTGACCATTCCTATGCACAGCTGGTGCAATAATTGACGTCCAGAATGGCATGATCGATCTTCAGCTAGGCGATATGGTGATGACATTCGAGATGGACAAGTTGCTGAAGAAGCCTATGCTGGATGGACAAACCTTCGTTGTGGAAGGTGTAGATGACGTCTATGACGAGGCAGCCGAAGAAATTCTCTGCCCGGATCCTCTTGAGACCGCCTTAACTCTAGCTGAAAGAGAGCACGGTTTCATGAGTGAAGAAGCAGACAGCCTTGCCAAGATGCTAGACTCCAGTCGCAGGATGGAGCAGATGGTGGCCTACATGAATTAACCTCTTCGATACTTGTCAAGGTTCATCAGTTTGGATTGCGGGCTATCCCCGAATGAACAATCTTCTTATATTGAGCTGGAAACTGGATTACAATATTCATCAGATTCAGGCTTCGTCCAAACTGGAAAACTTGGTAGAATTGATGCAAGTCTAGAGTCCAAGTACCCAAAATCACAGACAACGTTGAGATACTTTCCAGAGGGAATACGGAACTGTTACAATCTTAGCGTGTATCAGGGAACAAATTATTTGATCAGAGCTACAAGTACCTATGGAAATCACGATGGTCTTAACATTTCTCCTAGATTTGATTTGTATATAGGCCCTAATTTCTGGGTAACAATAGATTTGGAGAAGCATGTAAGTGGTAGTACATGGGAGGAGATCATTCACATCCCAAAGTCAAACTCTTTGGATGTGTGTCTTATTAAGACAGGCACATCAACGCCAATCATATCGGCCCTGGAACTAAGATCTCTAGCAAATAATATTTACATCACTGAATCAGGTTCTTTGAAGTCGATATTGAGGTCATACCTAAGCGAATCAACAAAAATTATAAGGTTAGTTTTATGATTTTGGTGAGTTATAAGGTCCAATCTTTTAGGGTATTTTTACTAATTATGTAAATGAGTAATAAATACAAAAGTAAAATATTCTGATTATATCTATACTGTTGTGGCATTCCTTTGTTCATTCAGTATGGATCTTTACCGGCAAATCTTGACTTTCAGTCAACAGTAGTAAATTAGCTTTAAATTGATTAAAAGGTTTTTTCTTACTCATTAGGTTGTACATGGTTAATAATTCAAGATTGTGGTCAGCGCAAGTACCCTAATGATTTCTACGATCGAATATGGGCTCCACACTTTGAATCGGAATGGAGGCAAATTTCCACCACTCTCAAAGTGAACAACACCAATAATGGTTTTCTTGTGCCGCAAGATGCGGTCATGACTGCCGCAGTACCTGCGAATGCGAGTGCGACGTTGAGGTTTACAAAGGATCTTGAGTTCCCTAAAGATGAGCTTTATTTCTACTTCCATTTCTCTGAGGTCCAAGCCTTACAGGCCAACGAGAGTAGAGAGTTCAGCATTTTGTGGAACGGAGAAGTAATCTACACTTTGAGTCCTAAGTATCTAAAGGCCAGCACGCTTTACAGCGTGTTACCATTTCTTTGTGAAGTAGGCAAATGCTTATTAGAGCTGAAAAGAACTCAAAACTCAACTCTCCCACCTTCGCTTACCGCCATGGAAGTTTTCACAGTGATCGACTTTCCACAGTCAAAAACAAACGATGATGATGGTATGTTTTTTTTTTTATGGTTAGTTAATTACTCAAAACATCATATGCTAAGTTATTCACGTAAGTCGTCAAAATTGGTGACATGCAGTGATTGCTATCAGAAACATCAAAGACACCTACGGATTGAGTAGAATCTCAGGAGATCCGTGCGTACCCAAGCAGTTTTTGTGGGACGGTCTAATCTGCAGCGACACGAATGTGTCAACGCCACCAAGAATCATTTCCTTGTGAGATCTCTATCCCACAACCCTCGTTAGATTAGGCTTGTTAGAAAAACTTCTAGCAACTACTGAACACTTTTTATTTTTCTTCTTTTGAACTTATAAACAGGAACTTGTCTTCAAGTGGGCTAGTGGGAACCATACCAACTGGAATTCAAAATCTTGACCATCTCCAAAAGCTGTAAATATGATCATGTTATTAATTGGAAGGAAAATAAAATTTATATATGTCAATGACCTTTTTCATTAATTTCTGACAAATTTCAGGGACTTGTCAAATAACAATCTGACAGGATTAGTTCCTGAATTTCTAGCAAACATGATATCCTTGCTGCTCATGTAAGTTTTCCAACATGTCTTGGTGGTTTTATAATGGATCGTGTTCACCTAAGTACGAAGATTCTTTGATTTTTAACAGAGACTTGAGGAAGAACAACCTAAATGGTTTCCAAAGGCCCTACGTGATAGAGAAAAGAAAGGACTACAGTTACTGTAAGAAGGAAATCATCCACACATATTTTTTCATTCAAGGTAAATTGCCTTGTGGCGCAAGGCTTGTGCATTCAGAATACTAAAAGATAAATATAATCTTTTGTTTTGTAGTGTTGATAAGTGTTTATCAGGTTCATGTGTCCCAAAAAAGAAATTTCCAAAGTTGATTGTTTCAGTAGCTGCTTCCACCGTAGTGCCCATTGGAGTGGTTGATATGAGGCATTTTCACCTTATTCTAACCAATGTTTTCAAGTCATTTTTGAGTCTTTTTGGTCTTTATCGAGTAGTTTCAGGTCATTAGGAAGCTTTGGACGAAGTTTGGGGTGATTAGGGCCTTTGGAGCATAAAAGAATCATATTGGAAGAAAAGAAGGCGAATCTGTGAAGAATTACTAATTTCACCTCCGAGCACCTGCTCGCACGGCCGGAGTAAAAAAAAGGGAGGTCGTTTTGACCTAACCCTAATGACAAAAATAAGAGGAGCAGCCGCCTATGAAGAGCCAATATATATAGTCCCTTTAGTCTTAGGTTTTTGAGGATCCTATCCTTTATTTTCTACTTTCCACCTTTAGTTTTCCTATTCTCTGATGAGCTTTATATTATTTTTGGGAGAAGAATCTCTGCAACACCTTGAGAAGAATTCTGAACCCTATTCTTTTATTTTAATATCGATGCTTTATTTTTATTCAGTCTCTTTGCTTTCTTCTTCTTTCATTATGCATGAATAGATCTTTTAGTTCGGTTAAGGTTTTCAAAGGAATTTATGAGCTAAAGGATTAAACACAAATAGGCTTAGAAATCGATAGTTTTCATCCTTGTTGATCTTATTGCTTGAGTTAAACTGGCCGCTTAATTCATGATATTAGGTTAGCTTAGACAACGACAGTTGCTAGGTTGCTAGAAGAAACATTGATGAGCAATTTATTCATTACATGCGAAAGTAGATGTATTGGAGAATTGTGAACATATCAAACCTATCCTTAATGCTTGTTTGCGATTTTTAGGGCCAACGACAGTTAGGATTCTAGGTCGCTAGACAAAGTTATTGATGCCACGACAGTAGATTGATATTATCTTTATGTTTGAGTTCTAGACTTGTGCTTAATCATTGCCTGAATAGTTGTTTGATCTGTTGCTCTGAATTGCCTGCGAAATTCCTTGACCTAACGCTTGTTTATTATCTCATATCCGATTTCAGTTTAATTGTTTGTTACAAACGAAACCAACTTTATTTGATTTGTCTTAGCTCTAAATCTAGCTTATAAAACCATAGTGTGACACTTGGTCTTCGTCGGATCGACCCCTAAGTACTACTACGATTTGCTGTGCACTTGCAGTAGGAAAATAGGGTTTAAAACTCGTGTATCAAGTTTTTGGCGCCATTGCCGGGGACCAAATTCTTACCTTTGGTTTACGGCTAAATTTCTAGACTAAGAACCCTACTAAACTCGTTTTTCTCTTTTTCTTTTCTTTGTGTTTCAGGTGCATGTCCACAAGGAGCACAAGGAGAAGAAACAACGAGGATCTTGTTAGCTTATCAAACGAGGAGTTAGCAAGGGCAAAACGAGAGAACAGGCTGAGACGCAACACACCTGTTCCGGATCGAGAAACATCTGATATCACCTCTACAGAGATGGGAGACCAAACCGACATGGCAGCTCAGCTGCAAACCCTTCAGGCGGCCATGGAGCAGCTTCGTTTGCAACAAGAAAGGCAGCTCGTGCAACAGCCTGCTTTCGGAGACAAAGATGCGGCACACGCATACTATGAAAACCGAGCCGCAATCATCCCTCCGACCATTCAAAGGCAAGATTATGAGATTAAGCCTCAGATGATTGCACTCATGAAGCAGCACCTCTTTCACGGTTTGCCTGCTGAGATTCTGATGGATCACATCGAGAAATTCAAAGAGATCTGTAGCACAACCGGCTCCAATGGTGTGCCTCCAGATTTCTTGAAGTGCAAGCTTTTCCCCTTCTCTCTTGCGGGAAAAGCATCACGGTGGTTAAAGTCTTTACCACCAGGCTCTCTATAGACTTGGACTGATGCGAGATCAGCTTTCTTGGACAAGTTCTACACCAAGTCTAAGACTGCGGCCTTGAGGAACAAGATATCCTCATTCGAGCAACATCCTGGCGAGTCCTTCAATGAAGCATGGGAGCAATTCAAGGAGTTGAAGCGCGAGTGCCCTCACCATGGGTTTAGCGATGAGCAGCTGCTCAGCACCTTCTAGGATGAAGTAGACTGGGACTACAAAAATGCCCTTAATGCAGCTAGTAATGGAGATTTCTACACAAAGTCAAAAGAAGGAGCTCTAGAGCTGATCGAGAACTTAGCCGCAAGTTCCAGCAACAAGAGTCCGGAATACGATAGGAAGAAGGTCAATAGCGTGGAGTCCAAGCAGATTGTGGAGCTCACAGCCAAGGTTAACCTTCTCCTGAAGGGAAACCAAAAGTCGGTCCACTTTGTGGATAAGAATGGAGAAGCACCCCCTCGCTCAAGTCTATGAAGAAGAAACCGGTGATGATCGGATGGAGGTCAATTATGTGAACGGGCAAGGATTTGGACAGAACCGCGGTTTCAACAACCAAGGCTTCAACACTCATCCGAACCTGTCCTATAGGAGCACCAATGTGGAGAATCCGCAAGATCAGGTCTATCATAAGCAAGGAAATCAGCCACATATGGGTTTTCAGAAGAATTACTCTAACAACTACCAGAACCAGCCATTCGTTCCAAATCAGAAACGGTTCCAATCAGGGATTCAACCGAGACAGCCTTTCGCAAATTCACAGTCTCAACCATTCCCAAATCCGCAGCCTCCATCTTCAGCAACCGGCTCTCAAGACGAGGTGAAGAACATGATGCAACAACTACTAGCGGGACAGTAAAAAGCCGCGGCTGAGATCAACTCCAAGGTTGACATACTGTATGTCGACCTTAATGGGGAGTACGAGGCTGTGTGGACTCACATGAAGCAGCTCGATATTCAGATTGCACAAACCGCTGAATCAGTTAAGAGGACACCAGGGACTCAAGCAGAGGTGAACTACGTGAATGGAGGCTATGTGGAGAATCATAGCTTGCAAGCTCCGGGGTCTAACTCTCAAGACGAGCTGAAGTCTCTTATGCACTTGGTTCTACTCAACCAACAGAAATCTGCTCATGTGGTCGATGTCAAGGTGGACAGCATGTACAATGATCTCAACAGTAAGTTTGAAGCTGTTTGCACTCACATGAAGAAGCTTGAGATTCAGATTGGTCAAACTGGTGAGGCATCAGGAATTCTTCCGGGGATAGCAGAGGTGAATCTTAGGAACGAGTATGTCAATGCAGTTGAGATGAGAAGTGGGAGGATACTGAATTCTGCAGCGAGGAACGTCATATCCTCAGAAAAAGCTATATAGCAGGCTGAGGAGCACCCTCTCAAGGGAGAGATATTTTCTCATGGCGTAGAAAAAAAGATGAATTACGCCTCATCATCTGGAATACCCTTACTCTCATTTGACTTATTCTGGCGTAGAAAAAATGAGTGAGCACCCCATCTCTCCGACAGAGCACCTGCTCGCTACCCCAGAGCACATGCTCCCCCGAGATGCTCCCACCAAACCTGCAGAAAATCTTCCAGCGAGGGTCTACATTCCTAAGGTGCCTTACCCAGTTCTACCTAGAGATCAGAGGGAACCCATCAGTGCAGAGAAACTAGCTGATTTTAGAAGATGACTCAAGAAGAGATTAAGGCAGTCTTTGTAGAAGCAAGGAGTATACCATCAGCATTGAGGGTATTGCCTAAGGTTGAAGATCCTGGGAAATTTCTGGTCCCATGCTCCATTGGTGGAGTTGAATTTAAAGAAGCTCTTTGTGATTTTGGGTCAAGTGTTAATCTCATGTCAAGAGCTCTTGCAGAGAAATTGAAAATTTCTGAGGTAAAGCCTAGTCATATGAATCTTCGATTTGCGAACTCCTCCTCAACAACATCGTCTGGCAGCATTCACGATCTACCTGTCCGAATAGGGGAATGCCTAGTTCCAACTGATTTTCAGGTTGTGGAGATGCGAGAAGGTTATGGCGTGCCCTTACTTCTTGGAAGACCATTCCTGGCTACAGTGGGGCAATCATAAATATGCCGAATAAGCGAGTCTGCTTTTCCAAGATTGACAAAAAGGTCTTCTACAAAGCCATTCCCATAGGAACCACCACACGCGCCTCTTACATCTCAGCAGTGGATAGAGAAGAAGAACCTGCTCCGATCCCGCGAGCACCTGCTCCACCACCCAGGAAGTTTAGGGAGAAGACAAGGACTCAGGGAGACATGCAGTGCAAGAAGATCACGGGAGGACCTCAAATGACTTTGATCCCACAAGGATATGATGGACACTGGGTTGACTACAAGGTGAGGTGCAAAGGTCATCCTAAACATTTCTCTAGAGTTAGAGCTATTCTTCCATCAGAGTTGAAAGAGAAGGGAATTGGTGTTGTGAATGGAATGCTGAGTACGGTTCTGAACATGAGAATGTCTGATTGTGGAGTTTGTTTTGGAGCAAGCGCTCAACCCCAACCTGATTGATACATGGCACCAAAGTCAAGCTAATGACTTAAACCAAGCGCTTAGTGGGAGGCAACCCACTGGTAAGTGTCTCTAACTTTTATTTTTCTTTGATACTAATTTTTGGTTTTCGTTTTTGTTGTTTCAGTTTATATATATATATATATATATATAAAAGAGCGAGCACCCCAATCTGTTTCCGAGCACCTGCTCCGCCAGGGTGCTCCACGAAAAAAAAAGGGGGACGTCTTCAGGTAAGTTTTCTTGTTCCTACACCATTGTTAAATCCATTATATATTTTTCGTTTCTCATCCTTTCTCTTGATTTATTTTCACACCGGGACGGTGTGAAGTAAGTCTGGGGGAGGGTGTTGGTACTAATTCAGTTTTCTTTGTCTTGTTTCAGTCGTTTTGCGTTTGTTTTATTGAGTCAAAATTTAGTTGGGAATTATGATCTTTCTTTGGAACAAACTGTTTTAGCTACCACTTTAGTGACCATTCTTACAGCCATTGACTGCAGATTCTACCAAAAGAAAATTCCAAAGGTAAATTGAACTTCCATTATCCCCATATTGTTTGAGTGTTTAGATGATCCAGAGCTGGCCCAGATGTAATGAACTTAACTTTTCTCATCTTGGGGCTTGATATACTTTGGATCGGATTCCTTGCTTAGGTCTGATAGGATTAGTCTGTGATTATGTTTTCCCTCTCTCTTCCCTTCATTTTCTCTAAAAAAAAAGAGAATGAAAAAGAGATATAGCTTTGAAAAGAAGTTGAATCATTGGATACTTGTCTAAAAAAAAGAAAAAAAAGAAAAAAAAAAGAGAACAATCAGTCGATAAAATAAAATAAAATGATACCCTAGTAGGGAAAAATCGACTGATTGGAAGCGAGAAAAGAGGGAGAAAGGAAACTAGAAGCCGGTTGTCTATAAATTCAGTACTTGGGTGAGTAAGAGTCCATGTGTCATTTGATCGATAGTACCTCGATGAGACTGCACTTAAAACTTAATAAGGATGGCAATGGGGATTTTAGATTACTCTTATGGGTTGTGATTTGGAATCTGGATGGTTAGTAAGTCTGCGAAAAATTACTAGAGGTCATAACTTAAGTTGGTACTGTTTGATGTGGCTTACTCTAGTGCTGGTTGATTCAGGGTTCTAAAGGATAAGTGAGTTCCCATGTTTTCAAACATTTATTCTGCGGTTTAAGCTTTAGTTTGTTTGAGGACAAACAAAGGTCTAAGTCTGGGGGAATTGATATAAGGCATTTTCACCTCACTCTAACCAATGTTTTCAAGTCCTTTTCGAGTCTTTTTGGTCTTTATCGAGTCGTTTCAGGTCATTAGGAAGCTTTGGACGAAGTTTGGAGTGATTAGGGCATTTGGAGCATAAAAGAATCATATTGGAAGAAAAGAAGGTGAATCTGTGAAGAATTACCAATTTCACCTCCGAGCACCTGCTCCCGATTTTCGATCACCTGCTCGCACGGCCGGAGTAAAAAAAAAAAGGGAGGTCGTTTTAACCTAACCCTAATGAAGAAAATAAGAGGAGCAGCCGCCTATGAAGAGCCAATATATATACTCCCTTTAGTCTTAGGTTTTTGAGGATCCTATCATTTATTTTCTACTTTCCACCATTAGTTTTCCTATTCTCTAAGGAGCTTTGTATTTTTTTTGGGAGAAGAATCTCTGCAACACCTTGAGAAGAATTCTGAACCTATTCCTTTATTTTAATATCGATGCTTTATTTTTATTCAATCTCTTTGCTTTCTTCTTCTTTCATTATGCATGAGTAGATCTTTTAGTTAGGTTAAGGTTTTCAAAGGAATTTATGAGCTAAAGGATTAAACACAAATAGGCTTAGAAATCGATAGTCTTCATCCTTGTTGATCTTATTGCTTGAGTTAAACTGGCCGCTTAATTCATGATATTAGGTTAGCTTAGACAACGACAGTTGTTAAGTTGCTAGAAGAAACATTGATGAGAAATTTATTCATTACCTGCGAAAGTAGATGTACTGGAGAATTGTGAACATATTAAACCTATCCTTAATGCTTGTCTGCGATTTTTAGGGCCAACGACAGTTATGATTCTAGGTCGCTAGACATAGTTATTGATGCCACGACAGTGGATTGATATTATCTTTATGTTTGAGTTCTAGACTTGTGCTTAATCATTGCATGAATAGTTGTTTAATCCGTTGCTCTGAATTGCCTGCGAAATTCCTTGACCTAACGCTTGTTTATTATAGTTCTCATATCCGATTTCAGTTTAATTGGTTGTTACAAACGAAACCAACTTTATTTGATTCGTCTTAGCTCTAAATCTAGCTTATAAAACCATAGTGTGACACTTGGTCTTCGTCGGATCGACCCCTAAGTACTACTACGATTTGCTGTGCACTTGCAGTAGGAAAATAGGGTTTGAAACTCGTGTATCAGTGGTACTGATTCTCATTTTTGTGTTCAGAAAAAAAGGGGATCAAGTCATGTGGAAGGTATTGACTCATCAATTAATCAACAAACTATATACTACAAGGTGTGATGGATATCGTTGGTTTACTTGATTTTTCTCTACATATATCTATCTTCTTCGCTAGTAATGCCACCAATGGATATTACGTCAACTAGTACATCCGAACATGTGATAGAGACAAAAAGGAGAAGGTTTACTTATTCAGAAGTTGTGGAAATGACAAAAAATTTCCAAATAGCTATAGGGGAAGGAGGGTTTGGTGTCGTCTACCATGGTTATTTGAACGACTCAGATCAAGTGGCGGTTAATGTACTCTCGCAATCATCATCACAGGGCTATAAAAACTTCAAGGCAGAGGTATGATATGCCATAGATTTTCTTACAAAATGACCAAAATATGATCAATAATATATTTCAAGTCATGTTAAACCAATGTGTTTTGTCATTGTTGGTATGTGGGTGGAACTTCTTCTAAGAGTTCACCACATAAATTTGGTGAACCTTGTCGGATATTGCGATGAGAGGGATCACTTGGCCCTCATCTACGAATACATGTCCAATGGAGACTTAAAAGATCATTTGTCAGGTGAAAGATGAATACATATATCATTACGATTTTCTTGATTATTTCGGAATATAACTCATATGACAGCCATTTTTGACAATCTAATACAGGAAGACAGGGTGATCCTGTTTTAAAATGGAATACCAGACTAAGAATAGCTGTCGATGCTGCTCTAGGTTCGTATAGTAACTCAAAATAGTTTCAATCACTTGCTTTCATTACAAAAGCGTCCATGCCACAACTCACTAAAGGATGTAAATAGTTCAAATATATGGAGATGTACATATATGTATATACATTTGAATATACTTAAAACACCTTTTGACCAAATAAAATAACAGTACTAGTTAATAATTTGAAGACTGAATCAATATGTACTTTTTCAGTAAAATAATTGTAAACACAATTTGATACATCTGTTATAAACTTATAATGATGCTGAACTTTTTCCCATCAAACTTTCACTTATCAGAATTTCTTAAATCAGTTAACATGAATGAGTCTATTGCATAGGGCTGGAATACTTGCATCATGGATGCCGGCCGTCAATGGTGCATAGAGATGTTAAAAGTACGAATATACTGTTGGATGATCAGCTCATGGCCAAAATTGCTGATTTTGGGCTTTCAGGATCATTCAAATTCGGAGATGAATCTCAGGTTTCAACGGGATATCTTGATCCCGAGTAAGTACTATTGATTCCCTTGATATGTGCAACCTGTTGTAAATTATGCCTGCATCCCCTTCTTTTTTTTGTTAACTTATGTCTGCATTCATCTTCATTGTTGAACTGAATACATATAACTTCATCTTCATGTCTCCAGATACTATAGAACAAGTCGGTTGGCTGAGATGAGCGATGTATACAGTTTTGGGATTGTATTACTAGAATTTATTACAAACCAACGTGTGATTGACCAAGCACGGGGAAAACGTCACATTACAGAATGGGTGGCATTTGTGCTTAATGAAGGAGATATTACTAGCATCATTGATCCTAACCTTGACGGTCAATACAACTCTCGTTCAGTTTGGAGAGCACTTGAATTGGCTATGTCATGCACGAACTCATCTTCGGAACAACGACCAAACATGTCTCAGGTTGTTATCGATCTAAAGGAGTGTATAGCTTCTGAAAACTCGATTAAAAGTAAGGACAACGACTCGAATAGTTCTCGCGAACTGAGCTCGAGCGTTGATACTGAGGTGGTCCCTAGTGCAAGGTAGTATTTGCATAGTCACCTTGACCTCGGTCACATCAATGTCTTTCTAATTACTGTATTATTCTGTGGCTAGAGGAGTGCTTAAGTTTTTGTTATAATTTGGTTCAATATACCACTCTTTTGATATTGTCTTTGGATTGTTGTTTGAAATTTGAGTAGTTAGTTTACCTTCCACATTCGGCCATTATGAAATAACTTTTAATAACTTGTTTTTAAGATCAAATATTAATGCCTCCTGTTTGCTTTTTTGACTTTTTGAGCATGACGACAAGACAATTATTTTTTGTCAAAAAAGTTCCGTGCAAAGATCATCAGATTTCAGAGAAAAAAAAAATACAATGTATATGTGAGATTGTGAATCTTTAAGTGCAAGCATGTAGTGAGTGAGTTCTAATAAAATTAATTGGGGCGAATGTCATATTTCATCAAAATTGAAACCCTTTATTCTGGATAGACGAGAAAAAACCAAAGATTATGTGGTTATGTGGACAATCTAGTGCCGAGATATGGTTATGGTCTATTCCAGAAAAAGGTGATAATTTTTGGAAACAAACTTAGCTTTTATGCGTTGTTGACATGATATATAAAGATTACTAGGTGATTCTCCCGTGCTCATGCACGGGTATGAATATTTATAAAGTAACTCACTTAAAATTATTGGTTAATATTATCTTTTATTTATTTATAAGTTTCTATTTGTTTTGTCAACTATATGAATTCATGTAAATAGAAGATTGTTTTAAATAATTTTAAGATGTTATATATCTTATTAAACATTTTTTGGTATAAAAATTTAGATAGGCACCGTTATTCATTTTTATATTTATTATATGACATATATTCCTTTGAATTGAAATACAATTATTTTTTTATTCTGTTTAGGCTAAAGTTGGCTCAATTTTTTCAATTTTTTATCTTAGATTTGTAAAGCTATTATTGTAAAATTTTAGTTTATTTTTTAGTTTAATTATTTTTCTTTTTCAAAATCACATTAATAAAAGGAAATAATTTTAAAACATAAAATAATTTTTGCATATATAAAAAACGAAAAATACAAAAAGGAAAGTATTTAATAAAGGGAAATAATTTTTGCATATATAAAAAAGGAAAGTCTTTTTGAAGTCATACTAAAAAGAAAAAACTTTAAAATAATTTTAAAAATTAAGAAAGTAAAACTTCCCTTTATTTATATAAATATGAATATGTTTTCAAAAATTTATTAAAAATAGAAATTAAGACTTTCTTTTATTTTATCTCATTAAGGGTATGCTTGTAATCAACCACTGTAAGAATCAACATGAGCGCGACACATATGCAAGTGACTTCTCAAATAATATTATTAAGATAAGCTTTACTGGTATGCAGGATCCAAGACTTTGACTCCCAAGATGATTAACAGACTTTGACTCCTCAAGGACTGTCCTTCGCAGGATCCAGATATTCTTGAACATGTTTTCGAAGCGAGCAAAAAAATAATGGTTAATGATGGATGCCATGAGACTGATGAGTCAGGAGAGATCAGTCTAGAGACAAGGAGAAGCAGGAAGCGAAAACGGGTAAGCATTAGGCATTAACTGAACATAATAATACTATATATCTCACAATTCTGTTTAGGTTCAAATTCAATTGCAAAACTTTTTATATAAATTAGATAATTGGATTTTCATTTTTCAGGTTGCGTTAAGAACCTGCCTTCAAAACCCGGGAAGAATAGAGGAGGTCACTTTGAATCTCCCAAATAATCATGAACCGGTCTTTTTGTAAGAGTAAAGATTGAAAATATTTCCGTATCTTTGTGTGTGTCAGTGTGATAGAATAATGTTCAGAGCTACTGGACAAAAACCAAATCGTTACTTCTTTCAGAAGAAACTGATCACTCTGTTTCGTCATTTGCTTTATCACAAATTTGTGGAAACTCTACAACTAAGGCACAAGTACAGAGATTGATTGTGCTAAAAGTTTTGAAATTTTTAGTTATTTTATCCAAAACTCGTCAACAAGGCCAACTCTCAACGGCCTCGTCTCTGTTTCCTTGGATTCTTTATACTAAAGTAAACACCAAACCGCTTAATGCAAAATCACATTCGCTTTGAACTTTTTGGCATGATGAACATTGACATAAGAGAGACAGAGAGAGAAAAGAAACAAGATAATTACTATTTGATTGCCTTTTTGGGAAAATGCCAAAGTGTTTTACAGATGTCATATACAACATCATCATGTGCACACTATGAGCTGAACAGAAGCTGAGAAACTTTCTACCAGCGAACTTGCAAGCTAGAGTTCTTGATTTCAGAAATGAACCAAGGAGAAATGTGTAAGTTTTCCTTACCAACTTGAAAATAAACAATCACTATGTCATCTCGTACCCATATCTGCAATTTTTCTTCAACCTTATCACAAGGTATTCAACCTTAATAGAGTCTTATCCATCAAAATGGTTTCCAACAATCTTCAGAAATTCAATTAAACCCAACAAGCACCCTCGGTTTTGAAAATCAAGTAATACATTCCAACCAGCAACATAGTTGATATATGATGATTCTAAACTTATAGAACATTATTGATAGGAACTCAGGCCTCAAAGGTGTCGACTTTCCTTGAGAGAGAACCTAATCAAACCAAGATCTGAAGCACAAGTTTGGACTTTGCAAGAGATGAACAGAGATGAAGCAGAGAAAGAACAGAGCAACGAAAGCAAGTAAAGCGAGAAAGAAAAGAACGCACAGGTTTGTTCACCCAGTTCACGCTAATAGCGCTACGTCTGGGCCGAGACCTTGTGTCTCGGAATCCACTAGTATCAAATAAGAGGTTTACAATAAGAGAATACAAGTGACCCGTCTAATACCCTTCACTAGTACTTAGACTCACTCTGTAACCTTCCCTTATGCCGAGAAAACTATGAACAAAGCTTATGCTTACAATAGTTCTCTCTATCCCTCTGAATATTGTGTTTTTTCCACACTCTATCTCAACAACCCTCAAGTCCTATTTATACAAGACTCTTTAGGTTTAAACCCTTGTGCAGAGAGCAGCCGCTTCCTTCAATAGATGACAAAAGCAGAAACGCATCTGAGTGAAAACGTTTACCATCGCCAAACGCTGTCTTTCCCTTTTGAGTAGGAACAGACAGAATGTCCTTGATGCCAAGCGTGCCTCTCTTGTTTGCTTGCTAACGGAAAGAGCTGTTCTTCCACGTTGGAGTGGTCCCAAAAGTAACTCATCCTTGATTAAACAATCATACTTTGGTCAGGTTACTTTTGGTCACACCTTTGGCTCCAAATTCAAACAAGCTCCTTGATCTTCAAGTTATCACAACCTTCACAAATCTCCACCTGATAGCTTAAAGAACAAACAATACTTCCTTGCACATTAATGAGATAGATTTACCTTCCATACTAGTTTCCTGGATTCCGGTCTCGGAGCCTGAGCTTTATTACTCAGGTTTAACCTGCAGCAAGTTCAGAGCCGTCTGAAACTTGCTAACAGCCACACCTTCGTGAAGATATCTGCAGGATTCTTCTCAGTCGATATCTTCAGAACCTCCACAGAACCACTTGCAATAATATCTCGAATGAAGTGGTGTCTTACATCGATGTGTTTCGTCCGTTCATGGTGCACATTGTTCTTGGATAAGGCAATGGCACTCTGAGAGTCACAGAAGATCTCGACACAGTCTTGATCATAACCGAACTCGCTTAACAGACCCTTTAACCAAACTGCTTCCTTAACTGCCTCTGTCAAAGCCATATACTCTGATTCTGTTGTAGACAAAGCAACAACTCGCTGCAGTCCTGACTTCCAACTTATGGTATTACCTCCAAGAGTAAATACCAGTCCTGTAATTGATCTCCTCTTGTCGTGATCTGCAGCAAAATCTGCATCGCAGTAACCCACGATTTTGAATTCAGAACTAGCTCTGTAACAAAGACGAGTTTGAAGACTTCCTTTAATGTATCTCAAAACCCATTTTACTCCAAGCCAGTGCTCCTTTATAGGTTGGCTCATGAATCGGCTAATCACTCCAACTGAATAAGCTAGATCTGGCCTGGTCCCAATCATGGCATACATGATGCTGCCTACAGCATTAGAATATGGGACGCTTCTCATGTATTCTTCATCTTCAACCAGTTGCTTCTCTGTCGCGGTTTTTAGCCTAAGATGAGCTGCCAGTGGAGTGATTGTTTCCTTAGCCTTTTCCATGTTATAAGTTTCAAGAATCTTGTTCAGATACCCTTCTTGAGACAGCCAAAGAGCTCTTGTTGATCGATTTCTTTTAATCTCCATTCCCAGAATTTTCTTGGCTGGTCCAAGATCCTTCATCTCAAACTTTTCACTGAGATCCTTCTTTAACTGAGAGATAGCTTCCTTGCTCTTAGCTGCTACAAGCATATCATCCACATAGAGTAACAAGTACATCAACGAACCATCTTGCAGCTTCTTGATGTATGCACAGTTGTCGTAGAGACTCCTTTGAAAACCAACCTTAGTCATGAAATTATCAAACTTCTCATTCCACTGCTTAGGTGCCTGCTTAAGACCATACAGAGCCTTTTTAAGGAGACAGACTTCATTTTCTTTGAACATGTGCTCAAAACCCTCAGGAGGCTCCATGTAGATTTTTTCCTTCAATTCACCATTCAAGAATGCAGTTTTTACATCAAGTTGTTCCAGCTCTAGATCTTCTTGAGCTGTGATGGTTAGCAGAATCCTTATGGATACGTGCTTCACAACAGGAGCAAAAATTTCATGATAGTCGATGCCCTCTCTCTGAGCATACCCTTTGGCAACTAACCTTGCCTTATAACGCGGTTCTTCTACACCAGGGATTCCAGACTTATATTTGAAAACCCACTTGCTTCCAATAACTCTTTGTCCTTCCGGCTTGACAACATTTAACCATGTACAGTTCTTCACCTGAGAAACCATTTCCTCTTTCATGGCTTGATTCCATTTTTCCCAGTTTCTGTCTCTCTTGGCTTCTCTGTAACCATCTGGCTCAACAGCATCTCCATCTTCTGTGGTGTACAGAGCTTCGGCAAAGTAGTCTTCATCATCAAACCTTCTTGGTGCTCTGACTTCTCGCCTTTCTCTGTCTCTGACCAGATGATAACTCGGTGGAGTTTGATTTATATCTATCCCCACGTCATCTTCTTGATGAGTATCAACTGTAGGAGTTTCTTGCTGCGATATCTGAGGAAGTGATGCTTGAGAATTTTCTCCAGATTCTCCACCTGAAGTGGACTCAATCTCTTCGTCGAGGTCTAGGTCCAGATACGATCCATCATGATCATCTTGATCAATATCTGCATCAGAGTTTTTCTGAAGCAGATCCTTGTACACCATATCCTCTTCAAAGATAACATTACGACTCACCACAAACTTCTTCTCACTCATCACCCAAACTTTGTACCCTTTCACTCCAGGTGGATAGCCAATAAGAACTCCTTTCTTAGCTCTGGGACTCAGTTTTCCATCATCAGTATGAATGTAGGCAACACAGCCGAATCTTCTCAGGTAGCTGTAAGTCGGTTGCTTCCCATACCATTTGTTATCTGGTATGTCATAGTTTAGCGCAGATGATGGTGCTTTGTTGATGAGTATAGCTGCTGTATGTGTTGCTTCTGCCCAGAAGCTTTTTGGTAAGCCTGAATCACTCAGCATTGTCCTCACTTTCTCCATCACTGTTCTGTTCATACGCTCTGCAACCCCATTCTGTTGGGGGGTATAAGCACAAGTTCTGTGTCGCTGTATTCCTCTTGCTTCACAAAACCCATCAAACAATCTGTTGCAGAACTCTAACCCGTTGTCAGTCCTAAGAGTCTTGATCTTCTTGTCGCTCTGATTCTCAACCAAAACAACCCAATCTTTGAACTTTTCGAAAGCCTCATCTTTGGTTCTCAGAAAATATATCCACACCTTCCTGGAAAAATCATCAATAAAAGATATGAAATATTGACACTTACCAAGAGAGAGTGGCACGGAAGGAGCTCCCCATAGGTCAGAGTGAACGTATTCAAGCTTCTCCTTTGTGTCATGTTGAGCCAAGTTAAAACCCACTCTTTTTGCTCTTCCAAAGATACAATCTTCGCACATTCCAAAAGTAGAAACCTTCTTCTTGTCAAGCAGACCCTTTCTCAACATCATACTCATGTTCTTCTGACTCATATGCCCCAATCTTCTGTGCCATAGGAGAGTGTCATCAAGCCTTCTTTCTGTAGCATGAGACTCGTCAACTGAAGGAGTCCATTTCAGAAGATACAGAGTATCAAATCTTTTTCCAGATAACAGCGTCTGATCCCCTGCCTTGATGCTTAGCCTCCCATTTTCTGATTCAAATCTGTAACCAGCTTTCTCAAAAGTTCCCAGAGACAGCAAGTTCCTATCCATATCAGGTATATACCTGACATTCGTAAGCAAAACATTCAGCCCATCTTCATTTCTGATCCGAATACTGCCAATACCTCTGACCTTAGCCACTGTTTTGTTACCCATTCTGACTGAGCTTCCTGTCTCTTCATTCAGTTCTTCGAACCAATCCTTCTTGTAGGTCATGTGGTAGCTGCACCCAGTGTCCATAATCCACTCATCTTCAAGATTTATGTCAGTAGATGATAGAGCTTCTGACACATACAAACCGGCAGCTTCCACTAAGTTTCCTTTCCCTGATGATTCTCCTTTGCTCATTCCTTGATCTTTCGATTTGTTCTTGCCTTTGCCTTTGTTAGGACAGGCATTTTTGAAATGGCCATCCTCGCCGCAGAACCAACATCCATCTCTGTTCTTGGACTTGGACCTCTTCTTGTTCGCCTTGCTTCCCTTATCACGTTGCTCACTCCTACCCCTTGACTCTTTCTTGTCTTTGACATAAAGTCCTTCTGCCTGACCTTTGATACTTTTCTTGCTTGTACCAAACTCCAGTTCTTTAGAGTAAATGGCTGAAATTACTTCATCCATTGTTAAGGTGGATCTTCCCGACCCATATCTAAGAGTATCCTTCAACGAGTCAAAGTTCTTTGGCAACGACATGAGCAATAATATAGCTTGATCCTCATCAGATACCATAACATCCATGTTCTCTAAATCTTCTACTATATGAAGAAACTCATCGATGTTACCTTCAACAGATGAACTCTCTGTCATGCGAAAGCTGTAAAGCTTCTGTTTCAGATAGATTCTGTTCGGAAGAGCTTTAGACATGTAGAGCTTGTCTAACGCCTTGAGCATAGAGGCTGCAGTCCTCTCCTTCTTCACCTTCCTTAGAACACTATCAGCTAGGCTGAGAACAATGGTGCTCCTCGCCTTTTTCATCTTCTCTTCTAAAGCAGCTTGCTTTTCTTCTTTCTTGTCGTCTTCGACCTCTTCAAGCTCCGAGCTTTTTTCTTTGAGCAAGTCGGAGTCTTTAAGAGCAACGCTCAAGCCTAGAATATCTAGGTGAGCTTCCAGCTTCTCTTTCCACATCGAGTAGTCTCCACGTCCATCAAACTTCTCCACTTCTATTCTCGCTGAAGTCATGGTTCCGAGTTTGTAAGAACAGCAACGAGCCACAAACAAGAGAACCTGGCTCTGATACCACTCTGATAGGAACTCAGGCCTCAAAGGTGTCGACTTTCCTTGAGAGAGAACCTAATCAAACCAAGATCTGAAGCACAAGTTTGGACTTTGCAAGAGATGAACAGAGATGAAGCAGAGAAAGAACAGAGCAACGAAAGCAAGTAAAGCGAGAAAGAAAAGAACGCACAGGTTTGTTCACCCAGTTCACGCTAATAGCGCTACGTCTGGGCCGAGACCTTGTGTCTCGGAATCCACTAGTATCAAATAAGAGGTTTACAATAAGAGAATACAAGTGACCCGTCTAATACCCTTCACTAGTACTTAGACTCACTCTGTAACCTTCCCTTATGCCGAGAAAACTATGAACAAAGCTTATGCTTACAATAGTTCTCTCTATCCCTCTGAATATTGTGTTTTTTCCACACTCTATCTCAACAACCCTCAAGTCCTATTTATACAAGACTCTTTAGGTTTAAACCCTTGTGCAGAGAGCAGCCGCTTCCTTCAATAGATGACAAAAGCAGAAACGCATCTGAGTGAAAACGTTTACCATCGCCAAACGCTGTCTTTCCCTTTTGAGTAGGAACAGACAGAATGTCCTTGATGCCAAGCGTGCCTCTCTTGTTTGCTTGCTAACGGAAAGAGCTGTTCTTCCACGTTGGAGTGGTCCCAAAAGTAACTCATCCTTGATTAAACAATCATACTTTGGTCAGGTTACTTTTGGTCACACCTTTGGCTCCAAATTCAAACAAGCTCCTTGATCTTCAAGTTATCACAACCTTCACAAATCTCCACCTGATAGCTTAAAGAACAAACAATACTTCCTTGCACATTAATGAGATAGATTTACCTTCCATACTAGTTTCCTGGATTCCGGTCTCGGAGCCTGAGCTTTATTACTCAGGTTTAACCTGCAGCAAGTTCAGAGCCGTCTGAAACTTGCTAACAGCCAACACCTTCGTGAAGATATCTGCAGGATTCTTCTCAGTCGATATCTTCAGAACCTCCACAGAACCACTTGCAATAATATCTCGAATGAAGTGGTGTCTTACATCGATGTGTTTCGTCCGTTCATGGTGCACATTGTTCTTGGATAAGGCAATGGCACTCTGAGAGTCACAGAAGATCTCGACACAGTCTTGATCATAACCGAACTCGCTTAACAGACCCTTTAACCAAACTGCTTCCTTAACTGCCTCTGTCAAAGCCATATACTCTGATTCTGTTGTAGACAAAGCAACAACTCGCTGCAGTCCTGACTTCCAACTTATGGTATTACCTCCAAGAGTAAATACCAGTCCTGTAATTGATCTCCTCTTGTCGTGATCTGCAGCAAAATCTGCATCGCAGTAACCCACGATTTTGAATTCAGAACTAGCTCTGTAACAAAGACGAGTTTGAAGACTTCCTTTAATGTATCTCAAAACCCATTTTACTCCAAGCCAGTGCTCCTTTATAGGTTGGCTCATGAATCGGCTAATCACTCCAACTGAATAAGCTAGATCTGGCCTGGTCCCAATCATGGCATACATGATGCTGCCTACAGCATTAGAATATGGGACGCTTCTCATGTATTCTTCATCTTCAACCAGTTGCTTCTCTGTCGCGGTTTTTAGCCTAAGATGAGCTGCCAGTGGAGTGATTGTTTCCTTAGCCTTTTCCATGTTATAAGTTTCAAGAATCTTGTTCAGATACCCTTCTTGAGACAGCCAAAGAGCTCTTGTTGATCGATTTCTTTTAATCTCCATTCCCAGAATTTTCTTGGCTGGTCCAAGATCCTTCATCTCAAACTTTTCACTGAGATCCTTCTTTAACTGAGAGATAGCTTCCTTGCTCTTAGCTGCTACAAGCATATCATCCACATAGAGTAACAAGTACATCAACGAACCATCTTGCAGCTTCTTGATGTATGCACAGTTGTCGTAGAGACTCCTTTGAAAACCAACCTTAGTCATGAAATTATCAAACTTCTCATTCCACTGCTTAGGTGCCTGCTTAAGACCATACAGAGCCTTTTTAAGGAGACAGACTTCATTTTCTTTGAACATGTGCTCAAAACCCTCAGGAGGCTCCATGTAGATTTTTTCCTTCAATTCACCATTCAAGAATGCAGTTTTTACATCAAGTTGTTCCAGCTCTAGATCTTCTTGAGCTGTGATGGTTAGCAGAATCCTTATGGATACGTGCTTCACAACAGGAGCAAAAATTTCATGATAGTCGATGCCCTCTCTCTGAGCATACCCTTTGGCAACTAACCTTGCCTTATAACGCGGTTCTTCTACACCAGGGATTCCAGACTTATATTTGAAAACCCACTTGCTTCCAATAACTCTTTGTCCTTCCGGCTTGACAACATTTAACCATGTACAGTTCTTCACCTGAGAAACCATTTCCTCTTTCATGGCTTGATTCCATTTTTCCCAGTTTCTGTCTCTCTTGGCTTCTCTGTAACCATCTGGCTCAACAGCATCTCCATCTTCTGTGGTGTACAGAGCTTCGGCAAAGTAGTCTTCATCATCAAACCTTCTTGGTGCTCTGACTTCTCGCCTTTCTCTGTCTCTGACCAGATGATAACTCGGTGGAGTTTGATTTATATCTATCCCCACGTCATCTTCTTGATGAGTATCAACTGTAGGAGTTTCTTGCTGCGATATCTGAGGAAGTGATGCTTGAGAATTTTCTCCAGATTCTCCACCTGAAGTGGACTCAATCTCTTCGTCGAGGTCTAGGTCCAGATACGATCCATCATGATCATCTTGATCAATATCTGCATCAGAGTTTTTCTGAAGCAGATCCTTGTACACCATATCCTCTTCAAAGATAACATTACGACTCACCACAAACTTCTTCTCACTCATCACCCAAACTTTGTACCCTTTCACTCCAGGTGGATAGCCAATAAGAACTCCTTTCTTAGCTCTGGGACTCAGTTTTCCATCATCAGTATGAATGTAGGCAACACAGCCGAATCTTCTCAGGTAGCTGTAAGTCGGTTGCTTCCCATACCATTTGTTATCTGGTATGTCATAGTTTAGCGCAGATGATGGTGCTTTGTTGATGAGTATAGCTGCTGTATGTGTTGCTTCTGCCCAGAAGCTTTTTGGTAAGCCTGAATCACTCAGCATTGTCCTCACTTTCTCCATCACTGTTCTGTTCATACGCTCTGCAACCCCATTCTGTTGGGGGGTATAAGCACAAGTTCTGTGTCGCTGTATTCCTCTTGCTTCACAAAACCCATCAAACAATCTGTTGCAGAACTCTAACCCGTTGTCAGTCCTAAGAGTCTTGATCTTCTTGTCGCTCTGATTCTCAACCAAAACAACCCAATCTTTGAACTTTTCGAAAGCCTCATCTTTGGTTCTCAGAAAATATATCCACACCTTCCTGGAAAAATCATCAATAAAAGATATGAAATATTGACACTTACCAAGAGAGAGTGGCACGGAAGGAGCTCCCCATAGGTCAGAGTGAACGTATTCAAGCTTCTCCTTTGTGTCATGTTGAGCCAAGTTAAAACCCACTCTTTTTGCTCTTCCAAAGATACAATCTTCGCACATTCCAAAAGTAGAAACCTTCTTCTTGTCAAGCAGACCCTTTCTCAACATCATACTCATGTTCTTCTGACTCATATGCCCCAATCTTCTGTGCCATAGGAGAGTGTCATCAAGCCTTCTTTCTGTAGCATGAGACTCGTCAACTGAAGGAGTCCATTTCAGAAGATACAGAGTATCAAATCTTTTTCCAGATAACAGCGTCTGATCCCCTGCCTTGATGCTTAGCCTCCCATTTTCTGATTCAAATCTGTAACCAGCTTTCTCAAAAGTTCCCAGAGACAGCAAGTTCCTATCCATATCAGGTATATACCTGACATTCGTAAGCAAAACATTCAGCCCATCTTCATTTCTGATCCGAATACTGCCAATACCTCTGACCTTAGCCACTGTTTTGTTACCCATTCTGACTGAGCTTCCTGTCTCTTCATTCAGTTCTTCGAACCAATCCTTCTTGTAGGTCATGTGGTAGCTGCACCCAGTGTCCATAATCCACTCATCTTCAAGATTTATGTCAGTAGATGATAGAGCTTCTGACACATACAAACCGGCAGCTTCCACTAAGTTTCCTTTCCCTGATGATTCTCCTTTGCTCATTCCTTGATCTTTCGATTTGTTCTTGCCTTTGCCTTTGTTAGGACAGGCATTTTTGAAATGGCCATCCTCGCCGCAGAACCAACATCCATCTCTGTTCTTGGACTTGGACCTCTTCTTGTTCGCCTTGCTTCCCTTATCACGTTGCTCACTCCTACCCCTTGACTCTTTCTTGTCTTTGACATAAAGTCCTTCTGCCTGACCTTTGATACTTTTCTTGCTTGTACCAAACTCCAGTTCTTTAGAGTAAATGGCTGAAATTACTTCATCCATTGTTAAGGTGGATCTTCCCGACCCATATCTAAGAGTATCCTTCAACGAGTCAAAGTTCTTTGGCAACGACATGAGCAATAATATAGCTTGATCCTCATCAGATACCATAACATCCATGTTCTCTAAATCTTCTACTATATGAAGAAACTCATCGATGTTACCTTCAACAGATGAACTCTCTGTCATGCGAAAGCTGTAAAGCTTCTGTTTCAGATAGATTCTGTTCGGAAGAGCTTTAGACATGTAGAGCTTGTCTAACGCCTTGAGCATAGAGGCTGCAGTCCTCTCCTTCTTCACCTTCCTTAGAACACTATCAGCTAGGCTGAGAACAATGGTGCTCCTCGCCTTTTTCATCTTCTCTTCTAAAGCAGCTTGCTTTTCTTCTTTCTTGTCGTCTTCGACCTCTTCAAGCTCCGAGCTTTTTTCTTTGAGCAAGTCGGAGTCTTTAAGAGCAACGCTCAAGCCTAGAATATCTAGGTGAGCTTCCAGCTTCTCTTTCCACATCGAGTAGTCTCCACGTCCATCAAACTTCTCCACTTCTATTCTCGCTGAAGTCATGGTTCCGAGTTTGTAAGAACAGCAACGAGCCACAAACAAGAGAACCTGGCTCTGATACCACTCTGATAGGAACTCAGGCCTCAAAGGTGTCGACTTTCCTTGAGAGAGAACCTAATCAAACCAAGATCTGAAGCACAAGTTTGGACTTTGCAAGAGATGAACAGAGATGAAGCAGAGAAGAACAGAGCAACGAAAGCAAGTAAAGCGAGAAAGAAAAGAACGCACAGGTTTGTTCACCCAGTTCACGCTAATAGCGCTACGTCTGGGCCGAGACCTTGTGTCTCGGAATCCACTAGTATCAAATAAGAGGTTTACAATAAGAGAATACAAGTGACCCGTCTAATACCCTTCACTAGTACTTAGACTCACTCTGTAACCTTCCCTTATGCCGAGAAAACTATGAACAAAGCTTATGCTTACAATAGTTCTCTCTATCCCTCTGAATATTGTGTTTTTTCCACACTCTATCTCAACAACCCTCAAGTCCTATTTATACAAGACTCTTTAGGTTTAAACCCTTGTGCAGAGAGCAGCCGCTTCCTTCAATAGATGACAAAAGCAGAAACGCATCTGAGTGAAAACGTTTACCATCGCCAAACGCTGTCTTTCCCTTTTGAGTAGGAACAGACAGAATGTCCTTGATGCCAAGCGTGCCTCTCTTGTTTGCTTGCTAACGGAAAGAGCTGTTCTTCCACGTTGGAGTGGTCCCAAAAGTAACTCATCCTTGATTAAACAATCATACTTTGGTCAGGTTACTTTTGGTCACACCTTTGGCTCCAAATTCAAACAAGCTCCTTGATCTTCAAGTTATCACAACCTTCACAATTATAATTTCTGACCAATCAGGTTTCGTGATTTAGAAATTCTAGACATTTTGTCGAATACTTTCAACGCCTCCCTCCACTTGAACTCCTCAACGCGTCATGCACTTGATCAAGTATAGCCAACATAGCTTCGCGATGAAATTGAAAAAGAAACATAGCTTTACGATCAGGTTCACACGCATAAAACGCCCATAACTATACGCTTCCACAGGGGAAATCGGTAAACACATAAAATAGGAAATGAACGGAACAAACAGAAATCAATGAAAGGTTCATTGAAATGAACTGAACAAACAGAAAGTTTCTGAAAAGTGAAACGAAGCTAGTGAAAAGAGATATGATCAAAAAGAGCCAGTGGAATGAGCGAATCAAATGAGTGGTAAGAAATGTGTAACTTCACTTCCAATGAAATCATGTTTTTACCTGGTAGTCCGTAAGGGAGCTTCATCTATCATCGCATGTAACAGAAGGGATGTGTTGGACTTTGTAATAATCTTCTCCTCCTTCTGACAATCTCTTCTTCCATTCGACTCCCATACCATTCAAAGTCAGATACTTCAAGGAAGTGATGAATTGCAGCCCATCAGGAAGCTTCTTTAATTTCTTGCAATAATTAATCTCCAGAATCTGAAGAAGTTGCATGGACCCTTCTTCTACTATCCACTCTTCCCACTCATCTAATGCAAAAAATGCTAGCCTATGCAACTGAGGAAACCCACCCCTCAAGCAAACCATTCTACTCCCAGAAAAAGAACGACACGATAACTTAACCTCTTTCAAGTGAAGCATCTTCTCTAGAATTGGCATTGGATCCTCCTCCAAACAACAATGAATTAGATCAATGGTTGAAAGGTGAGAAGACAAGTTTTTCTCAGCAAGTAACCTTGGCATATGTATACTCAACTTCAACTGTTTGAGATGAACGCAATCCAAAACAAATCCTCTAGTATCAGGCCTCTTTGCGCTTCTTATAGTAAGATTCTCCAAGTGACTCAATTCACTTAGGGATGAAGATAGAGTTTCCATACTACACCCTTTGCCTCTGACAATAATGATAGAGAGTTCTGTGAGCCGTGTCATACCTTGTAGATCCATCACTCTCCCATGTTCTGTCGAGAAATTCTCCAATGTCTCCAAGTTGACCAGATTGCTCAATTCTATTTTTACCTTATCATGTAATCTCCTGGGCAAATACAAGTATCTCAATTCTAGCATCTCTTTCAAGAAGTTGGGCATGTAGATTGGAGATTCCTCAGATACCAATAGGTTTAAATAGATCAGCTGCTTCAGATTATGTATAGAAGAAGGTAGATGAGAGGTTACACTTGCCTCTTTTAAACTCAAATATTTCAAATGGATGAGCTTCCCGATGCTAGAGGGTAACTTCCCTCCCTCAAACTTGGCCCATGAAAGATCTAAAACTCTCATCAACTGCAGCTTTGTAAAGCAGAAACCTGATGCCATCCACGTGGACTTACAGAGCAAAAGAGATCTAAGTTTTGGATTATTTATACGCAATGTATGATCACAGGAATGAACGACCAGTCTGCGGGATTTACAAGGAGATTGAGATCTTGCACTTGAGGTGAGAGCTTGCAGTTGACGAGTACTTCCATCAACAATCCCTAGGAAGTTCTCTTCTTCAGCTTTAAGGAGACAAACTTCTCTCATCATGTCATGCAACTGACATGTTTCAAATCTTGAAGATATTATGTTTCTTTCAGAAATAACCATGTTTCTCTTCACCAATTCTTCTATGTATCCATCTGCGACATCTTGAATGCTCGCTCCATCATAATACTTAAGCCTTCGTATTCCTTCTACGGCCCAGTAATAAGACAAATCCCTCACAGATATTGCATAATCTTCTGGAAAATGGGATAAGTAGAGGAAACAGTGCTTCAAATAAATTGGCAGCTCTTCATAGCTCAAATACAATATATTGTAAACTGAGCTGATATTTCTGTCATTGAAGCTAGTCCCTCCGACGATGTGAGATTTAATATTCTCGTAAACCCTTTGCCAATCACGCAATGTGTATTGCGCAGCTAACAACCCTCCTAACACTTTAACAGCCAAAGGTAGTCCTCCACAATGTTTGATCATTTTCTTGCCCATCTCTTCCATCTCATCATCAACCTTATTTTCTACACAACATCAGTTACAAGAATGTCCTTTATATGATCAATATGGAAAACAAGGATTAACTGAACTGTCTTGAAAGCTTACCGGTAGTGTTTTCTCTAGGAAATGCTATCATTCGAAAAAGTGTCCAACTGTCTTTGAGAGTTAGACAATCTGGTTTAAAGGTGAAACATGTGGGATCTGCTCGTAATGCGACACCCTCATTGCGAGAAGTAAATAGTATCTTCCCACCTATACCAAAAAACATCTCTTTTTTTATATCTCACCAAATGTATGTGACTCGTTCTCATATTTTTCTTTACCCTTTATCCAAACTGTAAACTATTAAATGGAGAGTTATCTAGTGCATGTATTATAAGATGTTACCTTTTCCCCATGGAAGCATTGGTTTTATCATGTCCCAATCTTCTTCTCTCCATATATCATCAAGGACAACCAAAACCTTTTGTGTTTCCAACACTTGAAAGAGTTTCTCTTGAATTTCTTCTTCTGTCATCTCTAACACTTTACATTGTGGCCTAAGTTTCTGCAAGATGGTCCGCCACACATACTCCCTTGTAAACTTTCGTGAAACACATACCCACGAGAGTCCTGCAAAATGACTTTTTACTGTCTCATGATTAAAAACTTGTCTTGCGAGGGTGGTTTTACCAATACCTCCCATCCCGGTTATACAAACCACTTGACTACTACCTTCCTCCACTATATAACCAACCAATTTCTTAACATTTTCCTCCAACCCCACAAGAACGCTTTCATTTTCGTTAGAAAACGTTTGTCGCAATTTCCTTTGTCTTTCTCGTAGAGACAGTGTATACACTTCATTGACAATGACCTGTTGTACGCCAAGACTCAGCATATTGATATATTATGGTTTTTATGGTTTTTAGCCATGATATAAGTTGTGTATATAGAGTCTTTTTAGTGTTTTTGGAGTCTTTTAGAGTCTTTTACAGGTTTAGGTACGTTTGGAGCTTAATTGGAGATTATGGATCATTCTGGAGCTATATTAGAAGCTGTGCTGAAGAATGCAACTCGGAGCCTATTTTCAAGCCTGGTGTCGATCGACACCACTCTTGGGTGTCGATCGACACCGATCGGGATTTCACAAACCGTCGAGTTTTGAAGAAAAAGAAATTGCCCAGAAGTTTCATATATTTGCAACTAAGTCCCTGGTCGAGTTTTTAGGATATATATACTATTTTAAGGTCATTGTTTAGACCTATGCTATTATTCTAAGCTAGAGCTTTGGAGAGAAGAATTCAGACTCCTTCAGAGAAGATTCAGAACTCCTTTAATCTCTATTCTTATTTCTTTTATGCAATCTTATTCAAACATGTTTATTGTTTCAATCTCCATGTCTGAGTAGTTTGCTAGTTAGGTTTAGGGTTTCTCATTAGGGATTTCATGGATTGTTAAGTTGATTGGTTAGTTAGGGATTCTGGAACACTAGTTCTTCATCTAGGTTGTGATTAATGCTTGATCTGAACTGAGAAGTTAGATTATTGATCATAGGTTGATTCTCGCAACGAGAGTTGGTTAATTAGCTAGAAAGAACCTTAGATGAGCAAAATAACTATTCGCAAAGAGATTTGGTTTAGGTATTTTGTGAACATATCGAACTTGAATTTAATGCATGTCTGAGCTTTTGAATTTGCAAAGAGATTTGGAATTCTAAGATCTAGACATAGAAATCTCTGCAACGAGAGTTGATTGATTTGAATATTGTGTTTCGAGTTCTAGAACATAGCAGAATCCCGATTTACTGATTAATTTGCATTCCTGATTTCCTGAGAATACCCTGAGCCTGACGCTTTTCCCATCTGATTTTAAAACCGATTTTCTTGTTGTCTTTTAATTACATTCATTCTCGTTTAGCTTAATTCGAATACTGAAATCTATTGTGCGAATCTTGAGTCTCTGTGGAAATCGATCCCTAAGTACTACAGCCGATCTCTTAATTTGAGAGAGTAGCTCTAGGGTAAATTTGAGCATATCAAATTTTGGCGCCGTTGCCGGGGACTCTTTGAATTCGCCATTAGATTAGGAATAGAATTTAGACTAAGCATTTTATTTCTTGTTTATTCACATCAGTTCTATCTCCTTTCTTGTGTTTCAGGTGTATGCAGTCTCGCATTACCAGAAGCAACAAGGAAGCTAAACTTTTGAATCTTACGAATCAGGAGTTGAGAGAGTTAGAACGAACGAACCTAAAGGCAAAGAGATCAGTAGCAATGAATCGGAGAGTTATCATTCGACCTGATGCTACTGGAGTCTTACGAGACCAACAGGGTCAAGCCTACAACGAGAACGGCGACCAGATTGATGACCAGGGAAATGTCGTCCAAGAAGTCGTTGTACACGATGATGTGAACGCTGCAGGAGGGAGGACTCTTGCTGATTTTAACAGGCCTGATCTTTTCTATGCAAACAGGTCTGCGATTCGCCCTCCTCCCTTCCAAAGGAATGACTTTGAGTTGAAGCCTGTCTACTTCACTCTTGTGGGTCAGCACCCTTTCCATGGCCTTCCTCATGAGCACCCTATGGACCATATTGAGAAGTTTGAGGACTTGGTGACAAGCATAAAACTGAATGGAGTCTCAGAGGATTATCTGCTGTGCAAGCTCTTCCCATATTCTCTTGCTGGGGATGCAGCTTACTGGCTCAAGAATGAGAGCCCAGGTTCTCTAACCACTTGGTCTGATACCAAGACTGCCTTCCTCACCAACTTCTTTGATGATGCAAGGTCTGAAGATCTGAGAACTAAAATCTCTACATTCAAACAAGAGCCTACTGAAGCCTTCAAGGCTGCTTGGTTGAGGTTCAGATCTTATCAGAGAGACTGTCCCCATCATGGGTTCAGTGATGTTCAGCTGCTGGGAATTTTCTTCAGGGGAATTGACTGGAGGTATCAGATGGCTCTTGATGCTGCAAGTGAAGGAAACTTCAATACTAGGAGTCCAGCAGAAGCCAAAAAGCTGATTGAGAACTTGGTATCTAGCAATAGTACTAAGAATGCAGATTTTGAAAGGAAGAAAGCAGCTGGAGGAATGGATGGAAGTCAAATGGCTGAAGTAAAGGCAAAGCTAGACTCTGTTCACAGCATCCTTATGGGTAAAAAGCAAGTTAAGTTTGCTGCAGAAACTGAAACCTTTGAATCAGAGAAAGAGGATGTAAATTTCATCCATGGAGCTGGGTTTCAAGGACAAAGATTTGGGAATCAGCAAGGTTATGGTTCTACTTACCAGAGACCTTTTCAGAACAGCAACTACACAAGGAATTATGACTCTTCTTCCTACCAACCAGTTCCCCCACCAACTTCAGAGAGCAAGATGGAGAGCATGATGGAGCAGATTCTTGCAGGGCAGACAAAGCTGACAGTGGATTTTAATGGGAAACTTGATTCCATGTACCTGGATCTGAATGGGAAGTTTGAAGCTTTGAGCACTCATGTCAAAAAGCTGGACACTCAGGTTGCACAAACAGCTTCATCTATGAAAAGGCAAGATGGATTCCTCCCTGGAAAGACTGACACCAACCCAAGGCATCATGTTAATGCCATCATGGTGAAAGAAGAAGAAAAATCCGTGGGTTCTGCAGATTTTGATGATGATTTTGACGTTCCAGAGTCGGTGTCGATCGACACCATCCTGGAGTGTCGATCGACACCAAGCCAAAAACTCGAAATTTCGAGTCGTGACGGACGATTGTCGACCAACCCGGTCGACACCACATTGGAACGGTCGACACCAGTCAGTGTCGACCGACACCAACCTAGTGTCGATCGACACCAATCGCAGAGCAAGCCAGAGTTGGCTAATTCTCACACAGCACAGGAGGAGAATGTCTATAAGCCTAAAATCCCTTTTCCTAAGGCATGTAAGAAGTATAAACAAGAGGTGGAAGAGGCCAGATGCAAGGCAATCATGGAAAAAGTGCTGATTGAGATACCATTGGTTGATGCAGTCAAGCTTTCACCTCCAATTAAGAGGTATGTCAAGAGGATGGTTGTGAATGGTATAAGTCCTGAGGAAGCAGCTTTGCTCACAAAGGACATTAGTGCAATCCTCTTGAAAAAGACAGTGTCAAGGAAAGAGAGGAAGGTGAGAGTGTCTGAACAGGTCAGTGCTATGATTCAACATAGGATTCCAAAGAAGTTACCTGATCCTGGGAGTTTTGTGCTAGATTGCTACATCTCAACAGAAAGGTTTCCTCACTCTCTCTGTGACCTGGGCTCAAGCATTAATCTGATGCCATATTCTGTTGCTATGAGACTTGGGTTGACTGACTTCAAGCCTACAAGGATTCATCTTGTCCTTGCTGATCGTTCCAAGAGGATTCCAGAAGGACTTTTAGAGGATGTTCCACTTCAAATTGCAGGATGCACTATCCCCACAGACTTTGTGGTTTTGGAATATGATGAAGAACCTCAGGATCCTCTTCTTTTGGGCAGATCATTCTTAGCCACAGCAGGTGCTATCATTGATGTCAGAGAAGGGCAGATAGAGCTTGATTTGGGTGATAAGGTCATGAACTTTGACATGGAAAAGCTGAGGAGAAAACCTACCATTGATGGTCAAACCTTTTCTGTAGAGGTTGCCATGGATGAGGAGCCAGATGACATTACTGCTGGGTATGTCAAGGAGCTGGAGGCCACTAAGCAAGTGAACAAGCTGATTGTTCAAGAGGAGTTGGTTGAGATTTCTAAGCAAGCTGCTGGGCTTGAAGATTGGAGTGGAGATCATCTTTTTAGGACAAGGGTCGAAGATAAGGGTCCACTTAAAGACAAGTTGATGGAGGATGACGTTTTTGTGATGGAGACACGGATTGCTGAGCTGAATTGCAGAAAAAGTGCAGAATCCCGAGTTTCAGGTTCAGTGTCGATCGACACCACTTTTGGTGTCGGTCGACACCCTCCACAGGCCGAGCCAGAGACGCCTAAAGATCAGAGTTTTCAGAAATTTTGTGGTGTGAAAGACCCATCAACTGTTGTTAAACAGAAAACTCTACATCTCAAACCTCACTCACCTTCAATAAAGCAAGGGTACGCACTTCCTGTTCCTAATTATAAACCTCATGATATTATCATTAAGAATTTTCAAAGTGCAAAAGCTGTCTCACAGTTAACCAAGCCACGAGATTATCGTAGAGCACTTGTTTCGTCTTTTGATGATTCTGCAGGAAAAAGGAGTGTACCACCCAGAACTAAGTCCCACCCTGCTGCTGTTCCTTCATTCCTTGGTCGATCTCATTCACAAACTGCCTATACACCACCTTGGATGATGAGACATTCTTCCCAGAGGCATTCAGTGCCACTCTCTGATCCACCAGATGCCTAAGCTCCAACATAGTCAAGCTAATGACTGAAAATAAGCGCTGAGTGGGAGGCAACCCACTATTAGGTAGGAGTTTTCTTTGGATTTCGTTTGATTTTTGCTAATTTTTAGTTTTGTTTTTCTTGTGTCAAAAAAAAAAAAAAAAAAAAAAAAAAAAAAAAAAGGAGATCGTGACCAGATCAGTGTCGATCGACACTACTTGTTGGTGTCGGTCGACACCAATGGCGACTGCAGGTATACGTCTCCGATCCTAACCTTTTCCATTCTAATTATTTTCTTTTGACCAAACTCATGCCTGTTAACACTGGGGACAGTGTTATTCAAGTCTGGGGGAGGTGATTACTAACTTTGTTTTTCTTTTTCTTTTGAGAGTCTTTTGTGTCAAAAATTTGTTTTTATTGAGTCAAAATTTAGTTGGGAACTATGAGCTTTCCTTGGAACCTACTGTTTTAGCTACCACTTTAGTGACCATTCTTACAGCCATTGACAGCAGTTTCTACCAACAGGAAATTCCAAAGGTAAATTGATCTTCCATTATCCCCATACTATTTGAGTATTTAGATGATCCGGAGCTGGCCTAGATATAATGAACTTAATTTCTCTCATCTTGGGGCTTGGTATACTTAGGATCGGATTCCTTGCTTAGGTCTGATAGGATTAGTCTGTGATTATGGTTTCCCTCTCTCTTCCCTTCAGTGTCTCTAAGAATAGAAAAAGGAATGAATAAGAGTAGATTTGAAAAAGAAGTGAATTGAGAAGTTGAATCATGGATACTTGTTTAAAAAAAAAGAGAACAATCAGTCGATAAAAAAAAATAAAATGATACCCTAGTAGGGAAAAATCGACTGATTGGAAGCGAGAAAAGAGGGAGAAAGGAAACTAGAAGCAGGCTGTCCACAAATTCAGTTTCTTGAGTAAGTAAGAGTCCATGTGTCCTTAGATCGATATTCCCTCGATGAGACTGCACTTAAAACTTAAATAAGGTCAGCAATGGGGATTTTAGATTACTCTTATTGGTTGTGGTTTGGAATCTGGATGGTTAGTAAGTCTGCGGAAAATTACCAGAGGTTCTAACTTAAGTTGGTACTGTTTGACGTGGCTTTACTCTGGTGTTGGTTGATTCAGTATTTCTAAAGAATAAGTGAGTTCCTATGTTTTCAAACCTCTTTCACAGGTCTAGTCTTCTGTTTTGCTTGAGGGCAAGCAAAAGCTAAGTCTGGGGGAGTTGATATATTATGGTTTTTATGGTTTTTAGCCATGATATAAGTTGTGTATATAGAGTCTTTTTAGTGTTTTTGGAGTCTTTTAGAGTCTTTTACAGGTTTAGGTACGTTTGGAGCTTAATTGGAGATTATGGATCATTCTGGAGCTATATTAGAAGCTGTGCTGAAGAATGCAACTCGGAGCCTATTTTCAAGCCTGGTGTCGATCGACACCACTCTTGGGTGTCGATCGACACCGATCGGGATTTCACAAACCGTCGAGTTTTGAAGAAAAAGAAATTGCCCAGAAGTTTCATATATTTGCAACTAAGTCCCTGGTCGAGTTTTTAGGATATATATACTATTTTAAGGTCATTGTTTAGACCTATGCTATTATTCTAAGCTAGAGCTTTGGAGAGAAGAATTCAGACTCCTTCAGAGAAGATTCAGAACTCCTTTAATCTCTATTCTTATTTCTTTTATGCAATCTTATTCAAACATGTTTATTGTTTCAATCTCCATGTCTGAGTAGTTTGCTAGTTAGGTTTAGGGTTTCTCATTAGGGATTTCATGGATTGTTAAGTTGATTGGTTAGTTAGGGATTCTGGAACACTAGTTCTTCATCTAGGTTGTGATTAATGCTTGATCTGAACTGAGAAGTTAGATTATTGATCATAGGTTGATTCTCGCAACGAGAGTTGGTTAATTAGCTAGAAAGAACCTTAGATGAGCAAAATAACTATTCGCAAAGAGATTTGGTTTAGGTATTTTGTGAACATATCGAACTTGAATTTAATGCATGTCTGAGCTTTTGAATTTGCAAAGAGATTTGGAATTCTAAGATCTAGACATAGAAATCTCTGCAACGAGAGTTGATTGATTTGAATATTGTGTTTCGAGTTCTAGAACATAGCAGAATCCCGATTTACTGATTAATTTGCATTCCTGATTTCCTGAGAATACCCTGAGCCTGACGCTTTTCCCATCTGATTTTAAAACCGATTTTCTTGTTGTCTTTTAATTACATTCATTCTCGTTTAGCTTAATTCGAATACTGAAATCTATTGTGCGAATCTTGAGTCTCTGTGGAAATCGATCCCTAAGTACTACAGCCGATCTCTTAATTTGAGAGAGTAGCTCTAGGGTAAATTTGAGCATATCACATATCACGGATCACCTTAGAGATCCTATTGCTTATGGCTTTCATATTGATGGAAAGCCCCATGCGTTCCACAGTAACGTAAGCAAATCTTCTGACGCTGATTCTGCTGCCACTTGCTTTTCCGACTTCTTCCTTTAGAAGAAAGGTTTCGACTAAATCTTCTGCGTCGAAAACGATTTCTTTGACCTCTTCGATAGTGTTTCTCACCATGGCACTTGTATGTTCCTTGGCATCTGCATCTTCCAGAAAACACCTTAACATATTCAGA